>JAIOJX010000006.1:79996710-80713377 GCA_022376925.1 Tragulus kanchil
TAAATCAACTATATTTCAACTAATATTTTTAAAATATAACTTTAATTTTAGAAAGATAAATGATTTACCTAGTAACCTTAACACCTAAAAGATAAGTAAGTGAATAAATAAATAAATACCTACAATATAAAAGCTATATGTCTTTCTAGTTTTCACTTCCCTTTTCAACCTTATGCCCTATCCTGCCAGCCAAATGGAGTAACATACACTTCTTACATATACACATTAAAGAAATTATTTTTCCATTTTTGCTCAAGCTGTTTCCTCAATCTGCCTTTTCTTCCCACTGCTGCAGATCCGCACTTTAGCCATAAATTAAGACTTCAGACAGATGTTATCTCCTCCCTATGCCCTCCAGGCCTCATGACCAAATACCTTCCTCCTCAGGTTTCTTTATGTATGATGCCTGCCTTCTTCATTTATCACTTTCTATCTTATGTTACCATTGTCTTGTGCATGACAGATTCGTCTCTAATAAACCTTTATGCCTTTCAGAGCTCCTGCCTACATAGTAGGTGCTCAACTGTCATTTACATGCCATAGATTGTTGATTATATTTGTTTTGTTATTGTTCTATGATTGTTTATTATTAGCCTAAATTTCCATTTTATAATATTCTGATGTTGTCTCCAGAGTCCAGGAGCGTAATGTGTTTTGGAAAATCAGCAGCCTTTTATGCAAAATACTACCCATGTTCCCTTTGTATATTTTCATCCAATCAACAGAAATTGGTTCCTAGTAGTTGTTATTCTGTCTGTGCGCACGTAAGGGTGTATCTACTTTTCTGTGTTTATAAACTACTTGAAAAGATGAACCAAATGTTTTGCTTCTTTTTATTTCTCTAATGTTGCTGTGGTTAGAATAGTTGGTGTGATGCTTTTTTCCCTCTTGACTCCCTTTAAAGTTTATATTTGTTATTCAAAGTGCTTTCCTATCTGTTTACCACTGATGCTCACTACAGTTTTGTAAGACTCATAGTTATTTGTGACCATTTGCTCCATGGTTGTGGCTCATGGGCTTAGTTGCTCTGCAGCATGTGGGATCTTCCTGGATGAGGGATTGAACCTGTGTCTTCCGCATTGGCAGGTGAACTCTTCACCACAGAGCTACCAAGGAAGCCCTCATAGTTATTTGTTAATCCCCTAGGGTCGCATAGTGACTGTCAAAGACTTCTTGAGTTCTTTCTTCTCCAACTTCAGATTGACATTCATCTGTGTATTCAACGGGCATTTAACAAAACCCTTCCGTGCTACACAGAGAAGACAGTAAGGACAGAGACCCTGTAGGAGTCTAGTGGGGGAAATGTTCAAGTAGACAGTGATTACGGAATGATAAAGGCAACCAGGGAGTGCATAAGGGTGCCGTGAAAGAGCATAGGGAAGATTCTTATTCAGATTTGTGGGGCTCATGGAAGGTTTCGCATGGGACTTTTGTGAGCTGAGTTCTAGAGTCTGGGCAGGAGCTCTCCAGACGTGGGAGGAATAGAGGAAGTTTCTGGCAGAGGGAGCAGCAAGTGCTATGTCTGGAGGTGAAAAGGCATGTTTTCTTTCCAGGAACCACAAATAGTCCTCTACAGCTGTAGTATGGAATGCGAGGAAGGATGGCATGTACAGTAAATGGGTTAGAGAGAGGCAAGAAGATCAATTAGACACCGTTTCAGTAATTGAAATGAGAGACGACAGGAGCCTAAATGAAATATAATAGCAGTAATGATGGAGAGAGCCTGACAAAGTTGAGTTAAATAAAGGGTACAAAAGCCAGGACTGGCTAGTTGATGGCCTGTGAGTGGAAAGGAGGAAAGGAAGGTCTCTGTCTTAAGCAACTAGTATTACCACTGACCGAGAGAGGGATCTCACAGAGAGGACCAGGCTCAGGACACCTCAGGGACGGCTCCACTGCCACCCGCTCTGCCCAAGTACAACCCCCATGATTCCCTCGAGATACCTCCACAGACTGATCTGTGGCACAGGCAGAGTACCCATGTTAATCTATATACTTAATGTAAAGCGTCTTTCTTGTCTTAATTTTTAAGTAATTATATTTATTTGAACCCCAGTGGATTATTTTGCCTGTCCTCTAGGAAATGTGCATTCTGCTTTGGAGACTGTTGAAAAACTATCTCTGAAAGTGTTTTGAAATTGTAAAGCACTTTGCAAAAGTAGATGCAGTTTGGACTTTGGGACGGGTAGACCTGGCTTCAGCTTCTTTCTCTGCCATTTAGCTGATTACCTTGAACAGGTTGTTTACCCACTTTGAGACTGGTCTGTGAATTGTCAGTAATATTTACTTTGCAAGATAACTGTTGAGGCCTGGAGATCATGTGTATAAGGTATATATATAATCCAGTGTCTCTCTATTATAAATGTTTAGTAATGGTACAGTTATCAATTATTATGTATGTAATCATTTGTATTTTAAAGTTCCTTTAAAATATCTTTAAATTTTTAATTGCAGTAAAACACACACACACACACACACACACACACACACGGGTTACTCAGGTGGCTCGGTAGTAAAGAATATGCCTGCCAGTGCAGGAGCCATAGGAGACACAGGTTCGATCCCTGAGTTGGGAAGATCCCCTGGAGGAGGAAATGGCAACTCACTCCAGGATTCTTGCCTGGATAATCCCATGGACAGAGGAGCTTAGCAGGCTACAGTCCATGGGGTTGTAGAGTTGGACACAACTGAGCAAGCATGTAAAACACACACACACAATTTACCATCTTAACTATTTTTAAGACTTCAGTAGTTTAAACAATAATCACATTGTTGTGCAACAGATCTCCAGAACTTTTCATCAGGAGAGGAAAGGAAGTCTTCTGAAAGGGGGAAAACAAAAGCCAGGACTGGCTAGTTGATGGCCTGTGAGTGGAAAGGAGGAAAGGAAGGTCTCTGTCTTAAGCAACTAGTATTACCACTGACCGAGAGAGGGATCTCACAGAGAGGACCAGGCTCAGGACACCTCAGGGACGGCTCCACTGCCACCCGCTCTGCCCAAGTACAACCCCCATGATTCCCTCGAGATACCTCCACAGACTGATCTGTGGCACAGGCAGAGTACCCATGTTAATCTATATACTTAATGTAAAGCGTCTTTCTTGTCTTAATTTTTAAGTAATTATATTTATTTGAACCCCAGTGGATTATTTTGCCTGTCCTCTAGGAAATGTGCATTCTGCTTTGGAGACTGTTGAAAAACTATCTCTGAAAGTGTTTTGAAATTGTAAAGCACTTTGCAAAAGTAGATGCAGTTTGGACTTTGGGACGGGTAGACCTGGCTTCAGCTTCTTTCTCTGCCATTTAGCTGATTACCTTGAACAGGTTGTTTACCCACTTTGAGACTGGTCTGTGAATTGTCAGTAATATTTACTTTGCAAGATAACTGTTGAGGCCTGGAGATCATGTGTATAAGGTATATATATAATCCAGTGTCTCTCTATTATAAATGTTTAGTAATGGTACAGTTATCAATTATTATGTATGTAATCATTTGTATTTTAAAGTTCCTTTAAAATATCTTTAAATTTTTAATTGCAGTAAAACACACACACACACACACACACACACACACACGGGTTACTCAGGTGGCTCGGTAGTAAAGAATATGCCTGCCAGTGCAGGAGCCATAGGAGACACAGGTTCGATCCCTGAGTTGGGAAGATCCCCTGGAGGAGGAAATGGCAACTCACTCCAGGATTCTTGCCTGGATAATCCCATGGACAGAGGAGCTTAGCAGGCTACAGTCCATGGGGTTGTAGAGTTGGACACAACTGAGCAAGCATGTAAAACACACACACACGCACACAATTTACCATCTTAACTATTTTTAAGACTTCAGTAGTTTAAACAATAATCACATTGTTGTGCAACAGATCTCCAGAACTTTTTCATCTTGCTAAACTGAAACTCTACCCATTAAAGAAGTCTGCATGTCCCCTCCCCCTAGCCCTTGGCATCTACCTTTCTACGTTTTCATTCTATGAATTTTACTGCTTTACACACCTCATATAAGTGGAATGTGTTTTATAGCTCTTGAAAATGAGAAAGGTACCAAGTGTAACTGAGCCGTTGTTGTGATTGTGCATAGGTGTTGCCTGTGAGTAAAAACAGCCAAATGATTACGTTTACGTTTCAAAACGGCTGTGTCGCTACTCTTCGGACAAGCGGAACAGAACCAAAGATAAAGTATTACGCAGAGATGTGTGCGTCACCTGACCAGAGGTAATAATCGACTTTTAAAATATTACATGTATGTATAAAAGCTTTATTGATTTCAGAACTGATTTCACTTTGCTGTACAGTAGAAACTAATACCACTTTGTAAAGAACTATACTCCAATAAATATTAACTAAAAGAGAAAAGTCTTTATTGAGATGTAACTCACATACCCTACAGCTCACTCATTTAAAGTGAGCGATCCTGTGGGTTTTAGTGTATTCAGAGTTGTGCAAACATCATTGTTATAGATTTTAGAGCATTTTAATGAACTCAGAAAGAACCCCCTGATGCATTAGCTGTCATTCCCTATTCTTCTTCTTCCCAGCCCTAGGCGACCACTGATCTACTATTTGTCATTATAGATTTGCTTATTCTGGATATTTCATATATATGGAATCATATAATATATGACCCTTTGTGACTGGCATCTTTTATTTAGAATAAACATGAATAAGCATGTTAGCATTATTCCTTTTTAAAAAATTTTTGTTTTCATGGCCCAGTGATACTCCCCTGTATGGATATACGATATTTTTAATCTGTTTATCAGAGGAGGGACAAGTAGGTTGTGTCTACATTTTCTCTAATGTGGATAATGGTGGTCCAAATGTTTGTGCTCAAGTTTTTATGTGGACATATTTTCATTTCACTTGGGTATATATCATGTTTATATAGGCAATATAACTGCTGAGTCATATGGTAGTTCTATGATTAACTTTTTGAGGAACTGCCAGACTATTTTCCAAAAAGGCTGCATTACATGGAAACTGAATCTTAATTTTTTAGTGAATTTATATTCCTGGGAAAGCTCTCTAAGCTTTAAGTATTATATGATGAACATAAAGAAATGATCAACAAAATCATCTGTTTAGTCCCAAATACTCATTTTCTGCATTTACTGTGTTTTGATTTAATCTGCCAAATTAATATCCTTTTATGAGTATGAACTGTGACTAAATTAACTTGACTTTAGTAACCTATTTAGAGATTATTTATATTTTTATAAGTATCTCCTATAATGTTGTCATTGATCAATAGCTATTTGGGAAGCAGATTTTTTTTTTAAAAATTACCTTTAGAACAATGCACATTATTATTTCTCTAAATTGTTGTATTTAGGAGTAGATTTTATATCCTATAGAGGAAGAAAATGACCTCCTGAAGACATTCAGAGCAGAATTTAAAGTGAAACAAATTGAATAATGCTATCTTTGGTTAAAAATGAAGCATGATTATTAAAGTAATAAAAATTTGTTTGTTGTGTAGCTTGTAAAATGACTGTTAAGGCAATTGTTTAAAGAGGCTTTCAAAATGAAAAATATCTGGGGCAATGATAGTTCTTCAGGTGATGACTTTGAAGGGAATACCTTTAATATTTTTAAACATTTTATTTTCTTAGCCACTCCTCTTTCTCTACTACCTACAAGATAAGCTGAATCATTCCATAATAATCTATGACAGGTATTCCTCGAAGTATTTCAGTAAGGCATTTTATCTTATACCTGGTATCAGTGTTCTAAGCCATTAAATTGCTTGCTTTTTAAAAAAAAAAAATTGCTTGCTTTCGGAGAAATCTTTAGATACACTCTAACTTATCCACATTTCATGTACCAAGGACCTCCTTTTAATGCAGTTCAATTTCAGTTTGTGATGATGGTGTTTTCTGTGTATGTGATTCCCCTCTTCCCACTTTTGGTCTTGTTTTGTTTTACCTGAATGGCTTTCTCTCTTGTTCATTTGTTTAATCATCCAGTCAGGTATATGTGCTCTTAAGAAGTTGTAGCAATTCAAGCAAATGTTAAGACTATGGAAATAAAGAATTTCAAAACTCTTAACCTTTTTCCTCAGTGACACTGCCTTATTAGAAGAGGAACTGAAGAGACTCATTGAGGCTTTGATTGAGAATTTTCTTGAGCCCAGTAAAAATGGACTGACCTGGCGTTCTGTTTAGTGTTCATCAGAACATCATTGCTTTGCACTGGCCCATGGAACAGAGTGGCCAAGAACTCCATGCACTGGACTCGTGTTTGCATTCTCTCTCTGTCTTATCTCGCCAAGTATCTTTTCATTTTTTTTTGGGTATGAACTGTGACTAAATTAACTTGACTTTAGTAACCTATTTAGAGATTATTTATATTTTTATAAGTATCTCCTATAATGTTGTCATTGATCAATAGCTATTTGGGAAGCAGATTTTTTAAAATTACCTTTAGAACAATGCACATTATTATTTCTCTAAATTGTTGTATTTAGGAGTAGATTTTATATCCTATAGAGGAAGAAAATGACCTCCTGAAGACATTCAGAGCAGAATTTAAAGTGAAACAAATTGAATAATGCTATCTTTGGTTAAAAATGAAGCATGATTATTAAAGTAATAAAAATTTGTTTGTTGTGTAGCTTGTAAAATGACTGTTAAGGCAATTGTTTAAAGAGGCTTTCAAAATGAAAAATATCTGGGGCAATGATAGTTCTTCAGGTGATGACTTTGAAGGGAATACCTTTAATATTTTTAAACATTTTATTTTCTTAGCCACTCCTCTTTCTCTACTACCTACAAGATAAGCTGAATCATTCCATAATAATCTATGACAGGTATTCCTCGAAGTATTTCAGTAAGGCATTTTATCTTATACCTGGTATCAGTGTTCTAAGCCATTAAATTGCTTGCTTTTTAAAAAAAAAAAATTGCTTGCTTTCGGAGAAATCTTTAGATACACTCTAACTTATCCACATTTCATGTACCAAGGACCTCCTTTTAATGCAGTTCAATTTCAGTTTGTGATGATGGTGTTTTCTGTGTATGTGTTTCCCCCTCTTCCCACTTTTGGTCTTGTTTTGTTTTACCTGAATGGCTTTCTCTCTTGTTCATTTGTTTAATCATCCAGTCAGGTATATGTGCTCTTAAGAAGTTGTAGCAATTCAAGCAAATGTTAAGACTATGGAAATAAAGAATTTCAAAACTCTTAACCTTTTTCCTCAGTGACACTGCCTTATTAGAAGAGGAACTGAAGAGACTCATTGAGGCTTTGATTGAGAATTTTCTTGAGCCCAGTAAAAATGGACTGACCTGGCGTTCTGTTTAGTGTTCATCAGAACATCATTGCTTTGCACTGGCCCATGGAACAGAGTGGCCAAGAACTCCATGCACTGGACTCGTGTTTGCATTCTCTCTCTGTCTTATCTCGCCAAGTATCTTTTTCATCTGTTTTCTTTCTTTTTGGTTGGCTAACTAAACAAGCTGTATACATTTGAAGTGAAATACTCTGGAGAGAAATGATTCAATGTTTTTCAGAATCCTGAACAAAAGTTATTATATTAAAAGTATTATGGTAATTTGTCATTCTTCCTTCAACAGAAACAAAACAATATAAACGTGGGTTTTCTTATTAAAGTGTGATTACGCTTAGTTATATATTCTTGTGATTGTATATAGCATGGGTTTTCCTAAAGGAAGATAAATGTTGTACAACTGTAGAGTTAGTTAAGGAAATTAATCTATAAAATCAGCAAGAAAATGGCACTGCTCCCAGAATACTGTGGAAAACTGTCATGTTACATAACTGGTATTAACTTACAAATTAGAGTATTTGAAATAGTGTGTTTAGCATTTCTAGGTTAGAACAGGTGTTACAATTTGTGGTTTCAGCACCTCTGTTTCAGGTGATCTTGATGCAGTGTAAATTTATTTAAAATTCTAACATTTATTGAACATTAAACAGTAGTGGCAACGCTCCTAGTGGCTTGGTTCTTTCTCAGTGTCTTTTCAAGGCATGGTTTCAATTGAAATCGTGTTCTTCCATTGAGGATAATTTAATCACTTAATTTGCAGACAGTGAAAGAAAATCTTCCAAACTATATAGGCACTTCTCTTTATCAGATAGATTTGTTGATTTAAAATATTATGAATGTAAGTTAAAAATCTTAATAAAAGCAGATCAGTAAAACTGAATCTAAGGATCTTCATGTTGGAATCACAGCCTTATTAGAAGAGGAACTGAAGAGACTCATTGAGGCTTTGATTGAGAATTTTCTTGAGCCCAGTAAAAATGGACTGACCTGGCGTTCTGTTTAGTGTTCATCAGAACATCATTGCTTTGCACTGGCCCATGGAACAGAGTGGCCAAGAACTCCATGCACTGGACTCGTGTTTGCATTCTCTCTCTGTCTTATCTCGCCAAGTATCTTTTTCATCTGTTTTCTTTCTTTTTGGTTGGCTAACTAAACAAGCTGTATACATTTGAAGTGAAATACTCTGGAGAGAAATGATTCAATGTTTTTCAGAATCCTGAACAAAAGTTATTATATTAAAAGTATTATGGTAATTTGTCATTCTTCCTTCAACAGAAACAAAACAATATAAACGTGGGTTTTCTTATTAAAGTGTGATTACGCTTAGTTATATATTCTTGTGATTGTATATAGCATGGGTTTTCCTAAAGGAAGATAAATGTTGTACAACTGTAGAGTTAGTTAAGGAAATTAATCTATAAAATCAGCAAGAAAATGGCACTGCTCCCAGAATACTGTGGAAAACTGTCATGTTACATAACTGGTATTAACTTACAAATTAGAGTATTTGAAATAGTGTGTTTAGCATTTCTAGGTTAGAACAGGTGTTACAATTTGTGGTTTCAGCACCTCTGTTTCAGGTGATCTTGATGCAGTGTAAATTTATTTAAAATTCTAACATTTATTGAACATTAAACAGTAGTGGCAACGCTCCTAGTGGCTTGGTTCTTTCTCAGTGTCTTTTCAAGGCATGGTTTCAATTGAAATCGTGTTCTTCCATTGAGGATAATTTAATCACTTAATTTGCAGACAGTGAAAGAAAATCTTCCAAACTATATAGGCACTTCTCTTTATCAGATAGATTTGTTGATTTAAAAATATTATGAATGTAAGTTAAAAATCTTAATAAAAGCAGATCAGTAAAACTGAATCTAAGGATCTTCATGTTGGAATCACAGCCTCTATGTAAAGAAAGCTATCAGAGCTAAGAAAGGAGCTGTGAATTTAAAAGTCTGACATATAAGTTAGATCTTTGCAAGTGTACTTATTTCTTTACCACATGAAGGTAGTGTTCATCTTACTAAGAAGTAAAAACATCGGATTTTAAATCTTACGAAACACTAAAGTTACATGTTCTAAAGTTAAAGTCCATAACATCTTGCTGACTTCTGTAGAGTTTTGGATCACAAGAGTACTATATATCTTTTTTAATAGGGGGAAAATTTTTCAGGGGGAATGTCACTCTTGGTTGATTCTGCAAAAAGAGTTAATAAAGAAATATTGTTTCATCTTCTTAAAGTATACCCTGTCCTGTATTGTTCACAGAGTACTTAGCAGATGTGGTATAGTTAAGAGTTAACAGTCATGAGGCCTCATGATGTATATAATTATACTCAACAAATTACCTATGGGAGATAACTAGTATGAGAGAATTTATTTCCTAAAAAATAATAATATAAAATTCAAATAGACTAGAATATTAAATCATGGTTTGATTGATTCCAGTTATCAGCTAATGTTTAGCTGAATCCAGATAATCCAAATATGATCTTCAAATTATCATATTGCCACTAATGTTTATTTGTTCCTTCCTTGCTTTCTTATAGCTGAATCTTGTATGACTGTAGATAACAGAGATAATTGTAGAGCACTATTTCTGAATGAGGTTTTCAAAGGCTTTGCACTAAAGAAGAAATGTGTAGAATGTTTTGCTTTATTTGCTTTTAGGAATGTAGATTGTCATTTAGGAAATGGCCTATATTCTATGAAGTGGTATGAACAATGCTATATATGTACATATATATATATATATATGAAGAATATGTATATTCTGTTTTAGTATCTGTGTTTCAGTGACCGTAGAACAAAGTGGAGCTAAAATGATACAACAGTTCATTCATTATCACTAAAGCTACGATTGTCATTCTATTATAAAGAGAACAGTTTTGAGTGCTTTAATATAATACAATACTTGAGTCATCTTAAAGTGAAAAGTCATGAAGGCTTGGATTCTTATTTCAAAAATTTAAATATCCAAAGTTAAAATTTTACAAATGTTCTCAAAGAGTACAGATTGAGGGAATTATTTGATTCTAGCCAAGCTCTCAAGTCTGTTCGAACATGGTATTTAACAAGATCTTGACATAGTGGGTGTACTCGTTTTAAAAAAAAATGAAGGTCTGCCTTGGATTTTAAACTTATTTCTTTACCACATGAAGGTAGTGTTCATCTTACTAAGAAGTAAAAACATCGGATTTTAAATCTTACGAAACACTAAAGTTACATGTTCTAAAGTTAAAGTCCATAACATCTTGCTGACTTCTGTAGAGTTTTGGATCACAAGAGTACTATATATCTTTTTTAATAGGGGGAAAATTTTTCAGGGGGAATGTCACTCTTGGTTGATTCTGCAAAAAGAGTTAATAAAGAAATATTGTTTCATCTTCTTAAAGTATACCCTGTCCTGTATTGTTCACAGAGTACTTAGCAGATGTGGTATAGTTAAGAGTTAACAGTCATGAGGCCTCATGATGTATATAATTATACTCAACAAATTACCTATGGGAGATAACTAGTATGAGAGAATTTATTTCCTAAAAAATAATAATATAAAATTCAAATAGACTAGAATATTAAATCATGGTTTGATTGATTCCAGTTATCAGCTAATGTTTAGCTGAATCCAGATAATCCAAATATGATCTTCAAATTATCATATTGCCACTAATGTTTATTTGTTCCTTCCTTGCTTTCTTATAGCTGAATCTTGTATGACTGTAGATAACAGAGATAATTGTAGAGCACTATTTCTGAATGAGGTTTTCAAAGGCTTTGCACTAAAGAAGAAATGTGTAGAATGTTTTGCTTTATTTGCTTTTAGGAATGTAGATTGTCATTTAGGAAATGGCCTATATTCTATGAAGTGGTATGAACAATGCTATATATGTACATATATATATATATATATGAAGAATATGTATATTCTGTTTTAGTATCTGTGTTTCAGTGACCGTAGAACAAAGTGGAGCTAAAATGATACAACAGTTCATTCATTATCACTAAAGCTACGATTGTCATTCTATTATAAAGAGAACAGTTTTGAGTGCTTTAATATAATACAATACTTGAGTCATCTTAAAGTGAAAAGTCATGAAGGCTTGGATTCTTATTTCAAAAATTTAAATATCCAAAGTTAAAATTTTACAAATGTTCTCAAAGAGTACAGATTGAGGGAATTATTTGATTCTAGCCAAGCTCTCAAGTCTGTTCGAACATGGTATTTAACAAGATCTTGACATAGTGGGTGTACTCTCGCCTCACAAAATAAATTCAGTAGGCAAAGCCAACCAAGAGAAATAGAAGCACTGGCCAGTAGAGCTCTGCCTTGGGATCCACTTTGTCTTTTTTTGTAGGAATGGTATCCTGGAAAGGAATGCCTTCTCATTAATATATAGATTAAAACTGGTATTTTCTAGAGCTTTGGTGAAAAGAAAAGGATTAATGGGGCGAGATTAAAGAATTGGAAATAAACAGAAATAAAAAATAGAAGGGTCAGTAAGGTGGCAGAGTAAATGCTTCATGTGAAGAGCAAACTTACTACCTGCTAAGTGGGAAATGAATTGGCTGTGGGCAAGCTGTTTACTTGTTGTTATGATCAGAAGACAATGATGCTTTTGTTTCCTTTAATTAGTGACCACTAAGAAGAGGCCAGGGAGGCCTTTGAGGAGGTGAGAAAAAATACCCCTGTTAGGACTCAGTTCCTGTTAGGATCTTGTGTTTTAGGATCATATGGGAACTGGGGAGGGGAGAATATAGCAGAAATAAAAAGGAACGAAATATAGATTGGAAAATAAGACCTATGAGAAAAAGCTCAGAGGATTCAGATCATATAACTCTGGAAGGAAGGAAGCTGTTGAGATAGTTTAATAACTCTTGAGTTATTGATTCAATCTTTGATTAAAGAACTCAGAATAAGAAGTAATATGACAGACTGTTCTTCATCTCTAGCAGGGACAGAGTAAGAGGGAATAAGGATTTTTTTTAATACAATTAAAACATTTTAGTATTAAGGGATATGCTAAATAGCTTTTTGAATTTACTTCCTTTAAATCTCAGGTTGGAACAAAGATGATATAAAGAACACTGAAAGTAACATTTGAGCTTCACTCTGTATCTGGAAGAATTTAGCTCATAAGATAGTTTTTGTATATGTTGAGTAGTAGATGCATGACTGCAGTCTTTATTCACTGTATAAAGGCCTGCTTAATTGAACCTTTAAATTAAGTGAGGCTTGAACACAATTTTGTTCATCTTGAAGAATGTATATTTGAGGAATTTGTTGTAAATGTAAATTATTATTACTCAGATGTCATAACTGCAGCAGACAGAAAGGTTCTAAGAGTGGATGCTTTGAAATATCTCTTTATATATAGGGAATAGACCTCCTATTAAGGAAGTTGCTTCTGGAAGTGATAAAACAAAAGATATTAGCTGGAGTTTAATGGAGAATTTTTTTCCTACAAAATGCTGCTATTGGTGTTTTTGTCAGATATTTTCCATTGATGTTTGTGATGCTTGAAAAATTCAAGTTCTGCTTGGAAAATTTTGTTTTATGCCTTTTTCTCTCTACCTCCCTCTTTCCCTAGGTGTCCTCCCACATTTTGTTACTGTGAAAAGCTGTTGCCCTGTTACCTCACTTATAAGAAATCTTAACTATATTCATTAAGAATGCTTTAAACTTATTCCTAAGCTGTTTTTGTTTATGGATTTTTGGTTATCTTGTTATTATTGTGATAATATTTAAGACATTGTAAGAAGTCATTTTTAATCTATTGCATATAACATTTTTTTGTCTGCCTGGATACTACTGAATATTAATTTATTATGGCGTTTTACAATTCATTTGTTTTCTGAGATTGCTCTAGAAATTGATGAAGACAGAATCAAACAAAACAAAATGAATGGTCAATCGATCTAGCATTTTACTTCAGACTTCCTTGTACTTTGGGCATCCAAAGCATGAGATCTGAGGAAATAAAACTTTTTTTTACATTTGTCCCTCAAAGCATCTTACCAAAACCAGAAAGAGTCTAAAAAAGAGGAAAGAAGGGACTATCTCATTGTTACTGTTGGACTCTTAATACAACCTAAATTTACTCCAAGTTGGAAACATATTCACCATACTCTTAAATTCATTAAGACGTATCTTCTCTTTGTTAATTCAAGACTATGTACTTAAAAAAGAGAACAGAGAAGAATGAGTGAAGTGACCAAGATAAAGGCAAAGTGATACAGCTTTAAAGTTCGCTTCTCAAATTTTTCCACCAGCATCATCCTAAAGCAGGGAGCATGAATGTTTTGGGGGAAGGGGCTTGAGAGCAAACTCAGAAGCAGCCTGCACTCGAAATTTCGTGTTCTGTCTTAACAATGTAAGTGACTTTTGCATTCTCCATAATAAAACTGTTTTGGTTAAAAAAAAAAAAATTCCTTTAGTCTTCATGGAAACTGGTGCCACCAGAAAGAGGCACTGTGCTTATCCTGTAGGCTCTCAGTTTTCTCCCCCAGCGCCCCTGCTCAGTTGTTGTACATCCCTAAAGGTACACACACTGACTTCTAGTGTAATACATATACATGGAACATACATAGGATATTCCCTTTAGAAGCTGACCTTTGAAAGTACTAATGCCCAATCGAAGTGACCTGAAAACAGTAATGTTACCACTGAACTTTAGAATATAGTCCAGGGTGTTTACCAGTTTGTTTTCTTTAATTCATCGGCATTCCTTGTCTAAGAAGGAGCACCTGACTATCAGTTCTCTGAGAACAGGGATTACTTATTTTAATCATTTATTATTTTTCATATCCACATCACCTATTACAGTACCTGTTATAGAGTACTCAATTGGTAAAAATAGGAATTATGGAATTTTATTTCAAAGAAACAAGTAGTTTAGACAATCAAAAGCATAACTTTTCTGTTTCAGCTTTTAAAATAACTCTCAGTGCTGAAACGTACACTAAGTTTATTAAGCATGCCTGCCCTTGAATACTCTATTTCTTTGGAGAGAGCAGAGCATATTATTTCGAAATTGCATCTAATGCCTACTGTTTCACACTCAAACCAAGATGTTGGCCAGGAAGGTTAAGAAAGTGTCTATGTAGACTTAATATCATAGTATTAGTGCTGTTACAAGCCTACTAGTGCTGCCTTCCAAGTGAGTCACAACTAATTGGATGTTATTTGGTATATTTTTGTCCCCAGTGCTATGATTCGTCTTGTACTTTGAGAGACCCAGCCAAACAAGAGTTGTGTCTCTGTCAAACTTAATTTTAACCAGGCTTTAAAAAAAGGCGTATCTTCTCTTTGTTAATTCAAGACTATGTACTTAAAAAGAGAACAGAGAAGAATGAGTGAAGTGACCAAGATAAAGGCAAAGTGATACAGCTTTAAAGTTCGCTTCAAATTTTTCCACCAGCATCATCCTAAAGCAGGGAGCATGAATGTTTTGGGGGAAGGGGCTTGAGAGCAAACTCAGAAGCAGCCTGCACTCGAAATTTCGTGTTCTGTCTTAACAATGTAAGTGACTTTTGCATTCTCCATAATAAAACTGTTTTGGTTAAAAAAAAATTCCTTTAGTCTTCATGGAAACTGGTGCCACCAGAAAGAGGCACTGTGCTTATCCTGTAGGCTCTCAGTTTTCTCCCCCAGCGCCCCTGCTCAGTTGTTGTACATCCCTAAAGGTACACACACTGACTTCTAGTGTAATACATATACATGGAACATACATAGGATATTCCCTTTAGAAGCTGACCTTTGAAAGTACTAATGCCCAATCGAAGTGACCTGAAAACAGTAATGTTACCACTGAACTTTAGAATATAGTCCAGGGTGTTTACCAGTTTGTTTTCTTTAATTCATCGGCATTCCTTGTCTAAGAAGGAGCACCTGACTATCAGTTCTCTGAGAACAGGGATTACTTATTTTAATCATTTATTATTTTTCATATCCACATCACCTATTACAGTACCTGTTATAGAGTACTCAATTGGTAAAAATAGGAATTATGGAATTTTATTTCAAAGAAACAAGTAGTTTAGACAATCAAAAGCATAACTTTTCTGTTTCAGCTTTTAAAATAACTCTCAGTGCTGAAACGTACACTAAGTTTATTAAGCATGCCTGCCCTTGAATACTCTATTTCTTTGGAGAGAGCAGAGCATATTATTTCGAAATTGCATCTAATGCCTACTGTTTCACACTCAAACCAAGATGTTGGCCAGGAAGGTTAAGAAAGTGTCTATGTAGACTTAATATCATAGTATTAGTGCTGTTACAAGCCTACTAGTGCTGCCTTCCAAGTGAGTCACAACTAATTGGATGTTATTTGGTATATTTTTGTCCCCAGTGCTATGATTCGTCATATATCTTGAGAGACCCACCCAAACAAGAGTTGTGTCTCTGTCTGATGAGACCATGTGTTAGAGGCAAAAAAAAGAAAAAAAGCTCTTTGTATACATCATTGAATATGCCAGATTAAATATATGCAGTTAAGAGTTAATTTTCTGTGTATCAGTAGTTCAAAATTGTGCCCTTGTTTTAATAGTTTCTGTCAACATCTTCTCATTTTTTCCTGGCAAAATCACCAGGGTGTATCATAAATACTGCCTATGAGAATCTGCGCTTTAAGTATTTGTATGTGTGGTTTTAGCCAAATGGAGTGTTATCAGTAATAAACAGGTCTCTTCACAGGCATGAGCTTCTGTGTAATTTTTATTATCTTAGATACTACATAGTGTATAAAGTTTGCTATCCAAACTGAACATGTTCTTGAAGTACATACTTAGCATACCCTAATAGCTACTTTGACCCTAAATGAATAGTATAGCTCTTTACTCAGTAAATATTTCTTGATTGGTTAGCCAGAAGTCCCAGAAGAAAGAACTAACACTAAAGTTTTTTTTCCAGTGTATTTTTCTCCTCCTCTCCTTTAATGGACATAATTTGTCTGCCTATGTTAGCATTAGCTAACATAATAAAAAGTTGAAAGTTTGGAAATCACTCAAAGAAGTAACTATAGATCTGTGATAGAGTGGTGGTCATGGAATTAGTTACCAGGGTTGTTAGGACTTTGTGGTCCTGGTCTCCACTGCCCAGATCAGGTTCAGGTAAGATGACGGTACATGGATAGAAACAAGTAGTTTAGACAATCAAAAGCATAACTTTTCTGTTTCAGCTTTTAAAATAACTCTCAGTGCTGAAACGTACACTAAGTTTATTAAGCATGCCTGCCCTTGAATACTCTATTTCTTTGGAGAGAGCAGAGCATATTATTTCGAAATTGCATCTAATGCCTACTGTTTCACACTCAAACCAAGATGTTGGCCAGGAAGGTTAAGAAAGTGTCTATGTAGACTTAATATCATAGTATTAGTGCTGTTACAAGCCTACTAGTGCTGCCTTCCAAGTGAGTCACAACTAATTGGATGTTATTTGGTATATTTTTGTCCCCAGTGCTATGATTCGTCATATATCTTGAGAGACCCACCCAAACAAGAGTTGTGTCTCTGTCTGATGAGACCATGTGTTAGAGGCAAAAAAAAGAAAAAAAGCTCTTTGTATACATCATTGAATATGCCAGATTAAATATATGCAGTTAAGAGTTAATTTTCTGTGTATCAGTAGTTCAAAATTGTGCCCTTGTTTTAATAGTTTCTGTCAACATCTTCTCATTTTTTCCTGGCAAAATCACCAGGGTGTATCATAAATACTGCCTATGAGAATCTGCGCTTTAAGTATTTGTATGTGTGGTTTTAGCCAAATGGAGTGTTATCAGTAATAAACAGGTCTCTTCACAGGCATGAGCTTCTGTGTAATTTTTATTATCTTAGATACTACATAGTGTATAAAGTTTGCTATCCAAACTGAACATGTTCTTGAAGTACATACTTAGCATACCCTAATAGCTACTTTGACCCTAAATGAATAGTATAGCTCTTTACTCAGTAAATATTTCTTGATTGGTTAGCCAGAAGTCCCAGAAGAAAGAACTAACACTAAAGTTTTTTTTCCAGTGTATTTTTCTCCTCCTCTCCTTTAATGGACATAATTTGTCTGCCTATGTTAGCATTAGCTAACATAATAAAAAGTTGAAAGTTTGGAAATCACTCAAAGAAGTAACTATAGATCTGTGATAGAGTGGTGGTCATGGAATTAGTTACCAGGGTTGTTAGGACTTTGTGGTCCTGGTCTCCACTGCCCACCTTCCTCTGATCAGGTTCAAAGGTAAGATGACGGAGAGTAACATTCTACAAGCTCATGTTATCACCTTCTCCGTGTATTCTGAGAACCATGCTAATCCCAGCCTAACCTCTTCTCTTATTTTACTGTTGTTTAAGCACGTAAACAGTATGACAAATTTAAGTGGTATGATTACCTGTCTCCATAGTCCTCTTAAGCATAGTCTTTTCACTACATTACCACCGCCTAGAACAGTGCCTGGCACATACAAGATGTCCAGTAATGTTTACTGGATGAACAAACCCACCTCACGTTTCTGCATGCAGAAGCAAAGCACTGAATTCGGCTTTGATTCTACTCATGGGCAGAGTTGCACATGATGAGGAATATGCTGCAGTGATTCCACCAGCTTTAGAAATTCATAAACCCGCTAATCAGTATCTCATTCAGGCAACACGTACTTCTCACTACCTCTGGGTCATTTCTGCCCATGTCCCACTGAAATCTGGAGCTCAGCATTTTCCTCCTGCTTTTCTGGCCCCTTATCTTCCTGACTTGAAATCTCCAAGTTGTCTTTGATTTATCTTGCCACTGGATATGTGCTAGTTCTTTTTTTTTATTTTTAATTGGAGTACTATATAGTTGATTCACAATGTTATGTTAGTTTCTGGTATACACAAAGTGGTTTAGATGTGTGTGTGTATTTGTGTGTGTGTGTGTGTGTTTCATATTCTTTAAATATAGTGCCCTGTGCTATACAGTAGGACCTTATTGTTTATCTATTTTATAGACTCCTAATTTATCCATCTCCCACCCCTCTCCCCCTTTGGTAACCATGAGTTTGTTCTCTATGTCTGCAAACCTATTTCTGTTTTATAAATAAGTTCATTTGCATCATTTTTCAATTCCACATATAAGTTTGACCTTATTAGTTTTTTTTTGGACATAATTTGTCTGCCTATGTTAGCATTAGCTAACATAATAAAAAGTTGAAAGTTTGGAAATCACTCAAAGAAGTAACTATAGATCTGTGATAGAGTGGTGGTCATGGAATTAGTTACCAGGGTTGTTAGGACTTTGTGGTCCTGGTCTCCACTGCCCACCTTCCTCTGATCAGGTTCAAAGGTAAGATGACGGAGAGTAACATTCTACAAGCTCATGTTATCACCTTCTCCGTGTATTCTGAGAACCATGCTAATCCCAGCCTAACCTCTTCTCTTATTTTACTGTTGTTTAAGCACGTAAACAGTATGACAAATTTAAGTGGTATGATTACCTGTCTCCATAGTCCTCTTAAGCATAGTCTTTTCACTACATTACCACCGCCTAGAACAGTGCCTGGCACATACAAGATGTCCAGTAATGTTTACTGGATGAACAAACCCACCTCACGTTTCTGCATGCAGAAGCAAAGCACTGAATTCGGCTTTGATTCTACTCATGGGCAGAGTTGCACATGATGAGGAATATGCTGCAGTGATTCCACCAGCTTTAGAAATTCATAAACCCGCTAATCAGTATCTCATTCAGGCAACACGTACTTCTCACTACCTCTGGGTCATTTCTGCCCATGTCCCACTGAAATCTGGAGCTCAGCATTTTCCTCCTGCTTTTCTGGCCCCTTATCTTCCTGACTTGAAATCTCCAAGTTGTCTTTGATTTATCTTGCCACTGGATATGTGCTAGTTCTTTTTTTTTATTTTTAATTGGAGTACTATATAGTTGATTCACAATGTTATGTTAGTTTCTGGTATACACAAAGTGGTTTAGATGTGTGTGTGTATTTGTGTGTGTGTGTGTGTGTTTCATATTCTTTAAATATAGTGCCCTGTGCTATACAGTAGGACCTTATTGTTTATCTATTTTATAGACTCCTAATTTATCCATCTCCCACCCCTCTCCCCCTTTGGTAACCATGAGTTTGTTCTCTATGTCTGCAAACCTATTTCTGTTTTTATAAATAAGTTCATTTGCATCATTTTTTCAATTCCACATATAAGTGATATTATATGATATTTGTCTTTGACTTCACTTAGTGTAATAATCTCTAGGTCCATGTGTGTTGGTGCAAATGGCATTGTTTCATCCTTTTAATAGCTGAGTAATATTCCATTTTATGTGTGTACCACATCTTCTTTATTCATTCCTCTGTCAGTGGACATATGTTTCCGTGTCTTGGCTATTATAGATAGTGCTGCTATGAACATTAGGGTGCATGTATCTTTTTTTTTTTTAAAGATTTATTTATTTATTTATTTTGGGGCAGGGGTCGGGTTGGGGAGGGAGGGGAACAGGCGGGCCACTTCTATTGGTCTTTCGTTTCTCTGTTTTCATCCGTCTTTGTTCTTTGGCTCCTGTGGGCCTCCCATCACAGTGACGTCTGTCGTTGCAGAGCGCCGGCTCTGGGCGCATGCGCTCCAGCGTTCTGTCTCGGTAATTGGACACATCAGTCCAGTCGCTCCGCGGCACGTGGGATCTTCCCAGGCCAGGGCTCGAACCGTCACCCCTTGCACTGCAAGGCGGTGTCCTTACCCACTGGACCACCAGGGGAAGCCCGCATGTATCTTTTTAAATTAGCTTTCTCCAGATACATGTCCAAGAGTGGGACTGCTGGGTCATATGGCAACTTTATTTTTATTTTTTTGAGAAACCTCCAGACTGTTTTCCATAATGACTGCACCAATTTACATTCCCATCGATAGTGTAGGAGGTTCCCATTTCTCCACACCCCCGCCAGCACTTATTATTTGTAACTTTTTGATGATGGCCATTCTGACCATGTGAGATAATACCTCATTGTAGTTCTGACTTGTATTCCTCTAATAATTATTAATGGTGAGCATCTTTTCTTGTGCCTATTGGCCATCTGTATGTGACAAGTTCTTTAAATTTAACAGTGTCTGAAAGTAAGGACATGCCCATTGACCTGAGACCCACCTAAAACAGGGACCAAGAAGCTAACTCAACCTGAAATAACAATAGGATTGTCATCACCCCCAAGGGAGAATTCATGTGTATATAGATGGAGATGTATTAGAAGAGGGATTATTTTAAAAGTATTTGTTTATTCTCCATCTTTCCTCTCTTGTCTTCCCTAAACTAGCACTTCTTCATTCTAGTTAGTGATGTGACCATTCTCCTGTTTATCTTTATTTCCCTCTCCTTACCTTGGTTCTAACCATTAAAGAGTCCAGTCTTGCATGTCTTTGACCTTTATCCCTCTGCTACATTCATTCACTTTATAAATATTTGTTGATCTGGAAATATGGAGGAACCAAGGGCCCTGCAGAAGGCTAAGTAGGAAAAAAGATGCAGCAACCGTGTTACTGCTGAAACAGCCTGTTCAGGACATACCACCAGATCACCTTTATCTATTCCTGATGTCTTTGAATTCAGATCCCCTGAAGAGAAGGCCTCTGTGGACTGGACTTTTGTCACATGCCTACCTCCTGGCTGAAACTAGATACTGATAAGGGAAGGATTTGACCGTCCAGCTTCCTTCTGAATGGTGGCAGGAGACAGTATGCTGCACTTCCCCTTCCTTCAAGACACAGTGAGAGGAAGTTCACTTACCAACTGCAAATTGTGGTGCAGACAAAAGGTGGCAAACATCCACTGCAGTGCCAGCCTGGGGAATAAGTATAAGCTCGGGCACAGGACGGGGTGGGGCAGGCATGTTAAGCACAGATACTTTATGTTTCCAAAAGAGTGGGACTGCTGGGTCATATGGCAACTTTATTTTTATTTTGAGAAACCTCCAGACTGTTTTCCATAATGACTGCACCAATTTACATTCCCATCGATAGTGTAGGAGGTTCCCATTTCTCCACACCCCCGCCAGCACTTATTATTTGTAACTTTTTGATGATGGCCATTCTGACCATGTGAGATAATACCTCATTGTAGTTCTGACTTGTATTCCTCTAATAATTATTAATGGTGAGCATCTTTTCTTGTGCCTATTGGCCATCTGTATGTGACAAGTTCTTTAAATTTAACAGTGTCTGAAAGTAAGGACATGCCCATTGACCTGAGACCCACCTAAAACAGGGACCAAGAAGCTAACTCAACCTGAAATAACAATAGGATTGTCATCACCCCCAAGGGAGAATTCATGTGTATATAGATGGAGATGTATTAGAAGAGGGATTATTTTAAAAGTATTTGTTTATTCTCCATCTTTCCTCTCTTGTCTTCCCTAAACTAGCACTTCTTCATTCTAGTTAGTGATGTGACCATTCTCCTGTTTATCTTTATTTCCCTCTCCTTACCTTGGTTCTAACCATTAAAGAGTCCAGTCTTGCATGTCTTTGACCTTTATCCCTCTGCTACATTCATTCACTTTATAAATATTTGTTGATCTGGAAATATGGAGGAACCAAGGGCCCTGCAGAAGGCTAAGTAGGAAAAAAGATGCAGCAACCGTGTTACTGCTGAAACAGCCTGTTCAGGACATACCACCAGATCACCTTTATCTATTCCTGATGTCTTTGAATTCAGATCCCCTGAAGAGAAGGCCTCTGTGGACTGGACTTTTGTCACATGCCTACCTCCTGGCTGAAACTAGATACTGATAAGGGAAGGATTTGACCGTCCAGCTTCCTTCTGAATGGTGGCAGGAGACAGTATGCTGCACTTCCCCTTCCTTCAAGACACAGTGAGAGGAAGTTCACTTACCAACTGCAAATTGTGGTGCAGACAAAAGGTGGCAAACATCCACTGCAGTGCCAGCCTGGGGAATAAGTATAAGCTCGGGCACAGGACGGGGTGGGGGCAGGCATGTTAAGCACAGAACACAGCACGAGCATGCAGAGAACCACATGTAGTTCAGTACTGCTATCTTGGGAGAAGGGATGAGTGGAGATGGGGGAGAAGGCCCTGTGTGCTGTGTTGCACAACTTGGACTTCAGTCAGTAAGTAATGAGAGTTGGGGGAAGGTTTATGCAGAAAGTCTCCAAGAGATGATAGTTGGGGGGAGGGGGGAGGTATGAGAGAATCCACCCCTGGAAAGAACTTTGAAAGTCATTTTGCCAATCTCATCATTTTCTACCATCAGTTTGGTTCAGTTGCTCACATTTGTGTCTGTCTCTTTGTGACCCTGTGGACGGCAGCACGCCAGACTTCCCTGTCCTTCGCCATTTCCCGGAGCTTGCTCAAACTTATGTCCATTGACTCAGTGATGCCATCCAACCATCTCGTCCTCTGTTGTCCACTTCTCCTTCTGCCTTCTATTTCTCCCAGAATCTGTTTTTCCAATGAGTCATGTCTTGGATCAGGTGGCCAAAGTATTGGAGGTTCAGCTTTAGCATGTCTTCTACCACATGACTACCAAATGACGAATATAGATCAGAGCTTCTCCAGTGATAACTTGTCAAAACAACTTACTGTCTTTGAAAGAAAGGCTAGTGGAGAGTTTTATTGTGTTTAGCTAAAATCTGCCTCCTGCAGCTTCTACTCTGGTTGTACTTAGAAACTCAATGTTATACAAAATCCATTCCTTGTTACTTGAAGGCTTTTCCACTCAGTCTAAATATGCATAGTTCAGTAACTGTACCTTAGACTCTTCACAATCCAAGGGCCCTGAATTGTCAACATGTCCATACCACCAGATCACCTTTATCTATTCCTGATGTCTTTGAATTCAGATCCCCTGAAGAGAAGGCCTCTGTGGACTGGACTTTTGTCACATGCCTACCTCCTGGCTGAAACTAGATACTGATAAGGGAAGGATTTGACCGTCCAGCTTCCTTCTGAATGGTGGCAGGAGACAGTATGCTGCACTTCCCCTTCCTTCAAGACACAGTGAGAGGAAGTTCACTTACCAACTGCAAATTGTGGTGCAGACAAAAGGTGGCAAACATCCACTGCAGTGCCAGCCTGGGGAATAAGTATAAGCTCGGGCACAGGACGGGGTGGGGGCAGGCATGTTAAGCACAGAACACAGCACGAGCATGCAGAGAACCACATGTAGTTCAGTACTGCTATCTTGGGAGAAGGGATGAGTGGAGATGGGGGAGAAGGCCCTGTGTGCTGTGTTGCACAACTTGGACTTCAGTCAGTAAGTAATGAGAGTTGGGGGAAGGTTTATGCAGAAAGTCTCAAGAGATGATAGTTGGGGGGAGGGGGGAGGTATGAGAGAATCCACCCCTGGAAAGAACTTTGAAAGTCATTTTGCCAATCTCATCATTTTCTACCATCAGTTTGGTTCAGTTGCTCACATTTGTGTCTGTCTCTTTGTGACCCTGTGGACGGCAGCACGCCAGACTTCCCTGTCCTTCGCCATTTCCCGGAGCTTGCTCAAACTTATGTCCATTGACTCAGTGATGCCATCCAACCATCTCGTCCTCTGTTGTCCACTTCTCCTTCTGCCTTCTATTTCTCCCAGAATCTGTTTTTCCAATGAGTCATGTCTTGGATCAGGTGGCCAAAGTATTGGAGGTTCAGCTTTAGCATGTCTTCTACCACATGACTACCAAATGACGAATATAGATCAGAGCTTCTCCAGTGATAACTTGTCAAAACAACTTACTGTCTTTGAAAGAAAGGCTAGTGGAGAGTTTTTATTGTGTTTAGCTAAAATCTGCCTCCTGCAGCTTCTACTCTGGTTGTACTTAGAAACTCAATGTTATACAAAAATCCATTCCTTGTTACTTGAAGGCTTTTCCACTCAGTCTAAATATGCATAGTTCAGTAACTGTACCTTCAGTGATCTGATTTTTGGATCCCCTTCACTTTCCTAATTACCCCATAGACAATTTTCAAAGAGCTGGGTCCAACATTAATATAATACCATATGGACTATAGCCTGCCAAGTTCCTCTGTCCATAGAATTCTCCAGGCAAGAATACTGGAGTTAATTGCCCTTCCCTTCTCTGGAGGATCTTCCTGACCCAGGGATCAAACCCAGGTCCCCCGCATTGCAGGCAGATTCTTTACTACCTGAGCCATAAGGGAAGCCCATAATTCTACATATATAATATATATATATATATCATGCCCGTCTGGAGTAGAAAAAGGTGGAATTTCTGCCTGATATGGGGCAGCACAACAGGTGGCAAGGAGAGGGCTCTGCCTGAAGCACACCCTTTTGTTGCAGGAAGAGGGACCACTTCCAGGGCCCGAGAGCTCTTGTCTATCACTTGGAAATGAACTATCTGACTGATGAAACACACGAGCTGACAAAGCCAAAGACTTTATTGGGAAGGGCTGCGTGGTTGGAGAGCAGGAGAGTAAGGGAACCCAGCAGGACTGCTCTGCCACATGGCTTGTAATCCTGGTTTTATGGTGATGGGATTCGTTTCTGGATTGTCTCTGGCCAATCATTCTGACTCACGTTCCTTCCTGGTGGCACACACATCACTCAGCCAACATGGATGCCAGCGAGAAGGAATCTGGGAGGCGGTAGGACACATGAGGTCTCCTTTTGACCTTTACTGAACTCTTCCTGTTGGTGGTGGCTTATCCCATGTTCCTTACTAGGACCTTCTGTCATAAAATAACACACACAAATAGTTACTATGGTGCCTGGCCAGGGTGGGTGGCTTCAGTCAGTGTTTCCCTCGACACTTTGACACCTTCTGCTTTGTGAACAACTCCTCTCTTAACATCATCCCTTCCAAAAAGCCTTTCTTGGGGACTTCCCTGATGGCCCAGTGGTTGGGACTTTGCCTTTCAGTGCAGGAGTGTGGGTTTGATCCACAGTTGGAGAACTAAGATCCCACAAGTCTCTCAGCCAAAAAAAAAAAAACCAAAAAAACAAAAACCATAAAACAGTAGCAATATCGTAACAAATTCAATCAAGACTTTAAAAATGATCCACATCAAAAAAAAAATTCTTAGGGAAAAAAAAAAAGCCTTTCCTGGCTGTCACCCTCCCCTGCCCCACAAACCACAGAGGCAGGCTCCTCTCTCCTGCCACAGCTCCCTTTGTTATAGTACTTCCCACGCCATGAGGAAATGGTCTCTGTCTGCTGGACTCTCCCAGTAGGTTGTGAACTCTCCGAAGGCTGGAATTGGCTGACTCAGTGCAGTTCCCCAGAGCCCAGAACCGAGCCAAGCAGATAATAAAGTCCTGAGATGGAGGGGGAGTTCAGATGAAGTGAACTGAATTGGAATTTGAGCTGCATTTTCAAAGGCAAGTAGGCTGTGAATAAGCAAAGAGGGTAAGGGGTGCTTGGTATATGAATAAATTCAACTGAAGGCAAAGAAAATCGATGGATGACAACTGGTAGGCAGGAGGACTTGGGACTTGCTAGAGGGCTTCTGGCTGCAGCAAACTCAAGAGTGGAAGTTGAGGTAGAAGTCAACCTGAGGCTAAATCAGGAAAGCTGGAGTAGGGAAAGGGTAGGAGAGGGAGCAGGGAGCAGGGCAGAAAAAATAGTAGCTGGATCAGTGTGTTTTCAGTTGTTTGCTATTCCGACATCTGCATGCTTCCTCCTGGTGAACAGGGATCAGAACCTCTGCCCTGGAAGGAACCCCAATGCAATGCAAACCACTCTCTTTGCAGTTAGGAAAGCCTGAGGGTCAGGTTCGGGGCCCACTTGAGTCCACAGAGTGGACTCCTGCAGAACCCACGTCATCTTCTTCCCAACCTGCTCCCTCCCTGCCCCCCTGACCTGAGGATGAATTTTAGTCTTGGAGTCGTCTCTACTTGTATTCAGAGAAAACTAAGGTCCAGAGAAGATTCACTAAGGTCCCTTGATTACAAGACAGTTCAGGGGCAAAACTGGGACTAGTACTCAGGTCTCCTAACTGGTAGTCCCTTTCTCCTTCTGTATTTAGTAACCAGGGCTTTCCTGGTGGCTCAGATGGTAAAGAATCTCCCTGAAATGTAGGAGACCCAGGTTCGATCCTTGGGTCAAGGAGGTTTCCTGGAGAAAGGAATGGCTACCCACTCCAGTATTCTTGCCTGGAGAATTCCATGGACAAGAAACCTGGAGGGTTCATAGAATCACAAGGAATCGGACACAACTGAGCAACGTTCACTTTCAATGTACCAGGAGCAGGACACAGGAATAAAAAGTTGATAAGCCATAAACCCAAAAATCTCTAGTGCCAGTTCTCTGTCTGCTGGACTCTCCCAGTAGGTTGTGAACTCTCCGAAGGCTGGAATTGGCTGACTCAGTGCAGTTCCCCAGAGCCCAGAACCGAGCCAAGCAGATAATAAAGTCCTGAGATGGAGGGGGAGTTCAGATGAAGTGAACTGAATTGGAATTTGAGCTGCATTTTCAAAGGCAAGTAGGCTGTGAATAAGCAAAGAGGGTAAGGGGTGCTTGGTATATGAATAAATTCAACTGAAGGCAAAGAAAATCGATGGATGACAACTGGTAGGCAGGAGGACTTGGGACTTGCTAGAGGGCTTCTGGCTGCAGCAAACTCAAGAGTGGAAGTTGAGGTAGAAGTCAACCTGAGGCTAAATCAGGAAAGCTGGAGTAGGGAAAGGGTAGGAGAGGGAGCAGGGAGCAGGGCAGAAAAAATAGTAGCTGGATCAGTGTGTTTTCAGTTGTTTGCTATTCCGACATCTGCATGCTTCCTCCTGGTGAACAGGGATCAGAACCTCTGCCCTGGAAGGAACCCCAATGCAATGCAAACCACTCTCTTTGCAGTTAGGAAAGCCTGAGGGTCAGGTTCGGGGCCCACTTGAGTCCACAGAGTGGACTCCTGCAGAACCCACGTCATCTTCTTCCCAACCTGCTCCCTCCCTGCCCCCCTGACCTGAGGATGAATTTTAGTCTTGGAGTCGTCTCTACTTGTATTCAGAGAAAACTAAGGTCCAGAGAAGATTCACTAAGGTCCCTTGATTCGCAAGACAGTTCAGGGGCAAAACTGGGACTAGTACTCAGGTCTCCTAACTGGTAGTCCCTTTCTCCTTCTGTATTTAGTAACCAGGGCTTTCCTGGTGGCTCAGATGGTAAAGAATCTCCCTGAAATGTAGGAGACCCAGGTTCGATCCTTGGGTCAAGGAGGTTTCCTGGAGAAAGGAATGGCTACCCACTCCAGTATTCTTGCCTGGAGAATTCCATGGACAAGAAACCTGGAGGGTTCATAGAATCACAAGGAATCGGACACAACTGAGCAACGTTCACTTTCAATGTACCAGGAGCAGGACACAGGAATAAAAAGTTGATAAGCCATAACCCACATCTCTAAGAGGACAAAAGCAATTACGATGCAGTAGAAGTGCAGTGGTTGAGGTAGGTCTAGAGTGGTGCAGGAACAGAGGGGCATCTGTGCTGAATCCAGGAAGGGCTCTAAAGAACTGCTGGGACTAGAGTGGAGCCTTGAAAGAACAGCTAGAGGTAGAGGAAAGAGGAAAGGCCTTGCTGACACAGGAGACAGGAAGAAGCTTTCTTCAGAGACTGGATAATAGGTTTCTGATCTCAGCCAATAGCATTCCAACTTTATCTTCTTTTTCTGGGTGAAATGCCCAAAGTTCAGCTATCACTCTGAAGCCAATGACCTACATACAGACCTGTGTTTTTAGCCCAAATCTTCTCTCCAAGTCAGAACCACACAGGAATTTAAGAAAAAGAGCTAAAACATGCTCTTGAGGCATCTTGGGGCTTAAGAGTACCTTGGGGGCTTCCCTGGTGGTCCAGTGGGTAAAGAGTCTGCCCTGCAGTGCAAGGGACACCAGTTTGATCCCTGGCCGGGGAGGACCCCATGTCTTAGATCGACATCGGGTTTATACGTGAGTTGATGAATATTGTTCTTTCTGATGAACATTGATACCTGTGAATTTAAAATACAATAGATATTTCCATTCAAGAAGGAAAAGCATGAGAGATACATAATCACCCTTAAACAGAGGCAATTCTGGACTCCAGGTAGGCAAAGTCGGGTCATCTCTCCTGGGAGAGGGAGTATTTCCTGCTTAGGTGGAAATTTTGTTTCCCTGGAAGTAGTTCCCTAGTCTGTTGATCTCAGTGTTTCTTGACTCTGTCCTCTGGACTATGTTTTGTCCATCACCTTCCTTGGTTACTTCTGAAGAAGTGGCTCATACTGGCAGCAGAGTGGCAATTCCAATTGTTTTGGTCCCTTTTAGTCCAGGCTGGTGGTACATTCCCATGTACAACTCATTTAAAATTTTCATGGGTCTTCTATGTATCTGATTGTAATCTACTCCATACTCCAGATGACACATACACACAAGCATTTTTGAGATCTTTCTCTCAATTTTATCATTGCTATTTTGGCATTAGGTTTCTGCGGATATTGCTCTTATGATTTCAAGAAGTCCTTTTGTCTAGGAGTCTACTAGACATCACTTTAATTCTCTCAAAGGTCTTTACAAAGTTTTTCAGCCACACCTTTGATGTGATTCACATCTCTAGGCTATATTTCCTGTAAGAATTCTTCACTGATTAGAGAGTCCAAAATGCAATAAGTTTTATTTTTTAACATAGTCAGCCCTGGCCATCTCTCTTCTCTCTCAATTCATGTTTCAAGCAGGCCAGTTCTTTCTTTAACATGCACCTCTCTTCCTGTTATTAGGTTATCACACCCAGCTGGGAGCACCCAATTGACACTTAACATTCTCCCTAGAAATGTCCTTAGTTGAATCAAACACTTTTTAGCATTTTCCCCCATCTTCCCTTAGTTACCATAGGCAACAGTTTTACCAATTGTTTTGCCACTGTAAAACACAGACTACCATTTTCCCAGCCTCTAGCCACAGTTTCCTCATCATTTTCCCAGATTTCACTGTTTGCTTGCCAGTTTTCTGATCTCCACCCATCCCTGATCCCAAAAGCCAATGCCATGAATTCTGTGGCTTTTGTTAAAAGTAGCATTTCAGACACCAATTTCTGTAACAGTCAACTTTTGCTGCAAAACAATCTACCCATAACTTTAGTGATTTAAACAACAAGTATTTATATATGTCACAGTTCCGCAGTTTGGACTGAGATCAGCAGGCCGGTTCTTCTGGTTTTAGCTGGGTTGGTGGAGATGGAGGTCAGTGGCCACATTGCCTGGATGCTGGCTAGTTCAGGATGGCCTCAGCTGGGTCGGCAGAGCTCTGCCTGACATGGCTCCCATGCTCCAGCAGACAAGCCTACACATGCTCACATGGGTGCCTGCACAGAGTTCCAAAAGATAGGACCAAAGCATGAAAGGCCTCCTGAGGTCTAGGCTCAAAACTGGCAGGTTGTTGTTTTACTGTATTTCACTGGCTAAAGAAAATAACAAGGGTAAATTGAGTCCCTATTGGAGGCAGATGCAAAGTCACACCACAAAGGGTGTGGATACAAGGAGGAATGAGGACCATGACTATATTTACAGTCTACTCTGCCTCCTCAGGGGCCACCCTCATCTTGAATTTTGTATGTGTCCTTCCCTTCCAGATTTTTTAATTTATGTATGTGTACACATATGCATGCACACATATGGTATTATTTTGTCAGTCATGTATGTTTTTAAATGAATAGCTTCATATATACTGAAGAATTTGTATAATGTAAGACATAAAGTACTTATCACTCAAAGAAAGAAATGGAATTTAACCCATACATTTGAAGCTCTCTGTGTACATCTCCTAATGAAACATTCATTCCTCACCTGGATTATGCAGCAGCTTTCTTACTGGCCTTTCTAGCTGTGGCCTTGCCTCCTCCAATCAGTTCTACAGTCAGAATGATCTTTAAAAAACAAGAAATTAATCATATTCCTCTACTTAAAACTGTTCAGTTGCTTCCCATTGACCTCAGGGTAAAAGCAAACTTATTAGTAGAGTAGGCCCTTCATCATTTGGCTCCTGCTTTTACTTCATGCTTCATATTTGCCATCCATCCCTCCATGTGCTGTGCTTCTTCTCAGAACTGTTCACTGGATTTTGGCCAAATAGAATGGCTACCATAGCTCCTTGCGCTTCCTCCTACATGGCATATATCACCATTTTTCCTGGCTGTTTACTTGCCTGTCTCTAATATTTGACTATAGGATTCTGAGGACAGAGAAGCCATCTGGTTCCTCTGCTGCATCACTGGTTACCAGGCATAGCACCTGGCCCAGTGGATAAGAATCCACCTGCCAACACCAGGAACATAGGTTCGATCCCTGGTCCAGGAATATTCCACCTGCCACAAAGCAACTAAGCCTGTGAGCCACAACTACTGAGCCCATGTACCACAACTACTGAAGCCTATGCACCCTAGAGCCCCCATGCTGCAGCTACTGAACCCACGTGCTACAACTACCAAAGCCCACACACCTACGGCCTGTGTTCCCCAACAAGAGAAGCCACTGCAGGTTGTTGTTTTACTGTATTTCACTGGCTAAAGAAAATAACAAGGGTAAATTGAGTCCCTATTGGAGGCAGATGCAAAGTCACACCACAAAGGGTGTGGATACAAGGAGGAATGAGGACCATGACTATATTTACAGTCTACTCTGCCTCCTCAGGGGCCACCCTCATCTTGAATTTTGTATGTGTCCTTCCCTTCCAGATTTTTTAATTTATGTATGTGTACACATATGCATGCACACATATGGTATTATTTTGTCAGTCATGTATGTTTTTAAATGAATAGCTTCATATATACTGAAGAATTTGTATAATGTAAGACATAAAGTACTTATCACTCAAAGAAAGAAATGGAATTTAACCCATACATTTGAAGCTCTCTGTGTACATCTCCTAATGAAACATTCATTCCTCACCTGGATTATGCAGCAGCTTTCTTACTGGCCTTTCTAGCTGTGGCCTTGCCTCCTCCAATCAGTTCTACAGTCAGAATGATCTTTAAAAAACAAGAAATTAATCATATTCCTCTACTTAAAACTGTTCAGTTGCTTCCCATTGACCTCAGGGTAAAAGCAAACTTATTAGTAGAGTAGGCCCTTCATCATTTGGCTCCTGCTTTTACTTCATGCTTCATATTTGCCATCCATCCCTCCATGTGCTGTGCTTCTTCTCAGAACTGTTCACTGGATTTTGGCCAAATAGAATGGCTACCATAGCTCCTTGCGCTTCCTCCTACATGGCATATATCACCATTTTTCCTGGCTGTTTACTTGCCTGTCTCTAATATTTGACTATAGGATTCTGAGGACAGAGAAGCCATCTGGTTCCTCTGCTGCATCACTGGTTACCAGGCATAGCACCTGGCCCAGTGGATAAGAATCCACCTGCCAACACCAGGAACATAGGTTCGATCCCTGGTCCAGGAATATTCCACCTGCCACAAAGCAACTAAGCCTGTGAGCCACAACTACTGAGCCCATGTACCACAACTACTGAAGCCTATGCACCCTAGAGCCCCCATGCTGCAGCTACTGAACCCACGTGCTACAACTACCAAAGCCCACACACCTACGGCCTGTGTTCCCCAACAAGAGAAGCCACTGCAGTGAGAAGCCCTTGCATCGCAACAAAGAGTAACCACCCATCACAGCAACTAGAGAAAGCTTATGCAAAGCAGCTAAGACCCAGGGCAGCCAAAAATAAACAAAGTAATTAATAAATAATTTTAAAAATCTTCCTAGTCTAGGCCTTCTCTGGTGGTCCAGTGAGCAAAGAGTCTGCCTTGCAAGTGCAAGGGGCGTCAGCTCGATCCCTGGCCCGGGAAGATCCCACATGCGGTGGAGCGGCTGGACCTGTGTGTCCAATTGCGAGCCAGTGCTCTGGAGAAAAAGGCCACTGCAATGGGAGGTCCACACAGGCCAAAGAATAAAGATGGATGAAAATAAACAAATAAATAAATAAACAAATGAAAGAGGCCAAAATTAAAAAAAAAATCTCTCTAGTCTAGTGGAGAACAGATATATGCATTGAGAAATTAATCTTTCCACTAAGCAAACAGCAAATGTTTGACAGGATTATAGATCTGACTTGACCTCTAAATTTCACCAGGAGGCGCTATAGGAATTCCTCCGGTTTCTAAAAAAATTTTTTTAAAAATCAGGTTTCTAAAAAGATCAAGTAGGACAAAGGATTTTCAAAGGTGGTGGTTGTTCTTTTGTGTTTAATAAACTCCCTGTTGTTTCCATTTGAAAGAGCTATAACTGAGCCATCTGCAAATCTGAAGGACTGAAGTAACCTCTGTTGGTGTCCATTTTATACCTGTAGTGACTCTTCAACTTGAAATCACAAGAGTTTTTAAAACATGATGATTTTCCATACCAACTACTAGAAGCCAGAATAGGGGTTGTTATTTATTAAAAGATGATAACTTTAAGGGTCAAGAGGCAAAGCAATTTTCCCAAGGAATCACAGCTGGTAAACACCTAAGCAGAGACTTGAGGCTGTCTTCCAAATGCAAACGTATTCATTCACAAAAAATAGTATATATTGAGGTCACAGCTCTGGAAAAGATGATAGGGATACAGAAGCCTGCCCTCCAAATTTAATATCTGAGAGTAAAAGACTATCATAGCTGGAGAAAACTTTGAAAAATACCTGAGGTAGTGTTCTCAACTTAACCATGCATGAGGATCTCCTCAAGAGCCTGTTAACACTGAAGATTCCTAGACTTTGCCTCCCCCTCCCCTATATTATGATTCAGTGAGTTTACTAAGGTTATGGACTGAGTTTTTCCTAAGCACATCCACATTTCTCCCTATGATTCTGGAGCAGATGTACTGTGGACCACAATTTTAGAAACATCAATCCATTGGTTTAATCTTTCCATAATACAGAGGAGAAGAGAGATGTGAATATTCCAGAAGCTCTTCTTGGGTATAGGAAGGGAAGCTGAGCCAGGAGCTGGTAATGAGCAACTCGAAGTAATGATGTCTATTCCACCAGAGCACAGGTTTCATGTCTCTCAAGTGTTCATGTCTATCTATTCAAGGTGAACACTCAAAGTGAATGGAAATGTAGAAAGTGTCAAGAAAGAAGAGATATAAACAGGAATGTAATGAAAATACAAAAACCAAGAGCACTCAGCCAAGAGCTGGAGACCCTGGGTTCAATTTTGGACTTTACCATCTTGCTGCTAAATCACTAATCTCAATGAACTATGGTTTTCCCAACCATAAAATGCAAAAGAAAAATACATACCTCATAGGCTTATTGTAAGGATAAAGGAAACGAATATTAGAAAATACTTGGTAAAGGACTCACGCATAGAGGACCCTCAAAAAAAGAGACTGATTAGTGAGATTATTTTAAATGCTCTTTTTGCTCATTTAGTCTTCTTAAATGAGTACCCACTATTGCCTGGTACTCTGCTAAGGACAGTCCTCCCTACATGAAACCTACGCTCTGGTGAAAATAGATGAATGTGAATGATAAAATAAGGAATTATAATTGTTTTAACTTTTTTTAAATTTTGGCCTCTTTTATTGATCCCCTATTTATCTACTTTCATCCATCTTTATTCTTTGGCCTGTGTGGGCCCCCCACTGCAGTGGCCTCTCTCATTGCAGAGCACTGGCTCCGGGTACATGCGCTCCAGAGTGCTGGCTCGCAATTGGACACACTGGTCCAGTTGCTCCTCCGGCTTCAGCGGTTGAAGCGGTGCTTGCACTGCAAGGCAGAACTAAAACTCCAGCTTATTATTATGATTCAGTGAGTTTAACCTGAGGTAGTGTTCTCAACTTAACCATGCATGAGGATCTCCTCAAGAGCCTGTTAACACTGAAGATTCCTAGACTTTGCCTCCCCCTCCCCTATATTATGATTCAGTGAGTTTACTAAGGTTATGGACTGAGTTTTTCCTAAGCACATCCACATTTCTCCCTATGATTCTGGAGCAGATGTACTGTGGACCACAATTTTAGAAACATCAATCCATTGGTTTAATCTTTCCATAATACAGAGGAGAAGAGAGATGTGAATATTCCAGAAGCTCTTCTTGGGTATAGGAAGGGAAGCTGAGCCAGGAGCTGGTAATGAGCAACTCGAAGTAATGATGTCTATTCCACCAGAGCACAGGTTTCATGTCTCTCAAGTGTTCATGTCTATCTATTCAAGGTGAACACTCAAAGTGAATGGAAATGTAGAAAGTGTCAAGAAAGAAGAGATATAAACAGGAATGTAATGAAAATACAAAAACCAAGAGCACTCAGCCAAGAGCTGGAGACCCTGGGTTCAATTTTGGACTTTACCATCTTGCTGCTAAATCACTAATCTCAATGAACTATGGTTTTCCCAACCATAAAATGCAAAAGAAAAATACATACCTCATAGGCTTATTGTAAGGATAAAGGAAACGAATATTAGAAAATACTTGGTAAAGGACTCACGCATAGAGGACCCTCAAAAAAAGAGACTGATTAGTGAGATTATTTTAAATGCTCTTTTTGCTCATTTAGTCTTCTTAAATGAGTACCCACTATTGCCTGGTACTCTGCTAAGGACAGTCCTCCCTACATGAAACCTACGCTCTGGTGAAAATAGATGAATGTGAATGATAAAATAAGGAATTATAATTGTTTTAACTTTTTTTAAATTTTGGCCTCTTTTATTGATCCCCTATTTATCTACTTTCATCCATCTTTATTCTTTGGCCTGTGTGGGCCCCCCACTGCAGTGGCCTCTCTCATTGCAGAGCACTGGCTCCGGGTACATGCGCTCCAGAGTGCTGGCTCGCAATTGGACACACTGGTCCAGTTGCTCCTCGGCACGTGGAATCCTTCCAGGCCAGGGATTGAAGCGGTGCCCCTTGCACTGCAAGGCAGACTCTCTACCCACTGGACCACCAGGGAAGCCTCAGGAATTATCATTGCAATAAATGCTACCAAGGGAAAAGATAGGGAGTGTTTTGAATATTATGAGGATTCCACCCTAATCCGCAGGCAAATAAAAAGATTCTTGAGGAAATGACTCAAAGGATGAGTAGAGGTTAGTCAGAAATTACGCATGAGTCAGAAAAGAACTTGGCAGAAGCAGAAAATGAAAAAGCCGAAGGTCAGCATGGCCGGTGTGGAGTGAGTAGGAGAGAGTGGCATGACATGAAGCTGATGATGATGATTTCTGAGAAAGCCTTTCTCACCTCTGCCTTGATGTTTAGTTTGAAAGTCATACTCTTTCTCTAGATCCTTTTATTTCTGCTTTAGCTTTCTATTTTTGTACTTTAAAAACTAATAATAATAATATTGACATTTCTTTAAAGCTAATGTCTTTTTTTTAGTTTTTAATATTCAGAAATAGACATCATCTAATAATACACGTCAAAAAGCAAAACAAAACAAAAAATTCTTGCTGAATAGTAGACAGGAACAAAAGTTGAACCTCACAAACTTATCTCTCTTGGAAAAGAATAATTCCGTTGTCACATAATTTTTTGTATTTGTAGCATAATTTAGTTAAAATTCAGTTTGGTTTTAGTCAAACTTGGGACCCTGTTGTAAGCAGGTTCTCACCATTACTGGGTTTCCCCAGTGATTCAGACGGTACAGAATCTGCCTGCAATGGCAAGGAGACTTAAAGTCCTCTCTGATGCAGAATCAAAATAAAATGTTATGGTGTAGGAAATTCTGCTTGTTGGAAAAGGTCTTGCCCACTGCATCCAACTATAAAATCTAGACAGAATGCAGTGGGCATTCAAGACTCTGTAGTCAATGATAGCAGTTAGAGTAGGGGAAAAGACCAGAATTTGAAGTACCACTGGACATTTGAAGCACCACTGAACTGGCAGTGGGTTTCCTCTTTTTGATCCTTAAAACTGTAAGTGGGCCCCAGGTTGAGGACTGGGGAAGTCATAGGGGCAGCCTTTGAGCTCTGGCTCAAGAACAGGGGATGGGTAGGGGGAACATCCCACTTATTTCTGCCTTTTGCTCTGTGTTCTCCTGCACCCCTCCCACCAGGCACTCCTGCAGTGGTGGCCACCGTGGCAGTGGTGGGAGCGAGGGCCTAGGGTCACCTAAATCTTCAAGTTATTTTACATATTCCATCCACATACAGTGAGTCCATATAAAATAATGCTGTAATTTTTCCTTTCAACGATCCCAGTAGGGTGGGCAAACCCCTGCTGATTTTTTTTTCTCATTCTATCCTGCCTTTTGGCCCCAGAGACATGAAAAGTGCACAGGAGAGAAAACTAACTGAACCTCCAGGGTTTTTTGGCCAGAGGACTGAAAAGTGGGGGTTCAAAAGACTGGAAAGTATTAGAGAAATCACAAGAGAGGGAGGACTTCAGGAGAGCAGCCCCATAGTTTCTGACATCACCCCTCAATTGTGCAAGCATGGATCTAATACTAAATAGCATGCCATGTACTTGACTACTGAGTAGTGAACAGACCACTGTCCAGATATGAAGCTGGCCACTGGGTGGCATTACAACTGGGACAAACCTGAAAAACACGGCAGAAACTTTGACAACAATGACACTGGACCCACAGAAGCAGGTCAGTAATTCTGAATCAAACTGGGCGAACTACATGCTAAAACAAGCCAAAAATTATTATTACCCATTAGATTTAAACAAGATCTAAACATTTATAACATAAAATTCAAAATGTCCGGGGCTTCCCAGGTGGCACTAGTCATACGAAAGTTAAAGTGTTAGTTGCTCAGTTGCATCTGACTCGTTGCAACCCCATGGACGGCAGCCTTCCAGGCTCCTCTGTCCATGGAATTCTTCAGGCAAGAATAGTGGAGTGGGTTGCCATTTCCTTCTCCAGGGAACCTTTTTGACCTAGGGATTAAACCTGAGTCTCCTTGCCATTGCAGGCAGACTCTGTACCGTCTGAGTCACTGGGGAAACCCAGTAGCGGTGAAAACCTGCCTACTAATGCAGGAGACATAAGAAATGTGGGTTCAATCCCTTGGTTGGGAAGATCCCCTGGAGGAAGGTGATGGAATTAAAAAGTCGCAAAGAGCTGAGTCATTCCCATCATCCCCTGCTGGCCACAACTTCCTAGAATTTCCACCTCCACAAAGCTCTCCACCCAGGAACTCACTTAGCGCCGCCTCCTCCCCTCCTTCTGCTTCCACTCCTTACCAGCCTGCCTTTCCCCCAAGCCATCTCTCTCTTTGACTCCTGGTTCTCTCCCTGAGCGCAACATGAATAAACCCTCAATCCTGCCTGTCTGAGGTCGGTGATTCTCCCTCTTTCATCAACACTTTTCTTACAGGGGGCATGGCTACCTACTCTAGTATTCTTGGCCTGGAGAATCACAATGGACAGAGGAGCTTGGTGGGCTACAGTCCACAGGGTTGCACAGAATCAAACACAACTGAAGCGACTTAACATGCACACACATTCAAAATGTCTAGTATTTAATCCGATGTTACTCAGCATATAAAGAACCAGGAAAATCTCAATTAGTACGAGAAAAGACAATCAACAAATATCAAGGAAAAGATAATACAAATGTTTAAATTATTGACAAAAAGGCTCCAAGAGGTAGACATGAGTTCTCTTGAAGTGAATAGAAAGGTAGAAAGTGTCAAGAAGAGAGATAAATAGGAACCTAATGAAAAACCAAGCTGAAAAACTCACTGATGAACTCAGTAGCAGAACAGATCTGACAAGGGAACAACTCAGTGAACTTGATGAGAAATCCATTAAAATTATCTAACAACAAAGAGAAAAAGATTTTTAAAAATGAACAGAGCCGGGCATCCCTGGTAGCTCAGTGGTGATGAGTTCACCTGCCAATGCAGGAGACACAGGTTTGATTTCTGATTCAGGAAGATCCCACATGCTGCATAGCACCTAAGCCCATGAGCCACAACTATTGAACCTTGCTCTAGAACCTCGGAGATGCAACTGTTGAGCCCATGAGCTGCAACTACTGAAGTCCATGTGATCTAGAGCCCGAGTTCCACAACAAGAGAAGTCACCACAACAAGAAGCCAGCTTACCTCAACAAGAGAGTAGCCCCCACTCCCTGCAACTAGAGAAGACCTTGCGGCAGCAGTGAAAACTCAGAACAGCCAAAAATAAATAAAAGTAAAGAAAAAAAAGAACAGAGCTTTAATGACCTGTGAATCAGTACCTACTTTATGTCATCATAATTCCAGAAGATTTTGAAAAATATTTGAAGAAATAATATATGGATATTTCCCAGATTTGGCAAAAGACAAACCAAGAAGTTCAGTTAAGCACAAACAGCAAGCTGAATCCAGCAACACAGAACAAGGTTCATCCCAGAATGCAATGTTGGTTTAACAAAAATCAGCTGTTGTAATACATAATATTAAGACAATAAAAGATAAAAACCACATGATCATCTCACATGCACAAAACGTATTGGACTGAAACATTAAAAAATTAGGAACAGAAGAGATCTTCCTAAACCAGTTAAGACATAAAACCCTCCATAACTAGTACACTTAATAGTGGAAGACTGAAAATTAATTAAACCGATGTTACTCAGCATATAAAGAACCAGGAAAATCTCAATTAGTACGAGAAAAGACAATCAACAAATATCAAGGAAAAGATAATACAAATGTTTAAATTATTGACAAAAAGGCTCCAAGAGGTAGACATGAGTTCTCTTGAAGTGAATAGAAAGGTAGAAAGTGTCAAGAAGAGAGATAAATAGGAACCTAATGAAAAACCAAGCTGAAAAACTCACTGATGAACTCAGTAGCAGAACAGATCTGACAAGGGAACAACTCAGTGAACTTGATGAGAAATCCATTAAAATTATCTAACAACAAAGAGAAAAAGATTTTTAAAAATGAACAGAGCCGGGCATCCCTGGTAGCTCAGTGGTGATGAGTTCACCTGCCAATGCAGGAGACACAGGTTTGATTTCTGATTCAGGAAGATCCCACATGCTGCATAGCACCTAAGCCCATGAGCCACAACTATTGAACCTTGCTCTAGAACCTCGGAGATGCAACTGTTGAGCCCATGAGCTGCAACTACTGAAGTCCATGTGATCTAGAGCCCGAGTTCCACAACAAGAGAAGTCACCACAACAAGAAGCCAGCTTACCTCAACAAGAGAGTAGCCCCCACTCCCTGCAACTAGAGAAGACCTTGCGGCAGCAGTGAAAACTCAGAACAGCCAAAAATAAATAAAAGTAAAGAAAAAAAAGAACAGAGCTTTAATGACCTGTGAATCAGTACCTACTTTATGTCATCATAATTCCAGAAGATTTTGAAAAATATTTGAAGAAATAATATATGGATATTTCCCAGATTTGGCAAAAGACAAACCAAGAAGTTCAGTTAAGCACAAACAGCAAGCTGAATCCAGCAACACAGAACAAGGTTCATCCCAGAATGCAATGTTGGTTTAACAAAAATCAGCTGTTGTAATACATAATATTAAGACAATAAAAGATAAAAACCACATGATCATCTCACATGCACAAAACGTATTGGACTGAAACATTAAAAAATTAGGAACAGAAGAGATCTTCCTAAACCTAGTTTAAGCATTGACATAAAAACCCTCCATAACTAGTACACTTAATAGTGGAAGACTGAAAGCTATCTATCCAGGATCTGGAACAAGACAAGGATATCTTCTCTTGTCAGTTCTATTAAACACTACAGTGGAAGTTCTAGCAAAGTACTAATCAATAAGTAGAAAAGAAAAAGCATCCATATTTGCATGGAGAAAATAAACTCTATTTTCCATTGCTTTGACCTTTTATATATAAAATTACAAGGAATACACAAAAACATAATTAGATATAATAAGCAATTTTGGTAGAGTTACAGGATACAAGATCAGTATACAAAAATCAATTGTATTTCTACATACTAAGACTGAACAATCTTAAAAAATGAAATTAAGAAAACAGTTCAACTTACTGTTCATTGATTTGTTCAGTATTATAGTATCGATAGTGAAACTATTTACTGTATATAGTAGATAAATCCATATAGATGGAAAGTAGATTGGTGGTTGTTACAAGTGGCGTTAGAGAGTGGCAGCTAATGGGTTACAGGGGGTGAAGAAAATGCTCTAATTAAATAGTGATGGCAGTTGTACTACCCTGTGAATATAATAAAAGACTAATGAATTATACTCTTTAAAAATGTAGATTTTATAGTATTAAATTATATCTCAAATTTTTTTACATCTTAATTCTTAAAAGAGAAAAAACTTAGGAAAAGTTTAACAAAGTTCTATATAGTTACCTAGTTCTGTCTGCTGAAAGGACCTGGGAGCAGAAACATTCCAGTTGCAATGAGCATACAAGAGTTCTAAATATAGTTACCTAGTTTTGAAAAATATTTGAAGAAATAATATATGGATATTTCCCAGATTTGGCAAAAGACAAACCAAGAAGTTCAGTTAAGCACAAACAGCAAGCTGAATCCAGCAACACAGAACAAGGTTCATCCCAGAATGCAATGTTGGTTTAACAAAATCAGCTGTTGTAATACATAATATTAAGACAATAAAAGATAAAAACCACATGATCATCTCACATGCACAAAACGTATTGGACTGAAACATTAAAAAATTAGGAACAGAAGAGATCTTCCTAAACCTAGTTTAAGCATTGACATAAAAACCCTCCATAACTAGTACACTTAATAGTGGAAGACTGAAAGCTATCTATCCAGGATCTGGAACAAGACAAGGATATCTTCTCTTGTCAGTTCTATTAAACACTACAGTGGAAGTTCTAGCAAAGTACTAATCAATAAGTAGAAAAGAAAAAGCATCCATATTTGCATGGAGAAAATAAACTCTATTTTCCATTGCTTTGACCTTTTATATATAAAATTACAAGGAATACACAAAAACATAATTAGATATAATAAGCAATTTTGGTAGAGTTACAGGATACAAGATCAGTATACAAAAATCAATTGTATTTCTACATACTAAGACTGAACAATCTTAAAAAATGAAATTAAGAAAACAGTTCAACTTACTGTTCATTGATTTGTTCAGTATTATAGTATCGATAGTGAAACTATTTACTGTATATAGTAGATAAATCCATATAGATGGAAAGTAGATTGGTGGTTGTTACAAGTGGCGTTAGAGAGTGGCAGCTAATGGGTTACAGGGGGTGAAGAAAATGCTCTAATTAAATAGTGATGGCAGTTGTACTACCCTGTGAATATAATAAAAGACTAATGAATTATACTCTTTAAAAATGTAGATTTTATAGTATTAAATTATATCTCAAATTTTTTTACATCTTAATTCTTAAAAGAGAAAAAACTTAGGAAAAGTTTAACAAAGTTCTATATAGTTACCTAGTTCTGTCTGCTGAAAGGACCTGGGAGCAGAAACATTCCAGTTGCAATGAGCATACCTTATACCTAGATCTTGGTTTCTGAATACAAGGAACCAGGGCTCATGGGAGAAATGCTTGACTCCAGGACTGGAGCACAGAAGGTGCATGATAATTCGGAAAATCTTAGAAGTAACAAAATATGGAAGTGCTCAGGGAATGAAGGGAACATATCAAAGAACACAGGAGCCAGATTGAAGGGGCTACCATTGGCCAACTCTAGGGCAATCTGAAGTTCAAAATAAGCAAAGTGATGAATTATAATTCATTCAATAAAATTCATGAGCCCATACTGATGTAAAATAAGTGAATAAGTAACAGGGGCATCTCAGGATCTTTTGCTTTGTAAGGCACCATAGTCACAGGCTTTAGGAATTAGGACATTAGCATCTTCTGGTGGGGGGCATTATTCTTCCTGCTACAACCCTCAACCTTCTATGGGCATAAAGCAGGATAAGATGACTACTCCATTGCAGATACAGACCCTTGGCCATTCTAACATTCCCACCATAAGGGGACATGTGATAAAAAGGAAATCAGAGTGGAAAGATAAAACTTAAACAGTTATGATTAAAATACTATTATTTTGCAAATTTTACAAATACATGTAACAATGAGAACACATTGTGGGGTTCTGCCACCCTCAATGCTGAGCGTCTTGGAATGTATTTGTGCAGGTTAGGGGCCTTGAAGCTTCAGCTTCAAAGACGTCATGGTAAATCTGCCTCTGGTAGCAATTAAGAATATGGCACCCAGATCCATACCACCTGGCTTCAGGTGACTGCTCCTCACTTACCAGCTCAGTATGTTGATGGTGTTGATGTTACAGATTGGGTTCTCCAGAAGCCGATGCTGAGACGGCGTTTGAGGTGCAAGATATTGCTAGGGATCAACATCTGTGAAAGCAACAGGAAAAGCAGGAAAGGGCAGAGGAAGAGGTCAAAGAAGTTTAACAAAGCCTTGGTCAGTGTGGTAGGAGGACTTGAGCTTGTCAGAGCTGTCTCAGGTAGGGCCCAAATAGCTGAGCTTGTACTCCCTCACCTTGCTTAGTCACTTAGTTACTTAGATGACTATTAATGCCACCTTAAAAACTCCCACTGACGGGATGCGGAGAGACATTAAAAAAAAAAAAAAAAGGAAAAAATGTCCACTGGATTTTTATAGCAAACAGGCTAAATTTCTTCCTATGACATGCAAAGCCCCTTTACAGTCTGACAGTCCCAGCCCCAAGGAACTTCTCATCATTTCTGGAACTCAAACTGTTTTCCATCTCCAGACCTGGGTACACATTAAGTACCTTCTCCAGGAAAGCCCCTCCTTCCCTTGCCCATCAGACATTTCCTTTTCCTTCTTTTGGACCAGCACACATTGCCTCCTCTGTGAGGCGCTCTCCACCGTGTATTCATGGGAATGGGCTCTCTCCTTAGCGTTGCCCTTGCTCACTGCACAGCCCTCGGCTACCCTGACAGCACTTTGTGGTTATATGAGTTGGATCTGCTATTTCTCTTTGTGTCCTCAGTACAGTAGAACAGGTGCTAAATATTTAAGTGAATGAATGAGTGAAATGACATTGCCTGGGAAAGGGGCCATCGATAAGTTGTAGGATATAATAACAATATTTTTGTTGCTTAAGTGACCATGGGTATGTCGTGTAGAGCAGTGACCCAGGACCCCAGAGGTTTGACTTGTATAGGTCCCAGATTGTCATGTGCTAACCCTAATGGCCTTCACCCTCTTTCCCTCGGGTCAGAATTCTACTCATCCTTCGAGACAATTCAGACGTCAGGTCCTGTGCGAAGTGTTTTCCTCCCCTCTGGTCTGTCGCAGCTCTTTACCCACGCCGCTGTTACCATACCACAACGTTTACTCTCTTGATTTCTCCATCAGAGTCCAGTAATGTTGCTGTATTTCTACCCTGTGGTCCAGAGGAGTAAATATTTTTGGAAGGCGTTGTACAGTCACAGACTGATGAATTCATCCCTCATTACACCCGTTGCCTCAATTTCCCCAGCTGTGAAATAGGCACAGTGGAAATGCTTTTCCCAGAGATGTGATTGCGCAGATGAACACTAAAGTAGCGGGCATCGTGGGATGGGGGGGATATACATATGACTAATCTGAGAACATACATATCTGTAAACAACAAAACTCTGTAAAAGTTAAAAGTAAACAACAAAACTCTGTAAAAGTTAAAAGTAAAATAAAGTTTTTAAAAAAAGAAAAAAGTAGCGGGCATCCCACACATCTCCTGAGCCCCGCAGAGTGGTGGGAGGTGGAGAGCGAGAGGCGGGGTCAACGAGAAGTAGGGGCGGGGCCGGGGGCGGGGCCGGGGCGGGCGGGGCGGCCGGAGCAGAGCCGGGCTGGAAGCTCCGAGAGGACGCGCGCGAGCGCCGGCAATGGGCCCTCCGGCGCGGCTGGCGGTGCTTCTAGCGGTGCTGGCGCTCCGGGCTGGGGACCTGGCCGAGGTCGCGGCGCGCGGGGACACTTTCTCGGCGCTGACCAGCGTGGCGCGCGCCCTGGCGCCCGAGCGCCGGCTGCTGGGATTGCTGCGGCGCTACCTGCACGGAGAGGAGGCGCGGCTGCGGGACCTGACCAGGTGAGCCACCGAGGCGTGCGGGTGTCAGTAGGGGAGACTGAGACGGAGGAGAAGCCAAGACTTTGTGCCGCAGCGTCGGAGGTAGCCCTGTGGTTCCTGGTCACGCTGGTGGGACCTCCGATACGGTGTCTCAACAGGAGACCAAGATACCATGTCCGCAGTGTGACTCCCCAGAGCCACTGAGGGGGACCCCGAGACACTATGCCACACTGTATAGGACCGCAGACGCCGTGCCTTGCACACACACACAGTGGCACCCCCATCCGCGCTCACACGGGCAAGTTGATACACTGTGGGAAAGTGTGGTTCAGCGACTGTGGGGCTCAGTAGGGCCTCAGGAGGTGCTGGGTTAAGCTGTCGGGGCCCCCAGGTTCTCTGTTACAGAGACGCAGCAATCCCGAGAGAGTAAACTAGAGTACAGTGACATTGTAGCCACGCGTGTGATGACCATGTGACCCAGGGAACTATTTAGTATGGGGGGACCTTTGGTGAACATGTGTGAAATTTACATGTTACAGTGATTGGGTGACATGCCACTATGGATATCATGCCACCTGATTGTCCAAGTCTCTATAGGAATAATGCTTCCGGTTTATCAATTCATTCAGCCTGTATGTTTGAGTACCCAGTATGAGCCAAGCACTGTTCCAGGCACTGGGCAGAGAATGGTGGACGAGATCCAACTCTACCCTCTGGGAGCTTGAAGTCTGTTAACATCATGATCGGTAATCTGAGATGTCGGTCCTTCCCCTTGCTTTGTGCTCTCCCTTCTCTTAACACATAAGAGCTCTGACTGCTCTCACTGAGATGTTACACGTGTGTGAGAGTATTTTGACAGAAAGAAAACACCCGGCGAAAACACCGGCGGGTGCTGAGTGGCACACACACTAGGAGATGCTCAGCCAGGGTTGTTTGCTATACAGTCCACAGACTCTACTACAAAGCCAGGAACACTGAAGCACTGTAATCATGTATTGACTGTCAGTGTCAAACAATGAAAGATGACTGAGTGGATATGATACCATTGCACGAATATGTGCTGGACGCCTTCTCTTGGGACACTGAGAAGCTCACAATGTGAGAAACGGGTGTAACCACATAGTTACCTGAATATATTCATACTGTAGCTATATCTTATGACTCAGCTGAGCTGAGACCACAGAGGGCTATCTTACAGTGTGTTGCTTAGTACTGAGTGAACACGTGTGGTAGTAGCACGATTTCCAGGGCGTATGGAAAGAAGGTGTGAGGGCCACTGTGGCTTTGTGGCAGAGCCCATGTGGAAGAGAATCAGTTAGTGTGAGGAAGTATATGTGAGAGATCTTGTTTGTTACTCAATTATAACTGAATAATGATGTCATTTGGTGCATGAACTCTTGAGTATGTAGCTTGCATATAAGCAGTTATATGCATGTTTAAATATGTATGTTTGATCCCAAAAGCTAAGATCCCTCAGGTCACATGGTGTGGCCCAAAGTTGCATGATGATACACACACACACACACACACACACATAGTGTATGCAAGTATGTATTAATTATAACAATCTGCTATGCTCAGTCAGTCATGTCAGACTCTTTGCGGCCCATGGACTGTAGCCCACCAGGCTCCTCTGCCTATAGAATTTTCCAGAGAAGAATCCTGGAGTGGGGTGGTATTTCCTACTCCAGGAAATCTTCCCAACCCAAAGATCAAACTCAAGTCTTCTATGTCTCCTGCATTAGCAGGCAGATTCTTTACTGTTGAGCTGCCTGGGAAACCCAATTATAATAATAAATGATGATAAGTTTAATAATTCTTGTCACTCTTTAGTGTTCTATGGGCCCATATTTACATGGTAAAAAGATTTAATTTGGAGAATCTCTGATGGTCGAATGGTTAGGACTCTGTATTTCCTCTGCTGGGGGCTGCAGTTTGATCCCTGGTAGGGGGAACTAAGATCCTGCAAGCTGTGTGGTATGACCAAAAAAAGAAAGATTTCATTTTGTTCTTAATCCAAATTCACTGGAGTACAAATTCATTGGTGGAAACAGGACAGACAGTTTCCTTTGATTCGAAGCACCATCATGCTCCTTGTAATCCATTCTCACACTACTAACCTCTATTTGGGTGGCTCAGATGGAGATGGGATCAGAATCCTGATACCGGACTTACAGCTGACTAGACGTTTCCCCACCTGCATGCCCCTCTCTTTTACTGTCTTCTCGCCATTGTCATTGTTATAATTTTGTCACAGTGGGAGGTCTTGCACAAACCTTATCTTATTTGATTCTCTCTCATACACAGTGCTTTGAAATAGGTTTGTATTTCTCTCTTAAACAAATGAAAAATCACTTAAAAGTGTGAAAACTAAAATTTAGTACCTTATCCAAGATTATAAAATCTAGTAAGTAGCAAGGGCTTTCCTGGTGGCTCAAGGGTAAAGAATCCACCTGCAATGCAAGAAACACTGATTCGATCGAGAAGATACCTAGAGAAGGAAATGGTAACCCATATCAGCATTCTCGCCTGGGAAATTCCATGATCAGAGGGGCTTGATGGGCTATAGTCCATAGGGTCCCAAAGAGTTGGATATGACTTAGTGACTAAACAACACAAAGTAGCAAATCTAGGATTAGGACATAGTTCCTTTGATTGTTTCTGTCATGTTATAATTACTCCTTGATTCATATGATATGCCAGGACACTGATCAAGCCCCCTAACTGTTGAGGTTTTATGAGCAGCTGGAGGACATAGTGAGTGGTTAAGAGTCTGGATTCAGGAATGTAACAACGTTTGCTAGAATGTTTAGCTCTGACCTTGGGCAAGTCCCTTTACCCCTTTAAGTATGAGTCTCCTAATCTATAAAATTATGATAAAAATAGCACCTACCAACATAGGGCTGTTAGAAGAATTAACTACCGTGTAAAGGAATGTAATAATGGCTCAACAAATGTCAGTTCTTTAGGTTCATTGTTTAAGACTTGCTGGTGAAACTAGACACAACTTTTGGGTCTACACAGGAACTAGAATTGTGAGAGCCCAGATAATACAAAAGAATCAGAAAAATTCTAGAGTCTCTTACCATGCGACTTACGAGCATTTAATTTCAGAAAGCTTAGTTTAAAAGTGACTGTTCTCTAGTCACTGCTCTAAAACCTGGTGAAATGTTTGCCTTTTAAAACAAGAATTTTGGCAGTTTCTGCTCATTTTCCTATACTCCCAATCTGGCAATCTAATGTAACTTGAGATGTTATTTCTCAGGGGCTTAAGTTGATATTCTCCTTTGAATTTAAAAATGCTTTTTGATGTTGAAACTATACTTCTTACTCCAAGTTAATGAATAAAACTTATACTAATTACAATACATGTAGTGATATACTAATATAGTATTATGTATATGTGTCATATAATATATAGATAGTTAACCCCTATCTGTTTTTGTTGTTGCAACTAAAGAAAAAAAACTACCAATATCTGCTAGGATTTAAGCATTCAGAATGTCTCAGAAGAATTGAGACAAAGCTATTTCTGAATTCCAAAGGAGAGACATATTAAATTAAAGTAGCCCATGTATTGCTGTTGGGTAACCTGTCCCAGGCTATGTTTAATGCAGGGATTGGGTTGCAAATGTTATGTGTAGATTCTTGAAGGAAAGAATCTGATTTTCCACTCAGCAGCATTTGTTAAAGCAAAAAGCTGTTTAGGAAACTCTGAGGTTTGAATTCAGCATCCAGTAACTCGGTCTCTGAAAACCAGCTATTTGCTCAGAAACTGGGCATAGGGCCAACATTTGGATTCCAAACCAGCCTCAGATATCAACTGAGAGGTTTTTTTTCTTTTTTCTTTGTGTGACAGAAAGATGACGTACATGAACACTGAATTGAATTATGTGCTACCCTAGAGATCAGACCTCTGTCCTAAATAAATTGACACCAACTACAAGGTGGAATGTGAAGAGAACAAGGGGATGATGCCTTTGGTCTTCATCCCTCTGCCACGCTTCCTTTGTGCCTTAGTTTCCTCTGTAGCTTGTTATATTGGGTTGCTAAAAGTTTGTCTAGGTTTTTCACTCAAGATGTTCTTTTTTGGCCAACCTAATACATCAGTTTTCAAGCACCAGATGATTGTTCGTTTGTTTGTTTTTTTCAGATGATTGTTTATTCAGTGTGGCAAAGGTGATGGAAAGAAATAATAGAATGGTTGTCCCAAAAGCATCCATAGAAATCTTCTAGACTGGCCAAGGTCTGCTATTTTATAGGAGAGGAAACAGGGATAGTTAGAGGCGGGATCAGGATACCTCTCGGGGCTCCTCCCAGCTCCTCTCCATCCAGCGGTCTTGTAAAACCCCTGCCACTCAGCCTCAGTTGTCCTTGGACACTTACCCTTCAGGCTGGACTCAAGCCCAAGTCTCTGCTTGTATTTTCTTACTCCAAGTTAATGAATAAAACTTATACTAATTACAATACATGTAGTGATATACTAATATAGTATTATGTATATGTGTCATATAATATATAGATAGTTAACCCCTATCTGTTTTGTTGTTGCAACTAAAGAAAAAACTACCAATATCTGCTAGGATTTAAGCATTCAGAATGTCTCAGAAGAATTGAGACAAAGCTATTTCTGAATTCCAAAGGAGAGACATATTAAATTAAAGTAGCCCATGTATTGCTGTTGGGTAACCTGTCCCAGGCTATGTTTAATGCAGGGATTGGGTTGCAAATGTTATGTGTAGATTCTTGAAGGAAAGAATCTGATTTTCCACTCAGCAGCATTTGTTAAAGCAAAAAGCTGTTTAGGAAACTCTGAGGTTTGAATTCAGCATCCAGTAACTCGGTCTCTGAAAACCAGCTATTTGCTCAGAAACTGGGCATAGGGCCAACATTTGGATTCCAAACCAGCCTCAGATATCAACTGAGAGGTTTTTTTTTCTTTTTTCTTTGTGTGACAGAAAGATGACGTACATGAACACTGAATTGAATTATGTGCTACCCTAGAGATCAGACCTCTGTCCTAAATAAATTGACACCAACTACAAGGTGGAATGTGAAGAGAACAAGGGGATGATGCCTTTGGTCTTCATCCCTCTGCCACGCTTCCTTTGTGCCTTAGTTTCCTCTGTAGCTTGTTATATTGGGTTGCTAAAAAGTTTGTCTAGGTTTTTCACTCAAGATGTTCTTTTTTGGCCAACCTAATACATCAGTTTTCAAGCACCAGATGATTGTTCGTTTGTTTGTTTTTTTCAGATGATTGTTTATTCAGTGTGGCAAAGGTGATGGAAAGAAATAATAGAATGGTTGTCCCAAAAGCATCCATAGAAATCTTCTAGACTGGCCAAGGTCTGCTATTTTATAGGAGAGGAAACAGGGATAGTTAGAGGCGGGATCAGGATACCTCTCGGGGCTCCTCCCAGCTCCTCTCCATCCAGCGGTCTTGTAAAACCCCTGCCACTCAGCCTCAGTTGTCCTTGGACACTTACCCTTCAGGCTGGACTCAAGCCCAAGTCTCTGCTTGTATTTTCATTTAGCGGTGGAATATCTTTCACTAAGTAGTTCCATATGGAGCTGAAGTAGGAAATAATGGTAGTACAAAAAAAAAAAAAAAACCCACACCCTGGAGCCTGGTTTAGTTTTAAAACCCTAGAGTAGGCTTAGTTCGAAAACCCCCTGTCTTGAGGATCAGAGACATCCTGGGATTTGACAGGCTTCCTCTTTCCTCTCTGAGGCACCCAGGCACAGATTATTTTTCTTTGTTTATGCTTGAATTGAATATTTAGCTCACTGGAAGCACCTCTACCCTAAGCAACTGTTCTATTTCAGGCTCTGTTTACAGTTAAGGCCCCACCCTTGAGAAATCCTAAAGTCAGACTGTTGCAAAGGATTGAAACCCTGCCCCTTCCCCCACCTTACCACTCCCTCGACTTCTCATTTCCACTCCTGAAGTCCTCCACTTTGGCCAGAAGACTCTTCTAGTCTCACATGCTCTTGCCTGTCTTCATTTTGCACACTTTTTCTCTTCCATTCGTTGTTGCTATTGTATTGTTTTTGTATTGAAAATAATAATCTTAAAACAAAGGAGAAAAGAGTTAGAGGGCAGGACTAGAACTCTTAAGTCTGCTTTATTGTAACTAATAAATTTCAATAATATAAATCCCAGTAGGGAATTAGAAATGGAATAACCGTAGTATGCCAGGAAAGGAAACAGTTATCGCTTAATTGTATGAACACTCTTACAGGACACTGAGGAAGAGAGAAATTAATTAAAAAGGATGATCACTTCTGGCCCCAACATTTCCACCCCTTTACTGCAAATGTTGGTAAACCAGCAAGGTTGGAAGCATGCTGGCTCACCCACCCATTTATCTCCCATTACGAGCCTCACCAGTGTCTGTATGATTTGCTTCCTAAATATCTCTCTTGAAACCATTCCATTCTCTGTCCCCACTGTCACTGTTGTGGTTCAGACTCTCCTATTGAAAGTGTGCAACCTCAATTTGAGACTTAAATTCAGGGCCCAGACTTAATCAAACCTGTTTGGGACTCAAAACCAGCCAAAACCCTGCTTGGGACTTGAACCCACGCGGCCAGGACTCAAACCCAGCCAAAACCCTGGTAATTAAAATGACTCGCCCAATGTTTGGACCCACTGAGATTCCGGTTCTTCATGTCTCTTTGCAGAGAAGAATTCAGCGAGAGACAAAGTGATAGGTAAGAAATGGATTTATTCAGATTCAGAGAAAGCAAACTCCACAGACAGAGTGTGAGCCATCGCAGAGTGAATCCAGTGGCCTGGAAAACGTGGCATTCTTAGCTTTTATGGGCTGAGTAATTCCATATGCTAATGAGTAGGAGGATTATTCCAGCTCTTTTAGGGAAAAGGCAGAACTGTCATGGCACCTCTGGGTGTGTCATTCTTTTCAAAAATTGTGCCCTGCCCCTTTCCCTATCCCTTACACTATCTCTTGCTTGCAGTTTTCAAAGGCCTCCTGACTGGCCTTTCTGCCTCTGGTCACTTCCACTGCTAACCCTTCCTCCCCACCCTCTCCCAGATTTATTATATAACGTATCACAGTCCATCCTACTCTCTCTTAAAACTTTTTGCTGCTCCTAATTACACACAGGGCAAGCCCCAAACTTCTCAGCAAGGTCTGTGAGGTGCTCATTGCTTCTTGTCCTATTCTTCTAATACATCCTGTGCTCCAGCAGTATTCAGCAGCTTGTAATTTCCCTACTGTAATTCTCTCTCTCTCTCTGTACCCTTTAAGACGTTGAACTGTCTCTGCCTGCCTGGAAGAAGGCCTCCTTCTCCCTTTCCCATTATGTGCATTAACGTGTGAAGTCTCAGTTTATTATCTCCTCTATGAAACCTTCTCTGATTTTCTCTGGCAGAACTAATCACCTGCTCTGTGTACTTTCCACTAAGCTTTGTTCTTAAATCTGATGTTGCATTCGTAATGTAATTATTTGTGATTTCAAAGGTTTTGAGATCAAGGTTATTGTCTTATTCAAAATTTTGTTCCTAGCTCCTAGAAGAATATATTTATTCATTCTTTCATAGAAATATATATTGAACTTCGGGAAACAGTGATAAGAGGGAATTCCCTGATGGTTCAGTGATTAAGACTCAGGGTGCTTTCACCAATGTAGGCCAGATTCAGTTTCTGGTTGGGAAACTGAGATTCCCGCACACTGCCCAATTTGGGGGGGGGGGGGAAAGTGATGAGAAATCAGCTATTATCTTGGTCATGATACCCTTGATCACTGGATCCTATCTTGCCTTTGTATCCCCAGCTTCCTGCATGGAGTTTAACATCTACCAAGTGACTTACTGAATGATTAAATATATATCAAATCTCTCTGCCTTTGGGCAGTCTGGTCCCCAGTGGCTCAAAAAACTCCACTCTCATCCTTTCTTTGTTCTGGCTCCATAAGAAACAGTATGGCAAAATCAGTCAAGAACCCCAGTTTCGAGTGTGGGCCCAGTGGCCCCAGCCCTGGCAGCACCCAACCAGGAGTGGGTGGCCGGACGCGGGAGGGGCTTGGAGGAGCCGAGTGGGTCTGCACTGGGCGAGTCGCCCAGCTGGATCCAGAGCCACGCGGCCAAGCCGTCGGGCCCTTCATGATGAAAGATTTGGGGATACTTGTCTCTCCTTTGTGTAGTTGATACTTTGGGCAGGGAAGAGATGGCTGACAGTGTCAAGACCTTTCTTCAGAACCTTGCCAGGGGAATCAAAGACTCCATCTGGGAAATGTGTACCCTCTCAAAGCTAGATGCTTGAAATCAGCAAAAGAGAGAGGGGGCTAGCAGCGTCCTGGCCCAGAGGAGAGCTCAGAGCGTAGAGAGGAAGCAGGAGAGTGAACTACGTATTGTTAGTAGAATTTTTCAGTGCTGCGCTTGAAATTGTGGAGTTTTCCGGTTCAGTTTCCTCTTGTTTTATCGAGTGTTTATTCCTGTCCTTCAGTCAGTAATGGCCCAGATTGCTGGCGATCGATCGCTACATGGGCAAGTCTGGTCGTGACTGGAGTTCTTCCTCACGTCAATTTTCAGTACTCTCTGGGTGCTCCCCCTCTTTGTGCTCAGCAAAGCCGTCAACGCAATTTGGTTTTAGGACATAGCCGACCTGGCATTTTTTTGGAAAAAACTTGAAACAGTAAAATAATTATTCATTCTTTCATAAAAAAGGGAAAATTCCCTGATGGTTCAGTGATTAAGACTCAGGGTGCTTTCACCAATGTAGGCCAGATTCAGTTTCTGGTTGGGAAACTGAGATTCCCGCACACTGCCCAATTTGGGGGGGGGGGGGGGAAGTGATGAGAAATCAGCTATTATCTTGGTCATGATACCCTTGATCACTGGATCCTATCTTGCCTTTGTATCCCCAGCTTCCTGCATGGAGTTTAACATCTACCAAGTGACTTACTGAATGATTAAATATATATCAAATCTCTCTGCCTTTGGGCAGTCTGGTCCCCAGTGGCTCAAAAAACTCCACTCTCATCCTTTCTTTGTTCTGGCTCCATAAGAAACAGTATGGCAAAATCAGTCAAGAACCCCAGTTTCGAGTGTGGGCCCAGTGGCCCCAGCCCTGGCAGCACCCAACCAGGAGTGGGTGGCCGGACGCGGGAGGGGCTTGGAGGAGCCGAGTGGGTCTGCACTGGGCGAGTCGCCCAGCTGGATCCAGAGCCACGGCGGCCAAGCCGTCGGGCCCTTCATGATGAAAGATTTGGGGATACTTGTCTCTCCTTTGTGTAGTTGATACTTTGGGCAGGGAAGAGATGGCTGACAGTGTCAAGACCTTTCTTCAGAACCTTGCCAGGGGAATCAAAGACTCCATCTGGGAAATGTGTACCCTCTCAAAGCTAGATGCTTGAAATCAGCAAAAGAGAGAGGGGGCTAGCAGCGTCCTGGCCCAGAGGAGAGCTCAGAGCGTAGAGAGGAAGCAGGAGAGTGAACTACGTATTGTTAGTAGAATTTTTCAGTGCTGCGCTTGAAATTGTGGAGTTTTCCGGTTCAGTTTCCTCTTGTTTTATCGAGTGTTTATTCCTGTCCTTCAGTCAGTAATGGCCCAGATTGCTGGCGATCGATCGCTACATGGGCAAGTCTGGTCGTGACTGGAGTTCTTCCTCACGTCAATTTTCAGTACTCTCTGGGTGCTCCCCCTCTTTGTGCTCAGCAAAGCCGTCAACGCAATTTGGTTTTAGGACATAGCCGACCTGGCATTCGAGTTCTCAGGATGGAAGCCTCACCTGTTCCCTAGTCAGCAAAATAATTGCTGACATGCTGTTCAACCTATTGCTGCAGGCTGTCTTCCTCCTCCAGGGGATGTTTGTGAGTCTCTTTCCCATCCACCTTGTTGGTTAGTTGGTTAGTCTCCTGAATATTTCTCTTCTGTACTGACTATACTGCTTTGAGTATCATTGGTTCAATAAAGGAATTGAGATGCACCAGCGGTTGTCCAACATAGAAAGGAATTGGCCTTACTACTTTGGATTTGGTTTGCCCGTGGCTCTCCTCATGGCAATGCAGTCCTCCTGCATTGTCAGCGGCTGCCTCTTCTCTATCCTCTTTCCTTTATTCATTATCAGCGCCAGTGAAGCAAAGGCCCCTGGCAAAGCAGACCCTTTCCAGTTGCATCTCTTCTCCTTGGTTTTCTTAAGCAACAGACTCTTCCACAAGACGGTCTACCTGCAGTCTGCCCTGAGCAGTTCCACTTCTGCAGAGAAATTCCCCTCACCGCACCCATCTCCTGCCAAACTGAAGATTGCTGCAGCCCACTGAGCCCACCGCCATCTGTAGGGGCGAGTAGGATCAGAAGGACCTTAGCAGCTCTTTTCCTGGTTCACTCCCCCCCGTCCCTGGGAAGACAGGGCCCACTCTGCTGCCAAGGGCCGTGCACACATTCTCTTTGCTCTGAGGAATCTGGATTTTTGTCTCTGGTGCATGTAAGGCAGAATCTTCCTGACACCAGTATGGCTTTTAAACACCGGTGAGTCGGAAAGGACCACAGGTTTTTCTGCAGCTCTTTTCCAGCATTTGCCAGCCCCTGCCTGGACTGATTTGAATACTCTTTTTCCCCATGCCATTTTCCCTCTCACTTCCCCTTCCTGTCTTCTACCGCCCTTGGATGAATGGATTTTTGTAATTCTAGCTGTTGTATTTTGCGGACCTGTTGTTTTTATTTTTCTGTGAAGCATCTATCTTGGATGTGGGAGGCACAGGAGGCTCCCCTGCTCCTGGTCATGCCCTTTATAGCCATCACTGTCTTGTTTCTTGTAACTCAGGTTAGATTTTGGTCTCTTGCTCCACTGCAAAAAAGTAAAACAAAACACAAGCCTGAAGAGATGGGAGAGGAGGAAAGACCTCACAGCCAGAGTTCTGCTGGGTTTGAGAAGTGGTTTTCTTTCTTCCCCTTGAAGGGGAAAAAGCTTTTTTCACTGGTACAATTTAAAGCTCCCCCAGCGATAGGGAGGTACCAATTTTGGACAGTTGCCACTGCAACACGGAGTGCTAAGAGGACCTGACCTTTAAACCCTGGAGGTCTGAACTTGACTGTTGGCCACTGCCAGGTCTGTCTGGTGTTTCCAAGGAATATTGGGTGCTGCAAATAGGAACTTGAAGGGGTAAACTTATTAAACCCATTAAACCTGTTAAAAAAAAAAAAAAAGAATCCCAGTTTCAGAGTCAGACAGGCATCAGTTTATTCTTGACTTTGTTGTTTACCAACAGCATAGTCTTGCTTCAATTTCCTCTCCTGTAAAATATGCATGATAAAATCTATTCTGAGCATTTGTGTGGGTGGGGGGGTTAAATGAGACAGTGTGTTTAAAACACTTAACAGGGTGCCTAGTTCATGATAAGGGCTCAATAAATAGTAGCTATCAGTATTTTAGCCAAGCCTTCCAAGCTCAGATCAGGTGCTGTAGCCTCTGAAAAGTCCTCCCTTAAACCTTCTACCTCCTGCCTGGTCTAGGTGCCCTGCTTACAGATTGCCAAAGCATTTCATAGTATTAAATGCTCTCTTCTCTCATAACACATATCATAGGTATTGTAGTTAATTCAACCGTGTTTTGAGCTACTACCGGATTCTAAGTTTTGATTATAGAGTAATAACAGAAAAAAAGATTTTCTTGTTTGTGACCCACTTGAGAGCTCCCCTATCTCTTGCCTTTGGGTCCCCCAAGCATCTAGCATGATGCCAGCATACAGTAACTGACCAGTGGAGACTGGCTCAGTGCGTGGACAAATGAGTGGGTCTGCTTTTGTGCTATTGTTCGTTTTCTTACTCTGTGTATTTTGCTTTGAATATTACATGAGCCTCAAGGGGTTCAGCATTTCGTTTTTGCCTATTGTAAATGTGCCTTCACCTGGTAGAGTGGTTGTATCAATACATGAGATCTTTCTACTCCTGTCTTTCAGATTCTATCACAAGGTGCTATCTTTGCATGAAGATTCAGCAACCCCTGTGTCTAACCCTCTGCTTGCATTTACTCTCATCAAACGGCTACAGTCTGACTGGAAGAATGTGGTACATAGTCTGGAGGCCAGTGAGAACATCCGAGGTAATGAGGAGGAGGGCTGGAGGGTAAGAGAAGATTCTGTCTCCTGACTCAGTGGAAAGGAGAGAGATTCTGATGGGATGTGATGAAGGTAATGAAGTGGGTTGGTATTACTTAATCTCCTTAGTTCTGTTATAAAGAACTAGGTTCCTGTGTTAACGTGTTTATGTGATTATAATTAGAAAGTACTTTTCTATCCATTATGTGTGGTTGTTTTGTTTTTGTTTTTTAATGCATTTTGACCACACCACATAGCATGTGGGATCTTAGTTCCCTAAAGGGGCCATTTAAATTAATTAGAAAGTACTTTCTACATTTCCTCCTGTAAAATATGCATGATAAAATCTATTCTGAGCATTTGTGTGGGTGGGGGGGTTAAATGAGACAGTGTGTTTAAAACACTTAACAGGGTGCCTAGTTCATGATAAGGGCTCAATAAATAGTAGCTATCAGTATTTTAGCCAAGCCTTCCAAGCTCAGATCAGGTGCTGTAGCCTCTGAAAAGTCCTCCCTTAAACCTTCTACCTCCTGCCTGGTCTAGGTGCCCTGCTTACAGATTGCCAAAGCATTTCATAGTATTAAATGCTCTCTTCTCTCATAACACATATCATAGGTATTGTAGTTAATTCAACCGTGTTTTGAGCTACTACCGGATTCTAAGTTTTGATTATAGAGTAATAACAGAAAAAAAGATTTTCTTGTTTGTGACCCACTTGAGAGCTCCCCTATCTCTTGCCTTTGGGTCCCCCAAGCATCTAGCATGATGCCAGCATACAGTAACTGACCAGTGGAGACTGGCTCAGTGCGTGGACAAATGAGTGGGTCTGCTTTTGTGCTATTGTTCGTTTTCTTACTCTGTGTATTTTGCTTTGAATATTACATGAGCCTCAAGGGGTTCAGCATTTCGTTTTTGCCTATTGTAAATGTGCCTTCACCTGGTAGAGTGGTTGTATCAATACATGAGATCTTTCTACTCCTGTCTTTCAGATTCTATCACAAGGTGCTATCTTTGCATGAAGATTCAGCAACCCCTGTGTCTAACCCTCTGCTTGCATTTACTCTCATCAAACGGCTACAGTCTGACTGGAAGAATGTGGTACATAGTCTGGAGGCCAGTGAGAACATCCGAGGTAATGAGGAGGAGGGCTGGAGGGTAAGAGAAGATTCTGTCTCCTGACTCAGTGGAAAGGAGAGAGATTCTGATGGGATGTGATGAAGGTAATGAAGTGGGTTGGTATTACTTAATCTCCTTAGTTCTGTTATAAAGAACTAGGTTCCTGTGTTAACGTGTTTATGTGATTATAATTAGAAAGTACTTTTCTATCCATTATGTGTGGTTGTTTTGTTTTTTGTTTTTTTTTTAATGCATTTTGACCACACCACATAGCATGTGGGATCTTAGTTCCCTAACCAGGAAGTGAACCCATGTCCCCTGCAGTGGAAGCGAGGAGTCTTAACCATTAGACTGCCAGGGAAGAACCTCCATTATCTCGTTTGATCTTTACTCCAATCCTGTGAAGAACTATAGGTTATGCCATCCCATTTCCATATGTGTAAAAGTGATGTCTTCTATTAATTTCTATTTTATTAAATTGCCACTACAGTGTTACCTGTAGTCATATCGCTCTTCTAATGTACTCTACTTGAAGAAGCTTGTTGATTTGGGGGACGTTAAGAGGAAGAAAAGTTTTCTTCCCTCGAAAGGCAAGACTGCTGGAGACAGACAGACTGGAATGTGATCGCAGTCCTTAGTTTTTACTCTGGAATATTTGCTCCTCATTCAGAAGATTTTGTTACCCTGGGAACAAAAACAGATAGAACGTTATCTTTGCTCATGAAAACATTATGAGCTTGGTGATTATAGCCGTTAAGGCAATGATGCCTCGCTGTATCAAATCCTCACCAGTTTTTTGAGTAGCGGGATTCACTTTCATGACCTCTACAGCTCTGAAGGATGGTTATGAGAAGGTGGAGCAGGACCTGCCAGCCTTAGAGGACCTCGAGGGAGCAGCAAGGGCCCTGATGCGGCTGCAGGATGTGTATATGCTCAATGTGAAGGGGCTTGCTCGAGGCGTCTTCCAGAGAGTCACCGGCTCTGCCGTCACTGACCTGTACAGTCCCAGACAGCTTTTCTCCCTCACCGGGGATGACTGTTTCCAAGTTGGCAAGGTAATGGTATCAGGGAGAGGGCAAATTACTCAGCTGTCTTTCTAGGGGATGAAATCACTATATCCTGATTGCTTTTATTAATACATATTTCTAATCCTTCCAGCAAAGTTGAAAATTGGGCATTATTCTCCATTTTCAGATGAAGCAACTGAGGTTCAGAGAGGGTAAATGACTTGCCTAAGCTTACACAAGTTTAAGTAGAACTAAGTTTTGAACCTGCATCTTTTAACTCTGTATCTCATGCTGTTTCCATAGTAGCTAGGATGATCACATACTTAAGACACTCTTGGGACTGAAAGAGGTGTCATTAGCCAGGATGACAGACATCAGTTGGGACTGTCTTGAGCAAAATGGCCCTTTGCTCACATAATTATAGCACCCCACCAGTAGATGGACAATCTAGTGGAAGCAGGGTCAAAGCCTGGGGGGAAGGAAAGGAAATGGCGATGTGAAGGTAAGATCATAGAAACTCAGCCTCCTGGGACTTTGTGAAATCCTTTACAACCTTTCCTAAGCACTTAGAGATACTAAATTAAGATAGTATTAGAAAAAAACCCAAGCTATATGGGAGTTCTCTGGTGGTCTAGTGGTTAGGATGCCTAACTTCTACTGCAGGGGACATGAGTTCAATCCCTGGTAGGGGAACTAAGATCCCACAAGCCAGGTGGTGCGGCCAAAACAAACCCCACATCACTTTAAAATTGCTTGAGACAATAGACTTCGGGAACCTTCCATGAGGTATTGAACTGGTCTTTTAGCACAAGTTTTAAGCACAGTTGAGGTTATTTTACAATATTTCTCTTTGGTAGCCTTTGCCCAGGAAGTAATGGAGTAAGTCCTTTTTCATTTTGAAGATGCATACTGCAGGAAAGTGAATTTTCCCCTGCAATATTCATTAGCTGATCCGAGAGTGGGCCCCATGTCTCCTAAATCCAAGGTTTGAGGATATATCTTCCAAATTAACGCAGAGTATGTTGCCCTAGGCCTCTCCATGTACCCCTTTTCCTTTTCTGAGATCCTGACTAGAATCAAGCTTGGTCATCATGTTCATGGCTAATTGAAACTGAAGTCAGTTAAGACAGTTCCATGTACGGTACCAATATATGCTTCCTTAGTGAGGCTTTTCTGAGACTAAAACCATCTGTAGAAAATTCAGTAAGTCATTTCCTGAAAGTCTCATGGATAATCATTATCTCTGTATTTACTTATTTTGAAAGATAAAACATTTCAAATATAAGAAAAGTACACATAAAATAAGCAATTTTATCTGTAACTGAGGTAAAATGTAAGTTCAAATTTTGTGATCCTTTTTTTCTGACTTTTCCCCAGAATTTTTTAAAAAGAGTGTATAGCCAGCCAAACAAATGCCCTCTCCTTTTCCCTCTCACCACCCCCTCCCTGCCTATTCTACTCTTGCCCAGGTGCCTGGCGACCGCTGTCCTGAACCATTGTGTAAGTGCTCTTGAGTCACTCAGCACCTTGTATCTGTGAAATTTTATCCATGTTACTGCATTTATCTGTAGTTTATTCCTTTCTATTGCTGAACAGTATTCTGCTGTTTGAATATACCACAGACTGTTCATCAATCTCATGTTGGTGAATATTTGGATTTGTTTCCAGCATCCACTAGAATAAAGCTCCTGCTTTATTGATATATCTTTCTGTGGACATTTGCTTTCATTTCTCTCGGTTAAGTACCTGGGAGTGGTACTGCTGGATTGAAGAAAAAGCGTGGATAATTATTAGCATGTAGACAAATCTGTTTTATCTGCATGCCCTTGATTCCCTCCTCTATGGATAAAGCAGATCAGTCTTCTGAAATTCTTAATTGTCTAGTTCTACTGTTCCACTGTTGTGTCAGTTGACTCTTGTTCATGATTGGTTATTTCCTGGCACAGCTGATCATGTTTGATGGTGAGCCTATTTCTAGCGAGATTTCCCCTCCCCAACCCCCAGATTGACTCTTTCTGCCAAGAGTTGTGGCAATATCCCTTCATAGAGCTTTGGGTTTTCTTCTTTCTCATACTCTAGTGGTATCACTAGCCTTAGTTTCCTTTCTTTTCCCCCTGTACATTACACCCACATGACTTGTTTATTTTATAACTGGAAGGTTATACATTTTAACCTCCTTCATCCATTTCACTAATCCCCTACCCTGACCTCTGGCAACCAGTCTGGCTCCTGTATTTATTGACTTGGGGTTTTTGTTCTTGTTTCTGCTTTTTTATTTATTTATATTTTAAGTTTCCACATGTGAGATCATATGGTATTTGCCTTTTTCTATCTGACTTGTTACACTTAGCATAATGCCCTCAAGGTGCATCCATGTTGTCACAGCTGGCAAGATTTTCTTCTTTTCAACGGCTGAATTATATATGTATATAATTGAAATTATATATGTGTATATACACACATATATAATTTTCTTCATTCATTCATCCATTGATGGACACTTAGGTAATTTCCATATGTATTTCTCTGAATAGAAGCCAGATAGAAACAAATCAACTTTCTTGTCTCTTTGTGGCAGTGAATAGATTTTTTCTGTCAACTCTTTCCTTTCAAGTATAGTTTTTCATGCATTTCAGTTTCATGAGTGTGACAAATCCAATTCTTAGGTTTTCTGAGGTCTGTGGAAGGCTCACGTACTGTCCTCTTGTGGGCATTATAACCCTAGATTACTAAGTACCAAGGTTACTAGAACTAACACCCACCCCATCCTAGGCAGCTTCAGCATCTGCTTATCAGCTTGTCACTTGGATTTTCAGCTCCTCTTTTATTTCTGGTACTTGGATATTTCCCAACCTTTATGGAAAATACATGCTTAAATACTTTTTATATTTAATTCAAAAATTCTATGTCTTTGTGGTTAAGGAAGGATTCCAGTTATTGGTCTGCCATATTGCTGAGACTTAAAGTTCCTCATGGAACTCTTTATTTATTTATTTATTTGCATCCATCTTTATTATTTGGCCTGTGTGGGCCTCCCTTTGCAGTGGCCTCTCTTATTGCTGAGCACAGTCTTTGGGCGCATGCGCTCCAGAGTGCTGGCTGGTAATTTGACACACCCGTCCAGCCGCTCTACAGCATGTGGGATCTTCCCGGGCTAGGGATCGAACCAGCATTCCTTTCACTGCAAGGCAGACTGTTTACCCACTGGATCACCAGGGAAGCCCCTCATGGAACTCTTAATTAAATAAATTGTTAACTTAGTAGGAAAAGTTCAAAGAAAAAAAGTTTTTTTTTTTTTTGGTTATCCTTCAATTCAGTGTTTTTTACAAATAGGAAACTTAGGGACCAGAAGATCACCCAGCAGGCTAATGGCAGACGGCAGGGAAGGAATGGACTTACTGTTTAGGTGGCAGAGTTGCAGTATGCCCAGGTTCTGCTCTGTCTGTCTGCCTGATGGAAATTGCCCGCAAAAGGGCCCCCTGACCACTTAGCATAATGCCCTCAAGGTGCATCCATGTTGTCACAGCTGGCAAGATTTTCTTCTTTTCAACGGCTGAATTATATATGTATATAATTGAAATTATATATGTGTATATACACATATATAATTTTCTTCATTCATTCATCCATTGATGGACACTTAGGTAATTTCCATATGTATTTCTCTGAATAGAAGCCAGATAGAAACAAATCAACTTTCTTGTCTCTTTGTGGCAGTGAATAGATTTTTTCTGTCAACTCTTTCCTTTCAAGTATAGTTTTTCATGCATTTCAGTTTCATGAGTGTGACAAATCCAATTCTTAGGTTTTCTGAGGTCTGTGGAAGGCTCACGTACTGTCCTCTTGTGGGCATTATAACCCTAGATTACTAAGTACCAAGGTTACTAGAACTAACACCCACCCCATCCTAGGCAGCTTCAGCATCTGCTTATCAGCTTGTCACTTGGATTTTCAGCTCCTCTTTTATTTCTGGTACTTGGATATTTCCCAACCTTTATGGAAAATACATGCTTAAATACTTTTTATATTTAATTCAAAAATTCTATGTCTTTGTGGTTAAGGAAGGATTCCAGTTATTGGTCTGCCATATTGCTGAGACTTAAAGTTCCTCATGGAACTCTTTATTTATTTATTTATTTGCATCCATCTTTATTATTTGGCCTGTGTGGGCCTCCCTTTGCAGTGGCCTCTCTTATTGCTGAGCACAGTCTTTGGGCGCATGCGCTCCAGAGTGCTGGCTGGTAATTTGACACACCCGTCCAGCCGCTCTACAGCATGTGGGATCTTCCCGGGCTAGGGATCGAACCAGCATTCCTTTCACTGCAAGGCAGACTGTTTACCCACTGGATCACCAGGGAAGCCCCTCATGGAACTCTTAATTAAATAAATTGTTAACTTAGTAGGAAAAGTTCAAAGAAAAAAAGTTTTTTTTTTTTTTGGTTATCCTTCAATTCAGTGTTTTTTACAAATAGGAAACTTAGGGACCAGAAGATCACCCAGCAGGCTAATGGCAGACGGCAGGGGAAGGAATGGACTTACTGTTTAGGTGGCAGAGTTGCAGTATGCCCAGGTTCTGCTCTGTCTGTCTGCCTGATGGAAATTGCACCCGAATTAGATCATTTTGCAAGAGGCCTTCCAAATCTGTGACCTTATAATTCCATGCTGTCTCCAACATCAACTTCCAGGCAATTCCACCTGCCAGTCTGGTATTCTAGTTAACTGGATACTATTAGGAGGCAGGAACTATGTCTAGTGCATGTTGCCATATTCCTCACATCCCTACGTTTAATGAGCTACGAGAGCTCAGTGGATCTGTCCTTTGAGCTCTCATAGCATTCAGTTTCCATCTCAGTAAGCTCTCTAATGTTTTTTTTTTTGGCCTCTTCTAATGGTTATTTATTTATTTCCATCCATCTTTGTTCTTTGGCCCGTGTGGGCCTGCCACCGCAGTGGCCTCTCTCGGCGCAGAGCACCGGCTCTGGGCGTATGCGCTCCAGAACTCCAGCTCGGTAGTGGGACACATTGGTCCAGCTGCTCCGCAGCACGTGGGATCTTCCTAGGCCAGGGATTGAACCGGCACCCCTTACACTGCAAGGTGGCATCCTTACCCACTGGACCACCAGGGAAGCCCCTCTCTAATGTTTACTCACATGCCCCTTGCTTGATGTTAAGCTCTTTAAGGACAGGGACCACCAGGTGCATTATAAATATAGTAACTAGTGAATAAATGCATTTTTTGTTTTTAATTGATTTAGTTCTTAATTGAAAGATAATTGTTTTACAGAATTTTGTTGATTAAACGAATACATTTAACTCATTGCTCACATTGCTCCCAATAGTATCTTCCTGAAAACATGACAGCCACTGCTCTAATTAGCTTAACCAATATTGCCTTTTTATATTTATTCCCTGCACTGCTCTGCCTTAGACTACAGCCACAATATTCTATTTGAACACGTTCTTGCTTTGGGCTTCTGTTTCTTCCATTCCTTCATTGTAAAATGCACTTCTTCCCAATCTCTGTTTATTGAAATTTTTTTCCTTCTTCATGGAAGACCCATCTCAGATGGCACTTCTTACTTTTTAACATCTTTACTGGAGTATAGTTGATATACAGTGCTGTGTTACTCTCTACTAACAAAGTGAAGCAATTATACATATATCCACTCTTCAGATGGCACTTCTTCCATGAAGCTTTCTGAGATTCTCAAGTCTCCTCCCTTCTTTATGACTCCCCAGCACGTTATACATATTTCCTTCAAGCAGTTGCGCCATTCTGCCCAAAGTTATAGTTACTCGAGTTCATATTTCTCATCTTCCCATATTTGGCTGTGCTGGGTCTTTGTTGCTTTGCCCAGGTTCTCTCTAGTTGTGGTGAGCAGGGACTACCCTCCGATTACAGTGCGCAGGCCTGTCTTTGCATTGAGCTCCCTTGTTGCAGAGTACCAGCTCTAGAGTGTGTGGGCTTCCGTAGTTGTGGGTCGCTGGCTCCAGAGGGTAGGCTCAGCAGATGTGGAGCATGGGCTGAGCTGCTCCTCGGCATGTGGAATCCTACCAGACCAGGGACTAGGACTTGCACGGGTTCATGAACAGGTGGGTTCATGACTGGACCCCAGGGAAATACAATATAAATTCTTTAAATGTGAGAACCCTTTTGTATTCTCCTCACCTAGTTACATTGTCTTGTGTGTAATAGATGCTTAATGTATTTAACTTAAATGAATGCAAAAACTTGCCTTCTTGGGTTGCAAGGGCCCTTCCAAAGGCTTTGCATTGTCATTTCCTTTCTTGACCCAAGGATTGAGCTGTAGTGATGGTACTTATGTTCCCTGCAGGTGGCCTATGACATGGGGTTTACTTGGATTGTCTCTTAATTGAAAGATAATTGTTTTACAGAATTTTGTTGATTAAACGAATACATTTAACTCATTGCTCACATTGCTCCCAATAGTATCTTCCTGAAAACATGACAGCCACTGCTCTAATTAGCTTAACCAATATTGCCTTTTTATATTTATTCCCTGCACTGCTCTGCCTTAGACTACAGCCACAATATTCTATTTGAACACGTTCTTGCTTTGGGCTTCTGTTTCTTCCATTCCTTCATTGTAAAATGCACTTCTTCCCAATCTCTGTTTATTGAAATTTTTTTCCTTCTTCATGGAAGACCCATCTCAGATGGCACTTCTTACTTTTTAACATCTTTACTGGAGTATAGTTGATATACAGTGCTGTGTTACTCTCTACTAACAAAGTGAAGCAATTATACATATATCCACTCTTCAGATGGCACTTCTTCCATGAAGCTTTCTGAGATTCTCAAGTCTCCTCCCTTCTTTATGACTCCCCAGCACGTTATACATATTTCCTTCAAGCAGTTGCGCCATTCTGCCCAAAGTTATAGTTACTCGAGTTCATATTTCTCATCTTCCCATATTTGGCTGTGCTGGGTCTTTGTTGCTTTGCCCAGGTTCTCTCTAGTTGTGGTGAGCAGGGACTACCCTCCGATTACAGTGCGCAGGCCTGTCTTTGCATTGAGCTCCCTTGTTGCAGAGTACCAGCTCTAGAGTGTGTGGGCTTCCGTAGTTGTGGGTCGCTGGCTCCAGAGGGTAGGCTCAGCAGATGTGGAGCATGGGCTGAGCTGCTCCTCGGCATGTGGAATCCTACCAGACCAGGGACTAGGACTTGCACGGGTTCATGAACAGGTGGGTTCATGACTGGACCCCAGGGAAATACAATATAAATTCTTTAAATGTGAGAACCCTTTTGTATTCTCCTCACCTAGTTACATTGTCTTGTGTGTAATAGATGCTTAATGTATTTAACTTAAATGAATGCAAAAACTTGCCTTCTTGGGTTGCAAGGGCCCTTCCAAAGGCTTTGCATTGTCATTTCCTTTCTTGACCCAAGGATTGAGCTGTAGTGATGGTACTTATGTTCCCTGCAGGTGGCCTATGACATGGGGGATTACTACCATGCAATTCCATGGCTGGAGGAGGCTGTTAGTCTCTTTCGAGGCTCTTACGGAGAATGGAAGACAGAGGATGAGGCAAGTCTTGAGGATGCCTTGGATCACTTGGCCTTCGCCTACTTCCAGGTAAGGGAGCAAGCAAGAGGCTTGCTTCTGTCATCACAGTCAACATAATGCTTTGGGTCTGCTTTACAACTTTCTCAGCATTTTCATGTCTCTTGATTTATTTCATCTTCCCCAAAGGACTGAATGTGACAAGCAGGGCAGTTGTCTTATTATTTCCATATTTCTCACATGAGTAAACTGAATCTCACAAAAATTCCTAACTTGTCACAAAATTCACAGAACTTGGATTAGAGCCTGGGTCTGTCTGCATCTTCCTCAGTTCGCTTTCCAATGCACTGACTACTTTAAAATCCTCATCTCTCGCATTGGAGGCGGTTTCTCACATGTAGCAGCAGCAGCTGTGTCCACAAGTGTTTCATGGCTTCACAGTCAGCTCAGATCCCTCTTTTGCACTGTCAACAACTCATAGCTCTTGCCAAAGTCAAGGAAGAAGTTTGATTGTTATCCTCTCCCATCTGCCGTCAAGTCCAGCTGTGATGTGAATAGTGTCCAGATACAGAGCTGGTGTCATTGGCCGAGAACATCAGCTCATTGCCTCTTGAGAGTGTTGCTTTGACCTGTGACCTGCTGTACCCCTCATGAAAGCTCATTTTCCTCCCTCCTCATGGGAGCTTCCATCCCTAGTGTAGCTGACCCCATGGTCCCCCAGAGTTGTATAGTCTTCAAGAATAGGCTGGAAAAATCACTACAGAGTCAGGTCCCCAGAGTTTCCAAAACTAATAAACCATTTCTGCTCCACATATTCCTTTTTCTTTCCCCCTTTTCCTGAGGAAAAGGAGGAGGATGTGGGTGGCCCAAACCTATGTGTTGCTGCCAAAACAGATTTATTCTCAGTGCAGCAAAGGGTCTTGTTCTTCTCACAGAAGCTCCTGGTAAGGTCCTGGCTCTTTGTTGTGAAACTTTCCAGGGTGCTCTTCCTAACTCTCCTGCTTAATTGATTTTAAAGTTGAATTAGAATCACTGTGATGCAACAAAGGGTGAGACGGAGTTGAACTTTAATAGAAAAGAATGGAGAATTGATATGGAGACTCAGAAAAGATAAACCAAAGCAGCTCATCTTGAAAGACATTCTGAAAGAGTTTTAAATTCAGTGTCTGACTAATAGTTTTGGGGTTTTCCCCTTTGATGACTCAGATTTCTCTTCACCTCACTTGTGGACTCTCCCATTCTATAGTTGTGCTTTGTCTGGTAAATAGTATTCATCTTACTAGGTATCGTTCAATGTCACCTGTTTCATGAAGCCTTAATTCTCCTTAGACTAATGAGACTCTCCTTTGTACTCTGATAGTTTTTTTTTTCTTTTTAGTACCATAGTAATAAAACACATTGGCATTGTCTTATAGACAATTTCTGGTCCCGTTATTGCCCCTCCATGGACCTTTCTTTATCATATAAAATTATATATCTATATACACCATGAAATATATATCATGTGAACTGCTATTATTCAACACACATTTTTCCTGATTAAATTTTTGTAAAAAAATCATTTCAGTAACCACAAATAATGAGAGACAGTAGAATATAGTAATGAAACCATAGGCTCTGAAGTCAGGCAGACCTAGGTTCAAATTCTGTGAAAACTTGGGCAACTAACTTAACCTCCCCAGACCTTAATTTTCTTTCTTTTTCTTTTGAAGCTTCAGTTTTCCTTCTTGGTCAGTCTTTTCTTCTGTCTTCATTTTTGTTGGTTTGTTTGTTCTTTTAAACATGTATTTACTTGTTTATCTGGCTACATTGGATTTTGGTTGCAGCACTTGGAATCTTTGTGATGTGGGCTCAGTAGTTGTGGCCCATGGGCTTAATTGCTCCGCAGCATGTGGGACCTTAGTTTCCCGACCAGGGATTGAGCCTGCATCCCCTGCATTAGAAGGCAGATTCTTAATGATGAGACCACCAGGGGAAATCCCTAATTTTCTTATCTTTAATGGGGAATAATAATGATGGTGTAGGAAATAATTTTCGGAATAACTTTCTGAGTGTGGGACTGAGACCTCCCTGTAATAAAAGACAGATTAATAAGAACAATAAACATAAGTTAATTAACATGTATACTTCCTGTAGACATGGGAAATACTCAGGGGCAGGGGATGAGTCACTCTCTGAGAGAATCTAAACCTACATCTAAAATACGATGTATCCAGCTCAAGAGGAAAGAAAGATATGGGAAAACTAGTTCTGGGAGGTGACCAGACACAGTAAGCAAGAGTAAGGGTGTTATGTATCAATAGATTTAAAGCCTTCTCCGTTGATAAGATTTTCTCGTGGTGTAGAGTTATCCTCCTCTTCCAGATAAGAGCGTCACAAAGGAGATTTCCTCTTCACTTTGTGGACTCTCCCATTCTATAGTTGTGCTTTGTCTGGTAAATAGTATTCATCTTACTAGGTATCGTTCAATGTCACCTGTTTCATGAAGCCTTAATTCTCCTTAGACTAATGAGACTCTCCTTTGTACTCTGATAGTTTTTTTTTTCTTTTTGTACCATTGTAATAAAACACATTGGCATTGTCTTATAGACAATTTCTGGTCCCGTTATTGCCCCTCCATGGACCTTTCTTTATCATATAAAATTATATATCTATATACACCATGAAATATATATCATGTGAACTGCTATTATTCAACACACATTTTTCCTGATTAAATTTTTGTAAAAAAATCATTTCAGTAACCACAAATAATGAGAGACAGTAGAATATAGTAATGAAACCATAGGCTCTGAAGTCAGGCAGACCTAGGTTCAAATTCTGTGAAAACTTGGGCAACTAACTTAACCTCCCCAGACCTTAATTTTCTTTCTTTTTCTTTTGAAGCTTCAGTTTTCCTTCTTGGTCAGTCTTTTCTTCTGTCTTCATTTTTGTTGGTTTGTTTGTTCTTTTAAACATGTATTTACTTGTTTATCTGGCTACATTGGATTTTGGTTGCAGCACTTGGAATCTTTGTGATGTGGGCTCAGTAGTTGTGGCCCATGGGCTTAATTGCTCCGCAGCATGTGGGACCTTAGTTTCCCGACCAGGGATTGAGCCTGCATCCCCTGCATTAGAAGGCAGATTCTTAATGATGAGACCACCAGGGAAGTCCCTAATTTTCTTATCTTTAATGGGGAATAATAATGATGGTGTAGGAAATAATTTTCGGAATAACTTTCTGAGTGTGGGACTGAGACCTCCCTGTAATAAAAGACAGATTAATAAGAACAATAAACATAAGTTAATTAACATGTATACTTCCTGTAGACATGGGAAATACTCAGGGGCAGGGGATGAGTCACTCTCTGAGAGAATCTAAACCTACATCTAAAATACGATGTATCCAGCTCAAGAGGAAAGAAAGATATGGGAAAACTAGTTCTGGGAGGTGACCAGACACAGTAAGCAAGAGTAAGGGTGTTATGTATCAATAGATTTAAAGCCTTCTCCGTTGATAAGATTTTCTCGTGGTGTAGAGTTATCCTCCTCTTCCAGGTATAAGGGGGAGATAGCGTCACAAAAGGAGATTTCCATTATAAATGTAAATTTCCCTTATGAAAGGGTAGCTTCTACTCTGGTTTAAAAAACTTATCCTGTATCTGCTATTTCTCCAAATAGTCCTTATGCCAAAAGGCATATTTTGGGATGGCATACTCTGCTATCCTTTGTGGACTTATACAACTCTCACATACTTTTTTTTTTTTTATCAAGTTTTATTTGGGGCAAAATGAAGACTATAGCCTAGGAGACAGCACCTCAGATAGCTCTGAGCAACTGCTCCAAAGGAAAAGAAGGGAAGATCATTATATTTGTGATTTTGGTGAAGGGGAATAAGGAGTGAATGCAACTGAGCACGTATTTTTTTTGCAGAAGGTTTCTGTTAGTCATGAAGTGCAGTTGTCACCATGAATAATTTTTGTGCTTTTCTAGATATGAGGAGATATAAGAATGGGGCTTATAAAATCAGCTCCTGAAAATATCTAACTGTCTGAAGACCTGTTCTGCCAGATTTTCCCAGCACACAGAGTGCCTCATTTCTGCTCTCCACCCTGAACTGTTTTCAGAGGGTTGTTGAAAGTCAGGAGCGGCAGTAGCACATGAGTTAATCTTTCTGGGCATAGATGGACATATCCGCGGCAAGTGCCAATTTGTAGTTGGCACCTTCAGTGCTCACCTCAGAGGGCTGCCATGAGGACTAAAGGAGCTAATACATGTAAAGCCCTTAGTACAGTACATAACACATTCGCTCTCAATAAATGTAAGCTATTTTTATATTATACACAAGTGTGTGTTCTCCTTTTCCATTTAACATTACTTACTGTACACATTTCCAAATAACTTTCTGAGTGTGGGACTGAGACCTCCCTGTAATAAAAGACAGATTAATAAGAACAATAAACATAAGTTAATTAACATGTATACTTCCTGTAGACATGGGAAATACTCAGGGGCAGGGGATGAGTCACTCTCTGAGAGAATCTAAACCTACATCTAAAATACGATGTATCCAGCTCAAGAGGAAAGAAAGATATGGGAAAACTAGTTCTGGGAGGTGACCAGACACAGTAAGCAAGAGTAAGGGTGTTATGTATCAATAGATTTAAAGCCTTCTCCGTTGATAAGATTTTCTCGTGGTGTAGAGTTATCCTCCTCTTCCAGGTATAAGGGGGAGATAGCGTCACAAAAGGAGATTTCCATTATAAATGTAAATTTCCCTTATGAAAGGGTAGCTTCTACTCTGGTTTAAAAAACTTATCCTGTATCTGCTATTTCTCCAAATAGTCCTTATGCCAAAAGGCATATTTTGGGATGGCATACTCTGCTATCCTTTGTGGACTTATACAACTCTCACATACTTTTTTTTTTTTTATCAAGTTTTATTTGGGGCAAAATGAAGACTATAGCCTAGGAGACAGCACCTCAGATAGCTCTGAGCAACTGCTCCAAAGGAAAAGAAGGGAAGATCATTATATTTGTGATTTTGGTGAAGGGGAATAAGGAGTGAATGCAACTGAGCACGTATTTTTTTTGCAGAAGGTTTCTGTTAGTCATGAAGTGCAGTTGTCACCATGAATAATTTTTGTGCTTTTCTAGATATGAGGAGATATAAGAATGGGGCTTATAAAATCAGCTCCTGAAAATATCTAACTGTCTGAAGACCTGTTCTGCCAGATTTTCCCAGCACACAGAGTGCCTCATTTCTGCTCTCCACCCTGAACTGTTTTCAGAGGGTTGTTGAAAGTCAGGAGCGGCAGTAGCACATGAGTTAATCTTTCTGGGCATAGATGGACATATCCGCGGCAAGTGCCAATTTGTAGTTGGCACCTTCAGTGCTCACCTCAGAGGGCTGCCATGAGGACTAAAGGAGCTAATACATGTAAAGCCCTTAGTACAGTACATAACACATTCGCTCTCAATAAATGTAAGCTATTTTTATATTATACACAAGTGTGTGTTCTCCTTTTCCATTTAACATTACTTACTGTACACATTTCCAGAGAAATGTAACTTGGATATCAAAAGTAGCTATAACTGTGTTCTTAATAAAATATGATATTATCTATGGTAAAGCCCTTGAGTTTGACAAATATATCAAATTAGTATTTTAGTTTTCTTCATTTCAAAGAGTTTGAAAATCTATAACCCTGAGTTAATATCTGACATTATAAGATATTAGTAGATTAACTACCCCTGTGTTAAGTACAGAACAGAATTTTTTTTTTTTTAAAGATTTATTTATTTTTTATTTTTTGGGTGGGGGTCGGGTTGGGGAGGGAGGGGAGCGGGCTGGCCACTTCTATTGGTCTTTCATTTCTCTGTTTTTTCATCTGTCTTTGTTCTTTGGCTCCTGCGCGCCTCCCATCGCGGTGGCGTCTGTTGTCGCAGAGCGCCGGCTCTGGGTGCATGCGCTCCAGAGCTCAGGCTCGGTGATTGGACAGATGGGTCCAGCCGCTCCGCGGCACGTGGGATCTTCCCAGGCCAGGGATCGAACCGGGCGCGCCTTGCCCTGCAAGGCAGTGTCCTTATCCACTGGACCACCAGGGGAAGCCCCAGAACAGAATTTTTGATATTAATTAATTAGAAATGATATATATGCCTAACAATGCTAGAATGATTAGATTGTCTGTGGTGGTTTCTGGCTGGAATAATATGCAGCCATTAAAAATGCTGTCTCTCAAATGAAACAAAGAGCTGGTTCTTTGAAAAGATAAACAAAATCGACAAAATGCTAGCCAGACTCATCAAGAAAAAAGAGAGAAGAACCAGATCAACAAAATCAGAAATGAAAAAGGAGAGGTTACAACAGGCGATAGAGAAATACAAAGGATTATAAGAAACTATTATGAAAAACTATATGGCAACAAACTGGACAACCTGGAAGAAATGGACAGATTATTAGAGAAGTACAATCTTCCAAGACTGAACCAGGAAGAAATAGAAATTATGAACAACCCAACTATAAGCTCAGAAATCGAATCTGTGATCAAAAGTCTACCCCAAAATAAAAGCCCAGGGCCAGATGGCTTCACAGGTGAATTCTAGCAAACATTTAAATAATGCCTATCCTTCTAAAACTCTTCCAAATATTACACAAGAAGGAACACTTCCAAATACATTCTATGAAGCCACCATCACCCTGATACCCAAACCAGGCAAAGACAACACAGAAAAAGAAAATTATAGGCCAATATCATTGATGAATTTAGGCGCAAAGATTCTCAACAAAATTTTAGCAAACAATTGAACAACACATCAAAAAACTCACACATCATGATCAAGTAGGGTTTATCCCAGGCATACAAGGATTCTTCAATATCCACGAATCAATCAGTGTGACACACCATATCAACAAATTGAAAGACAAGAATCACAAGATAATCTCAATAGATGCAGTAAAAGCCTTCGACAAAGTACAGGATCCATTTATGATAATAATTTAAAAATCTTCAAAAAATGGGCATAGAAGGAACCAACCTCAGCATAGTGAAAGCTATATATGAAAAGCTCACAGCAAACATTATTCTCAATGGTGAAAAACTGAAAATGTTCCCTCTAAGATCAGGAAGAAGACAGGGTTGTCCACTTTCACCACTATTACTCAACATAGTCCTGGAAGTTCTAGCAACAGCAGTAAGAGAAGAAAAAGCAGTAAAAGGAATCCAGATGGGAAAAGAAGAAGTAAAACGCTATTTGCAGATGACATGATACTATACATAGAAAACCCCAAAGACACTATTAGAAAACTACTAGAGCTAATCAACTGATTCAGCAGAGTCACAGGATACAAAATCAATACACAGAAATCGCTCACATTCCTATATACAAACAATGAAAAATCAGAAAGAGATATCAAGGATGCAATCCCATTCATTATTGCAACCAAAAGAATAAAATATCTAGGAATAAACCTACCTAAAGAGACAAAGGAACTGTATACAGAAAATTGCAAAACACTAATGAAAGAAATCAAAGACAACAGAAACAAATGGAGAGTTGTTCCATGATCCTGGGACAGAAGAGTCAATATTGTGAAAATGACCATACTACCAAATATCATCTACAGATTCAATGAGATCCCTATCAAATTACAAATGACATTCTTCACAGAACTAGACCAAAAAATAACAGTTTGTCGAGGCCGGCTTGACAATGAACAAACCTGAAGGTGCAGTCCTGCAGAAGATTAAAGAAAAACAAGACAAAGAAATAAAGTGGGAATAGGGGCTACAAGAAGGAACACTTCCAAATACATTCTATGAAGCCACCATCACCCTGATACCCAAACCAGGCAAAGACAACACAGAAAAAGAAAATTATAGGCCAATATCATTGATGAATTTAGGCAAAGATTCTCAACAAAATTTTAGCAAACAATTGAACAACACATCAAAAAACTCACACATCATGATCAAGTAGGGTTTATCCCAGGCATACAAGGATTCTTCAATATCCACGAATCAATCAGTGTGACACACCATATCAACAAATTGAAAGACAAGAATCACAAGATAATCTCAATAGATGCAGTAAAAGCCTTCGACAAAGTACAGGATCCATTTATGATAATAATTTAAAAATCTTCAAAAAATGGGCATAGAAGGAACCAACCTCAGCATAGTGAAAGCTATATATGAAAAGCTCACAGCAAACATTATTCTCAATGGTGAAAAACTGAAAATGTTCCCTCTAAGATCAGGAAGAAGACAGGGTTGTCCACTTTCACCACTATTACTCAACATAGTCCTGGAAGTTCTAGCAACAGCAGTAAGAGAAGAAAAAGCAGTAAAAGGAATCCAGATGGGAAAAGAAGAAGTAAAACGCTATTTGCAGATGACATGATACTATACATAGAAAACCCCAAAGACACTATTAGAAAACTACTAGAGCTAATCAACTGATTCAGCAGAGTCACAGGATACAAAATCAATACACAGAAATCGCTCACATTCCTATATACAAACAATGAAAAATCAGAAAGAGATATCAAGGATGCAATCCCATTCATTATTGCAACCAAAAGAATAAAATATCTAGGAATAAACCTACCTAAAGAGACAAAGGAACTGTATACAGAAAATTGCAAAACACTAATGAAAGAAATCAAAGACAACAGAAACAAATGGAGAGTTGTTCCATGATCCTGGGACAGAAGAGTCAATATTGTGAAAATGACCATACTACCAAATATCATCTACAGATTCAATGAGATCCCTATCAAATTACAAATGACATTCTTCACAGAACTAGACCAAAAAATAACAGTTTGTCGAGGCCGGCTTGACAATGAACAAACCTGAAGGTGCAGTCCTGCAGAAGATTAAAGAAAAACAAGACAAAGAAATAAAGTGGGGAATAGGGGGCTAGTGCCTCTTGTAGGCAAAAGCCCAGCCCTGACTTCACTCATGATATTTACTGTTTCTTGTATGTGCAGTTACATGCGCACAAGACATCTGTTTTTTATAATCACAAAAATGGGGATAGAGATATACAACGTGTAGACATTCCTGTTCCTTTCATGTTTCATTCCTGTTTATCTCCTCTGGCCTGCAATGGCTTTGTTTATTCTTACATGCTAGCAACTTTATCTCCCCAAACCTAGCAACGTCCTTTCTCACTCCTATCTCCAAGACTCTGGTCCTGAGAACAGGTGCTGATGGCATTCCATCAGTAACATCGATATGTAAACACCTTACATTCAAGGTATTAGATGTTTTCCTTGTTCCCAGCCCATCGCCTCAGGTTCATGAGAAAGTCATTTCCTTGTTCTTTCAGACTTCATTTTGAGTCTCTATTCATCATTCCCATGTCTGCACTGCATAAAACAGTTCACACGGAAATGCAAAAGACCCTGGATAGCCAAAGCAATCCTGAGAAAGAAGAATGGAGCTGGAGGGATTAGCCTCCATAACCTCAGACTATATTACAAAGCAATGGTCATTAAGACAGTATGGTACTGGCACAAAAAACAGAAATATAGATCAATGGAACAAGATAGAGAACCCAGAGATAAACCCATGCACCTATGAGTACCTTATTTTTGGCAAAGGAGGTGAAAATATACAATGGGACAAAGAGCCTCTTCAACAAATGGTGCTGGGAAAACTGGACAGCTATATGCAGAAGAATGAAGTTGGAACATTCCCTGACTCCATACACAAAGATAAACTCAAAATGGATTAAAGACCTAAACATAAGAAGAGAGACCATAAAATGCATAGGCTAAACACTAAATGACATTCTTCACAGAACTAGACCAAAAAATAACAGTTTGTCGAGGCCGGCTTGACAATGAACAAACCTGAAGGTGCAGTCCTGCAGAAGATTAAAGAAAAACAAGACAAAGAAATAAAGTGGGGAATAGGGGGCTAGTGCCTCTTGTAGGCAAAAGCCCAGCCCTGACTTCACTCATGATATTTACTGTTTCTTGTATGTGCAGTTACATGCGCACAAGACATCTGTTTTTTATAATCACAAAAATGGGGATAGAGATATACAACGTGTAGACATTCCTGTTCCTTTCATGTTTCATTCCTGTTTATCTCCTCTGGCCTGCAATGGCTTTGTTTATTCTTACATGCTAGCAACTTTATCTCCCCAAACCTAGCAACGTCCTTTCTCACTCCTATCTCCAAGACTCTGGTCCTGAGAACAGGTGCTGATGGCATTCCATCAGTAACATCGATATGTAAACACCTTACATTCAAGGTATTAGATGTTTTCCTTGTTCCCAGCCCATCGCCTCAGGTTCATGAGAAAGTCATTTCCTTGTTCTTTCAGACTTCATTTTGAGTCTCTATTCATCATTCCCATGTCTGCACTGCATAAAACAGTTCACACGGAAATGCAAAAGACCCTGGATAGCCAAAGCAATCCTGAGAAAGAAGAATGGAGCTGGAGGGATTAGCCTCCATAACCTCAGACTATATTACAAAGCAATGGTCATTAAGACAGTATGGTACTGGCACAAAAAACAGAAATATAGATCAATGGAACAAGATAGAGAACCCAGAGATAAACCCATGCACCTATGAGTACCTTATTTTTGGCAAAGGAGGTGAAAATATACAATGGGACAAAGAGCCTCTTCAACAAATGGTGCTGGGAAAACTGGACAGCTATATGCAGAAGAATGAAGTTGGAACATTCCCTGACTCCATACACAAAGATAAACTCAAAATGGATTAAAGACCTAAACATAAGAAGAGAGACCATAAAATGCATAGGCTAAACACTAAATGACATTAAATCAGAGCAAGATCTTCTGTGACCTGCCCTCTAAAATAATGGAAATAAAAACAAAAATAAACATGTGGGACCTAGTGAAACTTAAAAGCTTCTGCACAGCAAAAGAAACTACAAACTAGGTGAACAGACAACCCACAGAATAGGAGAAAATAATAACAAATGAAACAACTGACAAAGAACTAATCTCCAAAATATACAAGCAGCTCAGACAACTCAATACTGAAAAAACAAACAACTCAATCAATAAATGGGAAAAAAGACCTAAATAGACATCTATCCAAGGAAGACACACAGGTGGCCAACACATGAAAAGATGCTCAATATTGCTTTTTATTAGAGAAATGCAAATCAAAACTACAATGAGATATCACCTCACACCAATCAGAATGGCTGTCGTCAAAAAATCTACAGATAATAATTGTTATAGAGGGTTCAGAGAAAAGGGAACACTCCTACACTGTTGGTGGGACTGTAAATTGATATAACTACTATGGAAGACAGTATGGAGAGTCCTCAGAAAACTAAGAATAAAAGCACTCTATGACCCAGCAATCCCACTATTAGGTTTATACCCTGATGAAATCAAAATTGAAAGAGACACCCGTACCCCAATGTTCATTGCAGCACTCTACACAAATAGCTAGGTTATGGAAGCAACCTAGATGTCCATCGACAAATGAATGGATAAAGAAGCTCTGATACATATACACAATGGACTACTACACAGCTGTAAAAAGAAATGCCGAAGAATCAGTCCTAATGAGGTGGCTGGATCTAGAACCTATCATAAAAAGTGAAGTCAAAAAGAGAAAGACAAGTACAATATACTAACACATATATATGGAATGTGGTAGGATGGTAATGATAACACACACAGTGAAGCGTTGAAAAAACAGACATGGAGAATAGACATATGGACATTGTGGGGAATGAACAGTGGGTGGGAGGCATAAAGGAAGTAGCATGAAAGCCTATACTGTCATATGTGGTTTTAAAAATGGGTCAAAAATATACAATAAGAAAAGGGGAAAGAGACAAAAACATCCCTGACTCCATACACAAAGATAAACTCAAAATGGATTAAAGACCTAAACATAAGAAGAGAGACCATAAAATGCATAGGCTAAACACTAAATGACATTAAATCAGAGCAAGATCTTCTGTGACCTGCCCTCTAAAATAATGGAAATAAAAACAAAAATAAACATGTGGGACCTAGTGAAACTTAAAAGCTTCTGCACAGCAAAAGAAACTACAAACTAGGTGAACAGACAACCCACAGAATAGGAGAAAATAATAACAAATGAAACAACTGACAAAGAACTAATCTCCAAAATATACAAGCAGCTCAGACAACTCAATACTGAAAAAACAAACAACTCAATCAATAAATGGGAAAAAAGACCTAAATAGACATCTATCCAAGGAAGACACACAGGTGGCCAACACATGAAAAGATGCTCAATATTGCTTTTTATTAGAGAAATGCAAATCAAAACTACAATGAGATATCACCTCACACCAATCAGAATGGCTGTCGTCAAAAAATCTACAGATAATAATTGTTATAGAGGGTTCAGAGAAAAGGGAACACTCCTACACTGTTGGTGGGACTGTAAATTGATATAACTACTATGGAAGACAGTATGGAGAGTCCTCAGAAAACTAAGAATAAAAGCACTCTATGACCCAGCAATCCCACTATTAGGTTTATACCCTGATGAAATCAAAATTGAAAGAGACACCCGTACCCCAATGTTCATTGCAGCACTCTACACAAATAGCTAGGTTATGGAAGCAACCTAGATGTCCATCGACAAATGAATGGATAAAGAAGCTCTGATACATATACACAATGGACTACTACACAGCTGTAAAAAGAAATGCCGAAGAATCAGTCCTAATGAGGTGGCTGGATCTAGAACCTATCATAAAAAGTGAAGTCAAAAAGAGAAAGACAAGTACAATATACTAACACATATATATGGAATGTGGTAGGATGGTAATGATAACACACACAGTGAAGCGTTGAAAAAACAGACATGGAGAATAGACATATGGACATTGTGGGGAATGAACAGTGGGTGGGAGGCATAAAGGAAGTAGCATGAAAGCCTATACTGTCATATGTGAAAAAAATATCTATTGTCATTGCACTATGAGAAAAGGGAATCCTGCAGGGGTGCTGTGTGACAGTCTGGAGGGGTAGGGTGGGGGGGATATACATATGAATAATCTGGGATCATACATATCTGTAAACAACAAAACTCTGTAAAAATAAAAAGTAAAATAAAAATTAAAAAAAAAAAAGAAGAAATCCAGAAGATGTGGTCCTAATGAGATGGATGAATCTAGAACCTATTATACAAAGTGAAGTAAGTCAAAAAGAGGACAAATACAGTATACTAACACATATATATGGAATCTAGTAAGTTCGTATTGATAAATACACGCACAGAGCATCGATGGAAAAACAGACATGAAGAACAGACTTAAGGACATTGGGGAGAGAGAAAAGTGGGTGAGAGATATGGAAATGGTAGCATGGAAACCTACACTATCATACGCAAAAGAGATAGCTATTGTCAGTGTGCTGTGGGACTAAGGGATCTTACATGGGGGCCATGCGACGGCCTGGAGTGGTGGGATAGGGGGGACCGGGAGTGGGGCACGGGAGGAAGGGGTCAGGGATATATGTATGGCTTATCTGGGATTAAGCATGTCTGTAAACAACAAAACTATGTAAACACAAAAAGCAAAATAAAAATAATTAAGTAAAAAAAAAAAGCTGTCTCTCTTGTACATGCATGTTCATAACAGCACTGTTCACAACCGCCAGTAGGTAGGAAGCTTTCCAGGTATCCATCGACGGATGGATGGATAAGCAAAATGTAGTATACATTTACAGTGGAATACTATTCAGTCTTCAAAAGAAAGAAACTCTAACTCATGCTACAATATAGATGAACCTTAAGGACATTATGCTAAGGAAAGCAGTCACAAAAAGACAAAAAGTGTTTGATTCCATTTATACGAGATTCCTAGAAGAGTCAAATTCATAGAGACAGAAAGTCAAGTGATGGTTACTAGGGGCTGAGGGGAAGAGGAAATTGGGAGTTGTTGTTAATGAGTAGAGTTTCAGTTTTGCAAGATGAAAAAACTCTGGAGATCAGTTTTTATGACAGTGTGAATATATTTAATACTACTGAACTGTACACTTAGAAATGGTTAAGATGGTAAATTTGTATTTTTTAACCACAGTGAAAAATAATCATTAAAAAATGCTAGCTCTTAGAACTGTGTAAAAATATTGAAAGTACTCCTGGTTACACTGTAGAGGAAAACAGTCAGGATGTGAAAATGTATAAGAAATACAACCGGAACTGTGTACACACTATGTATTATTCCAAAGTGCTTTAAGTGCCTGCATTTCAGTGGAACATTTACCCTCCCCCTATTTTTCATATGTCTTATAGTATGCTTATTGTTCCTTTAATCATTAAAAATGAATTTTTTAACCTGCAAAAATAACATAATCAGAAGGAAATACAGTTCCAGCAGCTTGTCATCATTTCATGGCAGTCAGAGCAGAATGACAGCCTGCCCATCCTGAGTGCTGCTCCCCAGGCTTGTCTGAAAAGCCTGTGTTTACTTTGACTACTTGTAGCCCACGACTGAACGGCTGCAGGAGAGTCATTACTGTGCAGTGGGAATGACTCAGGTTTAGTTCTTCCTTTCCCTTCCTCTTGCTAACTTTGTGGAGTCTTAGAAGGACTGAGCCTGGAGAACACATCATATTCTTAGTAGGGTTTTTATAGTTCCATATTATGTTTAATAATAAAATATATCAGAATAACAATCATACAATTAGATGGTTTTGCATGCTTTGAAAGATTGGAGGGCATTTTAAGAAAGTTTATTTTCATCTTTTTCAAAACTATGTAAACACAAAAGCAAAATAAAAATAATTAAAAAAAAGCTGTCTCTCTTGTACATGCATGTTCAAAAATTAAAGTCTTCAACATCGACGGATGGATGGATAAGCAAAATGTAGTATACATTTACAGTGGAATACTATTCAGTCTTCAAAAGAAAGAAACTCTAACTCATGCTACAATATAGATGAACCTTAAGGACATTATGCTAAGGAAAGCAGTCACAAAAAGACAAAAAGTGTTTGATTCCATTTATACGAGATTCCTAGAAGAGTCAAATTCATAGAGACAGAAAGTCAAGTGATGGTTACTAGGGGCTGAGGGGAAGAGGAAATTGGGAGTTGTTGTTAATGAGTAGAGTTTCAGTTTTGCAAGATGAAAAAACTCTGGAGATCAGTTTTTATGACAGTGTGAATATATTTAATACTACTGAACTGTACACTTAGAAATGGTTAAGATGGTAAATTTGTATTTTTTAACCACAGTGAAAAATAATCATTAAAAAATGCTAGCTCTTAGAACTGTGTAAAAATATTGAAAGTACTCCTGGTTACACTGTAGAGGAAAACAGTCAGGATGTGAAAATGTATAAGAAATACAACCGGAACTGTGTACACACTATGTATTATTCCAAAGTGCTTTAAGTGCCTGCATTTCAGTGGAACATTTACCCTCCCCCTATTTTTCATATGTCTTATAGTATGCTTATTGTTCCTTTAATCATTAAAAATGAATTTTTTAACCTGCAAAAATAACATAATCAGAAGGAAATACAGTTCCAGCAGCTTGTCATCATTTCATGGCAGTCAGAGCAGAATGACAGCCTGCCCATCCTGAGTGCTGCTCCCCAGGCTTGTCTGAAAAGCCTGTGTTTACTTTTGACTACTTGTAGCCCACGACTGAACGGCTGCAGGGAGAGTCATTACTGTGCAGTGGGAATGACTCAGGTTTAGTTCTTCCTTTCCCTTCCTCTTGCTAACTTTGTGGAGTCTTAGAAGGACTGAGCCTGGAGAACACATCATATTCTTAGTAGGGTTTTTATAGTTCCATATTATGTTTAATAATAAAATATATCAGAATAACAATCATACAATTAGATGGTTTTGCATGCTTTGAAAGATTGGAGGGCATTTTAAGAAAGTTTATTTTCATTTACTTTTCTCCCTTCCCTGGTAAGGGTGGTAATAAGTCATTTGTAAATGAGGAAACTGAGGAAACCTGATTTGCATCAGGGCTGCAAATCCTGAATTAGGACAGGGAACCTCCACATTTTAGTCTGCAGCTCATTTCAATGAGTCTTACTATCTACTCTTGGTAAGAGAATTTTGTGGTTGGTTCTTTTTAATCCACTTTAATCCATCAGGGGAGATAGCTTCAGCCCAGGTAACTCTTTCTTTTCCTTTTCTTTCTTTTTTACAGACAGGAAATGTTTCGTGTGCCCTCAGCCTTTCCCGAGAGTTTCTTCTGTACAGTACGTAATGATAAAAGATAACCACAGATCTAACGTGGGAAATCCCTCCTGCTCTTGGCCTTTAATCTCCACAAACGAAGTGTAGCTATTTTGATTTTTCAAATTTCATAATCTAAGGCACATTTCAAAATTTTGATCGAATCTTGCATAGTGTTCAGTGCATCAGGGGAAGTTTTTATGCTCGTTGAGGTGCTCAGAAAAAGATACCAGCCTGTGCCCTTCCTCCCCCTCCCCTAAGGAGTCATGTATATTAGTGGTGCTCCAGTGAGGAACAAGTCCTAGTTTGGGATCCAGTTTCTTCAGGCTTGTTTGAAGATCCAGGTTTTGGGAGCAGACCTGGGAACGAGTGCAATCAATGAGAACTGTGTGTGCAAGAAGCAGAGCAACTTAGCAGGGTTGTTCACTTTGGCTGCTTGCAGAAAGATAACAGTTCTTCTCTTTACACTGGAGCTCACTTTGCTATGCAAGCCTCCTGCCCAGTTGGCCACAGACAGCGTCTCACCAGAGTTAAACTGGGAGAGAGATTTGCTAGCTTAAGTCTGCTTAGATAGTTTTGCTTAAAATCCTGGTAGTAGATGGCATCACAGGTTTTATTATAATAAGATGGATGCTAAAATATACATACATGTTACAGATAAGTGTTTATACAGATACATACATATACATATATATATATATATATATATATATATATTTATCAGGTATGTTAAGATACATAATCACTGTTCACAAAATTCAGTTAGCCAAAAAATTTGGATTTTTCCATACAGTTATGAAAAAAATAAACTTTTTGCCCAACCCAACATTTATGACATATTTCAAGTAGGACTTCACAATTGTATTTATCACTTTTTAGCAAATCTACTTAGTAATGTTATTCCTTTCAGATAATTTAGCAAATAGTAGGATAAGGCAGTAGCTGTGTGGTCTGGGAATATATGGACAGTTGATAACCCAGCCCCTCTTTATTTCTTTGTACTTGGCCTATTAAAATCTCTGCCTCTCCCAGAGGGGCTAAATTGTGCACTGTTAAAGGTGAATAAGTAGACACAGCAAATTGAAATTCCTCATTGCATAAATGGTCTTGCAATATTTTCATTGATATTTTGGGCTTATTGTTTCTATTCCTTCAAACTTTATTTCTCCCCTGGTTAAATGTGTGCTTAGTTGCTCAGTCATGTCCAACTCTTTGCAATCCCATGCCCACCCCACTCCTCTGTCCATGGGGATTCTCCAGGGAAGAATACTGGAGTGACCTGAAGAATCACTTGTTATGCTGGGGTTTGGAGGTGCTCAGAAAAGATACCAGCCTGTGCCCTTCCTCCCCCTCCCCTAAGGAGTCATGTATATTAGTGGTGCTCCAGTGAGGAACAAGTCCTAGTTTGGGATCCAGTTTCTTCAGGCTTGTTTGAAGATCCAGGTTTTGGGAGCAGACCTGGGAACGAGTGCAATCAATGAGAACTGTGTGTGCAAGAAGCAGAGCAACTTAGCAGGGTTGTTCACTTTGGCTGCTTGCAGAAAGATAACAGTTCTTCTCTTTACACTGGAGCTCACTTTGCTATGCAAGCCTCCTGCCCAGTTGGCCACAGACAGCGTCTCACCAGAGTTAAACTGGGAGAGAGATTTGCTAGCTTAAGTCTGCTTAGATAGTTTTGCTTAAAATCCTGGTAGTAGATGGCATCACAGGTTTTATTATAATAAGATGGATGCTAAAATATACATACATGTTACAGATAAGTGTTTATACAGATACATACATATACATATATATATATATATATATATATATATATTTATCAGGTATGTTAAGATACATAATCACTGTTCACAAAATTCAGTTAGCCAAAAAATTTGGATTTTTCCATACAGTTATGAAAAAAATAAACTTTTTGCCCAACCCAACATTTATGACATATTTCAAGTAGGACTTCACAATTGTATTTATCACTTTTTAGCAAATCTACTTAGTAATGTTATTCCTTTCAGATAATTTAGCAAATAGTAGGATAAGGCAGTAGCTGTGTGGTCTGGGAATATATGGACAGTTGATAACCCAGCCCCTCTTTATTTCTTTGTACTTGGCCTATTAAAATCTCTGCCTCTCCCAGAGGGGCTAAATTGTGCACTGTTAAAGGTGAATAAGTAGACACAGCAAATTGAAATTCCTCATTGCATAAATGGTCTTGCAATATTTTCATTGATATTTTGGGCTTATTGTTTCTATTCCTTCAAACTTTATTTCTCCCCTGGTTAAATGTGTGCTTAGTTGCTCAGTCATGTCCAACTCTTTGCAATCCCATGCCCACCCCACTCCTCTGTCCATGGGGATTCTCCAGGGAAGAATACTGGAGTGACCTGCCATTCCCTCCTCCAGGAGATCTTCCCAATCCAGGGATGGAACCCAGGTCTTCTACACTGCAGGCAGATTCTTTACCATCTGAGCTACCAGGGAAGCCCTTTGGCTAAAAAAGGATGGTGATTTCTGTCCCCTCATTCGCCAGAATGACGGTGACGGTGGATGTGGTTAGAAGCACATGGAGCTCCCAGAGAAAGATGCTTTGTGAGCCTTACAACAATGGAGCACCTCCTTCTGAGATGCACTGAGATCATACAGAGGCTAGCCGGCCATGGGTAGCTGCGAGTTCATAGGGGATCTGCAGCCACAGTGGGCAAAGATAAACAAAGATCCCTGTAGGGACTCTGGCTAGAACCAAAGTCTAGAACCCCTTTGTCCCATACTGCTCTGCTGTGTATAGGCCAGTTAGGGCTTCTGAAGGGTCTAACAGAGTTGGGAATAAATTAGCTTCCAGTTCTCTAGGGAAGAATAGATGGAGTCTCTCTGCAATAGGCTTTGGCTCTCTGGACTTCTTTTTCATAGCACTTTCTTATTGTGTTTTGTTGTAAGTAGTTCATGTGCCTTTTCTCTGATGGACTCTAAACTCTGAGAGTTTAGCCTGTAGCACAGTGTCTGGTACATAGTACATGTTCACTGGAGAGTTACTGAGTGGATGGGTGAATTAGTGATTGAAGATTCTTTCCTGTACATAAAACTGACCATCACACTATCCTGCAGCCCCATCCTCATGATCCCTTGGTCTAAGCGTGTTCCTTTGGTTCTACCAGGCCCCACTCAATCTTCCCAGGTGGCGCTAGTGGTAAAGAACCTACCTGCCAATGCAGGAGACATAAGAGATGTGGATTCAGTCCCTGGGTTGGGAAGATCCCTGGAGAATCCCACTTCAGTATTCTTGCCTGGAGAATCGCATGGAAAGGAGCCTATTGGGCTGCAGTCCACAGTATCTCAGAGTCAGACATAACTGAAGCGACTTAGCACGCCCTCTTCTGGGAGCGATGGCCCTACATCCTCCTGGGCATGGGCATGGGGAATTGTTCAGGTGTCCAGTTGTTGGTTGTGTGTAACAATGAAGCCTTGGCAGTGTTCCCTGGGACTGCTGTCTGTTAATCTGGATTTTTCCCTGCTGATTTCTTCCAGGCCCGGATAATAAGAGGATGGCCAGGAATGTCTTGAAATATGAAAAGCTCTTGGCAGAGAACCCTAACCAGGTGGTGGCTGAGGCTGGCATCCAGAGGCCCAATGTACCCCACCTGCAGACCAGGGACACCTACGAGGGGTTATGTCAGACCCTGGGTTCCCAGGTAGCATTTCTCAGGGGAAGAAAATAGGGGGAACCGATTTGGGTAATGGAAGAAAAGGTAGACTTGGGACAATATGAGGGGAGAAACTGATGCATTAATATATATATATGTGTGTGTGTGTGTGTGTATGTGTGTTTATAATAAAGTTGACTTGGACAGCATCAAGTCTGAATCTGCTGCATTTCAGGTTTTTATGCTGGAGGTTGGTTGGTTTCCACTCCTAGGCCCTTTTTCTCCTACACTGATTCAAGTCTTTCCTTTCAGCCTACTCACTACCAGATCCCCAGCCTCTACTGCTCCTATGAGACCAGTTCCAGTCCCTACCTGCTGCTCCAGCCTGTGCGGAAGGAGGTCATCCACCTGGAGCCCTATGTTGTTCTCTACCATGACTTTGTCAGTGATGCTGAGGCTCAGAAGATCCGGGGGCTTGCAGAACCGTGGGTGAGTGTCCCCAGGGCCTGCCAAGAGCTTCCCCTTGTTTTTAGACATGACAAGGGTTCAGAAGTGTGAGAACAGGTGGCCTGAACAACTAGATACTTCATCTGTTTAGGAGTTCAGACTACTAGCCATTCTATAAACTATCAGTGGTGAATAAAAATCACCTCTGGAGGGAGAGGACTGGCTGAGAAAGGGTATAAGGGGATTTTCTGGGATGTCGACAGTGTGCTTTCAATATCTTGTTAGGAGTATGGAGTGCATGGCTGTATGCATTTGTGAAAACTCAGCAAATGGTTACTTTTTTGATGTAAAATTCTTGGGTCACGCCCTCTTCTGGGAGCGATGGCCCTACATCCTCCTGGGCATGGGCATGGGGAATTGTTCAGGTGTCCAGTTGTTGGTTGTGTGTAACAATGAAGCCTTGGCAGTGTTCCCTGGGACTGCTGTCTGTTAATCTGGATTTTTCCCTGCTGATTTCTTCCAGGCCCGGATAATAAGAGGATGGCCAGGAATGTCTTGAAATATGAAAAGCTCTTGGCAGAGAACCCTAACCAGGTGGTGGCTGAGGCTGGCATCCAGAGGCCCAATGTACCCCACCTGCAGACCAGGGACACCTACGAGGGGTTATGTCAGACCCTGGGTTCCCAGGTAGCATTTCTCAGGGGAAGAAAATAGGGGGAACCGATTTGGGTAATGGAAGAAAAGGTAGACTTGGGACAATATGAGGGGAGAAACTGATGCATTAATATATATATATGTGTGTGTGTGTGTGTATGTGTGTTTATAATAAAGTTGACTTGGACAGCATCAAGTCTGAATCTGCTGCATTTCAGGTTTTTATGCTGGAGGTTGGTTGGTTTCCACTCCTAGGCCCTTTTTCTCCTACACTGATTCAAGTCTTTCCTTTCAGCCTACTCACTACCAGATCCCCAGCCTCTACTGCTCCTATGAGACCAGTTCCAGTCCCTACCTGCTGCTCCAGCCTGTGCGGAAGGAGGTCATCCACCTGGAGCCCTATGTTGTTCTCTACCATGACTTTGTCAGTGATGCTGAGGCTCAGAAGATCCGGGGGCTTGCAGAACCGTGGGTGAGTGTCCCCAGGGCCTGCCAAGAGCTTCCCCTTGTTTTTAGACATGACAAGGGTTCAGAAGTGTGAGAACAGGTGGCCTGAACAACTAGATACTTCATCTGTTTAGGAGTTCAGACTACTAGCCATTCTATAAACTATCAGTGGTGAATAAAAATCACCTCTGGAGGGAGAGGACTGGCTGAGAAAGGGTATAAGGGGATTTTCTGGGATGTCGACAGTGTGCTTTCAATATCTTGTTAGGAGTATGGAGTGCATGGCTGTATGCATTTGTGAAAACTCAGCAAATGGTACTCTTGAGATCTGTGAATATCATTGTATGTAAATTTAATCTAAAACAATTAAAGGAGCCCCTACCCCAATATGAATCATTCCATATAAGCTGTAAAAGGAAAAAAAAAGGCAGGAGGGGGAAAAAAAGGGTGAGGGAATTCTCTGGTGGTCCAGGGGTTAGGATTCGGCACTTTCACTGCCAGGGGCCTGAGTTTGATCCCTGTTTAGGGAACTAAGATCCCACAAGCTGTGTGGTGTGGCCAAAAACAGAGAAAAAAGGGAAAAAAGGGATCAAATGATGGGTAGGAGTGATATCCTAGCACAGAAAAACAGTGTAAAGATTATCTAGCCCTATTTTGTTAAAATAGGGCTTCCCTGGTGACTCAGATGGTAAAGAATCTGCCTGCAGTGCAGGAGACCTAGATTCAATCCCTGATTCAATCCCTGAATCAATCACTGATTGATTCAATTCAATCAGTCAGGAGGATCCCCTGGAGAAGGAAATGGCAACCCACTCCAGTTTTCTTGCCTGGAGAATTCCAGAGAAATCTGAGACCTCTCAGAGGGGAAAGGACTTCAGGTCATATATATGGCTCAGGCCAGAACTGGAACCCAGAGGTACACTGATGACTGCTCTGTTATTCTGCCTTCATGTATCAGTTAACTTAGGCCAAGTTATGTCTGGTAGTGTTGCAGGAAGGGGGCCCCTTTCAGGACCCAAAAGTGGGCTCTTGTCTAACACTCAGAAATGAAGTGTCTGGGGAGACACACATGCTGACAAAGCAAGATTCTTTGTTGGGAAGGGGTGCTTGGGAAGAGATCAGGAGGGTAAGGGAAGCCAGGAGGACCCTGCCACATGGCTCACAATCCGAGAGTTTAGGGTGATGAGATAAGTTTCCAAGTTGTCTCCACCAATTATTCCGGCTCAGGGTCCTTGCTGGTGGTGTACACATTGCTCAGCCATGATGGATTCCATTCTGGGAGGTGGTAGGACATGTGACATCTCCACATGAGATGAGCTTTCCCAAATTCTTCCAGTTGGGGGTGGCTCGTTAATTCCATATTCCTTCCCAAGTCTTCCTGTCATAAAATAACTCGCACTATAAGGGGATTTTCTGGGATGTCGACAGTGTGCTTTCAATATCTTGTTAGGAGTATGGAGTGCATGGCTGTATGCATTTGTGAAAACTCAGCAAATGGTACTCTTGAGATCTGTGAATATCATTGTATGTAAATTTAATCTAAAACAATTAAAGGAGCCCCTACCCCAATATGAATCATTCCATATAAGCTGTAAAAGGAAAAAAAAAGGCAGGAGGGGGAAAAAAAGGGTGAGGGAATTCTCTGGTGGTCCAGGGGTTAGGATTCGGCACTTTCACTGCCAGGGGCCTGAGTTTGATCCCTGTTTAGGGAACTAAGATCCCACAAGCTGTGTGGTGTGGCCAAAAACAGAGAAAAAAGGGAAAAAAGGGATCAAATGATGGGTAGGAGTGATATCCTAGCACAGAAAAACAGTGTAAAGATTCCCTAGCACTATTTTGTTAAAATAGGGCTTCCCTGGTGACTCAGATGGTAAAGAATCTGCCTGCAGTGCAGGAGACCTAGATTCAATCCCTGATTCAATCCCTGAATCAATCACTGATTGATTCAATTCAATCAGTCAGGAGGATCCCCTGGAGAAGGAAATGGCAACCCACTCCAGTTTTCTTGCCTGGAGAATTCCAGAGAAATCTGAGACCTCTCAGAGGGGAAAGGACTTCAGGTCATATATATGGCTCAGGCCAGAACTGGAACCCAGAGGTACACTGATGACTGCTCTGTTATTCTGCCTTCATGTATCAGTTAACTTAGGCCAAGTTATGTCTGGTAGTGTTGCAGGAAGGGGGCCCCTTTCAGGACCCAAAAGTGGGCTCTTGTCTAACACTCAGAAATGAAGTGTCTGGGGAGACACACATGCTGACAAAGCAAGATTCTTTGTTGGGAAGGGGTGCTTGGGAAGAGATCAGGAGGGTAAGGGAAGCCAGGAGGACCCTGCCACATGGCTCACAATCCGAGAGTTTAGGGTGATGAGATAAGTTTCCAAGTTGTCTCCACCAATTATTCCGGCTCAGGGTCCTTGCTGGTGGTGTACACATTGCTCAGCCATGATGGATTCCATTCTGGGAGGTGGTAGGACATGTGACATCTCCACATGAGATGAGCTTTCCCAAATTCTTCCAGTTGGGGGTGGCTCGTTAATTCCATATTCCTTCCCAGGACTTCCTGTCATAAAATAACTCGCACAGAGGGTTACTACGGTGCCTGCTGAGTGGGCGGTTACACTCAGGGTTTCCCCTAATGGTAACAAGCAGCCCCCAGATCTCAGGTTGGCGTAGTCCTCACGTTGCATGTCTGTCTTGGTTGGCTGCCACTCCGTCCCATGCTGTCCTCACTCTAGGACCCAGCTCAACAGAGCAGCCTCTGTTGGGAACATTGCCATCTCATGGCGGTGGAAAAAGGCAGAGATGGCAAATGACACCAGACCTGACTTCCATCCACGTTTCCCTGATTGAGGCAAAGCATGCAGCCAACACTGCAGTCACCTTGGAGAGTATGTCTCATTTTCCCACGGGTGAGGCTCTGCAGTCACAAGGCTATGCTTTCTGGTGGGCAGAGGAGTTCAGTCCTTCAGGAAGTGTGGCAGATATTTAGAAAGGTCATAAAGCTGACCTCACTGCTTTAAGCATTAAGCATGTTGCCTCTTAACAAATGGCACATGAAAGTGGTCTCAGAATTCCTGTGTCAAAGCAGACATCATGCCCTTCATGGCGAGCAGCTCTCCCCAGCAGCAAGACCATCCTTCATCAGCAGAACAGAGCCTGCTGTATTTCAGACCCTGTACTGGGTACTGGCCTGTTACCTGGGGGTTAAGTATTGTTCGCTCCCATTTCGGAACTTCCTGCAGAAGAGGAAAGAGATATTTACAATGCTCTGTAATACGTCCTGTAATAGAGGGAATTCTGCTACAGCAGCATAAAAAAGGGAACCGTCTTCTGAGGGAAAGGCAGTCAGGTGAAGAGCAGATGGGGCAGGGAGAGAGGGAGAAACAGAGGGTTCCCCGTGGACATGAGATTTATCAGAGTGAAAGGGGGCACAGGGTGTTCCGGACAGACAGGCGGACAGCACAGGTGTGCTGTGGGGTGTGCTCAGAAAGTAGAGGGAAGCTAGCGGCTGACGTGTGCAGAGGAGGGGGAGGGAAGCCATGGCAGATGCTAGGCGAGACACAATTAGCAGCTCAGGAAGAACCATGCTGGAGCGTTTGGAATTTATCCCTGAAACTGGGGGAAGCAGTGGGACAATTTGAAACGGGAGAGCACCCCAATCAGGTCTGCAGATTCTGAAGGAGCCTTTGGCAGCAGACATGGACTGGAGGAAGAAGGACAAACATAATTCCATCTAAAAGCCTTTCAGAGAAATCTGGAATCTTTGTACAGAAGGTATTGAAGCTATTAAGCTCCCCTGGTGAACTGGGACGACGTGTTTTCTATCGCTTTGGCTTTTCAGTGAGCCGGCAGCAGCGTTTTTCCCCAGGACAGCTCTGTTGCTGTGGTAACAGGATAGGCAGCCCACACGGAGATGTTCATTTAATCCCCAGCAGCCAGGCTGTCTGTTTGGCAGGCACAGACCTTGGCACACTCCCTTCCCGGAGAAGTGTCCCGGTGGGGTTGCAGATCTCTGTCTCGCCTTTGGTTCAGTCAGGAATGAGCCCTGGGCGTGTGTGGTTGTGGCTGCCCCATGCAAAGCAAGCCACCTCCGTGGCTTGTGTTGAGTTTCCCTGCTCTTGTTCATTGTCTGTTTCTCAAAGAACTTCTCTGCTTTCTTCGCATCAGCGTTCTACCCATCCTTGAAGACTCTATGGAAGCCTGAGGCCTCTCTTGGCCCCCTAGCCCTGACCACTTTGGCCTGCTTTCATGGATTCTTTCAGTAGGAACGTTGTTATCGGAGTACTTTTGAGGGCCACCTGCTTCTCTGAGCACAGAGTTTCTGTCTCCAGTTGTTTGGTACTTTCATTTATTCTGCCATTTATGTGCTGTCTGGAGTCATTAACAGTTTCACGAATTAATCCCGTGTCCCCTCAACTAGACTGTAAGCTAGCAAGGATCATATGTTGTCCTTGAAATGCCTGTGTGCTGAGTTGCTCAATTGTGTCCGATTCTGCAGCCTCATGGACCGTAGCCCGCCAGGCACCTCTGTCTGGTTTTATCCTGAGGGGTTCCAGTTGTCTTTTGAGTATCCTGGGAAGCCTTCCTGTCCTTCATAAGAATGGCCTGGTTGCTCCTTCTCTGTTTCTGTAACCCTGTACTTGTCCACTAGGCGAGACACATTTGCAGAGTTCGTTTGGAATTTATCCCTGAAACTGGGGGAAGCAGTGGGACAATTTGAAACGGGAGAGCACCCCAATCAGGTCTGCAGATTCTGAAGGAGCCTTTGGCAGCAGACATGGACTGGAGGAAGAAGGACAAACATAATTCCATCTAAAAGCCTTTCAGAGAAATCTGGAATCTTTGTACAGAAGGTATTGAAGCTATTAAGCTCCCCTGGTGAACTGGGACGACGTGTTTTCTATCGCTTTGGCTTTTCAGTGAGCCGGCAGCAGCGTTTTTCCCCAGGACAGCTCTGTTGCTGTGGTAACAGGATAGGCAGCCCACACGGAGATGTTCATTTAATCCCCAGCAGCCAGGCTGTCTGTTTGGCAGGCACAGACCTTGGCACACTCCCTTCCCGGAGAAGTGTCCCGGTGGGGTTGCAGATCTCTGTCTCGCCTTTGGTTCAGTCAGGAATGAGCCCTGGGCGTGTGTGGTTGTGGCTGCCCCATGCAAAGCAAGCCACCTCCGTGGCTTGTGTTGAGTTTCCCTGCTCTTGTTCATTGTCTGTTTCTCAAAGAACTTCTCTGCTTTCTTCGCATCAGCGTTCTACCCATCCTTGAAGACTCTATGGAAGCCTGAGGCCTCTCTTGGCCCCCTAGCCCTGACCACTTTGGCCTGCTTTCATGGATTCTTTCAGTAGGAACGTTGTTATCGGAGTACTTTTGAGGGCCACCTGCTTCTCTGAGCACAGAGTTTCTGTCTCCAGTTGTTTGGTACTTTCATTTATTCTGCCATTTATGTGCTGTCTGGAGTCATTAACAGTTTCACGAATTAATCCCGTGTCCCCTCAACTAGACTGTAAGCTAGCAAGGATCATATGTTGTCCTTGAAATGCCTGTGTGCTGAGTTGCTCAATTGTGTCCGATTCTGCAGCCTCATGGACCGTAGCCCGCCAGGCACCTCTGTCTGGTTTTATCCTGAGGGGTTCCAGTTGTCTTTTGAGTATCCTGGGAAGCCTTCCTGTCCTTCATAAGAATGGCCTGGTTGCTCCTTCTCTGTTTCTGTAACCCTGTACTTGTCCACTAGGGGCCCCTTTAAATGACTTATGTCTAGTTTCCTGTGTTGTATTTACCATGTCTAGCATGGTGCTTAGTACAGAGAACAGCCAGTAAGTATTTGTTCCCCCAAAATGAATGACTTGTAGGTGCATCGTAAATGATTCTTAAAGGAATTAAATGCAGTGTGGCTCCTTAAGGGAATGGGCTGGCAGGGTGGAATGGGGATTTGCTAGGATTTGTTCATAATCCATCGATGCTGTCCCAGAAGAGCAGCAGGACTAGCTCCTCTGAATCACTCCTCATTCCTCTATGAAGGCTCAGGAGAGGATGCTAGATAGAGGGCATGCAGAGACAGTATCAGCCACTTACTGCATCCCCTGCATCCTAGTATTGTAGAGGGGAAGGCTGAGGAGGACCCAGGAACATGCTATTCACATGCTCTGTTTTATAGCCGGGGACACAGGGCCAGAGAAGGGAAGAGCCTTCTCCAAGGTTGTCTGCCTGGTTTAGCAGCAGGAACAATAGTGTAGAAACCTCTGAGAAGGGAAAGAGTCCCTGCAACATACCCTTCATTGCTCCATGCTCTACTCTGACTGCATGTGAAGCACCGGGTCTGCATCTTTAGGCTCGAAACTCTGGTTAATTCGTTCCTGGTGCATTTCACCAATACTGAGCCCTACTCCCTGCCTGGCCTTCTCTGCACCTGGGGATACAGCACCAAGAAAGGACCAAACGCTTGCCCTCATGGGGCTGACATTCTTGTGTCAGATGCAGAAGCAGACATCTTTCTGTCCATGACAGCCCTTCTGAAATTAGAGGCTGCTTTATTTGAAAATAATTTAAAATTTATATTCAGACATTCAGAACAAAATAGAGGCATTCAATTATATTGGTGACTTCAAACCTGTTTGATTGGGTTTTTTCCCCATAACCAAGGCAGATGCAAGGAAAACATATTTGGATTCTCCATAAGTAAGGGCTTTTGTCCAAACTGTTCAGAAGGAGCAGGCTGCCTCTAAGGCAGAGTGTCCTGTCATTGTTATTTAACTTGACAAGCATTAAAGTCAAAGCTTAGCTGGCCATTAGATAGGCCCTGACCCAGACGCTGGGATATAAAGATGAATAAGAAATAGGGACTTCCCCTGGTGGTCCAGTGGGTAAGGACACCACCTTGCAGTGCAAGGGGCGCCAGTTTGATCCCTGGCCTGGGAAGATCCCATGTGCCGCGGAGCGGCTGGACCGATGTGTCCAATTACCAAGCCAGAGCTCTGGAGCGCATGCGCCCAGAGCCGGTGCTCTGTGACAACAGAGGCCACCGCGATGGGAGGCCCACAGGAGCCAAAGAACAAAGACGGATGAAAACAGAGAAATGAAAGACCAATAGAAGTGGCCCACCCATCGCCCTCCCTCCCCACCCCACCCCCCAAAAGATAAATAAATAAATAAATAAAAAAGAACTAGCCCTCAGGGACTTCCCTGGTGGTCCAGTGGTTAAGAATCTACCTTGCAGTGCAGGCGACATGGGTTCCATGAGATGAACCCACATGCCATGTAGCAACTAAACCCGTGTGCTACAACTAGAGAATCCAGGTACTACAAGGAAAGATCTCACATGCTACCGCTGAGACCCATCCCAGGCAAACAAGTAAATACTTAAAAAAGAAACAGTCCTTGTTCTTACAGAACTCACAGTCTTTGAGAGGAAAAGGATTTAAAATCACTTCTATTTCAGTTCAACAGACTTTTTTGAGCATTTAGTATTTACCAGATTTGAAACTAAAGGCTATTATCAACTCTGAGCTTTTATGTCACTTATTATTTTTTATTTTTGAGATCAATAGTTATCACTAAATTAGTAGCATGTGCAAAATACCCTTATTGCAGAAGCAGACATCTTTCTGTCCATGACAGCCCTTCTGAAATTAGAGGCTGCTTTATTTGAAAATAATTTAAAATTTATATTCAGACATTCAGAACAAAATAGAGGCATTCAATTATATTGGTGACTTCAAACCTGTTTGATTGGGTTTTTTCCCCATAACCAAGGCAGATGCAAGGAAAACATATTTGGATTCTCCATAAGTAAGGGCTTTTGTCCAAACTGTTCAGAAGGAGCAGGCTGCCTCTAAGGCAGAGTGTCCTGTCATTGTTATTTAACTTGACAAGCATTAAAGTCAAAGCTTAGCTGGCCATTAGATAGGCCCTGACCCAGACGCTGGGATATAAAGATGAATAAGAAATAGGGACTTCCCCTGGTGGTCCAGTGGGTAAGGACACCACCTTGCAGTGCAAGGGGCGCCAGTTTGATCCCTGGCCTGGGAAGATCCCATGTGCCGCGGAGCGGCTGGACCGATGTGTCCAATTACCAAGCCAGAGCTCTGGAGCGCATGCGCCCAGAGCCGGTGCTCTGTGACAACAGAGGCCACCGCGATGGGAGGCCCACAGGAGCCAAAGAACAAAGACGGATGAAAACAGAGAAATGAAAGACCAATAGAAGTGGCCCACCCATCGCCCTCCCTCCCCACCCCACCCCCCAAAAGATAAATAAATAAATAAATAAAAAAGAACTAGCCCTCAGGGACTTCCCTGGTGGTCCAGTGGTTAAGAATCTACCTTGCAGTGCAGGCGACATGGGTTCCATGAGATGAACCCACATGCCATGTAGCAACTAAACCCGTGTGCTACAACTAGAGAATCCAGGTACTACAAGGAAAGATCTCACATGCTACCGCTGAGACCCATCCCAGGCAAACAAGTAAATACTTAAAAAAGAAACAGTCCTTGTTCTTACAGAACTCACAGTCTTTGAGAGGGAAAAGGGATTTAAAAATCACTTCTATTTCAGTTCAACAGACTTTTTTGAGCATTTAGTATTTACCAGATTTGAAACTAAAGGCTATTATCAACTCTGAGCTTTTATGTCACTTATTATTTTTTATTTTTGAGATCAATAGTTATCACTAAATTAGTAGCATGTGCAAAATACCCTTTAGTTGAGGAGAAATGGGTGATTGTTGGGCTTATGCTGAGAGAGGGGTGTGTCTTCACAAATGAGAGCGCTTCCCTTTGCATCATAACCACTTGGACTTTCTCTTATACCCTTCACACTAGCTACAGAGATCCGTGGTGGCATCAGGTGAAAAGCAGTTACCCGTGGAGTACCGCATCAGCAAGAGGTAAGAAGGGCCCTTCCTTGGCAGGGACTCTGGTCACTCCTGCTGCAGCACAGGTGACTGAAGGTCCACAGCAGCCATTCAGGTGCCATCAGAGGTGCTACTGGAGAACCTGTTCAGTTCAGTCACTCAGTGGTGTCCGACTCTGTGACCCCATGGACTGCAGCACGCCAGGCTTTCCTGTCCTTCACTATCTCCTGGAGCCTGCTCAAACTCATGTCCATTGACTCAGTGATGTCATCCAGCCATCTCATTCTCTCTTGATCCCTTCTCTTCCTGCCCTCAATCCTTTGCAGCATCAGGGTCTTTTCTAGTGAGTTGGCTCTTTGCATCAGGTGGCCAAAGTATCGGAGCTTCGGCTTCAGCATCAGTCCTTCCAGTGAATATTCAGGGCTGATTTCCTTTAGGATTGACTGGTTCAGTCTTCATGCAGTCCAAGGAATACCCAACACCATAGTTCAAAGGCATCAATTCTTCAGCACTCAGCCTTCTTTATGGTACAACTTTCACATCCACACGTGACTACTGGGAAAACCATAGCTTTGGCTATATGGACCTTTTTTGGCAAAGTGATGTCTGCTTTTTAATACACTGTCTAGGTTTGTTATAGCTTTTTTTCCAAGGAGCAAGTGTCTTTTAATTTCATCACTGTGAAAGATGAACTATGAGAACCTGTAGTTCACATTTATATTGGTACATTTTTGCTGAGAGGGAGCAATTTCCACTCCCCTCACCCAAGGGCCTTTCACGGGCTGTTAACTTGATCTGAGGACTTAACCAGGAGACCATTAGGGAAAGACTTGAAACAGCTTCTATGCCCCAGACCAAAAAATAAGCGTGTAGTTGTCCCCCTAAACTAGGATTGCTTTTCCAGAAAGTCTTCTCTATTTGGAATCTGACTTTACGAGATTCCAGCCCCACCTCCTGATTCATAGTCAAAGCATGAGTTGCCACCACTCAGGCTGGAGGGAGAGCCAGATTCTCTGGATTCTCTGTGGGGAGAGGAATTGATTCAGCTGTGAGAGCCCAGCTGCCTTCCCTCCCCTCCATCCCTGCTCACCTCACTGCAGCCCTTGGCTTGCCCTGTAAGGACAGGATGAGGAGGGTCCCCACCAGAGCCATGGCAGACAGTGAGGACATCCTTGGGGAGAAGCTAGACCTCAGGCTGGGTGGATGGTTTTGTAGTCTGGGAAGTGAGGTGAGAGATGAAAGCTTTGATTCAGAATCCTTTGGCTTAGCTTACTTGGTCTGGTTTACTTTAGGAAGCTATTTTCTATGTTTTGAAAGGTCCATAAAACCTCAGCTCCATTCCTGTCCTTCACTATCTCCTGGAGCCTGCTCAAACTCATGTCCATTGACTCAGTGATGTCCATCTCATTCTCTCTTGATCCCTTCTCTTCCTGCCCTCAATCCTTTGCAGCATCAGGGTCTTTTCTAGTGAGTTGGCTCTTTGCATCAGGTGGCCAAAGTATCGGAGCTTCGGCTTCAGCATCAGTCCTTCCAGTGAATATTCAGGGCTGATTTCCTTTAGGATTGACTGGTTCAGTCTTCATGCAGTCCAAGGAATACCCAACACCATAGTTCAAAGGCATCAATTCTTCAGCACTCAGCCTTCTTTATGGTACAACTTTCACATCCACACGTGACTACTGGGAAAACCATAGCTTTGGCTATATGGACCTTTTTTGGCAAAGTGATGTCTGCTTTTTAATACACTGTCTAGGTTTGTTATAGCTTTTTTTCCAAGGAGCAAGTGTCTTTTAATTTCATCACTGTGAAAGATGAACTATGAGAACCTGTAGTTCACATTTATATTGGTACATTTTGCTGAGAGGGAGCAATTTCCATCCCCTCACCCAAGGGCCTTTCACGGGCTGTTAACTTGATCTGAGGACTTAACCAGGAGACCATTAGGGAAAGACTTGAAACAGCTTCTATGCCCCAGACCAAAAAATAAGCGTGTAGTTGTCCCCCTAAACTAGGATTGCTTTTCCAGAAAGTCTTCTCTATTTGGAATCTGACTTTACGAGATTCCAGCCCCACCTCCTGATTCATAGTCAAAGCATGAGTTGCCACCACTCAGGCTGGAGGGAGAGCCAGATTCTCTGGATTCTCTGTGGGGAGAGGAATTGATTCAGCTGTGAGAGCCCAGCTGCCTTCCCTCCCCTCCATCCCTGCTCACCTCACTGCAGCCCTTGGCTTGCCCTGTAAGGACAGGATGAGGAGGGTCCCCACCAGAGCCATGGCAGACAGTGAGGACATCCTTGGGGAGAAGCTAGACCTCAGGCTGGGTGGATGGTTTTGTAGTCTGGGAAGTGAGGTGAGAGATGAAAGCTTTGATTCAGAATCCTTTGGCTTAGCTTACTTGGTCTGGTTTACTTTAGGAAGCTATTTTCTATGTTTTGAAAGGTCCATAAAACCTCAGCTCCATTGGTTTGCTAATCTTTCTGACATTGTGGTGTCAAGGAGAAAATTCAACTTTCTGTTTAAATTCATTGCTTTTAGGGGAAGGAGGTGGGGTATTCTCCTTCCTTTTCAGGTAAGGAAACCAAGACCCTCATTGCCTCCTGTTACTCGCTCCCTCCACTCCAACCACCACATTGCACTCATTTGAATCTTGGTTCTGTCCTCATAGCTTCACTGGAACTGGTCTCTCCATGGTCATGAGTGAACTCTAATCACTAAATTCTTTTCCTGCCCACAGACCTACACTGACTCTTTGTTATCCAGTAGGACCAGGTCCCCGAGCCCAGGGTCCTCAGCTTTCTACAGTATGCCCTAAGCCTGCTCTTCTAGCCTGATCTCCCATCTTTTCTCTCATAAACCAGATGCTTTTGCGTTGATACACACTGTATTATGTCCACCCGCCACATCTGTCCCTGGAGAAGAACATGGCAACCCGCTCCAGTATTCTTGCCTAGAGAATCCCATGGGCCAAGGAGCCTGGCAGGCTACCATCCATGGGGTTGCAAGAGTCGGACACCTCTTAGCAACTAAACCACCACCACCACATCTGTACTTACACTGTTTCTTCAGCCTGGAACACCCCAGTCTTTTCTATGTATTGAAATTATGTGCATCCTTCAAAATTTGGCCTACATGTCCATCTTACTACCGTGCCCCAGTCAGAATTAACATCTCCTTCTGGGCTTCCCCTGGTGGTCCAGTGGATAAGGACACCGCCTTGCAGTGCAAGGGGCGCCGTTCAATCCCTGGCCTGGGAACATTCCATGTGCCACGGAGCGGCTGGACTGATGTGTCCAATCACCGAGCCGGAGCTCTGGAGCGCATGCGCCCAGAGCCAGTGCTCTGCGACAACAAACGCCAGCTCAATGGGAGGCCCACAGGAGCCAAAGAACAAAGACGGATGAAAATAGAGAAATGAAAGACCAATAGAAGTGGCCCGCCCGCTCCCCTCCCTCCCCAACCCGACCCCCGCCCAAAATAAATAAATAAATAAATCTTAACAAAACAAAACAAAACAACAACAAAAAACATCTCCTTCCTCTGTGCTCCCCCGCACTTTGCGTTAAAGGCTGAATCTCATTTTTCTACTTTGATTTATACTCAGTTGTATTCATGTGCATGTGTCTGTCTCTTCTAATGAGCTCTTTGAACACAATAGCTTTGTCTTGAGTATCTTTGTAAACCTTAGAGCCCACAGCATGGTGCTATGCATGCAATGTAGCAAAGGAACGAACAAATTAATCCATCACATATAGACCCAGACATGCAGGGTGCTTCCCTTAAGAGCCCTCATCATCTCCCTAGGAGGCTCACTGGTTTGCTTCCTCACTTCCCAGGGACCTATATTCTGATTCTGAATCCTCCACTTTATCAGAACCTCAACAAGACAGTCAGGAAAAGACTGAACTTTGTTTTTTGGCCTTTGACCTATTGTGGTTTGTCCTGGAGCAGAGCAGGAGAACAGAGAATTCTCTGTGTTTTACAACAGTCAGTCACCAGCATACTGCCTACAAAGCATCTTCATGGGCGTCGTGACCATCATAAGGCTTGTGTAGTAGATACTATCATCCCTATTTGAGAGATGAATATGCTTCCTCAAGGAGCCTGGCAGGCTACCATCCAGGGGTTGAAATCGGACACCTCTTAGCAACTAAACCACCACCACCACATCTGTACTTACACTGTTTCTTCAGCCTGGAACACCCCAGTCTTTTCTATGTATTGAAATTATGTGCATCCTTCAAAATTTGGCCTACATGTCCATCTTACTACCGTGCCCCAGTCAGAATTAACATCTCCTTCTGGGCTTCCCCTGGTGGTCCAGTGGATAAGGACACCGCCTTGCAGTGCAAGGGGCGCCGTTCAATCCCTGGCCTGGGAACATTCCATGTGCCACGGAGCGGCTGGACTGATGTGTCCAATCACCGAGCCGGAGCTCTGGAGCGCATGCGCCCAGAGCCCGTGCTCTGCGACAACAAACGCCAGCTCAATGGGAGGCCCACAGGAGCCAAAGAACAAAGACGGATGAAAATAGAGAAATGAAAGACCAATAGAAGTGGCCCGCCCGCTCCCCTCCCTCCCCAACCCGACCCCCGCCCAAAATAAATAAATAAATAAATCTTAACAAAACAAAACAAAACAACAACAAAAAACATCTCCTTCCTCTGTGCTCCCCCGCACTTTGCGTTAAAGGCTGAATCTCATTTTTCTACTTTGATTTATACTCAGTTGTATTCATGTGCATGTGTCTGTCTCTTCTAATGAGCTCTTTGAACACAATAGCTTTGTCTTGAGTATCTTTGTAAACCTTAGAGCCCACAGCATGGTGCTATGCATGCAATGTAGCAAAGGAACGAACAAATTAATCCATCACATATAGACCCAGACATGCAGGGTGCTTCCCTTAAGAGCCCTCATCATCTCCCTAGGAGGCTCACTGGTTTGCTTCCTCACTTCCCAGGGACCTATATTCTGATTCTGAATCCTCCACTTTATCAGAACCTCAACAAGACAGTCAGGAAAAGACTGAACTTTGTTTTTTGGCCTTTGACCTATTGTGGTTTGTCCTGGAGCAGAGCAGGAGAACAGAGAATTCTCTGTGTTTTACAACAGTCAGTCACCAGCATACTGCCTACAAAGCATCTTCATGGGCGTCGTGACCATCATAAGGCTTGTGTAGTAGATACTATCATCCCTATTTGAGAGATGAATATGCTTCCTGTCCTCCCTGCCTTCCTTCCTTCTGGCAGTGGACATCATTCGTTCATTCATTCACTGTCATTTCTGGCATCAGATCACGGATGCTTCAACTCATGGTGTGTTTTAGTGCCTGGTTGAAGGACACCGTTGACCCAGTGCTGGTGACCCTTGACCATCGCATTGCTGCCCTCACAGGCCTTGATGTCCAGCCTCCCTACGCTGAGTATCTCCAGGTGGTAAACTATGGAATTGGAGGACACTACGAGCCTCACTTTGACCATGCTACGGTAACTATGGGGTCAGTGACCAATCTCCTGTGGGTAGGGAATAAAGGTATTATTTATTTCTCTGAGGCAGAGCTCAGAGGACACTGGGTGAACACTGGGCCCCCAGGGAACACTGGGTGAAATCTGAGAACAAAGGTTCCTGTTCTAGGTAGATCAGAAAGCCTTGGTTTGAAGCTGATTGCTTCTGACTCCTCTTTTTATTAAAACTCACTGAAAAACACTGACTGGATTTTATGACATGTAAATTATATCAGTTAAACTCTTCTATGAAAACAAAAGAGTGTCTCTGACAAATAATTAGGAACTCCAGTCTTAGAACTTGGTATTTTTACAGAATAATTATCTGTAACATATTATACATTAATTTATTTCACGAAGAACCTGAAGGTGAAATTAACCATTCACATAGTCCTTTCACTACTAGCAAGCCATTTTGATTACTATACCATTCACTTATATGAGTAGCTAACAAATTGGTAAAAGGAAAAAAGCATATTGAGTACCTGCCAGCAAAGAAGGGCACATACGTGACAAGGTGTAGCTCAAGCTATCTCCCTGTGACTCCCCCATTTTTCTCCTCCCTGTACTTCAGTAGAATCATGCTTGTCATCTGGTACCTTCTGCATAAAATAGTGACATGTTCTATTTTTGTCTCAGTCACCAAGCAGCCCACTGTACAGAATGAACACCGGGAACCGGGTTGCAACATTTATGATCTACGTGAGTCTTGCTCTGGAGGGACCGGGGTTGCTTACTTAATGACAGTCTCTATTTTATTTTAGGGTTTTCAAAGCAATATCAAATACTGATATTATGTGATATTCACAGCAGAAAAATGTCCAGGATGTTTGTGAATTTCATATAGCACTCTCATTAGGCCCCATGGGGGGATAAAAAACATACACGACAGCTCTTGCCCTCAGAGAACTTATGTGGACCTAAATGTGGCCTTGGCATTGGCAGTGATTAGGATAGAAAGTGGACTTCCATGAAGGTCAGGAGATCCTGGGACCTGGACCACATGGAGAGGGGATGTGGTTCTCTCTGAGTCCCATGGATGACTTGTTGTTGAAAAGCACGGGCTTGTGGATAAGGTTGTGGAGCTGTGAGGGTTAGAGAGGAGAGAAAGAAAGTAGCTGAGATTATGAGAAGGAAGAACAGAGATGCCTACAGAGAAATTCAGTAACTGTGGCTCTCATATGTAGCAAAAAATTTCTTCTTTATCTCCTTATAAAGTCTTTGGTAAACTCTACATTACACACCCTTAAGAAAAAGTAATTGGCCTCTCCTCCTAGTTTATGACCTCACCCTATAGAATTTGGACCTGGTCTTTATTATCTCACCTGTCCTCTTCCTTTCAGATCATGTGGGTTGGCCTCTTTTGCTATGGACAAGTCACAATATCAGTCATCTGTCACTTAAATTATCAGGGGTGTATTTTACTGTTAAACCTAAGTGCTGTACGTCACATCCTAAGATGAAGGCCTGGTTTCAGGCTCACTAGCATAGCTGACATCCCCAGCCTAGCCTCCCCTCTTTCCTTACTCCCATATCTGGTCTCCACGGTGCAGCCAAGAAAGGACAGAGGCCAGCACTCTGGAGTCTTAATGCCAGCAGTCCCCACACGTTTCTTCATGTGGCTCAGTTTTAACATTCTTCAGAACTGGAAAGCTGCCACTGCCAGTGGTGTCTGGCCTCTGTGGTCATTCTAAATATTCTGGTCAGGCAGAGGGATGGCTGACGTCAGCTCTCTGGGCAGGGGACACGGCTTGCAGATGCAGCTGATGCATCTCTGGCTGATGACTCAAGCCGGCATGGGAGGTCACTGGCAGTGAAGTACACTGACATCTGTGAAGAATATGACATCAGGGGCCACTGTCTCTGTTCTTTATCCCCCTAGTGTCTCCTGCAGCTGACTCCTGATTACAGAGGTCCGGTTACTATGGTACAGGTAGCACAGATGAGAAACCCAGAAGTTTTAAATGGCAAATGCAAGAGTGTGTCTGTGTTTGGATTTTAAGCCTTTGATACACAGTGGAATGGGATGCGTTTGGGGTTGGAGGCAGTTCTACCATTTAACATGTAGCTTCAGCAGAAATCACATCAGTTCTTTTGAACTTGTTTTCTTGCTCTGCATCTCCTCGAAGGGCTGTCAGGAGGATCTGATGAAATCATGAGAGGGGGTATCTCTGTGCAGTTTCATACAGTATGTCTGTCTGTATGGTTATATCCTAGAAGGCAAGTATAGGACTCCATGAATGCGACTGTGGGATCTAGGCAGTGCTAGGTTATTCCCAGTTCTTTCATCTTCAGGTTAGGGTTCAGGCCATCATAAACATTTCTGAAGACAAGAGATAAGGTTTGTTGTGGCAAATGTAAGAATAATATTATAGGGAGAAAATAATCTTTAAGAAGTGGAGGATTGGGCTTTCCTGGTGGTCCAGTGGGTAAGGACACCGCCTTGCAGTGCAAGGGGCACCAGTTCAATCCCTGGCCTGGGAAGATCCCACGTGCCGCGGAGCAGCTGGACTGATGTGTCCAATTACCGAGCCAGAGCTCTGGAGCACAAGCGCCCAGAGCCAGTGCTCTGCAACAACAGAGGCCACTGTGATGGGAGGCCCGCATGGGCCAAAGAACAAAGATGAATGAAAATAGAGAAATGAAAGACCAAAAGAAGTGGCCTGCCCGCCCCACTCCCTTCCCAACCACCGCCCCCCACAAAAAAAAAAGAAGTGGAGGATTGAGCTGAAGTCAGGTTAGTGATTTTCTGCTTGGACTGGACATCAGTCCTAGTACAAAGCAGTGGAAGGTTTACAGAAGGAAGATTTCCCTCCCCTTCACCAACCTCACGATCCGTGCCCTGCTCATGAGCTCCACAGGTCATTCTAGGTCAGGCAGAGGGATGGCTGACGTCAGCTCTCTGGGCAGGGGACACGGCTTGCAGATGCAGCTGATGCATCTCTGGCTGATGACTCAAGCCGGCATGGGAGGTCACTGGCAGTGAAGTACACTGACATCTGTGAAGAATATGACATCAGGGGCCACTGTCTCTGTTCTTTATCCCCCTAGTGTCTCCTGCAGCTGACTCCTGATTACAGAGGTCCGGTTACTATGGTACAGGTAGCACAGATGAGAAACCCAGAAGTTTTAAATGGCAAATGCAAGAGTGTGTCTGTGTTTGGATTTTAAGCCTTTGATACACAGTGGAATGGGATGCGTTTGGGGTTGGAGGCAGTTCTACCATTTAACATGTAGCTTCAGCAGAAATCACATCAGTTCTTTTGAACTTGTTTTCTTGCTCTGCATCTCCTCGAAGGGCTGTCAGGAGGATCTGATGAAATCATGAGAGGGGGTATCTCTGTGCAGTTTCATACAGTATGTCTGTCTGTATGGTTATATCCTAGAAGGCAAGTATAGGACTCCATGAATGCGACTGTGGGATCTAGGCAGTGCTAGGTTATTCCCAGTTCTTTCATCTTCAGGTTAGGGTTCAGGCCATCATAAACATTTCTGAAGACAAGAGATAAGGTTTGTTGTGGCAAATGTAAGAATAATATTATAGGGAGAAAATAATCTTTAAGAAGTGGAGGATTGGGCTTTCCTGGTGGTCCAGTGGGTAAGGACACCGCCTTGCAGTGCAAGGGGCACCAGTTCAATCCCTGGCCTGGGAAGATCCCACGTGCCGCGGAGCAGCTGGACTGATGTGTCCAATTACCGAGCCAGAGCTCTGGAGCACAAGCGCCCAGAGCCAGTGCTCTGCGACAATAGAGGCCACCGCGATGGGAGGCCCACATGGGCCAAAGAACAAAGATGAATGAAAATAGAGAAATGAAAGACCAAAAGAAGTGGCCTGCCCGCCCCACTCCCTTCCCAACCACCGCCCCCCACAAAAAAAAAAGAAGTGGAGGATTGAGCTGAAGTCAGGTTAGTGATTTTCTGCTTGGACTGGACATCAGTCCTAGTACAAAGCAGTGGAAGGTTTACAGAAGGAAGATTTCCCTCCCCTTCACCAACCTCACGATCCGTGCCCTGCTCATGAGCTCCACAGCACACCGATTCAATTCTTTTTAATTATTTTTTAAATTAGAGGATAATTGCCTTACAAAATTTTGTTGTTTTTTGCCAAACATCAACATGGATCAGCCATAGGTTTACCTATATCCCCTCCCTCTCGAGTTCCCCTCCCGTGTCCCTCCCCATCCCACCCCTCTAGGTTGTTACAAGAGCCCCTGTTGGGTTCCCCAAGTCTTACAGCAAATTCCCATTGCATATGTTAATGTAAGTTTCCATGTTACTCTGCATACATCTCTTTTCAATCTGCTGCTTAAGTTCTCCCATCCCATCCCACTATGCTGTGACACCACAGGTAGTGCAGAAGAGTGTCGCATGATGGTTATGAGTAGGGCCTTCATGGTCAGATGGCACTGGCTCCACTCCACTCCTGGCCTGGTCTCCAAGGAGTTATGTGACCTTTGGTAAACCACTCAGTCTCTCTGAGACTTAGTTTCCTTATCTGTAGACTGTGAATAATAACAACCAGGGCTTCCCCTGATGGTCCAGTGGGTAAGGACATCGCCTTGCAGTGCAAGGGGCGCCGGTTCGATCCCTGGCCTGGGAAGATCCCACGTGCAGCGGAGTGGCTGGACCGATGTGTCCAATCACCGAGGTGGAGCTCTGGAGTGCATGCGCCCAGAGCCGGCGCTCTGCAACAAGAGGCCACCGCGATGGGAAGCCCACAGGAGCCAAAGAACAAAGATGGATGAAAATAGAGAAATGAAAGACCAATAGAAGTGGCCCGCCTGCACCCCTCCCTCCCCAACCCAACCCCCGCCCAAAATAAATAAATAAATAAATCTTTAAAAAAAAAACAAAAACAACCAGCTTCACGGGAATAACTGAGGATGATTTATTTATTGTGATGAATGAGGACTTGGTGTGATGCCTGACATACAGTCAGAGTTCAGTAAATGTCAACTATTACAGTTAAGCTGTAATAGTGGGTTTTTTCCCCCCTGAATGGTAAGATGATGAACAATATTAAGTATTTTAAAGTTTTTCCCAATAATTTTCAAAATGTTTAGGTTATTATGTATTTGAAAAAAAAAAAAAAAATATCATAAGGTCTGGAACCTCCCTTCACCAACCTCACGATCCGTGCCCTGCTCATGAGCTCCACAGCACACCGATTCAATTCTTTTTAATTATTTTTTAAATTAGAGGATAATTGCCTTACAAAATTTTGTTGTTTTTTGCCAAACATCAACATGGATCAGCCATAGGTTTACCTATATCCCCTCCCTCTCGAGTTCCCCTCCCGTGTCCCTCCCCATCCCACCCCTCTAGGTTGTTACAAGAGCCCCTGTTGGGTTCCCCAAGTCTTACAGCAAATTCCCATTGCATATGTTAATGTAAGTTTCCATGTTACTCTGCATACATCTCTTTTCAATCTGCTGCTTAAGTTCTCCCATCCCATCCCACTATGCTGTGACACCACAGGTAGTGCAGAAGAGTGTCGCATGATGGTTATGAGTAGGGCCTTCATGGTCAGATGGCACTGGCTCCACTCCACTCCTGGCCTGGTCTCCAAGGAGTTATGTGACCTTTGGTAAACCACTCAGTCTCTCTGAGACTTAGTTTCCTTATCTGTAGACTGTGAATAATAACAACCAGGGCTTCCCCTGATGGTCCAGTGGGTAAGGACATCGCCTTGCAGTGCAAGGGGCGCCGGTTCGATCCCTGGCCTGGGAAGATCCCACGTGCAGCGGAGTGGCTGGACCGATGTGTCCAATCACCGAGGTGGAGCTCTGGAGTGCATGCGCCCAGAGCCGGCGCTCTGCAACAAGAGGCCACCGCGATGGGAAGCCCACAGGAGCCAAAGAACAAAGATGGATGAAAATAGAGAAATGAAAGACCAATAGAAGTGGCCCGCCTGCCCCCCTCCCCCCCCAACCCAACCCCCGCCCAAAATAAATAAATAAATAAATCTTTAAAAAAAAAACAAAAACAACCAGCTTCACGGGAATAACTGAGGATGATTTATTTATTGTGATGAATGAGGACTTGGTGTGATGCCTGACATACAGTCAGAGTTCAGTAAATGTCAACTATTACAGTTAAGCTGTAATAGTGGGTTTTTTCCCCCCTGAATGGTAAGATGATGAACAATATTAAGTATTTTAAAGTTTTTCCCAATAATTTTCAAAATGTTTAGGTTATTATGTATTTGACAATCAATAAAAACTCTTCAAATTAAATAAACACATCTATAATTCTAAAATATACCAATGGTAAAACTCTTTAGCTGAGGTCACCTAGAGAGGGTCTGAGTGACCTGGGAAACACACCAAAGGGACAATCAGTAGTTCCTGTGAGGCCCAGCTTTCAAAAATAATGAGTGTTCTGTATGCCATCGTCCATTAGTCGGCTGTGAAATCAATTTAGTAGAGCTAGTCAGCACTTAAGAAATCTGCACTGTAAGACAATAAAATAAAAGGGAAAATAACAGAGGGTATCTCGTGGTAAGAATGTTTTATGAGACTGACTTCAGGGACATGTCTGTGTGTCTTGGGAGGTGATATAAACTACATTTCTTCTAAGGGTCTCAAAGTTTGGACCTACTTGTGGGAAGCCTCAATAAAGATGTTAGCTGGAAGGGTAAAGAAAGGGGAGATTTCTAAATGTTGTCCTATTACAACCATGCAGGCAAACACTGATGCCCCTGAGGAGGCTGTCTTCATTCCTAAACTGGGTGATTGTCTTTCCATAAGTATTTCTCCTAGAGTCGAAACAGGGGGGCACAGGAGGGAAGTTTATGCAGAAATGACATCAGATGTTACGTGGGGCAGAATAAGGCCATCGGGACTATTTCAACTCTGGCTCTCCTTCTGGTTTTGTAGTTGAGCTCCGTGGAGGCCGGGGGAGCCACAGCCTTCATCTACGGCAACTTCAGCGTGCCTGTGGTCAAGGTGAGTGTGGGTCTGACACCAAGAGAAGCTTTTAAGAGGACAGAGCTAGCACCTCAGCTTTCACGCTGTCTGTGCTTGCAAGCTCATCCTGGGACGGGGCGCAAAAAAGAGGTCTTCCTTGAGGCCCAGAATCAAAAGTAGTTCTTCAGTTTCCTTGACTACTGCCTTTACTTGTGCCTCTATTTTTATCTTATTTACACTTACATCACAAGTAGATAATTGCATTCTGCCTGTCTATTACAGTAGAACTCCTCAAAGGTGAGAGCTCTGTTTTATTCCCCTTGAGATCCTCATCAACAGGTCCCTTCGTCATTTGTTCAGTAAACCCTGGGGGCTGGAGGCACTCAGGGTAGAGGAAAGCTCATAGTCCTTGCCTCCAGGAGCTTGCGGAGAGGTTAACAAGCAGTGACAACACACTGCAAGAAGAGCTATAAAGTCAAGCAAGGCACTAGAAGAGGGCTAGTGTGGTAAGACCCACTTAATGAATGACTATCTCCCCCAGATTTCAGAGCAGTCAGTCGGGCAGTCAGGATGAATTAAGGGATGGCAGCCCTTAATTACTTCAGGAATGAAATGAAGACGGATAATAGAGATCATGCCTCCTTGCACCTAGCAGAGTGCCCAGCACGTCCTAAGCATTCAATAAGTAAATGCCAGGTATCTATCAAAACTCAGGAGGTTGACCAAGGTTAAAGTGTAGGAGAGAAAGCCGAGTGTAGGGGAGAGAAAGAACATAGATTTGGAGGCAGAACACCTGGATTTGAATCCTGATGTTGCTCCTAAAGCCCCTAAGCCTCAACTTCCTTGTCATAAGGTGAGAATGATGATGATGTCTGCTTCCTGGGGGTGTTACTAGGTAGTGCCTAAGGAAGGTTAAGCATCTGAATTAAGTTTAGTTGTGTGAAGAGTATTTTGTTCCACCTTGTGCTTCTTGTTGAGTGCCTGTCCCCCGAGATCCAGTGATACCCTGTGCGCCCCTTTCCCCTGGCATCTGTCAGTCTCCTTGTTTGTTTTTAATGTCTGCCTCTCCCACAAGACTGAGTTCCCTGAGAGCAGAGTTGGACATGATTTGTCTCTGGATTCGCGGAGTCTGGAGTAGAGCAGACCCTCAGTAAGTGATATCATCAGTGAATGAGTCAGTGGCAGCGTATCTACCATTCTGTGCCATTTTATGCATGCCTCGCCCCCATCTGCAAGGACAGTTTTCTTGGTTAATGACATGCACCTTGCAGGCCAGGTGCTTCCAAGAACTGCCATTCTGGGCTGACCTTCCTTGGGGCGGGGTCTTTTTGCTTTCAGAATGCAGCGCTGTTTTGGTGGAACCTGCACAGGAGTGGTCAAGGGAATGGTGACACACTTCATGCTGGCTGTCCTGTCCTGGTAGGAGATAAGTGGGGTAAGGCCTACCCTTCTGGGTGTGGCAATGGTGTGAGTGATGAGGATTAAAGTGAAATAGGGGGTGGATGGAAAAGAACATAGCCTTTCCTTCCAGAAGCTTCATAACAGGGACTTCCCTGGTGGCCCAGAGGTTAAAACTCCCAGCTTCCACTGCAGGCAGCCTGGGTTTGATTCCTGGTCTGGGAACTAAGATTACACATATGCATGGCCAGTAAAAATAAAAATAAAATAAAAAAGAAAAATTTCTTGAACTGAATAAAAATGAAAATTCAACACGTCAACTTAAAAACATTAAATGGAAAAAGTAACAAAATTAGAAGCTTCATAAGAGTATCACATTATATTGAGGTGATAAGATTCTGGGTTAGCGGCCACCGTTCCTTGGGAGCCGCTAAAGGGCAGGCTTCTGTCCTAGAGCAGGTGTCGGTAAAGGTTGACTGGCTTGAGCAGACAGGCCCTGATCCCTCAGCACAGCTAAGGAAGAATCAGTGCTAAGTCCCAGTCCTCTGACCCAGGAGAGAACCATCAAGTGCCTTCTCATGAGGAGATGGTCAAACAAGGAAGAGAGAAGTAAGTAGGGGACGTGTTCATGTCATACACATGTCTACGAGAACTTAGCTAGACAGAAAAAGGAGTTGAAGAGGGGCTCTTGTGCTGAGCTGGACTTGGCCAGGAGAATCCACCCCCTTTTCTCTCACTACCCTGGAATGGTACCCTGTGGGACGGGGGGTACTTTCAGGAACTACATGAAGAGTTAGTGCCCACAGTACCCATGGGTTTGAAAATTAGTCAACAGAACGTGTGGGCGCTTTTCCAGGGGCCACTGTCCTTGCTCTTGATTGCTGCTGGAAGCAACATCTCCTAGTCCATGGCAGGCCTGGGACCAGGGTGTGGGAAGCGAGTTGCCAAGCAAATGGAATTTTTAAAATTACTTTTATTTTGCTTTTACAGAGTTTTGTTGTTTACAGTTATTCATAAGCCCAAATCAGTCATAGCTATATTTTTGACCCCTCCCAGCTAAGCTCCCTCCATTCCCTCCCTATCCCACCCCTCCAGGTTGTTGCACAGCCCCCATGAAAGTTCCCTTAATCTTATAGCGTATTCACAATGGTTGTCTCTTTTACATATGATAGTGTAGGTTTCCATGTTACTCTTTCCATACCTCTCACCCACTCTTCCCTCCCCCCAATATCCATAGGTCTGTTCTCTATGTCTGTTTCTCCATCACTGCTCTGCGTGTGCATTTATTGTACTAGATTCTGTATATATGTTAGTATACTATATTTGTCCTTCTCTTTTTGACTTACTTCACTTTGTATAATAGGTTCTAGATTCATCTACCTCATTAGGACTGATTCAAATGCATTTCCTTTTACACCTGTGAGAAGTATTCCATTGTATTTATGTACCATAGCTTCTTTATCCATTCATTTGTCGATGGACACCTAGGTTGTTCCCATGTTCTAGCCATTGTAAAAAGTGCTGCAGTGAACACTGGGGTACATGTGTCTCTTTCAATGACCCTGTGAATGAGCTACTTGCCTGCTCCGCTGAGCCTGCTCTTCCTCCCTGTTCTCCCACAGTGGCCAACAAGTGGATACACGAGTATGGCCAGGAGTTCCGCAGGCCCTGCAGCCCGAGCCCTGAAGACTAAAGTGTTGGCAGAGAGAAGCTAGAGTCGTCCTTTGGCTTTCCGAAGAAGCCAGAAGCCAAAATCTAGGGTAAGAGAGGAGAAAGGCGAGCAAGCTTCTGGAGGAGGCCCTGGTCAGCAGTCTGTGCCTTGCAAATGGGAGACAAGGAAGTGACCTCTAGCAGGGGACACCTGAGAACTTATGTTGTTTCTCCTCAAGCCATGACTCACAGTAGAATGAATAAGGCAAAGGAAGGGGCACAGAGGCTGGAGAGAGAAGTTTCTGCAACTCAGATTCTGTTGGGAACAGGACGTATCAACCACCTCCAGAGTTTGGTCAGTGGGGCTTTTGCCACTGGAGCCTTGACCACAGGGGCCCAGAAGTGGCAGTGACGGCCCCTGCAGGTGGCACCTGACTCCCACGTGCCCTTCTGCCCACTGACTTCTGCTGAAGGCTGATCAGGGGGTGTTTCTGTATCAAGAGTGTACCTCATATGATGACTTTTTAAAAGCAGACAGTAACTTTTTAAAAATATGATTTTTAATACAGCCATTAAAATGTTTTCATAGTTGTTAAAATGTTTACAAATCATTTTTCACAACCAAGAACATTCTTACATTGCAATGCTCTGTGAAGAAGGCAGAGCGTAAGGTTTTATTTATGTATAATCTCATCTTGGCTGTCTCCCACCACTTCCCTCACTGCATTCCAGACACAACATTCTTTCCTTAAAACCGACACGGGTCCCACCCTGCAGGTGCTCTCGTTGCTCCCACCACGGCTGGGCTCTCCTCACCATTCCACTCTTGGCTCAGTGCCGCCTCAGAGAGGTCTTCTCTGGCACCCAAGCTTCTAGCCGTTTTGTTCTTACTGGCCAACTTTTATTTTCTTCCTAATCCTCTTCTCAAAATTACGTTATTCATTTAATTGTGGTCATTGCCTGCCCTGCCAGGTGACCGCTTTAGGACCCCGCTCGACTCTGTAAATGCCTCTGCTGTAGTTCCCATCTCACTGAATTTCAGTTTGTTTATTTGACTGGCTGCTTGCACTCCTTATACCTTTTAATGTCCCCGGGGGGGGAACAAAAAAGTCTGTTTCAAGTAAGTAGGAATTCAGCAAATATTTTTGGATAAATGAGTAAGAAGGCCTCCTTTGAGGTGCACTTTGGAGGACAGGTAGAATTTTTATAGGCAGAGTCTAGTGAGGGGAAGCATTTCCCAGCAGAAAGACCAGTGTGAGCTAAGACTGCACGGATGAGTGACTATTTGAGCACTTGTGAAGCGAAAACATTCCAGGCAGCTTGGCTTGTTTTTCTCAACAGGAGCCCAGAGTGTGTGCTGTTTACCAAAGAAGCCACACAGGTACAGGGCTAGGTGCTTGGACGCTGTGCTGCCTCTGCCCCCTCCCTGCACCGTGCATGTCAGGATTTCTGCCTCCCAAAGCTCTGTGGGCCCCAAGGAAAAGGTTCCAGGGTCCAGCAGAACCTCCATGAACACCTAGTCACCAGTACTTCTGCTGAGTGCACTGGGGCTCTGGAATCCCTTACTAAACTGTCACAAAGCGGAGCAAAACACATGCCGTTCCCCTTCTGAGTTCTTAGCTGAAACCTCTATAATAAAAGACATATTAACAAGTGGAAAATAAACAAGGGTATTAACATGTATATATCGTGTATACATGGGAGATACCCAGGGGAAAATTAGTAATTCCCCGAGGTGGCTTAGAATTCAGGATCAAATACCATCTTAAGAGGGAAAGGGAAGCAGGGAGGTAAGCCTCTTAGATTTTTAGGAATGATGAACAGCCCTTAGAATAGGGCCTAGAGACAGGAGATAGGTTAGTTCTTGACTGTTTGGGTGTGGCGTCCACTTGTAGTCTCTTATATGGAGTTAGTCTTCCTTGGTGGGTGAAACGCTTGAGGGGATTTCTGACAACTGAGTTCCTTTTGGAACATCTGTCTTCAGGCAGGTACAGCTGTGGGGCCCCAACACTGCTTATCTAAACAGGATTGAGTATGGCTTGATGCACAGCTTGTTTATCATCTTGCTTTTCTTTTTTGCACTGTACGTGGGCTCCTGGTGCTACAAGAGTCTTTACATTTAATGACTGTTACCACTGTCATTAATAACATACTGACCACACTCTTGGCCAGACATTGTGCTAAGAGCTGAAGTAGGTGTACTTGCCTCCTTCAGACCTCACGATGAACAGGTACTATTATCTCCATTTTACAGGTGAGGGAAACTGTAGTAGGGAATATGTAACTTGCCTGAGGTTACACAGCTATAAAGTGACAGAAGCAGGATTCAAAATACAGATGTCTCCCCAAAGATCTCTTTTTTTAAATTTGTTTAAAATTTACACAATATTGTAAAGCAACTATATGCCAATAAATTTTTTTAAAGTAATGCAGCAATGAAATTTTTTAATTGAAGAAGTTTCAGGTATACAGTGAAATGAGTCAGTATATATACATACACGTATCAGTGATTCAGTCATATAGTCATCTTTTTCAGACTGTTCTCCCTTATAGATTATTATAAGATATTGATTATAGTTCCTGTGCTGTGCACTAGATCCTTGTTGGTTACCTATTTTATATAAAGTAATGTGAATATGTTAACTTCAAACTTCTAATTTATTCCCTGCCCTTTTCCCCTTTGGTAACCATACGCTTGTTTTCTATGTCTGTGAGTCTGTTTCTGGTTTGTAGTAAATTCTTTTGTATCATTTTTTTAGGTTCCACATACAAGAGGTATCATGGAATATTTCTTTGTCTAGCTTACTTCACTTTGTATGATAATCTTTAGGCCCATCTATGAACCTAGAAAGAAATATATGAATTACCAATTCATATTTACCAGTACTGAAACTGAATCAGTAATTTAAAACTCCCAACAAACTAAAGTGCAGGACCAGATGCCTTCACAGGCAAACCTACGATTTAGGAGAGTTAAAACCAATCCTTCTGAAATGATTCCAAAAAAAATGCAGAGGAAGGAACACTTTCAAACTCATTCTATGAGGCCACCATCACCCTGAAACCAAAACCAGATGAAAATATGACAAAATAGAAAGTTACAAGCCAGTATCGCTGATGCAGATGCAAAAATCCTCAATGGAATGCTAGCAAACTGACTCCAATATTCCCTGGTGGCCCAGTGGGTAAACAGTCTGCCTTGCAGTGCAAGGGGCACTGGTTCGATCCCTGGCCTGGGAAGATCCCACGTGCCGCGGAGTGGCTGGACCGGCGTGTCCAATTGCAGGCCGGCGCTCTGGACTGCATGCGCCCAGGGCCGATGCTCTGCAGCAGAAGGGGCCACTGCGATGGGAGGCCCACGCTGGCCAAGGAACAAAGATGGATGAAAGATAAATGAAGGACCAATAAAAGAGGCCAAAAAAAGTTAAAAAAAAAAAAAAAAAGGATCATACAACATGATCCTGGGACTTAATCCCAGGGGTGCAAGGATTCTTCAACATCCACAAATCAATCAATGTGATACACCACATTAAGAAACTGAAGAATAAAAACTATAAGATCATTTCAATAGATGCAGAAAAGCTTTTGATAAAATTGAACATCCATTTATGATAAAAATTCTCCAGAGAGTGGTCACAGAAGGAACCTACCTCAACATAGTAACGGTACTAAATGACAAACCCACACCTAACATCATACTCAACAGTGCAAAACTGAAACACTGACCAGGAAAAAGCTTTCTCCGCCTATCGCTCAGTTAACTGTTACCTCTGTCCACCTGTAAGAGGCCAGCCACTTGGCTAGTCTCAGATTCCAAGGTTTCGCCTGGCTGCAGGCTAGGGTTTCTAGCAAACGGCTGGGAAAGGAAGCCAGCTCTAGGAATATGGGAATCTCTTAGTTTACATAACTTTCTGAGCCCTGGACCTGGACTGAGAATGTACTGACTCTGGCCGTTGATGGGGCAGCCAGCTGGGGCAGGAGGGGAGTTGGCTCGGAAATTACAAACAAAACACTATCCCTGCAGGAAACAGTGACTGTTCTTTGCTTTCTCGACTCTTGTAGTTTCTTGCTTTCCCTTTGTTAAACAGCATGACCTTCTAAGCCCCCACCCCCAGTTCTGATGACAGGCCCTTCAATCCAACGTAAGGGTTCTTGACACCTCACTGTCCAAATCAGTGTGTCTTGTTCATTCTCATCCCCGCAGCCACTGTCCTAGTTCAGTGTACCTTTGCCTTTTACCTAGACCACCGCCTCCTTCCTGCCATCTAGTCCAGTGCCTGCAGTGCATTTACACAGGCACAAGATTGACTTTCCTTAGCATCCAGCAACCTCACCACTCAAGCCTTTCTACCCTGCCTCCTGCAGTCGCTGTCACAGTTTTTACACTAGCCACACTGGTCATACTGATCTACCAGCTGTGCTAGACTGACTTTCCTGGGCTTGTGGCATGCTACCTCTCTCCTGCAATGTATTTCCCTTCCTTCTCTACCCCGGCCTTGTGATGATGCTTCAAAGTTCCACTCAAATGCTACCCACTTTGTGAAATATCCTTCACCTATATCTGAACGCTTAGTTGTCTCCTTTCCTTGGTACAGTGTGGTCACTGTTTCTAGACTGTGAGCTCCATTGAAGGGCCTCATTATTTATGTCTCCAGAGTTCACTGGAGGCTTGGCTCAGTATAACTGCTCAGGTATGCTTAAAATGCTTGTAATAGCAGGTTTAGAAGAGGATAACACCAACAGGTTGTGCCCAACTTCTCCTCAGGTCTTTGAGTCTTCTCAATCTCAAGATTCTCCCCCAACGTTAGATCTGTGTCCATTTGCCTACCTTCTTCCTTCCAGAAGTTGTCCCTCAGTGCAAAACTGAAACACTGACCAGGAAAAAGCTTTCTCCGCCTATCGCTCAGTTAACTGTTACCTCTGTCCACCTGTAAGAGGCCAGCCACTTGGCTAGTCTCAGTTTCCCAAGGTTTCGCCTGGCTGCAGGCTAGGGTTTCTAGCAAACGGCTGGGAAAGGAAGCCAGCTCTAGGAATATGGGAATCTCTTAGTTTACATAACTTTCTGAGCCCTGGACCTGGACTGAGAATGTACTGACTCTGGCCGTTGATGGGGCAGCCAGCTGGGGCAGGAGGGGAGTTGGCTCGGAAATTACAAACAAAACACTATCCCTGCAGGAAACAGTGACTGTTCTTTGCTTTCTCGACTCTTGTAGTTTCTTGCTTTCCCTTTGTTAAACAGCATGACCTTCTAAGCCCCCACCCCAGTTCTGATGACAGGCCCTTCAATCCAACGTAAGGGTTCTTGACACCTCACTGTCCAAATCAGTGTGTCTTGTTCATTCTCATCCCCGCAGCCACTGTCCTAGTTCAGTGTACCTTTGCCTTTTACCTAGACCACCGCCTCCTTCCTGCCATCTAGTCCAGTGCCTGCAGTGCATTTACACAGGCACAAGATTGACTTTCCTTAGCATCCAGCAACCTCACCACTCAAGCCTTTCTACCCTGCCTCCTGCAGTCGCTGTCACAGTTTTTACACTAGCCACACTGGTCATACTGATCTACCAGCTGTGCTAGACTGACTTTCCTGGGCTTGTGGCATGCTACCCTCTCTCCCTGCAATGTATTTCCCTTCCTTCTCTACCCCGGCCTTGTGATGATGCTTCAAAGTTCCACTCAAATGCTACCCACTTTGTGAAATATCCTTCACCTATATCTGAACGCTTAGTTGTCTCCTTTCCTTGGTACAGTGTGGTCACTGTTTCTAGACTGTGAGCTCCATTGAAGGGCCTCATTATTTATGTCTCCAGAGTTCACTGGAGGCTTGGCTCAGTATAACTGCTCAGGTATGCTTAAAATGCTTGTAATAGCAGGTTTAGAAGAGGATAACACCAACAGGTTGTGCCCAACTTCTCCTCAGGTCTTTGAGTCTTCTCAATCTCAAGATTCTCCCCCAACGTTAGATCTGTGTCCATTTGCCTACCTTCTTCCTTCCAGAAGTTGTCCCTGGACATTCTTTATATAGTGTATGTGTCTAAAAGAATGGCCTCTGTTTTGACCCAATGTTCCTTCTGGCTTTGTGAAAATTCTTCAAAAGGGTACAAGGGTCTCCTTTATTCTCTTCCTCAGTTTGGAGTGCTGATCTTTAGGCTTCACAAGGATATTAGATCCAGCACACAGAAGGCGCTCCTTAAGAATATGTTATATGAATATACGATTGGTCTCTTCTCTACTAGGGTACAGTGGAACCCTCAAAAATGCTGCCACCTTCTAGCTGAGACTGTGGGGAAGTCATTTCACATCCCTGAAATTCAGTTTCTTGGCCTTTAAACTGGGGAAAAACTAGATAGCTACATGTAAAAGATTGAAATCAGAACATCCTGTAACAACTCAAAATGGATTAAAGACCAAATAAGTTCAAAATGGATTAAAGACCTAAATATAAGACCAGATACTGGGCTTCCCTGGTGGGTCAGTGGTCAAGAAACTGCCTGCCAATGCAGGAGACCGATTTGACCCCTGGTCCAGGAATATTCCACATACCATGGAGCAACTGAGGCCATGCACCACAGCTGCTGAGCCTGGGCTCCACAGCAGAAGCCACCATGATGAGAAGCCCATGCACTGTCACTACGGCAGCCCCTGCTCTCTGCAGTTAGAGAAAAGCCTGTGCAGCCGTGAAGACCCGGCACACAAAAAATAAATAAATAAAATTATTTTTTAAAAAAGACCAGATACTATAAAAATCTCTGTAGGAAAACATAGAACATTCTTTGACATAAATAACAACAATATTTTTTTGGATCTGACTCTTAGAGCACTGGAAATAAAAGCAAAAATAAACAAATGGTACCTAATTAAACTTAAAACTTTTACACAGCAAAGGAAATCATAAACAAAACCAAAGGACAGCTTACAGAACAGGAGAAATTATTGCAAATGATGTGACCAACAAGGCATTATTTCTAAAATACACAAACAGCTCATGTAGCTCAGTATCAAATTAAAAAACAACCCAATCCAAAAATGGGCAGAAGACCTAAATGGACAGTTCTCCAAAGAAGACATACAGATGGCCAATAGGCACAAGTTCAAGGTCACTATTCAAGAAATACAGATTAGAACTACAGTGAAGTATCACTTCACACCAGTCAGAATGGTCATCATCAAAAAGTCTACAAATACCCTCTGATGAGCTCAGGAGAAAGAATCCAAGGATGTCAGGGGCCCTCTTGCAGGGGAGACCGGAAGATGTGTGGTGTGCTGGAGGGAAAGTGGGGAGGGACTCAGGACCCCTTATGTCCTAGGGCAGCTCCACCATGAGGGCCACGGAACGTCCCTGTGCCTCTCCCACCATTTCTGCAAACTGGCCCATTGTGTATCCTACCTAATCGGAATAAATCATGCTGAAAGACTGGTTCTGACAGACACAGACTGAATTATTGCAGGTGGCTGCTGTCCATCTTTTCAGTCATGTGACTGTCTTTACCTTTATGCCAATGTGCTTTGAAAACAATGCGGCAGTGTTGCTGGCTATTGACAACTGGGAGAATTTACTTAAAAGTTCGTTGGACAACTGTGACACTAAATGCACCTTCGCAGCTGTCAGTTATGATCGAAGGTTTGGTCAGTTAGACTGTGAGCTCCTTCTGGGCGAGGACTCAATTGCACTGACTTGGTTTTCCTCGTGTCCTGCATAGGGCCTGCCGCAGAGTAGGTGCTCAATAAATGTTTATCAAGTGGAAAAAAAAAAAAAAAAGTCTACAAATAATGCTGGAGAGGGCATGAGGAAAAAGAGACCCTCCTATACTGTTGGTAGGAACATAAATTCCTTCTGCTACAGGAAGATAGTCTGGAAATTACTTAAAAAACTAAAAACAGGGCTTCCCTGGTGGTCCAGTGGGTAAAGAGTCCGCCTTGCAGTGCAAGGGGCACTGGTTCTATCTCTCGCTTGGGAGGATCCCACATGCCGCGGAACGGCTGGACCAGTGTGTCCAATTATGAGCCAGCGCTGGTGCCCAGAGTAGGTGCTCTGCAACGAGAGAGGCCACTGCAAAGGGAGGCCCACACAGGCTGAAGAATAAAGATGGATGAAATCAAATAAGTAAGAAACCAGGAAACTTAAGAGACTGAGTTCCGAGCCCCACCCCTCACCCCGCCACCTGGCCTTGCGAACCCACCGCAGACACACCGCCAACCGACCGCCCATCTGCCCTTCTTTAGACTGCGCCATGTCTGGTTCATCCAGTGTCACCGCTATGAAGAAGGTGGTTCAGCACCTCTGGCTAGAGGCAGAGCTCACCCAGGTGAAGGATTCCCAGGCAGCTGCAGATTTGAAACAGTTGTCTGCAGAATCCTCAACATGACCCACTGCTGACTGGAGTATATTCAAGCACAAATCCCTTCAGATCCCAGAAAGTCTGTTCCTTTTTGTAGTAGAACGAATCTTTACAAGGTTTTCTAAACCACTTTTCATAAATTGGTGAATATTCAAAGGAATGCTAAATTTGAAGCTTGTACAAAAGCCTTTCTCCATAACACATGCCATGCTATACAAACTTCTTTTGTTAGTCCTTAATGTCTACCTCTCTGAATATTCATGAATTTGTTTCACAAGGGTAATTTTTTTTTTTTTTTGCGGGGCTGGGGGCAAGTTGGGGAGGGAGGGGGGGCGGGCGGGCCACTTCTCTTGGTCTTTCATTTTATCTGTTTTCATCCATCTTTGTTCTTTGGCCCATGTGGGCCTCCAACCACAGTGGCCTCTGTTGTCGCAGAGCACTGGCTCTGGGCGCACGCCCTCCAGAGCTCCGGCTCGGTAATTGGACACATTGGTCCAGCTGCTCCGCGGCACGTGGGATCTTCCCAGGCCAGGGATCAAACTGGCACCCCTTGCACTGCAAGGTGGTGTCCTTACCCACTGGACCACCAGGGAAGCCCCAAGGGTAATTATTTTATGTACACTGATGGCAGCATATAATAAACATACTTAGTATAAAGAAAAAATATAAAAACCAATAAAAGAGGTCAAAATTTAAAAACAAACAAACAAAAACACTAAAAATAGTTTTAAAAAACTAAAAATAATTGCTGTATAACCCAGCGGTTCCACTTGGAGAATATATCTGGAAAAGGTAATTTGAGAAGATACATGCACCCTGATGTTCACTGCAGCACTATTTACAAAAGCCAAGATATGGAAGCAACCTAAATGTTCATCAACAGATGAATGAATAAAGATGTGGTATATGTATATATGTGTGTGTGTGTGTATGCATACACAATGGAATACCACTTAGCCATAAAAAGAATGAAATAATGCCATCTGCAACAACATGGATAGACCTAGAGAAATATTAAATGAAGACAGAAAAAGACAAATATCATATGATAGCACTTCCATGTGGAGCCTAAAAAGCTGATACAAATGAATTTATTAAAAAAACAGACTCACAGACTTCAAAAACTAGTTTATGGTTCCCAAAGGGTAAAAGTGGGGGAGGGGGGTAAATTAGGAATTTGGGATTAACATAAACACAAGCTATTGTATATAAAATAGATAAACAACAATGACCTACTTCATACCACAGGGAACTGTATTCAGCTTATACAAACCTATAATGGAAGAGAATCTGTAAAAGAACACATACATGACTAAATCACTTTGCTGTACACCTGAAACTAACACACTGTAAATCAACCATACTTAAATTTAAGAAGTAATGACAATTTATGTGAACTTAAAAAAAAAAAATTGGGAATAATAATGCCCATTCTTCACAGGGATACAAAGGATGTGACTAGCAGAGTATCTAATAAAGTTCAATGAACACTTCTTAGTTTCCATCCATCAAGTCCAGTCATCATCCTCCCGCCAGGTATCTACCAAAATGACCTCTGCCCACAGTCCCCTATATTGTCCAGGAGGCAGCGTGAAGAGGAAAAAACCTAGGTTTGAATTCTGACACGTCCACTTGTGAGCTACATGAATTTGGACCTAATGCCTGCTTGTCAAATGAACACAACATCACCTACCCCGCAGGGCTGCCATGAGGATTAAATATTTGTGTGTAAAGTGAATTAGCTAATGCTCAACTTTGATGACTAGTATGACTTAACCTGGTCAGTAAGAGTGGCTGTTTCTCTGAGAACCATCCATTTGACCAGGCTGCCCCCCTGTGGACAGAGTGCAAACGGCCCAGCAAAGAAGCCTTGGGAGGCCCTTTCCTCCCTCAAAAGGGCTTGGTGGAAGCACACAGATCATACCCAAAGGATTTTTCTTCTCTGCTAGGGAGATCATGCTTTATTTACTCAGTTATATTAGGGAACATCCAAACCAGAACTTCTCAGAACAATGTGCTTGCTGGAATGGAGATCAGTACTGACTCAACAGGTCTAGCGGAAGGGCAAAATTTTGAACAAGCTTCCAGAGGTGATACTTGAGGCTACTGGCCCACAGACCACTCTGAGCAAAGAAAGTCTTAACTATAATATGGGAGTGACATGATAGAACCTATTTATTAAGTGTCAGTTACTGAGAGAGTTACCCTATATTACTTTATGTAGTCCTCAAGACCATATGGGGTAAATACTATTGATCTCCATTTTACAGATGAGGAATTCATAGCCAAAAGAGACAGTAAATGGCTATCTATGAGCCTTAGGCTCTAATTTAGGCAGCCTCGCTTCAAAGTCTACTAAGTGGTGAACACCAGCAGTGTTCAGAGACTAGTCAGGGGAGGGCTGTGGCAAGGAGAGGAGCAGACGGAGAACAGGCTGGACAGGGCCTGGTAGTAGTTAAGAGAGGGAGCCCTCAAGAACACTCTGGCTGCCTGGTTTAGACCAGTGTAGAGATGGTGGTACCTAGCACTGCTGAGCAAGGAGATGTGAGAGGAAGAAAAATTTTAGTGAACGGTATGTGCAGTTCTACGAATGGTCAATACGAGTGGCTTCTGGTCATCAGGGAGATGTGGAGCTATGGACAAGATGGATCTGACTCTCTGCAGAGTTTAGGAGATGACTGAGCCTGTGGACAAACTCTGGGCGTTGACTTATGTGAAGCTCTGAATGCTTGAGGTCATGTGGACAGTGCACAGACTCTCCTGTTCTGGGCCAAAGTCAACCAGCAAATAACTGGAAGAGATGGGACTGGTGTTTAGTCTCCCTGGCTTTGTCCATTCTATCGGGCATTCTGGCTCTGGGGAGCAGGCAGAGCATAAGCTGTGAAGGACAGACTCCTGAGAAAGAGTGGCTGTTTCTCTGAGAACCATCCATTTGACCAGGCTGCCCCCCTGTGGACAGAGTGCAAACGGCCCAGCAAAGAAGCCTTGGGAGGCCCTTTCCTCCCTCAAAAGGGCTTGGTGGAAGCACACAGATCATACCCAAAGGATTTTTCTTCTCTGCTAGGGAGATCATGCTTTATTTACTCAGTTATATTAGGGAACATCCAAACCAGAACTTCTCAGAACAATGTGCTTGCTGGAATGGAGATCAGTACTGACTCAACAGGTCTAGCGGAAGGGCAAAATTTTGAACAAGCTTCCAGAGGTGATACTTGAGGCTACTGGCCCACAGACCACTCTGAGCAAAGAAAGTCTTAACTATAATATGGGAGTGACATGATAGAACCTATTTATTAAGTGTCAGTTACTGAGAGAGTTACCCTATATTACTTTATGTAGTCCTCAAGACCATATGGGGTAAATACTATTGATCTCCATTTTACAGATGAGGAATTCATAGCCAAAAGAGACAGTAAATGGCTATCTATGAGCCTTAGGCTCTAATTTAGGCAGCCTCGCTTCAAAGTCTACTAAGTGGTGAACACCAGCAGTGTTCAGAGACTAGTCAGGGGAGGGCTGTGGCAAGGAGAGGAGCAGACGGAGAACAGGCTGGACAGGGCCTGGTAGTAGTTAAGAGAGGGAGCCCTCAAGAACACTCTGGCTGCCTGGTTTAGACCAGTGTAGAGATGGTGGTACCTAGCACTGCTGAGCAAGGAGATGTGAGAGGAAGAAAAATTTTAGTGAACGGTATGTGCAGTTCTACGAATGGTCAATACGAGTGGCTTCTGGTCATCAGGGAGATGTGGAGCTATGGACAAGATGGATCTGACTCTCTGCAGAGTTTAGGAGATGACTGAGCCTGTGGACAAACTCTGGGCGTTGACTTATGTGAAGCTCTGAATGCTTGAGGTCATGTGGACAGTGCACAGACTCTCCTGTTCTGGGCCAAAGTCAACCAGCAAATAACTGGAAGAGATGGGACTGGTGTTTAGTCTCCCTGGCTTTGTCCATTCTATCGGGCATTCTGGCTCTGGGGAGCAGGCAGAGCATAAGCTGTTGATGGGCTGCAGGAAAGAGGGTCTTCTGGAGCTCTAGGGTGACTAAATCCAAGGAACTGTCCCCAACCCCTAGATCAACAGACATAAGGACAACTCCATAGAGAAAGGCCAGATAAATAACGGTTGGGAGATATTTATTTTCTTTAAACAAGGTCATAAATAACAAAGAAACAAAGAAGGTCCCAGACTTCGGACCCTGCAGCAGGACAGGGGAAGGAAGTGGTTGGGCTGAAAGGTGGAGAGGGCTATGCATCACTTACAGTCACAGAAAAGATGGGCTGCAGGAGACTGCCCCTCCCTGCCCTCAGAAAGGGCATGCCTGGGCAGCCAGGGGCTGAGGTGTTGTGATGAGGCAGCTGGAAGAGGGCAAATACCGAGGCTGCTGGGCTATACTGTTTCTATGAAGGGTGACATGGAAACCACAAACGGCTAAGATAAGCTGTGGGTCTAGAAAAGGCAAGCGTGCACTCTGCATACCTCCAGGGACCAATTATGAAAATGGTTAAACTTGATTCTTAAAAACAACTCCACAGGCTTTAGCCTGTGGCTTTGTGCGTGGGCCGTAGTTAACCTGGGTCACTCTATGGCAGGTGAGGGCTCAAGAGGCCCCTGGAGCAGCCTGGCTGGAGCCCACACATGTGGGAGTGGGATGGTGGGCCCTCCCCAGGTGGGAGGCCATGTGCTTGGACTGACTGGGCCTGATTTTCAGGCTGGTTTCTTTTGCTATCCACCACTCCTCCCTCTACCTGATGCATGAGCGAGATGTGAGAGGAAGAAAAATTTTAGTGAACGGTATGTGCAGTTCTACGAATGGTCAATACGAGTGGCTTCTGGTCATCAGGGAGATGTGGAGCTATGGACAAGATGGATCTGACTCTCTGCAGAGTTTAGGAGATGACTGAGCCTGTGGACAAACTCTGGGCGTTGACTTATGTGAAGCTCTGAATGCTTGAGGTCATGTGGACAGTGCACAGACTCTCCTGTTCTGGGCCAAAGTCAACCAGCAAATAACTGGAAGAGATGGGACTGGTGTTTAGTCTCCCTGGCTTTGTCCATTCTATCGGGCATTCTGGCTCTGGGGAGCAGGCAGAGCATAAGCTGTTGATGGGCTGCAGGAAAGAGGGTCTTCTGGAGCTCTAGGGTGACTAAATCCAAGGAACTGTCCCCAACCCCTAGATCAACAGACATAAGGACAACTCCATAGAGAAAGGCCAGATAAATAACGGTTGGGAGATATTTATTTTCTTTAAACAAGGTCATAAATAACAAAGAAACAAAGAAGGTCCCAGACTTCGGACCCTGCAGCAGGACAGGGGAAGGAAGTGGTTGGGCTGAAAGGTGGAGAGGGCTATGCATCACTTACAGTCACAGAAAAGATGGGCTGCAGGAGACTGCCCCTCCCTGCCCTCAGAAAGGGCATGCCTGGGCAGCCAGGGGCTGAGGTGTTGTGATGAGGCAGCTGGAAGAGGGCAAATACCGAGGCTGCTGGGCTATACTGTTTCTATGAAGGGTGACATGGAAACCACAAACGGCTAAGATAAGCTGTGGGTCTAGAAAAGGCAAGCGTGCACTCTGCATACCTCCAGGGACCAATTATGAAAATGGTTAAACTTGATTCTTAAAAACAACTCCACAGGCTTTAGCCTGTGGCTTTGTGCGTGGGCCGTAGTTAACCTGGGTCACTCTATGGCAGGTGAGGGCTCAAGAGGCCCCTGGAGCAGCCTGGCTGGAGCCCACACATGTGGGAGTGGGATGGTGGGCCCTCCCCAGGTGGGAGGCCATGTGCTTGGACTGACTGGGCCTGATTTTCAGGCTGGTTTCTTGTGATGCTATCCACCACTCCTCCCTCTACCTAACTATGAGATCCTGGTCTCTCTGGGTCTTCCAAGCCTAGAAGAATTAAGACAGGGATAAAAAGGTACCTTACTGGTGTTTTATTTAAAAGGAAAAAATGAAGGCCATCCTGCACATGGTCCATCCCATGGGGCAGGGCAGGACCATGGCAAAAACAATCTCAAGGAATGGAGGTCCCTGAGCCTGGGGGAACATCTGGACCCAGGTGCACTGCCTAATGCCAAAGATAGAGCCCTGAGTGGCTGTTGTGATGGAGGCGTCACCCTAGGAGGGCAGGGAGGACAGGCAGGGGCTAGCCCTGAACAGGGAAGGGAGAGGAGCTGGGGAGCCTTAGACTGGGGAGACCAATGTTGGTCAAAGGCCCTGGAAAACAATGCTCTGGGCAGGAATACATGAAAGGGTTTGTACATCTGGGGATGCCCATCTACAGGGAGCCGGTGTCACATGGTCGGACGGGATGGTGAGGAGGAGACAGCGGTATCACAGTGGCCTCTGGTGCGATGTATTTACAACAGAGCTCAATGTTGAGGGAGGGAAGGAGAGCAGGTCACTAACAGCCGGGAAACACACTGTGAAGAGTGGAAAGAGAATGGAATACAAATGTGACCATCACTAGCAGACCCCGCTTCCCTTCATCCAGGAAGCCTCCCTAATGGTCATCAAGGCCTTTGTAGATCTCTCCACCTCTTCTCAGCCCCATCCAGGCTAGACACAGGGTCTGCGCTCAGTGTACGGCTCATCTGACCACAGCTCCAAAGGGCCACGGTCCCCAGACACTGCTTATTGAGAGAAACTAAGTCTTTATCATTGATTCCTGAGATCCATCAGTGGTCAGCTGCTTGAAGGGTGGTTTGACATCAGGGAATCACGTGGCTCGTTGTACCAGGCTCTTGTCCTCATTTTCAATGCCCGTCTTGCTCTGTTTCCACACCTCCTAGGCCCTGGGATTCAGAACTTCCTAATGTAGAAACTGTTTATGTTTCTTCAACATTTTTTCTTCAAACTTCCTGAGGGTGGGGAACCAGTTCCCCTGGACCATCATCAGAATCAGTGCAAGTGCGACTCTGGGAGCTCCCTGAGGTGGGACCTGGACCATGTGGTTTGGGTCACCATGCCTCTCTTCCTCCTGCCCGACAAAGAACGCTACTGTGTCTCCCAATCTGACAAAGATGAGAGGCATCCTTCTTCCTTTAGACCCAGTGGCTCTCAACTGGGAATGACTTTGCCTCCTTTGAGACATTTGGTAAAATCAAGGAACATTTTTGCTCATCACAACTGTGTGTGTTGAGGGGGTCCTACTGGTTTCTAATACATAAAGTCCATCTTGCTACAGTGCACAGAACAGCCCCACCACCACAAAGGATTACCTGCCCCAAATGTTAACAGTGCTGAGGTTGGAAGCCTTGCTCCAAATCTCTACACACCCTCAAGGTCTGCCTTACCTTCCTTGCTCAGCAGCAGGGCAGAAGGCTTAGAGAATTTCTCTAAGAGCCTGAAAAAGGACGTATTCCCATCCCAACCTCCACAGGAAGGGACATCTTAAGAAGTATACATCACAATGGGGGCAGGGGACTAGGCACCGTTTAATGTCGGTTTAGCAACAACTCACTGGACCAGAGCACAGCTTTGCAGAAACACACACTGGGCTATGTTAAAAGGCATGGTGACCCAAACCAGCGGTATCACAGTGGCCTCTGGTGCGATGTATTTACAACAGAGCTCAATGTTGAGGGAGGGAAGGAGAGCAGGTCACTAACAGCCGGGAAACACACTGTGAAGAGTGGAAAGAGAATGGAATACAAATGTGACCATCACTAGCAGACCCGCTTCCTTCATCCAGGAAGCCTCCCTAATGGTCATCAAGGCCTTTGTAGATCTCTCCACCTCTTCTCAGCCCCATCCAGGCTAGACACAGGGTCTGCGCTCAGTGTACGGCTCATCTGACCACAGCTCCAAAGGGCCACGGTCCCCAGACACTGCTTATTGAGAGAAACTAAGTCTTTATCATTGATTCCTGAGATCCATCAGTGGTCAGCTGCTTGAAGGGTGGTTTGACATCAGGGAATCACGTGGCTCGTTGTACCAGGCTCTTGTCCTCATTTTCAATGCCCGTCTTGCTCTGTTTCCACACCTCCTAGGCCCTGGGATTCAGAACTTCCTAATGTAGAAACTGTTTATGTTTCTTCAACATTTTTTCTTCAAACTTCCTGAGGGTGGGGAACCAGTTCCCCTGGACCATCATCAGAATCAGTGCAAGTGCGACTCTGGGAGCTCCCTGAGGTGGGACCTGGACCATGTGGTTTGGGTCACCATGCCTCTCTTCCTCCTGCCCGACAAAGAACGCTACTGTGTCTCCCAATCTGACAAAGATGAGAGGCATCCTTCTTCCTTTAGACCCAGTGGCTCTCAACTGGGAATGACTTTGCCTCCTTTGAGACATTTGGTAAAATCAAGGAACATTTTTGCTCATCACAACTGTGTGTGTTGAGGGGGTCCTACTGGTTTCTAATACATAAAGTCCATCTTGCTACAGTGCACAGAACAGCCCCACCACCACAAAGGATTACCTGCCCCAAATGTTAACAGTGCTGAGGTTGGAAGCCTTGCTCCAAATCTCTACACACCCTCAAGGTCTGCCTTACCTTCCTTGCTCAGCAGCAGGGCAGAAGGCTTAGAGAATTTCTCTAAGAGCCTGAAAAAGGACGTATTCCCATCCCAACCTCCACAGGAAGGGACATCTTAAGAAGTATACATCACAATGGGGGCAGGGGACTAGGCACCGTTTAATGTCGGTTTAGCAACAACTCACTGGACCAGAGCACAGCTTTGCAGAAACACACACTGGGCTATGTGTTGAGGAAGAAAAAAGGCATGGTGACCCAAACCAGGCAGGGGTAAGGCAGAGATATTTACAACCTTGCAAATATCTCTGTTGTGGGTACTGCTGGGTTCTTTAAACCTTTGTATTTCCTTACCACTGGAATCCACCGATAGGCTCTGCACACCTATGCCGAATCAGGAAAGTGGCAACAGCTTCAGCAACCTGGAAAAGGGAGAGACATTCCAGGCCATGTTAAAGGTAGCAGTGGGGTTCAGTCTTGGAGGTCCTATTGGCTTCTACTGGAAGGTAAGGCACTAGAGTGGACTCATGGGTCCTCCAGAGATGGTTCCAGAGAAGTCAAGAGGAAGGATGTGAAGGTTTAGTTATCCCCTTAGAGTTACAAAGCACTCTCTTCCTACAGGAGGAGCACATATTCATTCCTAACTGTGCCTGTGGTTTAGGGAGCAGCTTCAGAATTATTCCTTCTTTCCTCTGGCTCTTGGGGATAATGGAGTAGTAGAGCTTATGATCTTAACCACAGGGCCCTGGGTGAGACAGCACGGTGCCAACAGCTCCTCGGCCCATACAAAGAAAGGCAAGACCAACAGCAGCTGCCAAAGAAAGGTTTCTGGGACTGATGCAATTACATCTGTGTAAGCCCCACAAGGGGCTTCCCTGGTAGCTCAGCTGGTAAAGAATCCACCTGCAATGAAGGAGACCCTAGTTCAATTCCTGGGTCGAGAAGATCCCCTGAAGAAGGGATAGGCTACCCACTCCAGTATTCTTGGGCTTCCCTGGTGGCTCAGCTGGTAAAGAATCCACCTACAATGCAGAAGGCCTGCATTCAATCCCTAGGTTGGGAAGATGCCCTGGAGAAGGGAATGGCAACCCACTGCAGTATTCTTGTCTGGAGAATTCCACGGACAGAGAAAGCCTGGCAGGCTATAGTTCATCGGACACGACTGAATAACTTCCACTTTCACGCAGGCCCCACAGCACTGCTACAGGCAGCACAGGCGGACTCAGAGGCTGATCTGTCTTCTGTGAGGCCCAGCTGCTCTACAGCTGCCCTTTTGCAGTCATCAAGCACCAGACTCACCTTGTCTGGAGCGTCCTCATGAACTGCATGGCCACACTGGGGCAGGACCTGCATCTGGAATTTCCCTGAGGAAGATACAAACCAGAACCACCTCAGGGACTAAAATGGTCCTCCCTTACCATCTCTGCAGCCTAAGAGGTCACTCTAGCAAGCCAGGACCTCCCCATCGTCCCCACACCCATAGTCTGGACCCAATTACCAAGCCTGTGAGGAAGACTGTAATATCTGAAATTGTAACCTCAAGCAAATCATTTCCCTTCACATTTTCCTTCTGCACCTACTTAATATGCATTTACTTTGGGCCAGACACATAGAAACAGTTCCTGTTTATACTGCAGTCTAGTGGGAGAGCAAAACATAAAATCAGCATTTTAAGTTCCAGAGCAAAATGTGAAGGTTTAGTTATCCCCTTAGAGTTACAAAGCACTCTCTTCCTACAGGAGGAGCACATATTCATTCCTAACTGTGCCTGTGGTTTAGGGAGCAGCTTCAGAATTATTCCTTCTTTCCTCTGGCTCTTGGGGATAATGGAGTAGTAGAGCTTATGATCTTAACCACAGGGCCCTGGGTGAGACAGCACGGTGCCAACAGCTCCTCGGCCCATACAAAGAAAGGCAAGACCAACAGCAGCTGCCAAAGAAAGGTTTCTGGGACTGATGCAATTACATCTGTGTAAGCCCCACAAGGGGCTTCCCTGGTAGCTCAGCTGGTAAAGAATCCACCTGCAATGAAGGAGACCCTAGTTCAATTCCTGGGTCGAGAAGATCCCCTGAAGAAGGGATAGGCTACCCACTCCAGTATTCTTGGGCTTCCCTGGTGGCTCAGCTGGTAAAGAATCCACCTACAATGCAGAAGGCCTGCATTCAATCCCTAGGTTGGGAAGATGCCCTGGAGAAGGGAATGGCAACCCACTGCAGTATTCTTGTCTGGAGAATTCCACGGACAGAGAAAGCCTGGCAGGCTATAGTTCATCGGACACGACTGAATAACTTCCACTTTCACGCAGGCCCCACAGCACTGCTACAGGCAGCACAGGCGGACTCAGAGGCTGATCTGTCTTCTGTGAGGCCCAGCTGCTCTACAGCTGCCCTTTTGCAGTCATCAAGCACCAGACTCACCTTGTCTGGAGCGTCCTCATGAACTGCATGGCCACACTGGGGCAGGACCTGCATCTGGAATTTCCCTGAGGAAGATACAAACCAGAACCACCTCAGGGACTAAAATGGTCCTCCCTTACCATCTCTGCAGCCTAAGAGGTCACTCTAGCAAGCCAGGACCTCCCCATCGTCCCCACACCCATAGTCTGGACCCAATTACCAAGCCTGTGAGGAAGACTGTAATATCTGAAATTGTAACCTCAAGCAAATCATTTCCCTTCACATTTTCCTTCTGCACCTACTTAATATGCATTTACTTTGGGCCAGACACATAGAAACAGTTCCTGTTTATACTGCAGTCTAGTGGGAGAGCAAAACATAAAAATCAGCATTTTAATGCAGTATGTAGTTCCTATGATAACACAGAGCACATGGAAAAACTAAACTGGAAAAATAAAGGAAGCGGGGGCTTTGCAATCACATAGGGATCCAGGAAGGCTTCCCGCATAGAAAAAATTACTTACACAAAGAAATGGAGAATGCAATGGTGTTTGCTCCTGAAAAGAACTTTGGCATGGTTCTTGTGAGAGTTAACAATGAGGCTGGAGAGGTAAGGGGTTTCTAAGTTAAAGATTTTGAGATTATCACTATAATAAGTTACCATTTGAGTGCTTAATGATGTGCCAGACGGTACTTAACACTTTTTCACACTGTTCTATAGAACACTGTTAGCTCACAACTAATGTGACCGTTATTCAGAGTGAACGGAGATGACCGATAAACAAGATCTCTAAGGAGACCAGAGAATATGGAACCCATTCCTGGTCATCAAGGCCATGAGACATTTAAGCAGAGATGTCCAGCAGGCGGATACATGGTCAGGTCTAGAGCTCAGAGGAGAGGTCGGAGTCAGATGTTTAGCATTTGGAGTTACCAGGGTGTAAATGGGAACCATGAGATTGCCCAGGGAGAGTAAGTAGAAAAGAAGGAAAATCAAGAATAGAGTCTGCTTAAGCCCGAAACCTTGGCCTTGGAGTTGGCACCTCTTCTTCCTATAATCCAAAGTTGCCAATGCCCATTTACTTCGCCTTCACCAAACCTTTCGTCTGCACTAAAGCCAAGTGCTTCCATGAAATTGGTCCCACTGCCTCCAGAGTCATCTGGCCCACACACCTGAACCTGAGCACAGGTGCTTTCCTGCCCCCCTTACAGTTGCAGCCTAAGAGGTCACTCTAGCAAGCCAGGACCTCCCCATCGTCCCCACACCCATAGTCTGGACCCAATTACCAAGCCTGTGAGGAAGACTGTAATATCTGAAATTGTAACCTCAAGCAAATCATTTCCCTTCACATTTTCCTTCTGCACCTACTTAATATGCATTTACTTTGGGCCAGACACATAGAAACAGTTCCTGTTTATACTGCAGTCTAGTGGGAGAGCAAAACATAAAAATCAGCATTTTAATGCAGTATGTAGTTCCTATGATAACACAGAGCACATGGAAAAACTAAACTGGAAAAATAAAGGAAGCGGGGGCTTTGCAATCACATAGGGATCCAGGAAGGCTTCCCGCATAGAAAAAATTACTTACACAAAGAAATGGAGAATGCAATGGTGTTTGCTCCTGAAAAGAACTTTGGCATGGTTCTTGTGAGAGTTAACAATGAGGCTGGAGAGGTAAGGGGTTTCTAAGTTAAAGATTTTGAGATTATCACTATAATAAGTTACCATTTGAGTGCTTAATGATGTGCCAGACGGTACTTAACACTTTTTCACACTGTTCTATAGAACACTGTTAGCTCACAACTAATGTGACCGTTATTCAGAGTGAACGGAGATGACCGATAAACAAGATCTCTAAGGAGACCAGAGAATATGGAACCCATTCCTGGTCATCAAGGCCATGAGACATTTAAGCAGAGATGTCCAGCAGGCGGATACATGGTCAGGTCTAGAGCTCAGAGGAGAGGTCGGAGTCAGATGTTTAGCATTTGGAGTTACCAGGGTGTAAATGGGAACCATGAGATTGCCCAGGGAGAGTAAGTAGAAAAGAAGGAAAATCAAGAATAGAGTCTGCTTAAGCCCGAAACCTTGGCCTTGGAGTTGGCACCTCTTCTTCCTATAATCCAAAGTTGCCAATGCCCATTTACTTCGCCTTCACCAAACCTTTCGTCTGCACTAAAGCCAAGTGCTTCCATGAAATTGGTCCCACTGCCTCCAGAGTCATCTGGCCCACACACCTGAACCTGAGCACAGGTGCTTTCCTGCTCTTTACACCTCACAACACTTGTGAAGCTGCCATCCATTTTCTCATTTTATAGGTTGGGAAAATGAAGCTAAGGCAGGTCAAGTAACTTGCCCAAGGTCAAAAAACATTCGTAAAAGGAAAGAAGCAGTATTCAAACACAATTCTCCCAACCAGAGTCCTTGCTTTTACTGCCTCATCATGCTTGCTATCTTCTAAACACAGCTTATACCTTTTTGCATCTGGGTTATCTTGGACATTTCCATTTTCTAAGAATTCTAACAATAATAAAAATACCAGTTTCAGAATGTCTTTCATAATATTATATATCTGCACACAGACTCACCTTGTCTTTAATGACCCTTTCAAAGACACTGTTTTGCTTTAATCCTTACAGTTCGGAAGCCTATGGTGGTAATATAATTCCCATTTTTAGATGGAAAATTCCCACATGACTCTGCCCATTTTTCTGCCCACAGGGGACTAATGAATGTAATCTCTTCATGACTTACCTTGCATTTGGCCAATAGTCAGATCTTTATCCAATCTATCAACACCTAGAATAAAATGAGAGAATTCACAAGTAGTCTACTAGAAAAGGCCGTATGAAATAGCCTATTCAATTATGAAGTAAAAATTATTACAAAGTGGTAAACATGGTGATATTCTCAATTATGCTCATACCAACTCTGACTTCCTGAGGGTATATTCTCACTACATGAAGCTTTCTAGACTGAGGTTCCCCATATCATTTCAAGCTGGTCATCAAGGCCATGAAAATTTAAGCAGAGATGTCCAGCAGGCGAAAAGCGGTGTCAGAGGAGAGGTCGAGTCAGATGTTTAGCATTTGGAGTTACCAGGGTGTAAATGGGAACCATGAGATTGCCCAGGGAGAGTAAGTAGAAAAGAAGGAAAATCAAGAATAGAGTCTGCTTAAGCCCGAAACCTTGGCCTTGGAGTTGGCACCTCTTCTTCCTATAATCCAAAGTTGCCAATGCCCATTTACTTCGCCTTCACCAAACCTTTCGTCTGCACTAAAGCCAAGTGCTTCCATGAAATTGGTCCCACTGCCTCCAGAGTCATCTGGCCCACACACCTGAACCTGAGCACAGGTGCTTTCCTGCTCTTTACACCTCACAACACTTGTGAAGCTGCCATCCATTTTCTCATTTTATAGGTTGGGAAAATGAAGCTAAGGCAGGTCAAGTAACTTGCCCAAGGTCAAAAAACATTCGTAAAAGGAAAGAAGCAGTATTCAAACACAATTCTCCCAACCAGAGTCCTTGCTTTTACTGCCTCATCATGCTTGCTATCTTCTAAACACAGCTTATACCTTTTTGCATCTGGGTTATCTTGGACATTTCCATTTTCTAAGAATTCTAACAATAATAAAAATACCAGTTTCAGAATGTCTTTCATAATATTATATATCTGCACACAGACTCACCTTGTCTTTAATGACCCTTTCAAAGACACTGTTTTGCTTTAATCCTTACAGTTCGGAAGCCTATGGTGGTAATATAATTCCCATTTTTAGATGGAAAATTCCCACATGACTCTGCCCATTTTTCTGCCCTCAGGGGACTAATGAATGTAATCTCTTCATGACTTACCTTGCATTTGGCCAATAGTCAGATCTTTATCCAATCTATCAACACCTAGAATAAAATGAGAGAATTCACAAGTAGTCTACTAGAAAAGGCCGTATGAAATAGCCTATTCAATTATGAAGTAAAAATTATTACAAAGTGGTAAACATGGTGATATTCTCAATTATGCTCATACCAACTCTGACTTCCTGAGGGTATATTCTCACTACATGAAGCTTTCTAGACTGAGGTTCCCCATATCACTTTGCTTTTTTAAGCTGGTTTCTGAAAAAGGGGTTTTAATTTTTAAAGATCTATTTATTTATTTATTTTGGGCGGGGGTCGGGTTGGGGAAGGAGAGGAGCAGGCGGGCCACTTCTATTGGTCTTTCATTTCTCCATTTTCATCCATCTTTGTTCTTTGGCTCCTGTGGGCCTCCCATCGTGGTGGCGTCTGTTGTTGCAGAGCGCCGGCTCTGGGCGCATGCGCTCCAGAGCTCTGGCTCAGTAATTGGACTCATCGGTCCAGCCACTCCACGGCACGTGGGATCTTCCCAGGCCAGGGATCTAACCGGCGCCCCCTGCCCTGCAAGGCGGTGTCCTTACACACTGGACCACCAGGGGAAGCCCGGGTTTTACTTTTTAAATTTCCTTTATACTCAGAATATCCTTATACCACTCAAGGAATGGGGCTTCCCAAGTGGTGCAAGTGGTAAAGAACCCACCTGCCAATGCAGGAAACATGAGATGCTGGTTCAATCCCTGAGTCAGGAAGACCCCCTGGAAGAGGGCATAACTCACTCCAGTATTCTTGCCTGGAGAATCCCATGGTCAAAGGGCTAAAGTCCATAGAGTCGCAAAGACTTGGATACGACGGAAGTGACTTAGCACACACACTCAAGGAGAAGGACTTGGGCTTGACCAGGTACAGTAGCCAGGCCAGAATTAGGTCATCCCGGGTGGATGCTCATGCTTCGCTAGGTATATGGATTTGGCAAGGCAAGGAGAGAGGGCACGAATGAGTGAGGATGGTACTTCACTTTGGAGTCACTACCTATATGGTAAATACTTTGTTAACAAAGACATAACTGAGATGACAAGATATGGATACTGCTAGGGACTGAACTGTATCTCCCCAAAATTTATATGATGAAACTCTAACTCACAGTGTGACCATATCTGGAGATACAGAAGTAATTAAGGGCTCTCATAAGACAGGATTAGTGTCCTTGTAAGAATAAACACCAGAGAGCTCGCTCCTGTGCTCTCTGCCACACAGGACACAGTGAGAACAGTAAGAAAGCTCTCAGCAGAACTCAACCAGGCCAGAACCCTGATTTCAGACTTACAGCTTCCAGAATTGTTTAAGCCACCCAGTATTCTGTCATAGCAGCCCAGGCTGACTAATACATACACATACACACTTACCAGCCAGGAGCAGCAATTTAGGAATAGGACAACTAAGAAAGAGATTGGACAAGCCTCGGAACCAGCCATCCCAGTATTTTTCTGTTTTTGCCAGTTCAATTTTCCAAGTGTATGGATGGTCTTTCTTGGTCTGGAGGAATAAGAGCAAGTTTTGAGTCTCTGAGGACAACCCCAGGAGTAATAGGATAAAAACTAGGTCCTTGGGAAAAGAAAAGAGAAATAAACTAGCATATATTAAAGGTTTGCCATGTCCCAGATATTTTAATATACATTTAATCCTTTTAACAGCTTTGTGACATGGGTTACTGTTGTAATTCCCTGTTTAGATAATTAGAAGTTTACTTTTTACTTTCATCAGTTTCAATGAACCTAGGAAACTTTCTTAAGATCACAAAGCTAGTAAACTGGTTCAGCCAAGATTGAGCTTCTTGTACTTAATCAGCAAAAAACACATTATCAAAATAACAACTATGAAAAACACATGCAATATGAAAAGATGCTTATGATATAACATTAAGTGAATGAAGCAGAGTAAAAGTCATCTAAAGATTAATATTGGAAAAATATGGTATGCTTTGGGAAAGAACTGCAAGGGTAAACTGAAAACTGATTTGTTGGCAGAACATTTTTTCTTATATTTTATGACAATGATATAATATAAACATGTATTTATATAAACAGTAATTTACATATAATTTAAACAGTAATGTATCATTTAAACATGGGCTGGCCTGGTGATTCAGATGGTAAAGAATCTGCCTGCAATGCAGGAAATCCAGGTTCGATCCGTGGGTTGGGAAGATTCCCTGCAGAAGGAAATGGTATCCCACTCCAGTATTTTTGCCTGGTGAATTACTTGGACAGAGGAACCTGGCAGGCTACATACAGTCCATGGGGTCACGCAAAGAGTTGGACGTGACTGAGCAATTAATACTAGCTCAAACAGTAATTTAAAAAAGGAAATCTGACACAGATATAATGAAATCTGTCAAATCTCAATATAAAGTAGATTGCACAGAGTATGAGCTCATCAAATAAAGCTGAACAAATAAAATGTTCTCTATACTTATTCTGCATAATGAAAATTTTGAAATAATCTAACTGAAATAATAACTAGAATATCACATCAGCCACAATATGAAAATCTAGATGTGAACGAGACAGCGTATATTGTGTTAAAGATCACCAAATGGCTAAGATGTTCATGCTACCCAGTGATTTGCAGATTTAACACAATCTTTTTCAAAAATCCATTGATTTTTTTTTGCAAAAACAGAAAATTTTGTCTTAAAATTCACATGGAATCTCAAGGGATCCAAAAACAAAAGAAAATTTATGGTTTGCCATGTCCCAGATATTTTAATATACATTTAATCCTTTTAACAGCTTTGTGACATGGGTTACTGTTGTAATTCCCTGTTTAGATAATTAGAAGTTTACTTTTTACTTTCATCAGTTTCAATGAACCTAGGAAACTTTCTTAAGATCACAAAGCTAGTAAACTGGTTCAGCCAAGATTGAGCTTCTTGTACTTAATCAGCAAAAAACACATTATCAAAATAACAACTATGAAAAACACATGCAATATGAAAAGATGCTTATGATATAACATTAAGTGAATGAAGCAGAGTAAAAGTCATCTAAAGATTAATATTGGAAAAATATGGTATGCTTTGGGAAAGAACTGCAAGGGTAAACTGAAAACTGATTTGTTGGCAGAACATTTTTTCTTATATTTTATGACAATGATATAATATAAACATGTATTTATATAAACAGTAATTTACATATAATTTAAACAGTAATGTATCATTTAAACATGGGCTGGCCTGGTGATTCAGATGGTAAAGAATCTGCCTGCAATGCAGGAAATCCAGGTTCGATCCGTGGGTTGGGAAGATTCCCTGCAGAAGGAAATGGTATCCCACTCCAGTATTTTTGCCTGGTGAATTACTTGGACAGAGGAACCTGGCAGGCTACATACAGTCCATGGGGTCACGCAAAGAGTTGGACGTGACTGAGCAATTAATACTAGCTCAAACAGTAATTTAAAAAAGGAAATCTGACACAGATATAATGAAATCTGTCAAATCTCAATATAAAGTAGATTGCACAGAGTATGAGCTCATCAAATAAAGCTGAACAAATAAAATGTTCTCTATACTTATTCTGCATAATGAAAATTTTGAAATAATCTAACTGAAATAATAACTAGAATATCACATCAGCCACAATATGAAAATCTAGATGTGAACGAGACAGCGTATATTGTGTTAAAGATCACCAAATGGCTAAGATGTTCATGCTACCCAGTGATTTGCAGATTTAACACAATCTTTTTCAAAAATCCATTGATTTTTTTTTGCAAAAACAGAAAATTTTGTCTTAAAATTCACATGGAATCTCAAGGGATCCCAAACAATTTTCACAAAGAATAAAATTGGAGGACTCACATTCTATGATTTCAAAACATATTACAAAGCAATAGTAGGCAAAAAAGCATAGTACTGGTATAAAGACAGACAGAGCAATAGAATAAGCTCGAGAACCCAGGAAAACACCTTACATATATGATCGAATGATCTTTGATAAGGATGCTGAGACCACTCAATGGGGAAATGACAGTCTTTTCTACAAACAGTGCTGGGGAAACTAGATATCCACACGCAAAAGAAAGAAGTTGGACAATATACAAAAATTAACTCAAACGGATTAAAACCTAAATAAGAACCTACAACTATAAAACAAAGTTGTAGGTTCTTATATATAAACTTTTCAATTAAGCAGTTTTTAAAAAGATTTATGCATAAAGGAGTATCTCCTGGACAAATGAAGTTTATTCAAGAAGCAAAAGTTAATGTTTTCTCTTTTTTTCCTGTATTTTAATCATTTTATATTAGAGTCCTCCCATCCCCAATAAAAATATATACCTTGTTTTCTTTTACAGAACAGAATGGATGCGACTGACCTCTTATGTATGTCTCTGGGTCATTTCAAATGCAACTTGCTACACTGTGCTAAACAGAAATGCCCCATAACCTGTGCCTGGTTTTTTGTGTTTTTCCTTGCTTCATTTAATCAGCATTACTAACATTTTCTCCATCATTTTTATTTGTTTATTTTTCCTTTTATTGCAATATCATGGGCATACAAAATTGTTTAAAGTGTACAACATGTCGATTTGATACATATAAACATTGCAGTAATTATGACCACAGCCTTACCCAACACCTCCATTATGTCACATAATTATCATTTTTCTGTGGTGGGAACAATTAGGATCTAGTCACTTAGCAACTTTGAAGTTTATAATAGAGTACTGTTGCCTATAATTATTATGCTGTGCCTTAGATTTCCAGGACTTATCTACTAGCTGCAAGAAGTCATGACTACTGGGGTTTATCCATGTCTTTCCTCAAGTGGAGAATTCCTCATTAACTGATATGTCTGTGTCCTCCTAACAAAACTTCTGGAGTTTATAAAACCCCACATATTAGGGCTTATAAAAATTATAAGAAGAAAGTGAGCTGGAATTAAAAATCAGAGGATCTGGATGTGTTTTAGCACTAACATTTACATACGACCACTGGCAAGTATCTGCATGTGAGCTGCAAAACAGTGCTAATATTTATAATGCAAAGCCAAAATGAGAACTAGAGTCATTAATGTGAAGCATTCAATATAGATCTTTGCACAAAAAAGTAACTGACAGTTTGTATCAGAATCTCAAAGTTAACAGACACTATTTGCTTACCTTAGACAAATCTCATCTCTGAGTCTCAGTTTCTACATTAACATGTAAGAAAAGATCTCTCCTCACCTCACAGACTGTGGAAAGGTAAACCAATCACCTATTATTTATAATTTTGTAAACTCTGAAGAGGTACAAAGGACTATCTTAAGGACAATCACAGGACAATCCTCACTAAATTAAAAATGTGTAAAAAATGTATTCTCCTCCTCACTAACGCTAGTATCTCCAAATGAAAAATATGTGGTGTATGCTGAGTCCATTCCATGTCATTAGTAAGATATTCATAATCCATCCCAGAAAGTCTGTGACTCATACTCACTAGTCATTTCCCAGAAAAAACACTCCTTCCCCCTACTATCCTCAAATCAACTGCTCAGCAAGTTGTCACAGAACATTTACTATGCACACAATCTTGACCTCTATGCTAAAGGAAATTCACACATAGCATCAGTTCCTGCCCTCCAAATACATAGGTTATTTTTGTCGAGAGACAATGCTTATGTTATTAGAGGACGCTGAACCTGCATTCTAGGGATGACTATTAGAGAACCACAGTGTTATGACTGTGGCTTAAGAAAATCAGTTCTGTGACTCAGTCTTAAGTTCAGAAAAGAAAGTGCTAAGTTGTGTCCTACTGACTCTCAGTGCTGTACTAAAGAGAGACTATTGTAAACTGAGGTCAGAAAGCTCTTCCAAGAAGATACACCTTTATGGGTAGGATCTGATGGGTTTAGTGTAGTCTGGGTTAAGCGTAGAGTCGAATTTTCTCATGAGATAAACCACAGGAACAGAAGTACAGAGGTGAGAGAGCACCTGATGAGAAAGCAGTCTGTTTGAGGCTAGAAATTTATTAAAAAGGGCTTATAAAAATTATAAGAAGAAAGTGAGCTGGAATTAAAAATCAGAGGATCTGGATGTGTTTTAGCACTAACATTTACATACGACCACTGGCAAGTATCTGCATGTGAGCTGCAAAACAGTGCTAATATTTATAATGCAAAGCCAAAATGAGAACTAGAGTCATTAATGTGAAGCATTCAATATAGATCTTTGCACAAAAAAGTAACTGACAGTTTGTATCAGAATCTCAAAGTTAACAGACACTATTTGCTTACCTTAGACAAATCTCATCTCTGAGTCTCAGTTTCTACATTAACATGTAAGAAAAGATCTCTCCTCACCTCACAGACTGTGGAAAGGTAAACCAATCACCTATTATTTATAATTTTGTAAACTCTGAAGAGGTACAAAGGACTATCTTAAGGACAATCACAGGACAATCCTCACTAAATTAAAAATGTGTAAAAAATGTATTCTCCTCCTCACTAACGCTAGTATCTCCAAATGAAAAATATGTGGTGTATGCTGAGTCCATTCCATGTCATTAGTAAGATATTCATAATCCATCCCAGAAAGTCTGTGACTCATACTCACTAGTCATTTCCCAGAAAAAACACTCCTTCCCCCTACTATCCTCAAATCAACTGCTCAGCAAGTTGTCACAGAACATTTACTATGCACACAATCTTGACCTCTATGCTAAAGGAAATTCACACATAGCATCAGTTCCTGCCCTCCAAATACATAGGTTATTTTTGTCGAGAGACAATGCTTATGTTATTAGAGGACGCTGAACCTGCATTCTAGGGATGACTATTAGAGAACCACAGTGTTATGACTGTGGCTTAAGAAAATCAGTTCTGTGACTCAGTCTTAAGTTCAGAAAAGAAAGTGCTAAGTTGTGTCCTACTGACTCTCAGTGCTGTACTAAAGAGAGACTATTGTAAACTGAGGTCAGAAAGCTCTTCCAAGAAGATACACCTTTATGGGTAGGATCTGATGGGTTTAGTGTAGTCTGGGTTAAGCGTAGAGTCGAATTTTCTCATGAGATAAACCACAGGAACAGAAGTACAGAGGTGAGAGAGCACCTGATGAGAAAGCAGTCTGTTTGAGGCTAGGGTGATACTGTGAGCTTTATGTTCCAACTTGTCAGAGCTATCAAGAAGCGCTTTATATCTTTTTTTGTTTGTTGTTTGTTTGTTTTGTATTTTTTATTTTCTTTATTTTTTTGTTTTTTTTAGGAAGCGCTTTATATCTTAACAGTTAATCGAAGTGTCTATCATGAGAATATCTTTGTCCATTAAAATATCTAATGATGGACAAAAAGAACAATTTTAACCTTCCTTTTCCCCCATATCCCATCCTGCTAAGAATACAGGCTTTTACTTACCTCCATGTCATCTTCCTTTTTCCTCTTGTTTATGGACTCACTTCCTTCTTCATCTTCTTCTTCTTCCTCTATGATTCCTTCCACTATAGATTTTGAACCTTCTGGACTTGTAATTCCTTCACACCTAAGTATTAAAAAAAAAAAAAAAAAGGTGCTATCACAAACCCTTCTTCTCCACACAAATTACCTTAGAGTAGCTGGTATTTATGGCTTTTTATAATCAAATATTAGTTAAAACTTAACAATGCTCCTGGGAGGAGGGTGCAAAAAATGTGTATTTAAAAATGTACAAAAGTAGACCAGGGCTGTGGAAGGTCATGGCCAATGTATGACTATATTCTGATGGATGGTTTCTAGTTCTTGCACCAATATTTACCCACAGAAGGGAGTACCCACTTCCTGAGGCATGGTGACAAGAGATTTATTGGCATTACCTTATATAATCCTCAGCAATCCCATAAAGCAACTCTGAAGAGCTAAAAAATTGTCCAGGCCACTCATAAGTAGCTCATGAGTGGATGAGGCTGGAAGGCAGATTCAGGCCCAATTAACTCGAAAGCATGGTGCTTTTCTACTGTACTCTGTTTATAGTAGAACAAGACTTGAACGGATTGGTAATAAGGCACCCACTTTTAATTAGTTGACAGAAACTGGCAATTACAATAACCAGGGCCAGATAAACCTTAGAGTTAACACCTTTAAAAATTTTGGGTAGGATCTGATGGGTTTAGTGTAGTCTGGGTTAAGCGTAGAGTCGAATTTTCTCATGAGATAAACCACAGGAACAGAAGTACAGAGGTGAGAGAGCACCTGATGAGAAAGCAGTCTGTTTGAGGCTAGGGTGATACTGTGAGCTTTATGTTCCAACTTGTCAGAGCTATCAAGAAGCGCTTTATATCTTTTTTTGTTTGTTGTTTGTTTGTTTTGTATTTTTTATTTTCTTTATTTTTTTGTTTTTTTTAGGAAGCGCTTTATATCTTAACAGTTAATCGAAGTGTCTATCATGAGAATATCTTTGTCCATTAAAATATCTAATGATGGACAAAAAGAACAATTTTAACCTTCCTTTTCCCCCATATCCCATCCTGCTAAGAATACAGGCTTTTACTTACCTCCATGTCATCTTCCTTTTTCCTCTTGTTTATGGACTCACTTCCTTCTTCATCTTCTTCTTCTTCCTCTATGATTCCTTCCACTATAGATTTTGAACCTTCTGGACTTGTAATTCCTTCACACCTAAGTATTAAAAAAAAAAAAAAAGGTGCTATCACAAACCCTTCTTCTCCACACAAATTACCTTAGAGTAGCTGGTATTTATGGCTTTTTATAATCAAATATTAGTTAAAACTTAACAATGCTCCTGGGAGGAGGGTGCAAAAAATGTGTATTTAAAAATGTACAAAAGTAGACCAGGGCTGTGGAAGGTCATGGCCAATGTATGACTATATTCTGATGGATGGTTTCTAGTTCTTGCACCAATATTTACCCACAGAAGGGAGTACCCACTTCCTGAGGCATGGTGACAAGAGATTTATTGGCATTACCTTATATAATCCTCAGCAATCCCATAAAGCAACTCTGAAGAGCTAAAAAATTGTCCAGGCCACTCATAAGTAGCTCATGAGTGGATGAGGCTGGAAGGCAGATTCAGGCCCAATTAACTCGAAAGCATGGTGCTTTTCTACTGTACTCTGTTTATAGTAGAACAAGACTTGAACGGATTGGTAATAAGGCACCCACTTTTAATTAGTTGACAGAAACTGGCAATTACAATAACCAGGGCCAGATAAACCTTAGAGTTAGCACATCTGATCCAACCAATTTCTGTTGTTTTTCATCTAAAAATAATGTCTCTTTATTACATAACTAGGTAGAAAAATTATTATAGGAACAGCTGGTACCATAATTTCTTTTGAAGAGAACTCATTGGAAAAAAGAATACATTGACAAGTGTTAAGAGTAAAACCCCAAGAGTCTAGGTAGCAGCTAGGGCCAAGGTCTGCTCTGCATGCTAATTTATCATTTTGCCCTTAAAAAGGGAGAGAGAAGGAAGAAGACGAGAGAGAACAAGCAAGATAAAAAGAGACAAGAATAAATTGAAGGGTTAGTCAAATTTCAGTTGTAGATTTGTAAGAATGCTTCTCCTCTCTGTCTCCTCTACCAAACCTTCAGTGATATGTATGTTCACAAGTGTTTTGTTAAGTGGGGTTTTCTTAGGAACTTGTGGTGTCAAGTTTCACAATTAGGTCCAAGTATTAACGAAACAACACGTGCTCTGGACTTCCACAGAAGTGAACTGGGAGGATCAAGGGAATTATACCTGTATCAAGAAGAGCAGGAAGGTTCCAGTGGATATGACAATTAAAACACATCTTATATACATAGGTTTACATATTTAAAGAAAACATCACTAAGTAAAAATGTAAAAACCACTGAACTACCTGCATACAAGCCATGTAACTCCCTTTCAAAGTGCTTTATCGCTGCTTAAACAAATCAGATCTCGAAATATTTAAGCAATGAAACGTGAGCAGCCTCACGGCTTACTTAAGCCAGGGCTGTGGAAGGTCATGGCCAATGTATGACTATATTCTGATGGATGGTTTCTAGTTCTTGCACCAATATTTACCCACAGAAGGGAGTACCCACTTCCTGAGGCATGGTGACAAGAGATTTATTGGCATTACCTTATATAATCCTCAGCAATCCCATAAAGCAACTCTGAAGAGCTAAAAAATTGTCCAGGCCACTCATAAGTAGCTCATGAGTGGATGAGGCTGGAAGGCAGATTCAGGCCCAATTAACTCGAAAGCATGGTGCTTTTCTACTGTACTCTGTTTATAGTAGAACAAGACTTGAACGGATTGGTAATAAGGCACCCACTTTTAATTAGTTGACAGAAACTGGCAATTACAATAACCAGGGCCAGATAAACCTTAGAGTTAGCACATCTGATCCAACCAATTTCTGTTGTTTTTCATCTAAAAATAATGTCTCTTTATTACATAACTAGGTAGAAAAATTATCACAGCAACAACTGGTACCATAATTTCTTTTAAAGAGAACTCATTGAACAAAAATACACTGACAGGTGTTAAAAGTAAAACCCCAAGAGTCTAGGTAGCAGCTAGGGCCAAGGTCTGCTCTGCATGCTAATTTATCATTTTGCCCTTAAAAAGGGAGAGAGAAGGAAGAAGACGAGAGAGAACAAGCAAGATAAAAAGAGACAAGAATAAATTGAAGGGTTAGTCAAATTTCAGTTGTAGATTTTTAAGAATGCTTCTCCTCTCTGTCTCCTCTACCAAACCTTCAGTGATATGTATGTTCACAAGTGTTTTGTTAAGTGGGGTTTTCTTAGGAACTTGTGGTGTCAAGTTTCACAATTAGGTCCAAGTATTAACGAAACAACACGTGCTCTGGACTTCCACAGAAGTGAACTGGGAGGATCAAGGGAATTATACCTGTATCAAGAAGAGCAGGAAGGTTCCAGTGGATATGACAATTAAAACACATCTTATATACATAGGTTTACATATTTAAAGAAAACATCACTAAGTAAAAATGTAAAAACCACTGAACTACCTGCATACAAGCCATGTAACTCCCTTTCAAAGTGCTTTATCGCTGCTTAAACAAATCAGATCTCGAAATATTTAAGCAATGAAACGTGAGCAGCCTCACGGCTTACTTAAGCCTCTGTATTGTGCCTGCCCGATATTACCACTCAAATTGCCCTTTTGGATATAAAACCCATAATGTAGGCCTTGAAGTCAAATACCCAGGAGTTTGAATATGGCTTCTATCATTCATTAGCTCTGTGATCCTGGGAAAGTCACTTTACCTTTCTGAATTTCCATTTCCTCTCATATAAAATAACAGTTACCTTGAAGAGGTACTGTAAGGATTAAATGAGATAGTGTAAATGAATGAATGAATGAAGCCAGGTAGTGATAATCAATGGCTACTAACATTATAAAAGAGACAACCAGACATTATGTGCTTCCTGACGGTAGTACACAGTATCAGCTATTGTTGTTTAGTTGCTTAGTTGTATCTGACTCTTTTGTGACCCTGTGACTGTATCCCACCAGGCTCCTCTGTCCATCAGACTTCCCAGGCAGGAATACTGGAGTAAGTTGCTATTTCTTTCTCCAGGGGAACTTCCAGATCTAGGGATTGAACCCAAGTTTCCTGCACAAATCTCCCTAGTGTATTGCAGGTGGATTCTTTGCAAACAAATAAAAAACCAAAACAACAACAAACAAATCTGAATTTGATCAAACCTCTGATCTAACAATTTACAGAAAATTCAGGGAATAAAGCAACATGTTAAATTACACCTTGAGAAATCAATCAGCAAATCCAGATTGTGAAAAATTCTACAAAGCAAACAACCAAGTTTCCTCAACAAATAAACTGTCAGGGAAAAAAAGAGACAGAAGTGGAGCATATAGATTAAAAGATACTTAAGAGGCTTTTCAATCAATTGCTATGTATAAATTCCTATTATAGTTCTGGTTTGAACTAAAAAAAAAATTTGAGACAATCAGATAAGTAAATACTGAAGACATTGATGATATTAAGGAACTCTTTGAGACTTAAGGGAATGAAGGCAGGAAGGTTCCAGTGGATATGACAATTAAAACACATCTTATATACATAGGTTTACATATTTAAAGAAAACATCACTAAGTAAAAATGTAAAAACCACTGAACTACCTGCATACAAGCCATGTAACTCCCTTTCAAAGTGCTTTATCGCTGCTTAAACAAATCAGATCTCGAAATATTTAAGCAATGAAACGTGAGCAGCCTCACGGCTTACTTAAGCCTCTGTATTGTGCCTGCCCGATATTACCACTCAAATTGCCCTTTTGGATATAAAACCCATAATGTAGGCCTTGAAGTCAAATACCCAGGAGTTTGAATATGGCTTCTATCATTCATTAGCTCTGTGATCCTGGGAAAGTCACTTTACCTTTCTGAATTTCCATTTCCTCTCATATAAAATAACAGTTACCTTGAAGAGGTACTGTAAGGATTAAATGAGATAGTGTAAATGAATGAATGAATGAAGCCAGGTAGTGATAATCAATGGCTACTAACATTATAAAAGAGACAACCAGACATTATGTGCTTCCTGACGGTAGTACACAGTATCAGCTATTGTTGTTTAGTTGCTTAGTTGTATCTGACTCTTTTGTGACCCTGTGACTGTATCCCACCAGGCTCCTCTGTCCATCAGACTTCCCAGGCAGGAATACTGGAGTAAGTTGCTATTTCTTTCTCCAGGGGAACTTCCAGATCTAGGATTGAACCCAAGTTTCCTGCACAAATCTCCCTAGTGTATTGCAGGTGGATTCTTTGCAAACAAATAAAAAACCAAAACAACAACAAACAAATCTGAATTTGATCAAACCTCTGATCTAACAATTTACAGAAAATTCAGGGAATAAAGCAACATGTTAAATTACACCTTGAGAAATCAATCAGCAAATCCAGATTGTGAAAAATTCTACAAAGCAAACAACCAAGTTTCCTCAACAAATAAACTGTCAGGGAAAAAAAGAGACAGAAGTGGAGCATATAGATTAAAAGATACTTAAGAGGCTTTTCAATCAATTGCTATGTATAAATTCCTATTATAGTTCTGGTTTGAACTAAAAAAAAAATTTGAGACAATCAGATAAGTAAATACTGAAGACATTGATGATATTAAGGAACTCTTAATTTTTTTAGGTGTGATATTGGTCTTGTGACTGTGCTTAAAGTGTCCTTTTAGAGCATACTAAAATTTTACAGAGAAAATTATATTTATCTGAAATTTGTTTCAAAATAATTTGTCCTTAAGGGAAATAAATAGAGGCACAAATGAAACAAGACTGGCCATAACTGTAAGATGGTAATGGGTACATTTGGTTCATTCTATTATTCCAGTTGTATTATGTTTGAAAATTTTCCACTACACAAGGTTTTAAAATTTATACAGTGTATATAGGGCTTCCCCTGGTGGTCCAGTGGATAAGGACACCGCCTTGCAGTGCAAGGGGCACCGGTTCGATCCCTGGCATGGGAAGATCCCACGTGCCGCGGAGCGGCTGGACTGATGTGTCCAATCACTGAGCCGGAGCTCTGGGGCACATGCGACCAGAGCCGGTGCTCTGCGACAACAGACGCCACCGCGATGGGAGGCCCGCAGGAGCCAAAGAACAAAGACGGATGAAAAATAGAGAAATGGAAGACCAATAGAAGTGGCCCGCCCGCTCCCCTCCCTCCCCAACCCGACCCCCGCCCAAAATAAATAAATAAATAAATAAATCTTTAAAAAGAAAAAAAAAATTATACAGTGTATATAAATGACTTGCACAGTGTCTGGCAAAGAGCAGGCATTCAATAATGCCATTATTTTCATCAACCCTTGTACACCTTGACTGTTCTGGTGGGCAACCTTTTCCCAATTCACCTGAAGTTTACTCTGTGTTTACACAGCAATATCCAGGACTCAGGTAACTCTATCTAGAAGGGTCAACTGGGCTAAATAATCTTAGCTCATCCTTAAAATCTGGCTTTCACTCAGGCTATGCTATAGTTTTCTAAAATGTGATTTCCTAGATCAATATACAGAAAATTCAGGGAATAAAGCAACATGTTAAATTACACCTTGAGAAATCAATCAGCAAATCCAGATTGTGAAAAATTCTACAAAGCAAACAACCAAGTTTCCTCAACAAATAAACTGTCAGGGAAAAAAAGAGACAGAAGTGGAGCATATAGATTAAAAGATACTTAAGAGGCTTTTCAATCAATTGCTATGTATAAATTCCTATTATAGTTCTGGTTTGAACTAAAAAAAAAATTTGAGACAATCAGATAAGTAAATACTGAAGACATTGATGATATTAAGGAACTCTTAATTTTTTTAGGTGTGATATTGGTCTTGTGACTGTGCTTAAAGTGTCCTTTTAGAGCATACTAAAATTTTACAGAGAAAATTATATTTATCTGAAATTTGTTTCAAAATAATTTGTCCTTAAGGGAAATAAATAGAGGCACAAATGAAACAAGACTGGCCATAACTGTAAGATGGTAATGGGTACATTTGGTTCATTCTATTATTCCAGTTGTATTATGTTTGAAAATTTTCCACTACACAAGGTTTTAAAATTTATACAGTGTATATAGGGCTTCCCCTGGTGGTCCAGTGGATAAGGACACCGCCTTGCAGTGCAAGGGGCACCGGTTCGATCCCTGGCATGGGAAGATCCCACGTGCCGCGGAGCGGCTGGACTGATGTGTCCAATCACTGAGCCGGAGCTCTGGGGCACATGCGACCAGAGCCGGTGCTCTGCGACAACAGACGCCACCGCGATGGGAGGCCCGCAGGAGCCAAAGAACAAAGACGGATGAAAAATAGAGAAATGGAAGACCAATAGAAGTGGCCCGCCCGCTCCCCTCCCTCCCCAACCCGACCCCCGCCCAAAATAAATAAATAAATAAATAAATCTTTAAAAAGAAAAAAAAAATTATACAGTGTATATAAATGACTTGCACAGTGTCTGGCAAAGAGCAGGCATTCAATAATGCCATTATTTTCATCAACCCTTGTACACCTTGACTGTTCTGGTGGGCAACCTTTTCCCAATTCACCTGAAGTTTACTCTGTGTTTACACAGCAATATCCAGGACTCAGGTAACTCTATCTAGAAGGGTCAACTGGGCTAAATAATCTTAGCTCATCCTTAAAATCTGGCTTTCACTCAGGCTATGCTATAGTTTTCTAAAATGTGATTTCCTCACAACCAAGTGTGGCTTAGAAGGAGAGTATAACCAGAGTGAAATCATAGCTGCCAGCACCAGAGTGAGGACTTAATGTCCTCTCTGTGGTATTCTTCATCTTTTAACACCTACAGTTGTGCTACTAAGGTAATCCATTATTATATAGACCAGGGGGTCCCAATCTCTAGGACCTAATGCCTGATGATCTGAGGTGGAGCTGATGTAATAATAATGTAGAAATGAAGTACACAATACATGTAATGTGCCTGAATCATCCCCAAACCATCCTACCCCACCCTCCCTATCACCAGGCCATGGAATAACTGTTTTTCATAAATCCGGTGCTTGGTGCCAAAGAGGTTGGACACTGCTCATATAGAAGATATTATCTGGCTTTGGGATTTCTTCGAAAAGAAAGAAAACAGAAAAATCTATACAACTGGTCCAACTTAGCTCCCTTATAAAAAGTATCTAAATAATGAAAGCATTTACCAAAATAGTAGAACAAATGTATGATCAAAAAATATATCTGTAATTCCCTCATTATGTTTCAGCCTCTAACCAGCGCAAGGAGGGAAAAAATAAAACCTACTGTTTGACTTGGCCAACCATTGAGACACGGGCCGACTCCAGATTTCGAATCTGGCCACTCTTCACACTAGAAAAGTGAGACAGGAGAGAGGAAGTTATTCAGCATGATCTTATCCTATCAGCAAGGTCAAATCAGCAATTCTGCAGATTCTGTGGGAGTTACCAGAAAGGTGTGGTTATCAATGTAGCTCACTATGGAGATTACCCAAAATAAATCTTTAAAAAGAAAAAAAAAATTATACAGTGTATATAAATGACTTGCACAGTGTCTGGCAAAGAGCAGGCATTCAATAATGCCATTATTTTCATCAACCCTTGTACACCTTGACTGTTCTGGTGGGCAACCTTTTCCCAATTCACCTGAAGTTTACTCTGTGTTTACACAGCAATATCCAGGACTCAGGTAACTCTATCTAGAAGGGTCAACTGGGCTAAATAATCTTAGCTCATCCTTAAAATCTGGCTTTCACTCAGGCTATGCTATAGTTTTCTAAAATGTGATTTCCTCACAACCAAGTGTGGCTTAGAAGGAGAGTATAACCAGAGTGAAATCATAGCTGCCAGCACCAGAGTGAGGACTTAATGTCCTCTCTGTGGTATTCTTCATCTTTTAACACCTACAGTTGTGCTACTAAGGTAATCCATTATTATATAGACCAGGGGGTCCCAATCTCTAGGACCTAATGCCTGATGATCTGAGGTGGAGCTGATGTAATAATAATGTAGAAATGAAGTACACAATACATGTAATGTGCCTGAATCATCCCCAAACCATCCTACCCCACCCTCCCTATCACCAGGCCATGGAAAAACTGTTTTTCATAAAACCGGTTCTTGGTGCCAAAGAGGTTGGACACTGCTCATATAGAAGATATTATCTGGCTTTGGGATTTCTTCGAAAAGAAAGAAAACAGAAAAATCTATACAACTGGTCCAACTTAGCTCCCTTATAAAAAGTATCTAAATAATGAAAGCATTTACCAAAATAGTAGAACAAATGTATGATCAAAAAATATATCTGTAATTCCCTCATTATGTTTCAGCCTCTAACCAGCGCAAGGAGGGAAAAAATAAAACCTACTGTTTGACTTGGCCAACCATTGAGACACGGGCCGACTCCAGATTTCGAATCTGGCCACTCTTCACACTAGAAAAGTGAGACAGGAGAGAGGAAGTTATTCAGCATGATCTTATCCTATCAGCAAGGTCAAATCAGCAATTCTGCAGATTCTGTGGGAGTTACCAGAAAGGTGTGGTTATCAATGTAGCTCACTATGGAGATTACCAATACTTCCCATTTAGTTATTACGGCTTATAAACCAAGCAGTAAAAATGAAGACACTGAAGTCACTTTGGTGACTGCTTCAGGACTTCAGTCCTGCACATATTTACCAAGAGGATACTATATCCCAGGCAGTGAGGAGAAAGAAACGCAACAAATAATTTTAATATAATAGTGGGTATGGTTCAAAGGAACCTTATTTATTCTGAATGAGATCAGAGAAAGCTTCCCAAATGTCTTGTCTAAACTGAGGACTGAAGATAAGTGGAAGATGGTCAGAGCAAAACAGGCAGAAGGCATACTGTGAATGAAGGCACTGTGAAGTGAAAAAGTCCGCAGCATGATGACCCTAGAGGGCAGAGAGCAAAGAGGAACAGAAGAAAGTGAGGGGGGCGGAGTGTGACAGAAAAGGACAGGCAGGCAGGGGCTAGTCCTGAGGGTCCTACATGCCACTATACAGAACTTAAAAGCTCAGACTCTGTAACTAGAGCAGTCTTCTTAAGAGTTGGCTAAGGGCCGAGCAAAATGATTGACTGTCACAGGGAAACTGAAAACACTGCCTGAAGAAAGCCACCAGAACACATTTCTTTAAATCTCATTTTTTAGTTTAAAAAAAAAAAAAAAAAATCACATAAAAATTTAAAGTGTACCCTCGCTTAATGACTTTATTTCTTATTTTAATGATACATAGAAGCAATCAGAATTACTATTGCATCGTTCTACCACCAACTGAATCTACAAATCCACCAGTATTTATAAATATATTTCTGTTTAATTCAACTGGTCCAACTTAGCTCCCTTATGTATCTAAATAATGAAAGCATTTACCAAAATAGTAGAACAAATGTATGATCAAAAAATATATCTGTAATTCCCTCATTATGTTTCAGCCTCTAACCAGCGCAAGGAGGGAAAAAATAAAACCTACTGTTTGACTTGGCCAACCATTGAGACACGGGCCGACTCCAGATTTCGAATCTGGCCACTCTTCACACTAGAAAAGTGAGACAGGAGAGAGGAAGTTATTCAGCATGATCTTATCCTATCAGCAAGGTCAAATCAGCAATTCTGCAGATTCTGTGGGAGTTACCAGAAAGGTGTGGTTATCAATGTAGCTCACTATGGAGATTACCAATACTTCCCATTTAGTTATTACGGCTTATAAACCAAGCAGTAAAAATGAAGACACTGAAGTCACTTTGGTGACTGCTTCAGGACTTCAGTCCTGCACATATTTACCAAGAGGATACTATATCCCAGGCAGTGAGGAGAAAGAAACGCAACAAATAATTTTAATATAATAGTGGGTATGGTTCAAAGGAACCTTATTTATTCTGAATGAGATCAGAGAAAGCTTCCCAAATGTCTTGTCTAAACTGAGGACTGAAGATAAGTGGAAGATGGTCAGAGCAAAACAGGCAGAAGGCATACTGTGAATGAAGGCACTGTGAAGTGAAAAAGTCCGCAGCATGATGACCCTAGAGGGCAGAGAGCAAGAGGAACAGAAGAAAGTGAGGGGGGCGGAGTGTGACAGAAAAGGACAGGCAGGCAGGGGCTAGTCCTGAGGGTCCTACATGCCACTATACAGAACTTAAAAGCTCAGACTCTGTAACTAGAGCAGTCTTCTTAAGAGTTGGCTAAGGGCCGAGCAAAATGATTGACTGTCACAGGGAAACTGAAAACACTGCCTGAAGAAAGCCACCAGAACACATTTCTTTAAATCTCATTTTTTAGTTTAAAAAAAAAAAAAAAAAATCACATAAAAATTTAAAGTGTACCCTCGCTTAATGACTTTATTTCTTATTTTAATGATACATAGAAGCAATCAGAATTACTATTGCATCGTTCTACCACCAACTGAATCTACAAATCCACCAGTATTTATAATCGTATACTCTACCTTGAAGACTAATGAATATATGAATATATGAAGCATCTCTGTTCCTCTTCAAGCCTAACAGTGGGCACTGGTTCAGTCCTCTTTTGTTTATGAAGACCTTGTTCCTTTACTTATCCTTTTTTTTTTTCTTAAAAAAGATTTATTTATTTATTTATTTTGGGCGGGGGTCGGGTTTGGAGAGGGAGGGGAGCAGGCAGGCCATTTCTATTGGTCTTTCATTTCTCTATGTTCTCTATGTTTATCTTGTTCTTTGGCCCGTGTGGGCCTCCCATCGCAGCGGCCCCTCTCGTTGCAGAGCACCAGCCCAGGCACATGTGCTCCAGAGCTCCGGCTCGGTAATTGGACGCGTCAGTCCAGCCGCTCTGCGGCACGTGGGATCTTCCCAGGCCAGGGATCGAACCGGCGCCCCTTGCACTGCAAGGCGGTGTCCTTACCCACTGGACCACCAAGGAAGCCCAAAACAACTGCTCTTCATATAAATGTTTTCATATGTGATTTTACAATAAACCTAAGGATGCTTTTCCCAGTAGTCATCTATGGATGTGCGAGTTGGACCATAAAGAAGGCTGAGCACTGAGAATTGATGCCTTTGAACTGTGGTTGGAAAAGAGTCTTGAGAGTCCCCTGGACTGCAAGATCAAACCAGTCAATCCTAAAGGAAATGACCCTGAATATACATTGGAAGGAATGATGCTGAAGCTGAAGCTCCAATATTTTGGTCACCTGATGCGAAGAGATGACATTGGAAAGAGCCTGATATTGGGAAAAACAGATGGCAAAAGGAGAAGGAGGGGGCTTCCCTGGTGGTCCAGTGGGTAAGAACACCGCCTTGCAGTGTATGGGGCGCCGGTTCGATCCCTGGCCTGGGAGGATCCCACGTGCTGCGGAGCGGCTGGACTGACGCGTCCAATTACCGAGCCGGAGCTCTGGAGCACATGTGCCTGGGCTGGTGCTCTGCAACGAGAGGGGCCGCTGCGATGGGAGGCCCACACGGGCCAAAGAACAAGATAAATAATAAATGAAAGATCAATAGAAATGGCCAAAAAAAAAAAAAAAAAGGAGAAGGAGGGGACAGAGGACAAGACGGTTGGACAGCATCACCAAGTCAACAGACATGAGTTTGAGCAGGCTCTGGGAGATGGTGAAGGGCAGAGAAGTCTGGTGTGCTGCAATCACAGAGTCTGACACGACTGAGTGACTAAACTGACTGGAAACTGAACTGTGTCTTTCAACTTGGTGTTTGAGCTGATGAAAAAGAAAAGCTACAATCTAACATTTAAAGTATATGCAATATAAATTTCTGTGTTACCTCCATTCAATGGCATTCTCCAAAGACTTGAAGGTTTTAGGACGACCACGTAAGAAATTTTGCATGCTATTAAGTGCATCCATGGCTGTACCTAGGTGTTAAACAAAAAATATTAACTGCATCACTTAACATATTCTGAGCATTTATATTTATTGAGTCAACTGTATACATCTCCCCTAAATGACAGTAGAATTAAGTGATGCATGGGGGGAAAAAGAAGCAGTTTAAGAAAATTCAGAAGACTGGTGTGAGAGCCAGCTTCCAAGACAGCTTCTAGTGGTTTATCCCCCCTGGTATCCAGTGGTCCCTCCATGCTGAAGATGGCTGACTTACATAAGCAATAGTGTGACTTCTGAGGCTGGGTCAGAAAAGACATGGCAGTTTCTTTTAAAATATTAAATAAAATTATGGGATATCATACAATTGAAATATTATGCAGCCATAAAATATGTTTATGAACTTTATGATGACGTAAAATGACTATGCCATGTCAGATGCGGACAAAATGAGTGAAGGTGTGAAAAGTACAAACTTTCAGTAAGAAAATAAGTAAGTCCTAAGGATGTCAAGTATAGCATGATGACTATAGCTAGTAACACTGTAGTGCATATGTGAAAGTCACTCAGAGTAGATCTTAAAAGTTCTCATCACAAAAAAATCTGTAACTATGTGTGGTGATAGATGTTAACTAGAAACACTGTGGTGATCATTTCACAATGTACACATATATCAAACCATGGTGTTGTACATTTGATAAGGTAAACGTCAGTTATATCTTAATATAAAAATACTTGCAAAGCCTTTGCCACAAAATAACATTAAAAAAAGATATAAAAGACAGAGGAGGGCTTCCCTGGTGGTCTAGTGGGTAAGGACACCGCCTTGCAGTGCAAGGAGCGCCGGTTTGATCCCTGGCCTGGGAAGATCCCACGTGCCGCAGAGCGGCTGGACTGATGTGTCCAATTGCCGAGTCAGAGCTCTGGGGCGCATGCGCTCAGAGCCGGCGCTCTGAGATGACAGAGGCCACCATAATGGGAGGCCCACAGGAGCCAAAGAACAAAGACGGATGAAAAATAGAGAAATGAAAGACCAATAGAAGTGGCCCACCTGTTCCCCTCCCTACCCCAAAAGATAAATAAATAAAATAAATGTTTAAAAAAAAAACAAAAAAAACCCAGAGGAACACACCTTAAGATGAAGAAGTCAACAAAAAATAAAGACAAGATAACAGTCATCTATCATCTACCATCTTTTTTATAAGCCAAAGATTTTGATTTAGTCAGCACTAAGAAAATTTACCTTCCACAACATCAATCATGCAGAGACCCAAGAGGCTTGGCACTAGGTTGGACGATGCTGTGTGGACTGATGGCACCACCCATGCTATGTCCAATGAGCATAATGGGAGGAGGGAGATCCCCATACATGGCTTCAACCACATTGCCAACATCTCTGTGAAGAGATAAGAAGTAAGATATAAGGCAGGGAATATTATTCTCTGACAACACTGTAAAAACAGCTTTCTTTCCTAATTCTCTCCTTTGGCCTATAACTAATAATCCCAGGACTGTAAAGGTCTAATAGGCCATCTTGCAAATGTACCTATGTAACCTCCTAACACAGTCCCTAGTACCTATACACATAGCCACATATCTAGCTCTTCTGATAAACGGCAGTTTAATGACTAAGAACCAAAAATTTCTGATTTCCTTTTACATCACACTGTCACTATTCCACATAATTTAGTACAATTACATAAATATCTACCTTTATTTTTTTGGTCTACTTATATTTTAAACCTACAATAACCCTGAGACTCTGAACCAATCATTCAACTGCTCAATGCCTGTTTTCCCCATCCATGAAACAGGAAAACAATTTTATTACGCAAAGCCTTTGCCACAAAATAACATTAAAAAAAGATATAAAAGACAGAGGAGGGCTTCCCTGGTGGTCTAGTGGGTAAGGACACCGCCTTGCAGTGCAAGGAGCGCCGGTTTGATCCCTGGCCTGGGAAGATCCCACGTGCCGCAGAGCGGCTGGACTGATGTGTCCAATTGCCGAGTCAGAGCTCTGGGGCGCATGCGCTCAGAGCCGGCGCTCTGAGATGACAGAGGCCACCATAATGGGAGGCCCACAGGAGCCAAAGAACAAAGACGGATGAAAAATAGAGAAATGAAAGACCAATAGAAGTGGCCCACCTGTTCCCCTCCCTACCCCAAAAGATAAATAAATAAAATAAATGTTTAAAAAAAAAACAAAAAAAACCCAGAGGAACACACCTTAAGATGAAGAAGTCAACAAAAAATAAAGACAAGATAACAGTCATCTATCATCTACCATCTTTTTTATAAGCCAAAGATTTTGATTTAGTCAGCACTAAGAAAATTTACCTTCCACAACATCAATCATGCAGAGACCCAAGAGGCTTGGCACTAGGTTGGACGATGCTGTGTGGACTGCGATGGCACCACCCATGCTATGTCCAATGAGCATAATGGGAGGAGGGAGATCCCCATACATGGCTTCAACCACATTGCCAACATCTCTGTGAAGAGATAAGAAGTAAGATATAAGGCAGGGAATATTATTCTCTGACAACACTGTAAAAACAGCTTTCTTTCCTAATTCTCTCCTTTGGCCTATAACTAATAATCCCAGGACTGTAAAGGTCTAATAGGCCATCTTGCAAATGTACCTATGTAACCTCCTAACACAGTCCCTAGTACCTATACACATAGCCACATATCTAGCTCTTCTGATAAACGGCAGTTTAATGACTAAGAACCAAAAATTTCTGATTTCCTTTTACATCACACTGTCACTATTCCACATAATTTAGTACAATTACATAAATATCTACCTTTATTTTTTTGGTCTACTTATATTTTAAACCTACAATAACCCTGAGACTCTGAACCAATCATTCAACTGCTCAATGCCTGTTTTCCCCATCCATGAAACAGGAAAACAATTTTATTACGCATTATAATGCAGCGAAGTTTTACCTCACAAGATAAACTGCAGACCTAGTTTATTTTTTACTGTGTGGATCTGGATTAGCTACTTAATCTCTCAGAGTTTCAACATATATAAAATGAAGATAAGAATAACAGTTACTATTCTGGATTTCTCTGAGGATTATCTGAGACACTCATTGGTGAAGAGTACTTTCATCACTTTACTTTGAAAAGAGTAAGGTGTTACACAAACATTATTATTTACAATTTGTCATGTAAAGTTATTTGAAGCATGAATGCAAATTCAGTGTTCAGGGAAATCAGAAAAATGTTCAGAGCTAATTTTTACTGGCTTTGTTCCAGTCTTTAATTATGAATGAACCTATAACGAAGTCAAACTCCAAAGCTCTGAAAAGGAGACATAAAAGAGGAACTTTGTTTTTCTTTCACTTTCTTTGCTATATCAATAGGTAATAAGTAAAGTGTGTTTCTAGAAACCACTGGCTTCTACCGCCTTCTCCTGGCAGTGAGTGAGTCAGCCAACTACAAAAGACAGTTTTATCTTGCTGAGTGTCTCTAGATACTTCAGGCACTTACACTGTTAATTTAGGGACACAGTCTTTCAAATATAGTTCTCCACAGTCATCAGAAATGGCAAAATTAAATGTTATTATTTCTGAAGAAATTAATCTTAAAAATCTCATACAATAATTATAGAAAAGAATAGGTTAGTTGCAGTATCTGCAGACAATCTGAATGAGAGATGAGTAGGCCACTTAATTTTATAAGCAGAAACAAATAATATTTCAATATTCCTTCAGAGTCAAATTTAAGACTAACATTTTTCATTTGTTACAGGTAAAATGAGTAAAATAAATAGACGCTATGAAAGATTATATAGTTAGTAATTGGGTATACAATTTGGTGGATGCTATCTAGGGGGATCCTGTCATATTTATTAACACTAGTTCATTTCCTGAGGAGAAGTATCACATATACCACAGACAGAACAGAAGAATCGGAGTATCAGAGTAACCTGAGCTTGAATCTTGGCTCTTCTCCTTTCAGCGGAGTTGCTTTTTATAAGGGTTTAGGTTCTAAGGTTGATGGGAAAGGCAAAAATCATGTCGTCAAGGGCTACCTGAAAACCCACTAACTGTCCATTAAAATGCCCATTTTAAGATTCTTGTTTCAGAGTGATTGAATTCAGAAATCATACAAATTTTTTTTTAAATTTTGGCCCCTTTTATTGTTTTTTTTATTTATGGATTTTCATCCATCTTTATTCTTTGGCCTGTGTGGGCCTCCCACTGCAGTGGCCTCTCTTGTTGCAGAGCACTGGCTTGGGGCACATGTGCTCCAGAGCACTGGCTCATAACTGGACAGGCGGGCCCTCCCAGTCTGGGATCGAACCAGTGCCCCTTGCACTTGCAAGGTGGACTCTTTACCCACTGGAACACCTTCAGTGTTCGGGAATCTGTTCAGAGCTAATTTTTACTGGCTTTGTTCCAGTCTTTAATTATGAATGAACCTATAACGAAGTCAAACTCCAAAGCTCTGAAAAGGAGACATAAAAGAGGAACTTTGTTTTTCTTTCACTTTCTTTGCTATATCAATAGGTAATAAGTAAAGTGTGTTTCTAGAAACCACTGGCTTCTACCGCCTTCTCCTGGCAGTGAGTGAGTCAGCCAACTACAAAAGACAGTTTTATCTTGCTGAGTGTCTCTAGATACTTCAGGCACTTACACTGTTAATTTAGGGACACAGTCTTTCAAATATAGTTCTCCACAGTCATCAGAAATGGCAAAATTAAATGTTATTATTTCTGAAGAAATTAATCTTAAAAATCTCATACAATAATTATAGAAAAGAATAGGTTAGTTGCAGTATCTGCAGACAATCTGAATGAGAGATGAGTAGGCCACTTAATTTTATAAGCAGAAACAAATAATATTTCAATATTCCTTCAGAGTCAAATTTAAGACTAACATTTTTCATTTGTTACAGGTAAAATGAGTAAAATAAATAGACGCTATGAAAGATTATATAGTTAGTAATTGGGTATACAATTTGGTGGATGCTATCTAGGGGGATCCTGTCATATTTATTAACACTAGTTCATTTCCTGAGGAGAAGTATCACATATACCACAGACAGAACAGAAGAATCGGAGTATCAGAGTAACCTGAGCTTGAATCTTGGCTCTTCTCCTTTCAGCGGAGTTGCTTTTTATAAGGGTTTAGGTTCTAAGGTTGATGGGAAAGGCAAAAATCATGTCGTCAAGGGCTACCTGAAAACCCACTAACTGTCCATTAAAATGCCCATTTTAAGATTCTTGTTTCAGAGTGATTGAATTCAGAAATCATACAAATTTTTTTTTAAATTTTGGCCCCTTTTATTGTTTTTTTTATTTATGGATTTTCATCCATCTTTATTCTTTGGCCTGTGTGGGCCTCCCACTGCAGTGGCCTCTCTTGTTGCAGAGCACTGGCTTGGGGCACATGTGCTCCAGAGCACTGGCTCATAACTGGACAGGCGGGCCCTCCCAGTCTGGGATCGAACCAGTGCCCCTTGCACTTGCAAGGCAGACTCTTTACCCACTGGAACACCAGGGGAAGTCCCCAGAAATCATAGAAATGTTTTATTGCTTCAACTATTTCAGCAAGAATCCAATGTATTGGCTCTTCTGATTCTTGGTAATTAACTTCATCTCTTACAGAAGGTTTTAATCATGTATTTTCTTTTGAATTTTTTGTGTGAGTTACCCACTTACTGTCTCTTAGCTCTCATTCACCTTTCGTATGTTCTGCAATAACTGGGTGAGGCTTTTAAATATTTTCCTTTGCGGCTGACAAGATGTTAAGCTATGCCAACAGAGGGCAAAGGAGAGATACTACAGAAAAGAGAGGGTTTCGTTCTTGATATACACTGACTCCACAAGCTCCTGTAGTCTTTTCCAGTGCCCAGCTCCTGCAACAAAGGTTTCTCCAAGCACTCCATCCCCCCCATCCCCAGTGCTTTTTAATTCCCCCAAGATTTACTGACGTATAATTGGTATATTAAAAAAGGTACACAGGTTATGTATACAGTTTGGTAAGTATACACTCCTGTTACCATTGCCATGATCAAGGGAATAAACACATGGACCACCTCCAAAAAATTCCTTGCACTGCTGCTATGCGTGCGTGTGCACATATGCATGGTAAAAACACATGACAGCTACACTCCTAACAAACTTTTATCAAACAACCTTGTTAACTCTAGGCATTATGTTGTACTGAAGATCTCTAGGACCACCCCCGGTATTTCTGCTGCAGAGTGATTCTGGTGAGCACCTCCATATGAACAGCTTCCCTTGAACACTACAGGGCAGATTTCTGGCACGTTCTGCCAACACAGCATCAAAGTGACTTCTCTGACTTCAGTAAGCTATCACTATACCCTCTCCAACAAGGTCTAGATCTCAACCTCTTCCACTCAGGTTCTGTCTCAGCCTGAGAGAAAATACGAAGCGGATGCTTCTAAATCTGCTATTTCTAGTCTTTCCTTCTGTTTTTCAAAATTTTTTCCAGCTTTACTGAGATATAACGGATAGATAAAATTACAATATACTTAAAGTGTACAATATGATGATTTGACATACGTAACACAGTCACATGATTCCCATAATCAAGTCAATTAATCTTATATTCTTTAGAGTTCTATTTCTTACTAGCCAATTCCTGATTACTGCAATCCTGTTATAGTTAATCTTTATATTAAGCTTTCCTTGTTTAAATTACTGTGCAATTTCTCTCTCCTGATCATCCAAGACTCACACACGATTAGACAATGTTTCCTTAAGATCATCAGTCAATTCTTTAATTTCTTCTTGAATGTCAGTCAAGCCCTCATATTCTTGCCTGGTTGCCTGGCTACTCAGATGATTCCTTTCACTTTTTCTGTCACGAGTCAAGAAACATTTTAATCATTCACAAATTTTCTCTGGATATTACTAGCATGCTTGATTATTTCAGGTGTTATTGTTCTCACTTTACAAAGGAACAATTGAGAAGGCAGATTCTTGGCTCTCCTTTCATGGTTTCTCAGGCACATGACTATTGAGTGGAAAGGTTCTCATACACTGTTATTTCTCTCTTTGCCAAGCACTATGGTTGAATGATCACAGTTCTGGTCTATTAACTCTGACCTCACACAGTGACCGAGCCAATTTCCTCACTGATAAAAAGGTGACAATAGTCACAGTACAGATTAATTAAAACAAATAAGTAATTTATTCTTAATAAATGTTTAACTTACACTTAAGAAAGCCTGGCAGATAGAAAGCACATTAACAACATCTACTATAACAATACAATTCTGGCCACATGAGTCTGGCTTCCGAAAGAAAAACAGTTTACTTATACCCAGATTCAACTGCTTAAGCAGGAAGGGACTATCAAGATACTCTGGGCGCCAGAAGTACACTTGAGAGAGCATGCTTTAAGCACATGAGAGAGCACGTATTAAAACCCGTGTAGCGGGAAAAATCCTGTTTACAATACATAATGTTATATGTGTATGTGATCGGTTGTGTCTGACTGTGTGACGCCATGGACTGCAGTCCACCATACTCCTCCGTCCATAGATTTTCCAGGCAAGAACACTAGAGTGGGTTGCCATTTCCTACTCCAAAAGATCTTCCTGACCCAGGGATTGAACCCACATCTCCTGTATTGGCAGGCAGATACTTTACCACTGAGTCACAAGGGAAGCCCATAGAATATAGAAGAGTGATTCCCAAACACCAGTCATAGGACCGGCTGCGTCAGATTCCTTTATAGAAATTTATCAAAATATAAATGCCCAAACCCACTAGCAGAAGTATTAATCCAAGAGGTGTGGGGCAGGGCCGAATTATCTGTACTCTTAATCACTTCTCAGCTGATTCTGATGAATGGCCAGGTTTGAGAGTCATTGTCTATGCTGTACTCATCATTTACTTTGTGGTCCAGGCTATATTTTCTTCTTTAACACACTGTTTCCATCTCACTATAAAGCTGGAAAAAGAATGTGGGCAGAATATCTTAAGAATATCTTAGAGGGCATTTTGTACACAACTATTTTTTAAGCATAGATCCCTAATTAATATCCAGGTTCTATTGAACCCTGTCAACAAACTAAACTGTGGCCTGAAGAATTTTCAAGTGCTTTAAATGATGACCATCATAGTTGAATATATCAAGAAAGATGGAGGTTTATTTTAATATTGAATAGTAAAGAAACACCAGATATAGAGGGGAAAATAAAAAAGAAGTAACATTTTCTCTGTCATTTATCATTCAACAATCTCACAAGGAGAGCCATAAAGACTTTTTTATTTTTGATTTTGTCCTCTTTCATCAGCTTTTGATTTTTATTTATTTTCATCCATCTTCATTCTTTGGCCTGTGTGGGCCTCCCATTGCAGTGGCCTCTGTTGTTGGGACTAGCTCTGGGCGCATGCGCTCAGGCGTTGGCTCATAATTGAACATACAATTCTGGCCACATGAGTCTGGCTTCCGAAAGAAAACAGTTTACTTATACCCAGATTCAACTGCTTAAGCAGGAAGGGACTATCAAGATACTCTGGGCGCCAGAAGTACACTTGAGAGAGCATGCTTTAAGCACATGAGAGAGCACGTATTAAAACCCGTGTAGCGGGAAAAATCCTGTTTACAATACATAATGTTATATGTGTATGTGATCGGTTGTGTCTGACTGTGTGACGCCATGGACTGCAGTCCACCATACTCCTCCGTCCATAGATTTTCCAGGCAAGAACACTAGAGTGGGTTGCCATTTCCTACTCCAAAAGATCTTCCTGACCCAGGGATTGAACCCACATCTCCTGTATTGGCAGGCAGATACTTTACCACTGAGTCACAAGGGAAGCCCATAGAATATAGAAGAGTGATTCCCAAACACCAGTCATAGGACCGGCTGCGTCAGATTCCTTTATAGAAATTTATCAAAATATAAATGCCCAAACCCACTAGCAGAAGTATTAATCCAAGAGGTGTGGGGCAGGGCCGAATTATCTGTACTCTTAATCACTTCTCAGCTGATTCTGATGAATGGCCAGGTTTGAGAGTCATTGTCTATGCTGTACTCATCATTTACTTTGTGGTCCAGGCTATATTTTCTTCTTTAACACACTGTTTCCATCTCACTATAAAGCTGGAAAAAGAATGTGGGCAGAATATCTTAAGAATATCTTAGAGGGCATTTTGTACACAACTATTTTTTAAGCATAGATCCCTAATTAATATCCAGGTTCTATTGAACCCTGTCAACAAACTAAACTGTGGCCTGAAGAATTTTCAAGTGCTTTAAATGATGACCATCATAGTTGAATATATCAAGAAAGATGGAGGTTTATTTTAATATTGAATAGTAAAGAAACACCAGATATAGAGGGGAAAATAAAAAAGAAGTAACATTTTCTCTGTCATTTATCATTCAACAATCTCACAAGGAGAGCCATAAAGACTTTTTTATTTTTGATTTTGTCCTCTTTCATCAGCTTTTGATTTTTATTTATTTTCATCCATCTTCATTCTTTGGCCTGTGTGGGCCTCCCATCGCAGTGCCCTCTCTTGTTGCAGAGCACTAGCTCTGGGCGCATGCGCTCCAGGACGTTGGCTCATAATTGAACACACCAGTCCAGCTGCTCTGCAGCACGTGGGATCTTCCCAGGCCAGGGATCAAACTGGTGCCCCTTGCACTGCAAGGCGGACTCTTTAACCATTGGACCACCAGGGAAGCCCCATATTATTTTTTATAATAGTACTGTTAGCCAGGTGATTGTATAAATAGTATTACTTACTTTGCCATTGTTTCTGCAGACAGGTCTTCAGAATTTCTGACTTTTGTTTCACCTAAAAGAAAATATTTCATAAATAAAATTCCCAAGGAGATAAATGATAAAAGCAAGAGTATTATCTTCCAAAAAACCTCATTTTAAGATAATGAAATGGGGACTTGTTAATTGTACATGATAGGCACAACAAGGATTTTGTTACAGATATATCTTAATGAAGGATAATTATAGCAGCAAAGATTTTTCCACATTCCTTATACATCACCAGCATCAGAACTGGATTATATTAGCAGACATTTTCTTATCTAAACAACAAGATATATATCTGTGCGAATTTATAAAATATTTATGAAAACTGAAAGTTAAGGCTTCCCTCAAAATGCCCAAATGGAACAGACCAGGCCACAATAAACTCCATAATACTTAACACTATTCAAAGCGCTTGGCAAATAGGTCACTGACTCAGTGACTAATTAAGAACCTTACTCACCATGACCTCGAAGATCCAAAGCTACGATCCTACATTGAACCCTACTAATGATTGCTGCCTAGGAGGAAAAGGAAAAGTATTAAAACACATCTGGGTTAAGAAATCTCTCCCCGTTACCAACAAGAGCTTTGTTCAGTGAAATGTCATCAGAATTCAAGGATCCCAAGAGAATCAAAGGATTTCCTGTTTAAAGCAAAATGTGAAAAATATTGACTCTCTGCTTTTTTGTGTATACATTCTGGTTCCATCCCAACTTTAAAACATGAAATCTCTCTTTAAAATTTAACTCTTCCTAGCTTTTCACGAAACAGAATAAGCACCTCTAAGCAATGCCCCTCTAAGCTCTTCTAGCACCTAGGATTTTCATCCATAATCACTGGTTATCTTTTCCCTACTCTGGAAGGGAAATTCTCTTGACAAGGACCATGAGTCAGTCAGTCTATATCGTGGCTCAGGATATCACACAAATATGACACTCAGATCATGAAATAACCTTGAAAGCAGCACAAGTCATGAAATCTACCAAAGATTCACATAAGATAGAACAGCAGTACACATAAGTTTATACCAATTAAAAATATATTGAAAAAAAGAAATCACATCATGAGCAAGTACAACTTTATTGGTTAAACACACCTAAAATAATTGAGGCTCTTCTTCCTCAAATGAGCTAGATTCTTAGGTAATAATACATCACAATTAGTGTCAGTAAGTGACATCATCACTTTTTTAACTTTTAAGAAAAAGATACAGGACAACTATTTAGGCTACCTCTTAAATCTCATGATGAGGAAACTGAAGTCAAGAGAAAGTAAATTATCTGCTCAGGATCATACAACTATTAGTAAAAAATAAGACCAGAACCAAGGTGAGCTACTAACATAACAGTCAATGTATAACATAAATCAGAGCTCTTAAATCACATTTTCCTCTCATTTTATTTTTTATTTTTTTAAATTTTATTTATCTTTTGTGGGGTGGGGTGGGGAGGGAGGGGTATGGGTGGGCCACCTCCATTGGTCCTTCATTTCTCTATTTTCAAACGTTCTTTCTTTGTTCTTTGGCTCCTGTGGGCCTCCCATTGCGGTGGTCTCTGTCGTCGCAGAGGCGCGCCAGAGCTCCAGCTCGGTAATTGGACACATCGGGTCCAGCCCCTCCGCAGCACGTGGGATCTTCCCAGGCCAGGGATGGAACCAGTGCCCCTTGCACTGCAAGGAGGTGTCCTTACCCACTGGACCACCAGGGGAAGCCCCTCGTTTTATTTTTAATTGACTAAATATGTAAGAGGTGGATCATAAAGAAGACTGACCCCTGAAGAACTGATGCTTTCGAACTGTGGTGCTGGAGAAGGCTCTTGAGAAACCCTTGGACAGCAAAGAGATCAAACCAGTCAATCCTAAAGGAAATTAACCCTGAACATTTATTGGAAGGACTGATGCTGAAGTTCCAATACTTTGGGCACCTGATGTGAAGAGCTGACTCACTGGAAAAGACCCTGATACTGGGAAAGATTGAAGGCAAGAGGAAAAGAGGGTGACAGAGGATGAGATGGTTGGATGGCATCACTGAGTCAATGGACATGAGCTTGAGTAAACTCAGGGAAACACTGAAGGACAGTAAAGCCTGGTGTACTGCAGTTCGTGGGGTTGCAAAGAGACACAATTTAGCAACTGAACAATGAAACAACAGAAACATATTTTGAATACATTTATATTATAAAAATATAGACAATTAATAAAGAATGAGAGGAGAAAAAACTCCTCTATGATTTGCCATCCAAATGTCATCTCTTTGGGTGCTTCCTATGATCTTTTTTCCCAAGCTCTGTTGAATTATTACTGACATATAACACTGAAGTTTAAGGCACTGGCTGTGATCATTTGATATATAGGTATATGCAAAATGGTTACCACAAAAACCCCCATCCCCTCACATAATTATCATTTGTGTGTGTGGGTAACATTTAAGATCTACTCTCTTAACAATTTTCACATATTAATTCCCTACAATTAATTACAGTCATCATGCTATACATTATTTAAATAGACTCCCAGGGGCTTCCCTGGTTACATATGCCAAAGAATAAAGATGGATGAAAATAAACGGATAAAAAATCAATAAAAGATGCCAAAACAAAGACGCCCAGAACTAATTTATCTTATAGCTAGTAGTCTGTACCCTTTGAGAGACATCGCCCATTTACCCTACATTCTAGCCCTCTTCTAAAATGTCATCTTGGGCTTCCCCTGGTGGTCCAGTGGGTAAGGACACCACCTTGCAGTGAAAGGGGCACCAGTTCAATCCCTGGCTGGGAAGATCCCACGTGCCGTGGAGCGGCTGGACCAATGTGTCCAATTACCCAGCCGGAGCTCTGGAGCGCACGCGCCCAGAGCCAATGCTCTGCGACAACAGATGCCACCGCGATGGGAGGCCCACAGGAGCCAAAGAACAAAAGACAGATGAAAATAGAGAAATGAAGGACCAATAGAAGTGGCCTGCCTGCTCCTCTCCCTCCTCAACCAGACCCCCACCCAAAATAAATATATGAATAAATCTTTAAAAATAAAATAAAATAAAATGTCATCTTTTTTAAGATTCTACATATAACTGAGAACATATATTATTTCTCTTTCTTTATCTGACTTATTTCACCGAGCATAATGGACTCAAAGTTCTCCATGCTGTTACAAAAGGCAGGATTCCTTTCTTTTGCATGGCCGAGCATTCTTGTGTGTAAGAAAGACACATATTTTGTATGAAGTTATTCAGTCTTACCAACACCATTTATTTTAGAGATTATCTTTCCCTCATGGAGTCTTCTTGGATTCCTTGGAATTTTTGATTTTGGTGAACGTATCAACTTTTCTTTAATAGCTTCCACTTCTTGCTTGCCCCAGGGTCATATATGAATGTCCTTATAGTTCATTTTCTAAATTCTATAGTTTAATCCATTTGGATCTTTTCATATTAACGTATTTTTACACATGGGCTTATTTCTGGATTCTTTCTGCCAATACCATGCTGCTGATAAGAGTTTTAGAATATGTTTTGATATCTAAGAGAGCAAGTTCCTTCTTTCCTGTTCGTCTTCAAAATTATCTCGGCAATCACTGGACATTTATTCTGTGTGAATTTCAGAACCTCATGAAAAATCTGACTGAGATTCGGGGGAATTAGATTCATACAGGAACATGATTTATTTCTCCATTCAGGTTTTCCCTTATCTATACTAGTACCCTGATAATTCTAAAGCTCTTCAGTAACTTCTCATTTCCTAAAACAATGATACTCAATTGCACAAGTAGACAGATGTGCACCAAAATGTTCAGTTTTCCAGAACTTTGTAATCTGGATGTATTTACAACTGTTTTAAGCAAGTGACTTTCCTAATTCTGACATGCCTAATATATGTTTAACGTGTGTGTGGACAGGAGAAGCTTCATGTTTAACAACAGCTCCCTTTCCTATTTGCCTGAACAATTTCCTAGCTAGGTATACAAGGTCACTCCCCCAATAATTTTAATCCCATGATCTTTCTAGTCATCTCTTTCCCTGCTCCCTAACTTTATACTTAAGCTAATTATAACTTTCAAAACATATTTCACGACCTTTGTATTTCTCTCTTCTTGAAATGCCTCTTATACTTGGTCTTGAAAATTCAGATGTCCCCTATCTTATGAAACTGTCTTTATAGTCCTCCTCAACCATCACCAGTGTTAATCATTCCCTCCTCTGTTACTTTTGTTTCTTGTACATAGATGCTATAAACTCAACTGACAACTGAGCTCTTGAATCAAGCAATTGATCAAGAACCTCACATCTTTTCTTTGTTCTCACAACCACTCTATTAACCAGTTAATATTATACTCATTTTACAAATTAAGAAAGTAAAGTTTGACAGAATAAGCTGTTTGAGATTCAAATCCTAGTCCGCCTAAAATAAAAGCTTCTTAAAATTTTTGCTGTTAATATCTATCTATCTATGTGCTATCTCCATTTTTTTTCTATTTTCCCTATTAGACTTGTAACATCATATGAAAATAAGAGGATACATGTAACTCTCCATTATACCTATAGCATCTTGCATAATGTCCAGTACAAAGTAGTGACTTAAGTATTTGCCGACTGGCTGATATTATTAAAGAGCGAAGTCTCATTTTTCTATCCTTAGTAATCTAGCATAATACTGGTAACACAGAATACATTCATAAATACTTGCTAACATAAACTGAATTAAATGGGAGAAGAGGGCTTCCCTGGTGGTTCAGTGGGTGGAAAGTCCGCCTTGCAGTTCAAAGGGCACGGGTTTTATCCCTGGCCCAGGAAGATCCCACGTGCCGCGGAGGGGCTGGACCCGATGTGTCCAATTACTGAGCCGGAGCTCTGGAACGCATGCGCCCAGAACCAGTGCTCTGCGACGAGTGAGGCCACTGCAATGGGAGGCCCCACACATGCCAAAGAATAAAAGATGGATGAAAATAAATATAAAACTAAAAAGAGGCATGGTGCGGAAAAAATGTTTTTAAAAAAAAATGAGAGAAGAAACAGGAATCAACAGACACTACAGATTCAATTCTTTGTTTCAATCAGTTCACACTTGGTTGGTACCTGGTCCCTCAGAGGTACCAAAGCTGGAAGGGGCTGGAGGTTGACTTTTTTTTTTTTTTTAATTTTGGCCTCTTTTATTGGTCCTTCATTTATTTATTTTCATCCATCTTAATTTTTCGGCCTGTGTGGGCCTCCTGTCACAGCGGCCTCTCTCATTGCAGAGCACTGGCTCTGGGTGCATGCGCTCCAGAGCACTGGCTCCGCAATTGGACACGCTGGCCCAGCTGCTCTGAGGCATGTGGGATCTTCCCAGGCCAGGGATCAAACTGGCGTCCCTTGCACTGCAAGGTGGTGTCCTTACCCACTGGACCACCAGGGAAACCCTGGAGGTTGATTTTAAGTTCTTTTTAGCTACCATAGCTGCTACATTAGGAATAGGTACCTGTTGCTGTTACTTGTTCACTTAAAATACATTCCCTGAGTATACAGTATGTTTCCGGAATAAATAAACCCTGGTCTATGCCTCCAAAAAAAGCTTATGGTCTAGCTGAGGGATATAAACGACTGAAGCCATACTACTAAGGAATTGTAATGTGCCTAGTCCAAATGTGTTCTAAGTCTAAAATACATACTGGACTTCAAAGACAGTATAAGAAATAATGTGAAATATCTCAACAGTAATTTTATATTGATTATCTATTGACACTATAATACTTTGGGTACCCAAAATATAATATATACTAAAATTAAGTTCACCTGTTTCTTTCTACCTATTTAATGTCTTACATATGTGGCTGCTATTATATCTCTGCCACATAGCACAGGTCTAGAGAATGAGTCTGGCACTTACAGGCAAATCATACAGCTATGTACCAGAGTAAGAGAAAGCAAGCAGCAAACAAGACAAGGGCCAAATCATTCAATCATTTAACAACAGTTAAGTAAGTGCCTATGTGCCAAAAACTCTGTTAGGCATTTGGGAAACAAAGAGCTAAGACATTATCCCTGTTCTCATGGAATTCACAGCCTAACAGAAAACATGAGAAGGTACCTTTTTACTTAATTCCCTCCTCAACACCAGTCACCTGCTCCAGGTATCTAGTGCTGCATTCCCATTTGTTTCCACTTTCTGTCCTTCAGACTCCGTAGGGTAAGTAGAGGACACATGTGTATCTACCTGATACATAAGAAGCGATGACAATTTCATTTTAGATAAGAATGTTGCCAGTATCTTAACAGTACCTCCCCTTACATATGTGGTAACACACTCCAAAGTCAAGAATATTGGGAAGATCTACAACTGGCAGTATTCCCATAGACGCGTTTTCTACTCTACACAAAGGTTATCATCAACTAAATATTACTTACTTTCTAGTAGTTCACTAGCACCATTAAAATATAAAGCATTATTTTGAAAAAGAATAAATATTTTCTAAATATTTATGGGACATTTCCATGAATAGTATGGTAGGCTCTATTAAGGAGAAAAAGACAGACATTATCTCTATCAAAAGCACCCCAAAAGAATGTCTGCTTATCTATTACTTAAACCACTGAGACACAGACTCCTATTTTGGACAATTTGTTCCCTTTCACCCCAATGCAATATATATAGAACATTTTATATACTGAAGAATTCACACATTAAAGTTCATTATACTGAAAAACATCTAAAGAATAGGTGATTCTGGTCTGGGATGATAAATATTTGGAATTGATTTATTCCCAACCTTCTCCAATGAAACCCAGTAAGTGAGCACAGAAGACTTAGACTAGTCAAATTCATCCTAAAGTAAATGATGATTGTGCTATCATTAATTTCCACTATCAACTACTTACTTACCGTGAACACAGCCCAGGAAAGGGCGGAATGGCCTCCTCCATGCAGAAGGAGTAGGACTGGACCCTGTGAACCACTCTTGTAAACTCGAAAAGTGTATGAATAGTTAAAGATAACATATGTAAGTTTTTGCTCACTAAAGTTTTTGATTACTTGGTCATAATGATACCAATCAGAAAACTCAGGCAGGACCAAGCTATAAGCAAAGCTACAGACTTCCAAGCCTAAGAAGCACTCATGAAGAAGTTTCTGAGACATCAGACCTGTTTTAGAGGCATGGGAGCTATACAACCACTTTTTCAACAGAAAAGAAAAAAATAACAAAACTATTCCCTTTGCCCTAAAGAGGACATAATCTCTGGTTTCTAGACATTAAACTGGTACAACTCACTTGACTCATGAAATCTTCCTGTGGTCCTCAGAAGACATTATTAGTTTCAGGAATTTAATTCTTAATCCCTTCCCCATGCATCAGACAATCATGCCGAAATAAATACTGGTATATTCTTACAAGTAACATTCCATGACATGCAAGGAACAGGCAAGGAATAAAAATAAAACAGCAAAAATAAAGAATGTTTTAGAAACTATACAAATCTTCCTAGATATTCTAAGCTTATTAAGGAATAAGCTGTTTTTCAAAGGATATATCCTTGCCAGTTTCATTCTCGACTTCTACATCTTCCATGGATTCAAAGTACTGACTCCAAGGAACAGGAGAAAAGTCTCGTTTTCTTCCAGGGCTAAAGGTAAAAACAAAGAGAGATTTCAAATAGAAAATAGTTATGCATGAAATGGATAAAATCTTGATCAACAAATATTAAATGTAACTCTGAAATGAAAATAGAAAGATATTTTCTCATAAAGATATGAGGAGATTTTATATGCAAAGTATTACATTAAAATGTGTTTTAAAAAGCTCAAATATGGGGCTTCCCCTGGTGGTCCAGTGGGTAAGGACACCGCCTTGCAGTACAACGGGCGCCAGTTCGATCCCTGGCCTGGGAAAATCCCATGTGCCGCGGAGCAGCTGGACCGATGTGTCCAATTACTGAGCCGTAGCTCTGGGGCGCATGTGCCCAGAGCCGGCGCTCTGCGACGACAGAGGCCACCGCGATGGGAGGCCCACAGGAGCCAAAGAACAAAGACGGATGGAAATAGATAAATGAAAGACCAATAGAAGTGGCCTGCCTGTCCCCCTCCCTCCCCACCTCATCCCCCAAAAGATAAATAAATAAAATAAAATGTTTTTTTTTTTAAAAAGCTCAAATATGGATAAAAATTTTAGGATTTTAGGAGAATCATTAGTATATTTTAATCACAAATATACTGTGTGTATACATACACAACAAAACCTGCTAGTTCTCTCCTTATTCTTGGTTATAGGCTTATTCCTATCCTCTCAATCCACTTTAATATTGTTCCTACAGCAATAATTTTTGGTTACTATTGCTTCTTCATAACTTTAATCTTTCACGTTTTTTCATGCTTCTTTGTCATTTCCCAACCAAATGGCAAACTGGCCATATCAATACCTTGAATTTCTAGGCATTAATCTGAAGATAAGCTCATACAGAACTAAATGACTTATCTATTCAACCTTGAATCAGCAAATACATTCAAACCATGACATGAAAGGAACAGGCAAGGAATAAAAATAAAACAGCAAAAATAAAGAATGTTTTAGAAACTATACAAATCTTCCTAGATATTCTAAGCTTATTAAGGAATAAGCTGTTTTTCAAAGGATATATCCTTGCCAGTTTCATTCTCGACTTCTACATCTTCCATGGATTCAAAGTACTGACTCCAAGGAACAGGAGAAAAGTCTCGTTTTCTTCCAGGGCTAAAGGTAAAAACAAAGAGAGATTTCAAATAGAAAATAGTTATGCATGAAATGGATAAAATCTTGATCAACAAATATTAAATGTAACTCTGAAATGAAAATAGAAAGATATTTTCTCATAAAGATATGAGGAGATTTTATATGCAAAGTATTACATTAAAATGTGTTTTAAAAAGCTCAAATATGGGGCTTCCCCTGGTGGTCCAGTGGGTAAGGACACCGCCTTGCAGTACAACGGGCGCCAGTTCGATCCCTGGCCTGGGAAAATCCCATGTGCCGCGGAGCAGCTGGACCGATGTGTCCAATTACTGAGCCGTAGCTCTGGGGCGCATGTGCCCAGAGCCGGCGCTCTGCGACGACAGAGGCCACCGCGATGGGAGGCCCACAGGAGCCAAAGAACAAAGACGGATGGAAATAGATAAATGAAAGACCAATAGAAGTGGCCTGCCTGTCCCCCTCCCTCCCCACCTCATCCCCCAAAAGATAAATAAATAAAATAAAATGTTTTTTTTTTTAAAAAGCTCAAATATGGATAAAAATTTTAGGATTTTAGGAGAATCATTAGTATATTTTAATCACAAATATACTGTGTGTATACATACACAACAAAACCTGCTAGTTCTCTCCTTATTCTTGGTTATAGGCTTATTCCTATCCTCTCAATCCACTTTAATATTGTTCCTACAGCAATAATTTTTGGTTACTATTGCTTCTTCATAACTTTAATCTTTCACGTTTTTTCATGCTTCTTTGTCATTTCCCAACCAAATGGCAAACTGGCCATATCAATACCTTGAATTTCTAGGCATTAATCTGAAGATAAGCTCATACAGAACTAAATGACTTATCTATTCAATGTGCCACTGTGTAATAGAGAAACAGCAGAAATAACCTACATATCGGCAGGTGAGTAATTAAAATAAATTTTGGTACATAGAGAAATAATAGCTATAAAAATAAGGAAGCAATTATATATTGATAAAATTCCTTATTTATGGATATGATACACTGTGAAGTAAACAAACATGATGCACATACTATCATACAGGTTAAAATGGAATATGTATAAATACAATTGCTTGTGCATATTTAGAATATCTCTGGAAGAATACTGATAAAAACACTGATGTCAACCTGGGAGGGGAACTATGACTAGGAGGTGAGAGGGTCAACATTCAGTGTACATCCCTTTCTATCTTTTGATTTTTGAACCATAATATCATGTAAAAGTATTATTTTTAAAACAAAGCAAAACTAATCAATAAACATCGACTATAACCTATGTCTTCAACCTTGGATGGAACACAAAGAAAAAACCCTGAGTCTTCATTTATTTCCATGCCTATTCTTCTTTCCAGTAATGTAGGAAATTCAGAATCCTATACCAACATTTACTACTGCCTGAGATCTTATACACACTATGAGACCAAACTGAGAATATGTACAAAGTATAACACAAAGCTCCTTTTAAAAACTTAATACAAAAGTACTCTAGGTTGACTATAATACTGGAATGGATTACAATGGGGCAGCTGGGCAATCAAGGATGTATTCTCTCAACAGTCAAGTACTGACTGAATAACATTTTCTGCTACGCACTGAAACAGGTCAGTGGGTCTAAATCCATAGAATAAAATCACCTGGGGGAAAAAATCACCTGCGAAGCTTATAAAAATACAGATCCTTGGGTCTCACCTCTAGAAATTGATTTAAACCATCTGGGATGTGACCTAGGTTCTGATAATTTTTAAAGTTTCCCAAGTTGAGACAGAGGTGTTAGAAATACTATTCCTCCTTATTCTTGGTTATAGGCTTATTCCTATCCTCTCAATCCACTTTAATATTGTTCCTACAGCAATAATTTTTGGTTACTATTGCTTCTTCATAACTTTAATCTTTCACGTTTTTTCATGCTTCTTTGTCATTTCCCAACCAAATGGCAAACTGGCCATATCAATACCTTGAATTTCTAGGCATTAATCTGAAGATAAGCTCATACAGAACTAAATGACTTATCTATTCAATGTGCCACTGTGTAATAGAGAAACAGCAGAAATAACCTACATATCGGCAGGTGAGTAATTAAAATAAATTTTGGTACATAGAGAAATAATAGCTATAAAAATAAGGAAGCAATTATATATTGATAAAATTCCTTATTTATGGATATGATACACTGTGAAGTAAACAAACATGATGCACATACTATCATACAGGTTAAAATGGAATATGTATAAATACAATTGCTTGTGCATATTTAGAATATCTCTGGAAGAATACTGATAAAAACACTGATGTCAACCTGGGAGGGGAACTATGACTAGGAGGTGAGAGGGTCAACATTCAGTGTACATCCCTTTCTATCTTTTGATTTTTGAACCATAATATCATGTAAAAGTATTATTTTTAAAACAAAGCAAAACTAATCAATAAACATCGACTATAACCTATGTCTTCAACCTTGGATGGAACACAAAGAAAAAACCCTGAGTCTTCATTTATTTCCATGCCTATTCTTCTTTCCAGTAATGTAGGAAATTCAGAATCCTATACCAACATTTACTACTGCCTGAGATCTTATACACACTATGAGACCAAACTGAGAATATGTACAAAGTATAACACAAAGCTCCTTTTAAAAACTTAATACAAAAGTACTCTAGGTTGACTATAATACTGGAATGGATTACAATGGGGCAGCTGGGCAATCAAGGATGTATTCTCTCAACAGTCAAGTACTGACTGAATAACATTTTCTGCTACGCACTGAAACAGGTCAGTGGGTCTAAATCCATAGAATAAAATCACCTGGGGGAAAAAATCACCTGCGAAGCTTATAAAAATACAGATCCTTGGGTCTCACCTCTAGAAATTGATTTAAACCATCTGGGATGTGACCTAGGTTCTGATAATTTTTAAAGTTTCCCAAGTTGAGACAGAGGTGTTAGAAATACAAAGGGAGAGTACATAATTTGGAACGACAGAGGAGTTCAATTTCCTCATAGTTCCTACCAGTTGGCAAGTCAACTGATCTAAACTCTGCTTTAAATTATAGTGATTAAGTAAAACAAGATATCTTTTAAAAGAACCAGATAAATCTGGTAGTTGCTCAGTAAATGGATAAACCTACCTTCTCATAGAAAACTCCCTCTGGGAAGTAAACAACTTCAGACCTATTTTTTTGGTTTGCTGGTTGTACTTGCATTCCTACTGGAAAACTAAAAGCAGATTTTCTTTTTTTTTTTTTTAAACATTTATTTTTGCTGAAGTATAAATTTAGAATATTTTATTAGTTTCAAGTATACAGCATAATGATTCAGTATTTTTGCATATTATACCCCATTATAAGTTATTGCAAAATAATGGCTCTAATTTCAGGTGCTAAGTAATAATATTCCTGTTGCTTATCTTTTTATACACAGTAGCTAACCCCATGTTCCTCCCCCTTCCTGCTCTCCTTTGGTAATCACTAGTTTGTTTTCTGTATCTGTGAGCCTGTTTCTCCTTTGCATATACATTCATTTGTATATTTTTCAGATTCCATATATAAGGCATACCATACACTATTTGTCTTTGTCTGACATTTCACCAAGCGTAACATTATCTAGGTTCACCCACATTGAAACATTTCACCAAAGGCCCTTTTACTACTATTCTCTCAACTTTTGCCTGAGATCTTATACACACTATGAGACCAAACTGAGAATATGTACAAAGTATAACACAAAGCTCCTTTTAAAAACTTAATACAAAAGTACTCTAGGTTGACTATAATACTGGAATGGATTACAATGGGGCAGCTGGGCAATCAAGGATGTATTCTCTCAACAGTCAAGTACTGACTGAATAACATTTTCTGCTACGCACTGAAACAGGTCAGTGGGTCTAAATCCATAGAATAAAATCACCTGGGGGAAAAAATCACCTGCGAAGCTTATAAAAATACAGATCCTTGGGTCTCACCTCTAGAAATTGATTTAAACCATCTGGGATGTGACCTAGGTTCTGATAATTTTTAAAGTTTCCCAAGTTGAGACAGAGGTGTTAGAAATACAAAGGGAGAGTACATAATTTGGAGCGACAGAGGAGTTCAATTTCCTCATAGTTCCTACCAGTTGGCAAGTCAACTGATCTAAACTCTGCTTTAAATTATAGTGATTAAGTAAAACAAGATATCTTTTAAAAGAACCAGATAAATCTGGTAGTTGCTCAGTAAATGGATAAACCTACCTTCTCATAGAAAACTCCCTCTGGGAAGTAAACAACTTCAGACCTATTTTTTTGGTTTGCTGGTTGTACTTGCATTCCTACTGGAAAACTAAAAGCAGATTTTCTTTTTTTTTTTTTTAAACATTTATTTTTGCTGAAGTATAAATTTAGAATATTTTATTAGTTTCAAGTATACAGCATAATGATTCAGTATTTTTGCATATTATACCCCATTATAAGTTATTGCAAAATAATGGCTCTAATTTCAGGTGCTAAGTAATAATATTCCTGTTGCTTATCTTTTTATACACAGTAGCTAACCCCATGTTCCTCCCCCTTCCTGCTCTCCTTTGGTAATCACTAGTTTGTTTTCTGTATCTGTGAGCCTGTTTCTCCTTTGCATATACATTCATTTGTATATTTTTCAGATTCCATATATAAGGCATACCATACACTATTTGTCTTTGTCTGACATTTCACCAAGCGTAACATTATCTAGGTTCACCCACATTGCTACAAATGGCTGAATTTCACTCTAAAAGTGGAACTCTTTCGTTCTACTCACACTCACAAACTCATCTATGCATATAATTATATACATATACACATGTGTTATATACACTAACTTAAGCATATATAACAACCATAACATGGCATGCCAAACATATTATAATAGAGTCTAAGGATCTCTGAATGAAATCTTAATGTCTAGACCTAGGATATGGTAGCAGTAGTACTTAACATTTACTGTACACAACAGTGAGTCACTGTTTCAATTTACAGGCATGATTCTATTTAATTCTTTCAAAACTTTGAATTATTTTTATATATATATATATATTTTTTTTAATTTATGGGGGGATGGGGAGGGAGGGGAGCAGGCGGGCCACTTCTATTGGTCTTTCATTTGGCTATTTTCATCCATCTTTGTTCTTTGGCCCGTGTGGGCCTCCCATCGCGGTGGCCTCTGTTGTCACAGAGCACCGGCTCTGGGCGCATGCGCTCCAGAGCTCTGGCTCAGCAACTGGACACATCAGTCCAGCCGCTCCGCGGCACGTGGGATCTTCCCAGGCCAGGGCTCGAACCGGCGTCCCTTGCACTGCAAGGTGGTGTCTCTACCCACTGGACCACCAGGGAAGCCCCAAAACTTTGAATTATTTTTATCCCCATTTCACAGATGAAAAAACAGATTTAAATATACAAAGCAGTTTACCCAAGATTATACAGCTACCAAGTCTCTGTTCTTTATTTCAATGCTACATTAATTCTCACATTGTTTTAAACTTTTTATTTGGTTGCACTGGGTCGTAGTTGTGACACAGAGGATCTTTGTTGCATTATATGGACTCTCACTGCAGTGTGTGGACTCTCTAGTTATGGTGCAAGGGCTCAGTTGCTCTGTGGCACGTTGGATATCAGTTCCCTGATCAGGGATCAAACCTGTGTCCCCGGCATAGCAAGGCAGTTTCTTAATCACTGGACCACCAGAGAAATCCCTGTCAGACTGTTTTTTCTCATTCTCTCATTTATACTTCTGAATAGTAATAAGGCTTTATTTAGGGCATATTATCAAAAGCTCTCCTTTTCAGAATCTAAATGTGATTAACTTTGCCAAGGCCACACTTTCTAAGTTGGTAAGGCACTAGTTAAAGAAAAACTACTTTTTACAACCAGAAATTATTACTAGGAGAACAACCTTCACTTTTAATCTTCCTTAAAGAAAGAAAAAAAGTTTCAGGTACTACCCAACTTTACCAACATATGAATAATTCCCATTTAGTTAAAGAACCAATCATCTCCACCTCAAAATATTGCTCCTACTACCATGGGGATTTTTCTGACATACTCCTAATATCTGCATTTCAACACGTAATTGTCTATAATTGTCTCCATGACTTCAGGAAATTTTGCAATTTAGATAAAAAAGCAAAACAGTAAGAACCTTGTACAAAAACTAATTCGAAAAGATACATGCACTCTAATGTTCACAGCAACACTATTTACAATAGCCAGGGCATGGGAGCAATCTAACTGTACATCGACAGAGGAATGCATAAGAAATGGTACACGTATACAATGGAATATTACTTGGCCATAGAAAGAAATGAAATAATGCCACGTGTATCAACATGGATGGACCTACAGATTATTATACTAAGGAAAGTCAGAAAGAGAAAAACAAAAATACTGTAAGATATCACTTATATGTAGAATCTAAAATATGACACATATGAACATATCTACAAAACAGAAACAGACTCACAGAAACAGAAAGCAGACTTGTGGCTGCTGAGGCAGGGGTAAGAAACAATTTTAAGTTTGGGATTAGCAGATGCAAACTAGTATATATACGACAGATAAACAACAAGGTCCTACTATATAGCACAAGGGAACTATATTCAATATCCCATGATAAATCATAATAGAAAAGAATGCAAAAAAGAATATATAACTGAGTGACTTTGTTGTACAACATAAATTAACACAACTTTATAAATCAACTATACTTTGACTAAAAAAAAAATAGAAAAACCTTTGGCCTATATGTTGACCTTAACAAATCTATTATCAGCAAAAGTGGAAAAGTTTTAAAGAGAAGAAAAGAATGAGGTGCTACTGAACCTTTAAAACTTTCTAAATCTAAATTAATTTTCCATTTTCTAAGAGACTAAAGGTTTGGTTTTATAATGCAGATCTGCCATTATTAATTATGGGACCTTGGCAAGTCACTTAACTTCTCCAGGCCTGAGTTTCCTCATGTCAGATATGTATTATCAGTTTTATATGGTTAGTTATGAGTATTAAAGTAGTCTTCTTATCTTTAGTTACTCTCAAATTTACCTGTTCCATTCCCTGGTAGCTCATTCAATCCCATTTAGTTAAAGAACCAATCATCTCCACCTCAAAATATTGCTCCTACTACCATGGGGATTTTTCTGACATACTCCTAATATCTGCATTTCAACACGTAATTGTCTATAATTGTCTCCATGACTTCAGGAAATTTTGCAATTTAGATAAAAAAGCAAAACAGTAAGAACCTTGTACAAAAACTAATTCGAAAAGATACATGCACTCTAATGTTCACAGCAACACTATTTACAATAGCCAGGGCATGGGAGCAATCTAACTGTACATCGACAGAGGAATGCATAAGAAATGGTACACGTATACAATGGAATATTACTTGGCCATAGAAAGAAATGAAATAATGCCACGTGTATCAACATGGATGGACCTACAGATTATTATACTAAGGAAAGTCAGAAAGAGAAAAACAAAAATACTGTAAGATATCACTTATATGTAGAATCTAAAATATGACACATATGAACATATCTACAAAACAGAAACAGACTCACAGAAACAGAAAGCAGACTTGTGGCTGCTGAGGCAGGGGTAAGAAACAATTTTAAGTTTGGGATTAGCAGATGCAAACTAGTATATATACGACAGATAAACAACAAGGTCCTACTATATAGCACAAGGGAACTATATTCAATATCCCATGATAAATCATAATAGAAAAGAATGCAAAAAAGAATATATAACTGAGTGACTTTGTTGTACAACATAAATTAACACAACTTTATAAATCAACTATACTTTGACTAAAAAAAAAATAGAAAAACCTTTGGCCTATATGTTGACCTTAACAAATCTATTATCAGCAAAAAGTGGAAAAGTTTTAAAGAGAAGAAAAGAATGAGGTGCTACTGAACCTTTAAAACTTTCTAAATCTAAATTAATTTTCCATTTTCTAAGAGACTAAAGGTTTGGTTTTATAATGCAGATCTGCCATTATTAATTATGGGACCTTGGCAAGTCACTTAACTTCTCCAGGCCTGAGTTTCCTCATGTCAGATATGTATTATCAGTTTTATATGGTTAGTTATGAGTATTAAAGTAGTCTTCTTATCTTTAGTTACTCTCAAATTTACCTGTTCCATTCCCTGGTAGCTCATTCAATCCCTGGGTAAGGAATATTCCCTGGAGAAAGGAATAGCAACCCACCCTAGTATTCTTGTCTAGAAAATCCAATGGACAGAGCCTGCCAGGGTAGAGCTCATGGGGTTGCAAAGAGTCACAGACAACTGAGCAACTAATACTATTTTTGTTAGAGAGATAATTATTTTCAAAAATTATTCTTTGCACATATGGATACCAGTGGAAGAACTTCAAGAAGAAAACACGGGACTAAATTAATGTGCTCTTGTGTTAGGCAACAACACAACACAGTGGAAAGGGGGGATACCAGTGGAAAGGGGGACAGCAGAAGGAGAAGATGAGGTAAACTGGGCGAATAAAATTGACATGTACACTACTATGTATAAAATAGGTAACTAACGAGAACCTACTTTATAGCACAGGGAACTCTACTCAATGTTCTCTGGTGACCTACATGAGAAGGAAGTTCAAAAAATAGGGAATATATACATGTAGCTGACTCACTTTGCTGTATAGCAGGAACTAACACAACTTTGTAAAGCAACTATATTCCAATAAAAATTAAATTTAAAAGATTTTTAAATAAGTTTTTCCTGTATTTATTATCTTCTAGTCATGCCACTCAATTTGTTACTAATGTTTGAAATCCACAACACCAAGAATGTTTTCCATTTGTTCACTATTGTACTGTCAAAGCCTGACAGACTGAAGATTATCTGCTGACAGTATGAAATAAGTTAATGTGCATAAAGAACTTACCTGGTATATTATTATTGTTATTATTATTATTATTATCATGCTTTTGTTAAAGAATTTGCCTGAGGTGCAGGAGACTAGGGTTCAATCCATGGGTCAGGAGGATTCCCTGGAGAAGGAAACGGCAATCCACTCCAGTATTCTCACCTGGAAAACCATATGGACAGAGGAGCATGGCAGGCTACATTTCATGGGGTTGCAAGAGTTGGACATGACTTAGCGACTAAACCATGCTTTGAGGCTGTTAGAATCCTCCTTACTGAATTTTGATAAGGCTTCAAGTGAAAGGAAATGGAACACTACAAAGCTTATACTAATCAAGACTGTGATAGAAGCTTGAGTGTAGACATACAGATTAACTGAATAGAATTTAAAGTCCAGAAATAAACTCTAACTCCATAGTCAGTACCATTTCAACAAAGGGACCAAGATAATTAGCTGGGGAAAGAACAGTCTTTCCAACAAATGGAGTTAGGACAGCCACACAAGTATAGAGAATCTAGACCCTTTCCGTCAGACTACATACAAAACCAAATCAAAGTACATTGTGAACCGAAATGTAAGAGCTGAAACTATAAAACTTCAAGAAGAAAACACGGGACTAAATTAATGTGCTCTTGTGTTAGGCAACAATTTCTTAGATGCAATACCTAAAGCAGAAATGATAAAAGACGATTTAGGCGTTGGATTTCACCAAAATTAAAACTATTCATTAAAATTACAAACATGTATAGTTTTTACGATATGGTTATGTGCAGATTATCTCACATTAACTTTTACTTCCAATAATTAGAAGCTAATAATTATAATATATAATAATTATAATTATACTTAGGAATAAATTTAACCAAAGAAATCTAAGACTTATGTATGAAAAAGTACATAACATTGCTGAATGAAATTTTAAGACATAAATAAACAGAAAGGTACCTCATAGTCATGGATTAGAAGATTTTAAATTATTAAAATGGCAATACTCCCCAAACTGATTTATTATCTTCTAGTCATGCCACTCAATTTGTTACTAATGTTTGAAATCCACAACACCAAGAATGTTTTCCATTTGTTCACTATTGTACTGTCAAAGCCTGACAGACTGAAGATTATCTGCTGACAGTATGAAATAAGTTAATGTGCATAAAGAACTTACCTGGTATATTATTATTGTTATTATTATTATTATTATCATGCTTTTGTTAAAGAATTTGCCTGAGGTGCAGGAGACTAGGGTTCAATCCATGGGTCAGGAGGATTCCCTGGAGAAGGAAACGGCAATCCACTCCAGTATTCTCACCTGGAAAACCATATGGACAGAGGAGCATGGCAGGCTACATTTCATGGGGTTGCAAGAGTTGGACATGACTTAGCGACTAAACCATGCTTTGAGGCTGTTAGAATCCTCCTTACTGAATTTTGATAAGGCTTCAAGTGAAAGGAAATGGAACACTACAAAGCTTATACTAATCAAGACTGTGATAGAAGCTTGAGTGTAGACATACAGATTAACTGAATAGAATTTAAAGTCCAGAAATAAACTCTAACTCCATAGTCAGTACCATTTCAACAAAGGGACCAAGATAATTAGCTGGGGAAAGAACAGTCTTTCCAACAAATGGAGTTAGGACAGCCACACAAGTATAGAGAATCTAGACCCTTTCCGTCAGACTACATACAAAACCAAATCAAAGTACATTGTGAACCGAAATGTAAGAGCTGAAACTATAAAACTTCAAGAAGAAAACACGGGACTAAATTAATGTGCTCTTGTGTTAGGCAACAATTTCTTAGATGCAATACCTAAAGCAGAAATGATAAAAGACGATTTAGGCGTTGGATTTCACCAAAATTAAAACTATTCATTAAAATTACAAACATGTATAGTTTTTACGATATGGTTATGTGCAGATTATCTCACATTAACTTTTACTTCCAATAATTAGAAGCTAATAATTATAATATATAATAATTATAATTATACTTAGGAATAAATTTAACCAAAGAAATCTAAGACTTATGTATGAAAAAGTACATAACATTGCTGAATGAAATTTTAAGACATAAATAAACAGAAAGGTACCTCATAGTCATGGATTAGAAGATTTTAAATTATTAAAATGGCAATACTCCCCAAACTGATTTACAGATTCAAAGTAATAACTATTAAGGTTGCATCTAACTTCCTTGCAGATGTTGATAAGCTAATCTTAAAATTAACATGGAAATTTAAGGGACCTAGAAGAGTCAAAACAAAATTTAATGAAAGACATGGCTGGAAGACTCATACTTCCTGATTTCAGAACTGATTACAAAATAACAGCAATAAATACAGTGTGATGCCAGTACATAGAGAGAAATAAAAAGCAATGGTATAAAAGTGTGATAAATAAACCCAATTGATTTTTAATTTTTGATAAGAGTGCCAAGCTAATTCCATGGGGAAAGAGGAAGTCTTCTCAGTAAATGGTTGAGACAATGGATATCCACATGCAAAAGAATGAAGCTGAACGCATTCCTTGTGTCATTTATAAAAATTAAAATGGGCCATATATCTACATATAAGAGCTTAAAAACAATACATCTTTTAGAAGAAAATACAGGCATAAATCTTTATGACCCTAGGTTAGGCAATGGCTTCTGACATGATACCAAAAGCATGAAGAAAAAAAGTTGGACTTAATCAAAATTTAAAACGTTTGTGCTTCAAAGGACACCATTAAAGGAAATTCCCTGGTGGTCCATTAGGTAGGACTTAGTGTTTCCACAGCCACCCAGGTTCAATCCCTGGTTGGGGAACTAAGATCCTACAAGCTCTGTGGTGTGGTCAGAAAAAAAAAAAAACAACAAAGGATACCACTAAAAACATGAAAAGATACCCCACAGAATGGAAGAAAATACTTGCAAATCATAGATCTGATAAGGAATTTGAATACAGAATATATATTGAATCTAGAATATATAAAGAACTCAAAAAAAAAAAAAAAAAGAACTCATAACTCAATACAAAGACAATCCAATTTCTTAATAAACAAGGGATCTGAAAAGACATTCTTCCAGAGAAGACAGACAAGTGGCCAATAAGGACATGAAAAGATACTCAGCATCATTTAGTTCTTAGGGAAATGCAAATCAAAACCACAGCAAAGGGCTATCCTGGTGGTACAGTGGGTAAGGACACCACCTTGCAGTGCAAGGGGTGCCAGCTCGATCCCTGGCCTGGGAAGTTTGCACGTGCCGCAGAGCAGCTGGACCAATGTGCCCAACTACGAGATGGAGCTCTGGGCGCATGCAACCAGAGCCAGTGCTCTGCAAGGAGAGAGGCCACTGTGATGGAGCCCCTAATAACTATTAAGGTTGCATCTAACTTCCTTGCAGATGTTGATAAGCTAATCTTAAAATTAACATGGAAATTTAAGGGACCTAGAAGAGTCAAAACAAAATTTAATGAAAGACATGGCTGGAAGACTCATACTTCCTGATTTCAGAACTGATTACAAAATAACAGCAATAAATACAGTGTGATGCCAGTACATAGAGAGAAATAAAAAGCAATGGTATAAAAGTGTGATAAATAAACCCAATTGATTTTTAATTTTTGATAAGAGTGCCAAGCTAATTCCATGGGGAAAGAGGAAGTCTTCTCAGTAAATGGTTGAGACAATGGATATCCACATGCAAAAGAATGAAGCTGAACGCATTCCTTGTGTCATTTATAAAAATTAAAATGGGCCATATATCTACATATAAGAGCTTAAAAACAATACATCTTTTAGAAGAAAATACAGGCATAAATCTTTATGACCCTAGGTTAGGCAATGGCTTCTGACATGATACCAAAAGCATGAAGAAAAAAGTTGGACTTAATCAAAATTTAAAACGTTTGTGCTTCAAAGGACACCATTAAAGGAAATTCCCTGGTGGTCCATTAGGTAGGACTTAGTGTTTCCACAGCCACCCAGGTTCAATCCCTGGTTGGGGAACTAAGATCCTACAAGCTCTGTGGTGTGGTCAGAAAAAAAAAAAAACAACAAAGGATACCACTAAAAACATGAAAAGATACCCCACAGAATGGAAGAAAATACTTGCAAATCATAGATCTGATAAGGAATTTGAATACAGAATATATATTGAATCTAGAATATATAAAGAACTCAAAAAAAAAAAAAAAAAGAACTCATAACTCAATACAAAGACAATCCAATTTCTTAATAAACAAGGGATCTGAAAAGACATTCTTCCAGAGAAGACAGACAAGTGGCCAATAAGGACATGAAAAGATACTCAGCATCATTTAGTTCTTAGGGAAATGCAAATCAAAACCACAGCAAAGGGCTATCCTGGTGGTACAGTGGGTAAGGACACCACCTTGCAGTGCAAGGGGTGCCAGCTCGATCCCTGGCCTGGGAAGTTTGCACGTGCCGCAGAGCAGCTGGACCAATGTGCCCAACTACCGAGATGGAGCTCTGGAGCGCATGCAACCAGAGCCAGTGCTCTGCAAGGAGAGAGGCCACTGTGATGGGAGGCCCACCAGGGCCAAAGAACAAAGACAGATGAAAATAAATAAATGAAAGACCAATAAAAGAGACCAAGATTAAAAAAAAAAAAAAACCACACAGCAAAGAACCACTTCATACCACCAAGATGGCTACAGACAAAGAGACTGACCATGACAAGTGTTGGCAAGCATGAACCCACAATACATTGCTGATGGAAATATAAAATGGTACAGCTGCTTTGGAGAACAGTCTGTCAGTCCTCAAAAGATTAAACAGAGAGATACGGTATGATCTAGCAATTCCACTCCTAGGAAATTTCCCAAGGAAAATGAAAACATATGTCTATATAAAAACTTGCAGAACAATGTTCACAGGGGTATTGTTCATAAGAGTTAAAAAGTATGACCGTGGCTTCCCTGGTGGTCCAGTGGGTAAGGACACCGCCTTGCAGCGCAAGGGGTGCCGGTTCAATCCCTGGCCTAGGAAGATCCCACGTGCCACAGACTGGCTGGACTGATGTGTCGAATTACTGAGCCAGAGCTCTGGAGCGCATGTGCCCAGAGCCGGTGCTCTGCGACAACAGAGGACGCCGCGATGGGAGGCCCACACAGGCCAAAGAACAAAGATGGAAATAAGTGAAAGACCAATAGAAGTGGCAGATTAAAAAAAAAAAAAAACCACACAGCAAAGAACCACTTCATACCACCAAGATGGCTACAGACAAAGAGACTGACCATGACAAGTGTTGGCAAGCATGAACCCACAATACATTGCTGATGGAAATATAAAATGGTACAGCTGCTTTGGAGAACAGTCTGTCAGTCCTCAAAAGATTAAACAGAGAGATACGGTATGATCTAGCAATTCCACTCCTAGGAAATTTCCCAAGGAAAATGAAAACATATGTCTATATAAAAACTTGCAGAACAATGTTCACAGGGGTATTGTTCATAAGAGTTAAAAAGTATGACCGTGGCTTCCCTGGTGGTCCAGTGGGTAAGGACACCGCCTTGCAGCGCAAGGGGTGCCGGTTCAATCCCTGGCCTAGGAAGATCCCACGTGCCACAGACTGGCTGGACTGATGTGTCGAATTACTGAGCCAGAGCTCTGGAGCGCATGTGCCCAGAGCCGGTGCTCTGCGACAACAGAGGACACCGCGATGGGAGGCCCACACGGGCCAAAGAACAAAGATGGATGAAAATAGATAAATGAAAGACCAACAGAAGTGGCCCGTCGCCCCCATCCTTCTCCAACCCGCCCCCCGCCCAAAAAGAAAAAGTATGACCAACTCAAATCTCCAATAATTGTTGAATAGATACATAAAATCTGGTATATACCCATACAATGAACTATTATTTGGCAACAAAAAGAAAATAAAATAATTCAACATGCCACAACATTTTAAGATGAACTTAAAATATTATGGTAAGCAAAAAAGGTCAGTGACAAAAGATCATATATATTAAGTTCATTTATTGTAAATGTCCAGATTAAGCATATCTATAGGGAAAGAAAATAGATGGTTGCCTAGGGAGTGGAGGTTTATGGGAAAGCGAGGACTAAAAAGTGAGACATACTGGTCCTGGGTATAAAGCTTATTTTGGGGGTGCTAAACATGTTCTGAATTGACAGTAGTAATGGTTGCAGAACTTTGGCAATATGCTTAAAAAAACACTGACCATAGGCTCTAAATGAGGAAGTTGTATGGTGTGTGAAATCTATCTCAATAAAGTTGTTACCAAAAAAAGATAAGTGGAGCTTCCCGGGTGGTCCAGTGGGTAAGGACAACACCTTGCACTGCAAGGGGTGCCCGTTCAATCCCTGGCCTGGGAAGATCCCACGTGCCGCAGAGTGGCTGGACCAATGTGTCCAATTACCGAGCCGGAGCTCTGGAGCGCATGCGCCCAGAGTCGGTGCTCTGCGACAAGAGAGGCCACCCCGATGGGAGGCCCACAAAAGCCAAAGAACAAAGATGGATGAAAATAGACAAATGAAAGACCAATAGAAGTGGTCTGCCCGCCCTGCTCCTTCCCCAACACGCCCTCACCCTCTCCCTCCCCTCGAAAAAGATTGAAGAAAAAATCCATAAAAAAAAAAGATAAGTGGATCATTCAAACAATAGATTATATCATTACTACCCTGATAGAGAAAAAAAATGAAATGAGGAAAACATAGATCAGATGAGACAAAAGACAAAATAAGACGGTAGAAATAAACCCAAATATATCAAGAATAAACTAAATACTCTAGGTTTGAAATATCTTAAGATGAGACTTTTTAAAAATCCCAACTATATAGTTTCCCTGGTAGCTCAGTGGAAAAGAGTTCGTCTGCCAATGCAGGAGACACAGGTTTGATCCCTGATCCAGGAAGATCCCACATGCTGCAGAGCAACTGAGCCCATGAGTCGCAATTACTAAGCCTTGTGTTAGAGCCTTGGAGTCGCAACTACTGAGCCCATGGGCTGCAACTATTGAAGCCCATGTGTCCTAGAGCCCGAGTTCCACAACAAGAGAAGTCACTGCAACAATAAGCCTGCTCACCTCAACTAGAGAGTAGCTCCCACTCCCTGCAACTAAAGAAGAGCCTGTGGCAGCAGTGAAAACCTAGACCAGCCATAAATAAATAAAATAAACCCAACTATATACTTTTCAAACAAGAGACATAAACATGTTCTGAATTGACAGTAGATGGTTGCCTAGGGAGTGGAGGTTTATGGGAAAGCGAGAAAAACATACTGGTCCTGGGTATAAAGCTTATTTTGGGGGTGCTAAACATGTTCTGAATTGACAGTAGTAATGGTTGCAGAACTTTGGCAATATGCTTAAAAAAACACTGACCATAGGCTCTAAATGAGGAAGTTGTATGGTGTGTGAAATCTATCTCAATAAAGTTGTTACCAAAAAAAGATAAGTGGAGCTTCCCGGGTGGTCCAGTGGGTAAGGACAACACCTTGCACTGCAAGGGGTGCCCGTTCAATCCCTGGCCTGGGAAGATCCCACGTGCCGCAGAGTGGCTGGACCAATGTGTCCAATTACCGAGCCGGAGCTCTGGAGCGCATGCGCCCAGAGTCGGTGCTCTGCGACAAGAGAGGCCACCCCGATGGGAGGCCCACAAAAGCCAAAGAACAAAGATGGATGAAAATAGACAAATGAAAGACCAATAGAAGTGGTCTGCCCGCCCTGCTCCTTCCCCAACACGCCCTCACCCTCTCCCTCCCTCAAAAAAGATTGAAAAAAAAATCCATAAAAAAAAAAGATAAGTGGATCATTCAAACAATAGATTATATCATTACTACCCTGATAGAGAAAAAAAATGAAATGAGGAAAACATAGATCAGATGAGACAAAAGACAAAATAAGACGGTAGAAATAAACCCAAATATATCAAGAATAAACTAAATACTCTAGGTTTGAAATATCTTAAGATGAGACTTTTTAAAAATCCCAACTATATAGTTTCCCTGGTAGCTCAGTGGAAAAGAGTTCGTCTGCCAATGCAGGAGACACAGGTTTGATCCCTGATCCAGGAAGATCCCACATGCTGCAGAGCAACTGAGCCCATGAGTCGCAATTACTAAGCCTTGTGTTAGAGCCTTGGAGTCGCAACTACTGAGCCCATGGGCTGCAACTATTGAAGCCCATGTGTCCTAGAGCCCGAGTTCCACAACAAGAGAAGTCACTGCAACAATAAGCCTGCTCACCTCAACTAGAGAGTAGCTCCCACTCCCTGCAACTAAAGAAGAGCCTGTGGCAGCAGTGAAAACCTAGACCAGCCATAAATAAATAAAATAAACCCAACTATATACTTTTCAAAAAAGAGACAAAAGTTCCAAAATAAAACAGACAGAGACATAGAATGCAAATATTAGTCAAAACAATTTTATATTAGATAGTCTTTCTCAAACTTTAGGTTACTTTTCTATCAACTTTTAATCAAGGTATCACTGTTGACGTGGGTTTTTTTTAATTTATAGATTTTTTTTTTTGTCATTTCTTATCAGTATATATTTTTTAAGTTTTTATTTATATTGGAGTTTAGCTGGTGAGTTTTTTAAAAGGATCTTTTTATCTTCCATATTTCTAAATTTTAATCTTAAAGTAGAACAAGCTTCTTTATAGGAAATTCCTTATACATGTTTTCATTCCCAACATTTACATTTTGTTCTCTGAATCCAGGTTCCCTTTTTTTTTTTTTTAATAAAAGAGCATTCTGTTCTTTCCCACAGATGTCATACTGTCTCTTATCTCTTACAAGAGATATTGGGGAGGATGTGCTTGTTTGGGGTTTTTTTTTGGCTGCTCCCCAAGGCTTGGCTTGCAAGATCATTGTTCCCCAAGCACAAATTGAACCTGGGCCATCGCAGTCAAATGCCAAGTCCTAAGCACTGGACTCCCAGAAAACTCGAGATATCTGGTTTTATTATTTTCTTTTGTTCTATGCACCAGTTTCCTTTTCTCATTTTGTTTTGGTCTCTGTCTTTTGTGTTAGAGACTTTTCCTGGATAGTTGGTGATTCTATGAAAAAAGAGAGTTTGTTAATACTGAATTATCACTGTACAGTTATCAAGTAGAGTCCCAGCCTAAATGAGGGACTTTTTCTCCTCAAATATCAATAACTGCACGTATTTTCTCTTAGGCCAGTCAATTCTTGAGAGAGAAACCCTCCAATCTCCTGCCTGGGGACCTAAGAGTAGCTGTGAGTCTTCTGAAGACTGCAGCTCAACAAACACGCACTGAGCACCTATATTATTTTAGGCACTAGGAATACTGAAGTGAACAAAAGGCAAAACTGCCTACTCTTGTGCTTATACCCAGTAGAAGGCATGACCAAAAATTCGCAAGGTGGCAGTAAGTGCCCTGTAAAGCCTGGAAGGAGGTCAATGAATATCAAATTGAGAAAGAATATAATTTTAAGTCAAGTGATCACGTAAGGCTTCTTTAAGCAAAGATCTGAGGAAGGTAAAGGAGAAAGCCATAAATGTATTTAGAAAACACAATATGTACTTAATACATATCACATTCAGTTGCTTTATCTTTGCCCTCATATTTCTACTGTCTCTAAGTCCAGAGCCACTCTAGTTCAGTTCTTTCAAAAGTTAACCTGTCTCCTGTTATTGAGAGAGAAACTCATTATCAATAAATTGAGGGATAGAAAAAGATGTGGGAGTCTAAAGGAGTCAAACAACCCTCCTGCTCTTAACCCCTTATAGAGGTACCCACCGCCTACAACTCCTAAGTCTTTATAGGGTTGACATATGTATTAACTTCAACTTTCATTCTCTTTCTACAGTTTTGTTTGCTCTTCTCTGTCAGTGAATTAACATTCTTTAATTTGCCATCGTTCTAAATCTTTTTGGTGTTTTGTCTTCTCTCCTCTTCTTTGTCCTTTGATTATATTCCTTTTTCCAAATTTCATGGGGCTTGGGAAGAACATGGAGATGAATTAACGAATTAATTTCAACAACTCTCTAGGGTAGTTGCTATTATCCCTCTTTCGCAAATGAGAAAGCTAAGCCCAAAGGAGGTTAAATAACTCTATCCAAAGCCATAAAAAGTAGCTCAGCTAGAATCGTAGAGTCACTTCCTTATCATTTTTTTTTAAATTTTTGACCCTTTTACTGTGTTTTTTTTTTTTAATTTTTCATCCATATTCACTCCTTGGCCTGTGAGGGCCTCCCATTGCAGTGGCCCCTCTCACTGCAGAGCACCGACTATGGGTGCATGCACTCCAGAGCACTGGCTCATACATAACTGGACATCGGTCCAGCCGTTTCATGACATGCGGGATCTTCCCAGGCCATGTATCAAACCAGTGTCCCTTGCACTACAAGGCAGACTCTTCACCCACTGGACCACCAGAGAAGCCCTCCTTATCAATTTTTAATACTACCCTCCAAATAATACTAGCTTCTCTTACCATTTTTAAAATCATCAATACTAACAAAAAGCACTCAGAAATCCCCATGAAGAGGTGGAAGACGATTAGTTCCTACTGTAGGGATAACGATTGGTAGGGGTTTCTTAAAGCAAGCTGGAATACCATGGAGACTAAAAAGAAAATCAAGGTTTACAACTATAATGATGAAGATGGGAGAGAGCCGGTGGGCAGAAAAGACAATTCTCAAATTTCTCTGAAGTCATGAAGAACAGAGGAGACCTTTCAAAAGAGTCCCAACTTACAATACCCTGATTTACCAGGTGCTAGAAAATCCTTCATTGTACCCCTAACACTGTTCTGTGTTGACCACTGGTAAGAATGTTCCTTATTAACTGGGCATCATAGAATCTAAAAATGGAAACAAGAGCATTTCATACAATGCCCTGCATTAAACAGAATAGGATACATATGGCCCAATATATAACGTGGTTTCAAGCAAATGAATGAAAACTCCCCTCACTTAAAACCACTGTCTGATAAGATACTTAAGTCTATGATAACTTCCAACTTGCTGGGTCTGATCACACAAAAACCTGCTTGGTTTTAAATGGATGGATAAAGATGACTGCTGCAGCACAAGAACAAGTTGTACTCTTAAACTTCTGATAATAAAGAATTATGCTTTATCCATGGTAGACATTTTTCTAAATTTTATTTCTACCACTCACCCAACAAAAAAGAGAAGCTAAGCCCAAAGGAGGTTAAATAACTCTATCCAAAGCCATAAAAAGTAGCTCAGCTAGAATCGAGAGTCACTTCCTTATCATTTTTTTTTAAAATTTTTGACCCTTTTACTGTGTTTTTTTTTTTTAATTTTTCATCCATATTCACTCCTTGGCCTGTGAGGGCCTCCCATTGCAGTGGCCCCTCTCACTGCAGAGCACCGACTATGGGTGCATGCACTCCAGAGCACTGGCTCATACATAACTGGACATCGGTCCAGCCGTTTCATGACATGCGGGATCTTCCCAGGCCATGTATCAAACCAGTGTCCCTTGCACTACAAGGCAGACTCTTCACCCACTGGACCACCAGAGAAGCCCTCCTTATCAATTTTTAATACTACCCTCCAAATAATACTAGCTTCTCTTACCATTTTTAAAATCATCAATACTAACAAAAAGCACTCAGAAATCCCCATGAAGAGGTGGAAGACGATTAGTTCCTACTGTAGGGATAACGATTGGTAGGGGTTTCTTAAAGCAAGCTGGAATACCATGGAGACTAAAAAGAAAATCAAGGTTTACAACTATAATGATGAAGATGGGAGAGAGCGGTGGGCAGAAAAGACAATTCTCAAATTTCTCTGAAGTCATGAAGAACAGAGGAGACCTTTCAAAAGAGTCCCAACTTACAATACCCTGATTTACCAGGTGCTAGAAAATCCTTCATTGTACCCCTAACACTGTTCTGTGTTGACCACTGGTAAGAATGTTCCTTATTAACTGGGCATCATAGAATCTAAAAATGGAAACAAGAGCATTTCATACAATGCCCTGCATTAAACAGAATAGGATACATATGGCCCAATATATAACGTGGTTTCAAGCAAATGAATGAAAACTCCCCTCACTTAAAACCACTGTCTGATAAGATACTTAAGTCTATGATAACTTCCAACTTGCTGGGTCTGATCACACAAAAACCTGCTTGGTTTTAAATGGATGGATAAAGATGACTGCTGCAGCACAAGAACAAGTTGTACTCTTAAACTTCTGATAATAAAGAATTATGCTTTATCCATGGTAGACATTTTTCTAAATTTTATTTCTACCACTCACCCAACATAAAAACAGAATAAAGTAACTCTTTTTTCCAAAATGGTAAAAGTAAACAGAAAAAAGGATATAAAATGATTTGACCTCAAACAAAAACACAACCACTGAGACATCAATAATGAAAACAAAGAAGCAGACAGAATAGAACAGTTTATGACGCTGTATAAAGATCACTCATCACTGATATGTGGCCGTACTCAGTCATCAGAACATACGTAAGCTGCTATTCTGCTTAGACATTTCCCAATAGGAATAAAAAGAGCAGTTCTGAGTTCAGAGCTTAAAGGCCAATAAAATCCATATAGAAAATCCTAGTATTTCAGAACTAACGATCCTATAACCCTTCCCTAGACTCGCCTAAATGCCATGATGATCCTGTATAAAAGACAAAGAGCAAGTATCTTTGGGGCAATTATTTAAGAGATTTTTTTCCAGTCACAACTTGCTTAAACAGCTAACTTAATAGCAATTAAAGAGACATTTAGGTATACCCTGTATGGCAGACTCTGATACACTTTTGGGGCATTAGGAAAATTGGGAGTAAGACAGGTAAATAAACAGTCACTGTATACTATGCTATGACAGAGAAATAAGCCTAGGGTATGCCATGAGAGCTCAAAGATGAGACATTCAATCTTGTTCAGGACACTTCTGGGGATGGAACCAGGTCAGAGAAGGATTCACAAAGATTACATCTGGTGGGAAAATATTGTTAAATCAAATGCTATAAAGAAGGATTCAGGCATTGTACCCCTAACACTGTTCTGTGTTGACCACTGGTAAGAATGTTCCTTATTAACTGGGCATCATAGAATCTAAAAATGGAAACAAGAGCATTTCATACAATGCCCTGCATTAAACAGAATAGGATACATATGGCCCAATATATAACGTGGTTTCAAGCAAATGAATGAAAACTCCCCTCACTTAAAACCACTGTCTGATAAGATACTTAAGTCTATGATAACTTCCAACTTGCTGGGTCTGATCACACAAAAACCTGCTTGGTTTTAAATGGATGGATAAAGATGACTGCTGCAGCACAAGAACAAGTTGTACTCTTAAACTTCTGATAATAAAGAATTATGCTTTATCCATGGTAGACATTTTTCTAAATTTTATTTCTACCACTCACCCAACATAAAAACAGAATAAAGTAACTCTTTTTTCCAAAATGGTAAAAGTAAACAGAAAAAAGGATATAAAATGATTTGACCTCAAACAAAAACACAACCACTGAGACATCAATAATGAAAACAAAGAAGCAGACAGAATAGAACAGTTTATGACGCTGTATAAAGATCACTCATCACTGATATGTGGCCGTACTCAGTCATCAGAACATACGTAAGCTGCTATTCTGCTTAGACATTTCCCAATAGGAATAAAAAGAGCAGTTCTGAGTTCAGAGCTTAAAGGCCAATAAAATCCATATAGAAAATCCTAGTATTTCAGAACTAACGATCCTATAACCCTTCCCTAGACTCGCCTAAATGCCATGATGATCCTGTATAAAAGACAAAGAGCAAGTATCTTTGGGGCAATTATTTAAGAGATTTTTTTCCAGTCACAACTTGCTTAAACAGCTAACTTAATAGCAATTAAAGAGACATTTAGGTATACCCTGTATGGCAGACTCTGATACACTTTTGGGGCATTAGGAAAATTGGGAGTAAGACAGGTAAATAAACAGTCACTGTATACTATGCTATGACAGAGAAATAAGCCTAGGGTATGCCATGAGAGCTCAAAGATGAGACATTCAATCTTGTTCAGGACACTTCTGGGGATGGAACCAGGTCAGAGAAGGATTCACAAAGATTACATCTGGTGGGAAAATATTGTTAAATCAAATGCTATAAAAATTTGAAGTACTATTTTTATTAAATAATGACTTGGATAGGGCCAAGGCAAAAGCACAATTCTTCTAACTACCAATAAAAAATATAAATTCCCCATAATCAGTGGAAAAAAATGTTAGTGTATTCTCCAACTTAAAAATAGGTTTAGGGCTTCCCTGGTTATCCAGTGTGTAAAGAGTCCACCTTGCAGTGCAAGGGGCGCTGGTTCCTTCCCTGGCCCAGGAAATTCCCATGTGCTGCGGAGTGGCTGGACCGGTGTGTCCAGCTGCGAGCCAGCACTTTGGAGTGCATGCGCCCAGAGCTGGAGCTCTGCAAGGAGAGGCCGCTGCGATGGAAGGCCACAAAGGCCAAAGAATAAAGATAGAGGAAAATAAACAAATAAACCTATAAAGGGGGCCAAAATTAAAAAAATTAAAAAAATAGATTTATATTCCCAGGGTTTGTAAAGTAAGTTGTTGGAAACACTGAAGTACATTTCTCCTGACTAACAGTATTATGAAATATTTGTAGATTCTCTGAGACGCTCCATTCCCAAGTCTGCTTAGGTGTAGTATGTTAAAATGCTATTTGTGACGAAATTCAGTTAATAATAATGGTGTAGGTCAGGTGATTAACATAGAAAACTGAATTTAAAGTGATATTAATATATCTTGAACAATGGTTCTTATGCTTAAGGAAAAGCTGGTTTAATTAAAAGGATGAGAAGGATTAAGTGAAATAAATCAGACACATGTGCATTTGTGCTGAGCACTTTATAAGTATTATCTATATTTAATCCTCACAACAACCTGAATTGCATTTTCTTAACAGGATAAAGACAGGCAGGTATAAATATGGAATCGAAAAGGGATACAACTGGGCATAAGTTCATTTTTGTATACTGTTAATTATCAAAGTTTTAAAATTTCACTACTATGCTCAACAAGTCTGGCTCTTCCCTCACATTCACCTCCCTATTAAATTCAGGGTGCACAATTTTAAACTGTTGAAAAAATGTCATATATCCACTATATCTGAGCATCATTCAATCACTGATCAAATGTTTACTGACCTGTGTGCTAACCACTTTGGGACTAAAACACAAAAGGAGTTTACTACGAAATTAGTGACTAACCAAAACAGATTACAATCAAGTTATTAGAATAGATAAATAGTGTAAATGGGCCAAGGCAAAAGCACAATTCTTCTAACTACCAATAAAAAATATAAATTCCCCATAATCAGTGGAAAAAAATGTTAGTGTATTCTCCAACTTAAAAATAGGTTTAGGGCTTCCCTGGTTATCCAGTGTGTAAAGAGTCCACCTTGCAGTGCAAGGGGCGCTGGTTCCTTCCCTGGCCCAGGAAATTCCCATGTGCTGCGGAGTGGCTGGACCGGTGTGTCCAGCTGCGAGCCAGCACTTTGGAGTGCATGCGCCCAGAGCTGGAGCTCTGCAAGGAGAGGCCGCTGCGATGGAAGGCCACAAAGGCCAAAGAATAAAGATAGAGGAAAATAAACAAATAAACCTATAAAGGGGGCCAAAATTAAAAAAATTAAAAAAATAGATTTATATTCCCAGGGTTTGTAAAGTAAGTTGTTGGAAACACTGAAGTACATTTCTCCTGACTAACAGTATTATGAAATATTTGTAGATTCTCTGAGACGCTCCATTCCCAAGTCTGCTTAGGTGTAGTATGTTAAAATGCTATTTGTGACGAAATTCAGTTAATAATAATGGTGTAGGTCAGGTGATTAACATAGAAAACTGAATTTAAAGTGATATTAATATATCTTGAACAATGGTTCTTATGCTTAAGGAAAAGCTGGTTTAATTAAAAGGATGAGAAGGATTAAGTGAAATAAATCAGACACATGTGCATTTGTGCTGAGCACTTTATAAGTATTATCTATATTTAATCCTCACAACAACCTGAATTGCATTTTCTTAACAGGATAAAGACAGGCAGGTATAAATATGGAATCGAAAAGGGATACAACTGGGCATAAGTTCATTTTTGTATACTGTTAATTATCAAAGTTTTAAAATTTCACTACTATGCTCAACAAGTCTGGCTCTTCCCTCACATTCACCTCCCTATTAAATTCAGGGTGCACAATTTTAAACTGTTGAAAAAAAATGTCATATATCCACTATATCTGAGCATCATTCAATCACTGATCAAATGTTTACTGACCTGTGTGCTAACCACTTTGGGACTAAAACACAAAAGGAGTTTACTACGAAATTAGTGACTAACCAAAACAGATTACAATCAAGTTATTAGAATAGATAAAATGTATATACGAGGCACCATCGACTTACAATAAACCATAATTTCTGTAACACTAAAAAAAAGATCTACCAGGGTATTTCTTAGTGGTCCAGTGGTCAGAACTTGAACTTTCACTGCCAAGGGTACAGGTTTTCAAGCCCTGGCCAGGGAACTAAAATCCTGCTCACCATGCAGCGCAGCCAAAAAAATAAAAAGTGCTACCAATTAAAGTATGACACAATACTTTAACACAAAGAATTCATTTTACATTTCTTTTTCTAATAATGTTATTTATGTCTTTAGTTAGTTATTTTTGGCAGCTCTGGGTCTTCATTGCTGAGCATGGGCTTTCTAAAATTGTGGCAAGCGCGAGCTACTCTCTTAACTGCAGTGCATAGGCTTCTCATTACAATGCTCTCGGTGTGAAGTACGGTTTCTAGAGTCAGGGCTCAGTAGTTGTGGTACACGGACTTAGTTGCTCCAGGGCATGTGGGATCTTCCCGGGCCAGGGATCACCCTGCACCACAAGGCGAACTCTTAACCACTGGATCACCAAGGAAGTCCCATTTTATATTTCTCGGAAGAGCTCTTTTATACTTATATTGATCTATCCTATGCTATTTATGGGTATAAAAGCAAAACACTTCATAACTAAGAGTCCTACTTTTCAGTATTTTCTGAATCACTCTAACATAGTCCTGTGTGCCTCACAAGAACAGTGGTAATACTGTTTCTTAAAACTAAATAATAAACAATCAATACCACCAAAAATACAAAAAAAAAAAAAAAACACCATTAAGAGAATATTATGAACAGTTATGTGCCAAAAAATTCAAGCATATATAAGAAATGAACAAATTTCTAAAAACTTACAGAGTAAGAGAGAAACTGAGTAAGGGCAGAAAAATCCTACCCTATAAAATGCAGCTGGTCTGAAAATAATTACTAATTGACATCTGCTCTCTTATCGTAGGTCTTCATAGATGGCTCAGTGGTGAAGAAGTCACCTGCCAAGCAGGAGACATGAGTTCAGTCCCTGGGTCTGGAAGATCCCCTGGAGAAGGAAATGGCAACCCATTCCAGTATTCTTGTCTGGGAAATTCCAAGGACAGAGGAGCCTGGTGGGCTACAGTCCCTGGGGGTTACAAGAGTTGGACACAACTTGGCAATTAAACAACAGCCACTCTTACAGTAAGGACTTACCTTTTCAGGTTTGGAGAAAGAAAAAGTGTCAAGTTTTGATAAAGTAAAACTGAGCAACAGACATGAATCTTTACATTACTAAAGACAAACTCCAAGCATGAGTTTCAATCATATAAGTATTTTAAATCTCAAATTAGACAATGTATTTGTACACAGCACTCAACCTAAATGTTGGTGTCAAACTGAAGTACTGATTCTATTTATGAATGGAAACAATTTTCAGAAGAAAGGGATATGGCTTCAGGTATGCCATCTTAATGGAACGGGTGAGGAAATAAGACTTTTTATAGAACGAGGCTAAGCAGGTCTAGGATTTCAGTTTCTTATTCACTGGGCTTTCTAAAATTGTGGCAGCGAGCTACTCTCTTAACTGCATGAGGCTTCTCATTACAATGCTCTCGGTGTGAAGTACGGTTTCTAGAGTCAGGGCTCAGTAGTTGTGGTACACGGACTTAGTTGCTCCAGGGCATGTGGGATCTTCCCGGGCCAGGGATCACCCTGCACCACAAGGCGAACTCTTAACCACTGGATCACCAAGGAAGTCCCATTTTATATTTCTCGGAAGAGCTCTTTTATACTTATATTGATCTATCCTATGCTATTTATGGGTATAAAAGCAAAACACTTCATAACTAAGAGTCCTACTTTTCAGTATTTTCTGAATCACTCTAACATAGTCCTGTGTGCCTCACAAGAACAGTGGTAATACTGTTTCTTAAAACTAAATAATAAACAATCAATACCACCAAAAATACAAAAAAAAAAAAAAAACACCATTAAGAGAATATTATGAACAGTTATGTGCCAAAAAATTCAAGCATATATAAGAAATGAACAAATTTCTAAAAACTTACAGAGTAAGAGAGAAACTGAGTAAGGGCAGAAAAATCCTACCCTATAAAATGCAGCTGGTCTGAAAATAATTACTAATTGACATCTGCTCTCTTATCGTAGGTCTTCATAGATGGCTCAGTGGTGAAGAAGTCACCTGCCAAGCAGGAGACATGAGTTCAGTCCCTGGGTCTGGAAGATCCCCTGGAGAAGGAAATGGCAACCCATTCCAGTATTCTTGTCTGGGAAATTCCAAGGACAGAGGAGCCTGGTGGGCTACAGTCCCTGGGGGTTACAAGAGTTGGACACAACTTGGCAATTAAACAACAGCCACTCTTACAGTAAGGACTTACCTTTTCAGGTTTGGAGAAAGAAAAAGTGTCAAGTTTTGATAAAGTAAAACTGAGCAACAGACATGAATCTTTACATTACTAAAGACAAACTCCAAGCATGAGTTTCAATCATATAAGTATTTTAAATCTCAAATTAGACAATGTATTTGTACACAGCACTCAACCTAAATGTTGGTGTCAAACTGAAGTACTGATTCTATTTATGAATGGAAACAATTTTCAGAAGAAAGGGATATGGCTTCAGTTATGCCATCTTAATGGAACTGGTGAGGAAATAAGACTTTTTTTATAGAACGAGGCTAAGCAGGTCTAGGATTTCAGTTTCTTATTCAGTCAGCACTTATGCAGCCAGCATGTTAGAAATCAGGGAAATTAAGACACAATTCTTCCCCTTAAGAAGCACATAGGGGGCTTCCCCTGGTGGTCCAGTGGGTAAGGACACCGCCTTGCAGTGCAAGGGGCGCCGCCTCGATCCCTGGCCTGGGAACATCCCACGTGCCGCGGAGCGGCTGGACTGATGTGTCCAATCAGCGAGCCGGAACTCTGGAGCGCACGCGCCTAGAGCCGGCAATCTGAGACAACAGACGCCACCGCGGTGGGAGGCCCGCAGGAGCCAAAGAACAAAGATGGATGAAAACTGGGAAATGAAAGACCAATGTGGCTCGCCCGCTCCCCTCTCTCCCCAACCCGACCCCCGCCCAAAATAAATAAATAAATAAATCTTAAAAAAAAAAAAAAAAAGCAGCACATAGGGCTGGGGCTTCTCTGGTGGTCCAGTGGGTAAGGACACCGCCTTGCAGTGCAAGGGGCGCCGCCTCGATCCCTGGCCTGGGAACATCCCACGTGCCGCGGAGCGGCTGGACTGATGTGTCCAATCAGCGAGCCGGAACTCTGGAGCGCACGCGCCTAGAGCCGGCAATCTGAGACAACAGACGCCACCGCGGTGGGAGGCCCGCAGGAGCCAAAGAACAAAGATGGATGAAAACTGGGAAATGAAAGACCAATGTGGCTCGCCCGCTCCCCTCTCTCCCCAACCCGACCCCCGCCCAAAATAAATAAATAAATAAATCTTAAAAAAAAAAAAAAAAAAGCAGCACATAGGGCTGGGGCTTCTCTGGTGGTCCAGTGGGTAAGGACACCGCCTTGCAGTACAACGGGCGCCCGTTCGATCCCTGGCCTGGGAAGATCCCACGTGCCGCGGAGCTGCTGGACCGATGTGTCCAATTACTGGGCCGGAGCTCTGGAACGCGTGCGCCCAGAGCCGGTGCTCTGCGACAACAGAGGCCACCGCGATGGGAGGCCCACACGGGCCAAAGAACAAAGATGGATGAAACTAGACAAATGAAAGACCAGTGTAAGTGGCCCGCCCACCCCACCCCCCAAAGCCAAAATAAATAAATAAATACATGTTTTAAAAAAAAAAAAGGAAGCACATAGTCTTTTTTTCTTTTTTTTTAAAGATTTATTTATTTTGGGTGGGGGTCGGGTTGGGGAGGGAGGGGAGCGGGCGGGCCACTTCTATTGGGTTTTCATTTCTCTGTTTTCATCCGTCTTTGTTCTTTGGCTCCTGTGGGCCTCCCATCGTGGTGGCGTCTGTCGTTGCAGAGCGCCGGCTCTGGGCGCATGCACTCCAGAGCTCCGGCTCGGTAATTGGACACATCGGTCCAGCCGCTCCGTGGCAGGTGGGATGTTCCCAGGCCAGGGATCGAACCGGCGCCCCTTGCACTGCAAGGCAGTGTCCTTACCCACTTGGCCACCAGGGGAAGCCCCGAAGCACATAGTCTTGAGGAGTAGACAGCAGATCAATAATTACGAGTCAGAAGGGTAAGTGTTGTATCTACAGAAGGCTTTGGGGGCAGAGAGGATGTGCTCTTTGACTATACGTGAAGATGCGTACCAGAAGACAAAAACCCAAACCAACAAAACTGGAAGACCACCATGCATCAACTGTTAAGGAAATAAGGGAGAGGCAGAAGGAAACCAGTGAAGAGAAAAAAGAGAGAGGAAAATTTTTCCCTACCTAGAGACAAGAATTAAGAAATATAAGTTAAACATTTTTAAGTGAATGTCTCAAATTCAAATAGATATATTAATACTTCAACACCTACTAGGCTGCTTAAGTCTGTCAGGAGAGTAAGTAATGAGTCATAAGCTACACGATAGCAGTTCTAGTCAGAGACAAAATGCTAAAGTTTAATTGCAGCCAGCTATTTAAAGCAAGATACCACTGCTCTTAAAAAAAAAAAAAGTTCTCTTTAGCAACATTGAAGAGAATGGAAAGAATGGAGGCAACCAAATGGCTGTCTGGGATCATGAGTGCTTGCTATGGTCATTACTATTGATAAGGGCATCTTATTAAAGCAGATGACTTAGAATCTAAAAACTACATATTGGATCAGGCTATTAGAGATCATCTAACTCAAATCTTACTTTATGGGAGGCAATAATTAGTTGTCTATTATGTAACAACAAGATTTTGAATTCAGCAAAAAAAAATTCCCTTTTAAAAATGTGAAAGACTCAAAGATATAAATTTCTCAGAACCACTTTGCATAGTACTGGAGTTTAGATTTAAACTCAAGCATGCCTAGTGCCAAAGAACCTTTTTTTTTTTTTTTTTTAATTTTGGCTTCTTTTATTGGTCCTTCATTTATTTCTTTTCATCCACCTTAATTCTTTGGCCTGTGTGGATCTCCCATTGCAGTGGCCTCTCACCTTGCAGAGCACCGGCTCCAGGTGCATGCACTTCAGTGCGCTGGCTGGTAACTGGACACACCAGTCCAGCCACTCTGGCATATGGGATCTTCCCGTGCCAGGGATCGAACCGCTGCCCCTTGCGCTGCAAGGCAGACTGGACCACCAGGGAAGCCCACCAAAGAGTTTTCTACCCAGAAAAAGTTCATGGCAAAGACATACACAGGGCTTCCCTGGTGGTCCGGTGGGTAAGGACATCGCCTTTCAGTGCAAAGGGCACCAGTTCGATCCCTGGCCTGGGAAGATCCCATGTGCCACACAGCAGCTGGACCGATGTGCCCAATTACCAAGCCAGAGCTCTGGAGCGCCTGCGCCCGGAGCCGGCGCTCTGCAACAGAGGCTGCTGCAAATGGGAGGCCCACACGGGTCAAAGAACAAAGAAGAGTGAAAATAGATAAATGAAAGACCGATAGAAGTGACCCACCTGACCCCCTCCTTCCCCAACTGCCCCCTGCCCACCAAAAAAAAAAAGTGGCATATAGGATGGAGGGAGAAAATAGGGGAGGGAGGAAAGAGAAATCACTTCCTATACCTGTCCTGCAGTGAAAACAGTACCTAATGTGAAGTCAGATTAGCCTCTTTCTCTTGTTAATATGAGGACCCAGACGAGTTGTTGTTTAGCCTCTACTCCAGATATACCTTTCCCACTTTCCACTACTCTCTGTTCCCTAACAAAATTCCAAATACACAGTAGCTAGCAGAAATCTTTGTCATCTCTCCTCCAGCCCAAAAGAATGAAACAGAATTGGTCTACACCAGTCATAGTAAATCCATTTCCTACTGCCAGTGATTAGTTTTAGGATATGCATGTGAACCAGTTCTAGGCAAAGGGACTTAAAGGAAAAACCTGCTAAGCAGTTTCCCATTTCAGGAAAAACAACAAGGACACACTAAGTCAGAAAAAAGGTTTTTGCCCTTGTTTCTTGCTTTTTATTTGTAAAGACAGAATAAAAGTAAGGTACAAATGGAGTTGCAGCAGCCATTCTACAACCATAAGGTGACCAGCAAGAGAAGAAAAGCCTTTGCAAAAAAAATGGGGTTTCCCATTTCTACTTGCAGGCACCGGCCTCCAGGTGCATGCACTTCAGTGCGCTGGCTGGTAACTGGACACACCAGTCCAGCCACTCTGGCATATGGGATCTTCCCGTGCCAGGGATCGAACCGCTCCCCTTGCGCTGCAAGTCAGACTGGACCACCAGGGAAGCCCACCAAAGAGTTTTCTACCCAGAAAAAGTTCATGGCAAAGACATACACAGGGCTTCCCTGGTGGTCCGGTGGGTAAGGACATCGCCTTTCAGTGCAAAGGGCACCAGTTCGATCCCTGGCCTGGGAAGATCCCATGTGCCACACAGCAGCTGGACCGATGTGCCCAATTACCAAGCCAGAGCTCTGGAGCGCCTGCGCCCGGAGCCGGCGCTCTGCAACAGAGGCTGCTGCAAATGGGAGGCCCACACGGGTCAAAGAACAAAGAAGAGTGAAAATAGATAAATGAAAGACCGATAGAAGTGACCCACCTGACCCCCTCCTTCCCCAACTGCCCCCTGCCCACCAAAAAAAAAAAGTGGCATATAGGATGGAGGGAGAAAATAGGGGAGGGAGGAAAAGAGAAATCACTTCCTATACCTGTCCTGCAGTGAAAACAGTACCTAATGTGAAGTCAGATTAGCCTCTTTCTCTTGTTAATATGAGGACCCAGACGAGTTGTTGTTTAGCCTCTACTCCAGATATACCTTTCCCACTTTCCACTACTCTCTGTTCCCTAACAAAATTCCAAATACACAGTAGCTAGCAGAAATCTTTGTCATCTCTCCTCCAGCCCAAAAGAATGAAACAGAATTGGTCTACACCAGTCATAGTAAATCCATTTCCTACTGCCAGTGATTAGTTTTAGGATATGCATGTGAACCAGTTCTAGGCAAAGGGACTTAAAGGAAAAACCTGCTAAGCAGTTTCCCATTTCAGGAAAAACAACAAGGACACACTAAGTCAGAAAAAAGGTTTTTGCCCTTGTTTCTTGCTTTTTATTTGTAAAGACAGAATAAAAGTAAGGTACAAATGGAGTTGCAGCAGCCATTCTACAACCATAAGGTGACCAGCAAGAGAAGAAAAAGCCAACATTTCTAAGAATGACAAAGGAAAGGATGCAAAGAGCCTGGGTTCCGATTGATATAGCTGAATAAGTGAACTTCAACTCTGAATTTCTTATTTATAAAAAGTATTACGTCAATAAATAATATAGGTTTAGTTGTGTTTAAATAGTATATTTAAATAGCTGAGTTTTATAACTATATAAGAGCAATATGGAATTACTCATACATAGGAATTTACCCCTAGTTTTAATTTGTGTATATTTAAGTGACATTAAATATAATATTAAACATAATGTTTACATAATACAAAACATCAAATGTAACATGTCAGCACTTCCCATAGGAAATATTTTTCCTTGAAAAGGGATTTATACAAATTGAAAACCATACTTCTTCAAGGAAGACTCATCATCAAAATGTTGATTCTAAATTAATCTACATATTTATTATAATGCCAATAAAAATACTATTAGGAACACGTCTATTTGATGAGAAAATTTATTTGTAAAAAAGAGGAGCTAGGAAAATGCTGAAAAAAAATTAAGGGGAAGCTACCCCTACCATTTACTAAAACATATTAATACTGCCTCTCCAATTTAAAGCATAGAAGAGTTAGTCACTCAGTCGTGTCCAGCTCTTTGCAACCCCATGGACTGTAGCCCGCCATGCTTCTCTGTCCATGGAATTCTCCAGGCAAGAATACTAGAGTGGGTTGCCATTTCTTTCTCCAGAGGATCATCCCAATCCAGGAATCGAACCTGGGTCTCCTGGGCAGATTCTTTACCATCTGAACTACAGGGAAGTCCATATTAAGCACAGCAGTGGCATATAAACCGGCTGATGGAAAAGGAAAGAAAATTCATTAATAGATTCAACTCTATGAAGAACTTTGGTGTATGATAAAGATGTCATTTTAATTAGTGGGGGAAGGGACTGATTTCTGCATGTGAACCAGTTCTAGGCAAAGGGACTTAAAGGAAAAACCTGCTAAGCAGTTTCCCATTTCAGGAAAAACAACAAGGACACACTAAGTCAGAAAAAAGGTTTTTGCCCTTGTTTCTTGCTTTTTATTTGTAAAGACAGAATAAAAGTAAGGTACAAATGGAGTTGCAGCAGCCATTCTACAACCATAAGGTGACCAGCAAGAGAAGAAAAAGCCAACATTTCTAAGAATGACAAAGGAAAGGATGCAAAGAGCCTGGGTTCCGATTGATATAGCTGAATAAGTGAACTTCAACTCTGAATTTCTTATTTATAAAAAGTATTACGTCAATAAATAATATAGGTTTAGTTGTGTTTAAATAGTATATTTAAATAGCTGAGTTTTATAACTATATAAGAGCAATATGGAATTACTCATACATAGGAATTTACCCCTAGTTTTAATTTGTGTATATTTAAGTGACATTAAATATAATATTAAACATAATGTTTACATAATACAAAACATCAAATGTAACATGTCAGCACTTCCCATAGGAAATATTTTTCCTTGAAAAGGGATTTATACAAATTGAAAACCATACTTCTTCAAGGAAGACTCATCATCAAAATGTTGATTCTAAATTAATCTACATATTTATTATAATGCCAATAAAAATACTATTAGGAACACGTCTATTTGATGAGAAAATTTATTTGTAAAAAAGAGGAGCTAGGAAAATGCTGAAAAAAAATTAAGGGGAAGCTACCCCTACCATTTACTAAAACATATTAATACTGCCTCTCCAATTTAAAGCATAGAAGAGTTAGTCACTCAGTCGTGTCCAGCTCTTTGCAACCCCATGGACTGTAGCCCGCCATGCTTCTCTGTCCATGGAATTCTCCAGGCAAGAATACTAGAGTGGGTTGCCATTTCTTTCTCCAGAGGATCATCCCAATCCAGGAATCGAACCTGGGTCTCCTGGGCAGATTCTTTACCATCTGAACTACAGGGAAGTCCATATTAAGCACAGCAGTGGCATATAAACCGGCTGATGGAAAAGGAAAGAAAATTCATTAATAGATTCAACTCTATGAAGAACTTTGGTGTATGATAAAGATGTCATTTTAATTAGTGGGGGAAGGGACTGATTTCTACTGAGGTTAAATTCACCTAATGGGTTAAGGACTTTAATAAAATGTGTTACAACAACTGGATAGCCTATTGATAAAGATAAAATTAGATCTGTTCACTCTGCAAATCAAGATAAATTTAAGATGGATGTAAAAAAGAAAGCATACAGATCTTGGGGGGAAAGAAAACACATGAATTACTTTATAATTCTGCAATCAAAAATCCAGAAACAATGGATTTTTCTAGATAGATGAGTACATTAAAACTTTAAAATAGGGCTTCCCGGGTGGCTCAGTGGGAAAGAATCTGCCTCGAAAGTCAGGAGACATGGGTTCGATCCCTGGTCCAGGAAGATCCCATATATGCCGGGGAGCAACTAGGCCCATGAGCCACAACTATTGACGGCGTGCTCTAGAGCCCACGCTCTGCAACAAGAGAAGTCGCCACAATGAGAAGCCCATGTAGTTCAACTAGAGAAGTAAAGCCCACTCACCATAACTAGAGAAAAGCCCATGCAGCAACGAAGACCCAGCACAGCCAAAAATAAAGAAATAAAGAATTAAAAAAAAAAAAAAACTTTAAAATGGAACTTTTTACACGGCAAAAAATATCATAAGCAAACTAAAAAGCAAACTTGGAAAAAAATAAATAAATAAAAATAAAAATCAAACTTGGAAAAATACTTTTTAACATTTATAAAGAAAAAAAAATCCTTAATACATAAAGTTTCAAAGAGCCTCTATGGAAAACAATTTGGCAGTTTCTTAAAAAAATAAACATAATTTATCATGTGGCCCAGCAATTCCATTCTTACGTATATATCCAAGGAAACACTAACATTATTACTACACAGAGATTTGCATGTGAATGTTCACAGCACCATCATTCATAACTGCAAAACACCCAAGTCCAGCAACTGATAGATGACTAGATAAATTGTGGTATATCTATACAATGAATTATCATTCAGCAAAAAAAAAAAAAAGAGAGAAAATAGAATTAAGTACAGACACATGTTACAACATAGATGAAATTTGAAAATATTATGCTAAGTGAAAGAAGCCAGTCACAAAAGGTCACAGGTTGTATGGTTTTATTTATATATCTCGAGAACAGGCCACTCCATGGAGACAGAAAATAGACTAATGATTGCCAGGGGTTAGGGAAATGGGGGTGAATGCTAACAGGTAAGTAGTTTATGAAATAATGAAAATTAGATCTGTTCACTCTGCAAATCAAGATAAATTTAAGATGGATGTAAAAAAGAAAGCATACAGATCTTGGGGGGAAAGAAAACACATGAATTACTTTATAATTCTGCAATCAAAAATCCAGAAACAATGGATTTTTCTAGATAGATGAGTACATTAAAACTTTAAAATAGGGCTTCCCGGGTGGCTCAGTGGGAAAGAATCTGCCTCGAAAGTCAGGAGACATGGGTTCGATCCCTGGTCCAGGAAGATCCCATATATGCCGGGGAGCAACTAGGCCCATGAGCCACAACTATTGACGGCGTGCTCTAGAGCCCACGCTCTGCAACAAGAGAAGTCGCCACAATGAGAAGCCCATGTAGTTCAACTAGAGAAGTAAAGCCCACTCACCATAACTAGAGAAAAGCCCATGCAGCAACGAAGACCCAGCACAGCCAAAAATAAAGAAATAAAGAATTAAAATAAAAAAGCTTTAAAATGGAACTTTTTACACGGCAAAAAATATCATAAGCAAACTAAAAAGCAAACTTGGAAAAAAATAAATAAATAAAAATAAAAATCAAACTTGGAAAAATACTTTTTAACATTTATAAAGAAAAAAAAATCCTTAATACATAAAGTTTCAAAGAGCCTCTATGGAAAACAATTTGGCAGTTTCTTAAAAAAATAAACATAATTTATCATGTGGCCCAGCAATTCCATTCTTACGTATATATCCAAGGAAACACTAACATTATTACTACACAGAGATTTGCATGTGAATGTTCACAGCACCATCATTCATAACTGCAAAACACCCAAGTCCAGCAACTGATAGATGACTAGATAAATTGTGGTATATCTATACAATGAATTATCATTCAGCAAAAAAAAAAAAAAGAGAGAAAATAGAATTAAGTACAGACACATGTTACAACATAGATGAAATTTGAAAATATTATGCTAAGTGAAAGAAGCCAGTCACAAAAGGTCACAGGTTGTATGGTTTTATTTATATATCTCGAGAACAGGCCACTCCATGGAGACAGAAAATAGACTAATGATTGCCAGGGGTTAGGGAAATGGGGGTGAATGCTAACAGGTAAGTAGTTTATGAAATAATGAAAATGTCCTTGAATTAGTGATGACTGTACAATCTTAAACATACTGAAAATCAATGAACTGTATACTCTGAAAGAGTGACTTCTATGGCAGGTGAATTATTTTTGAAATTGATAATTAACATAAACAGATACACTAAGATCTAATTCTTTTAGTAACTTAATATGTGACCTTGAGCAAATCACTCCCCTTTGCCCTTTATTTCTCTGGTGAAACAGACCCCTAAAGCCTTCCTAAGAGGCCCGATATTCATAACACATCTAAGAAGTTAAAAGAAAAAAACTATCTGATCAGATATGAATATACAGCTTGAAAGGGGAAAAGCTGATATTATAAGATACTAAAAGGAGTGCTTCTACTTCTTAAAGAAGGAACTTTTCTCATTGTTCTTAATATAATTTACTAGTTACCATTCCTTAAGAGCTTATGTGTAGGAAGCGCAGATGCTTTTCATATATTATCTCATTCTCAGGTAAGCAGAAGTATCCCAATTTTAGAGATAAAAACAGACTAGGAGAAGTTAAATGGCTTAACTAAATACTCACACTAGCCTTCAAACTCAGATCATTATCACTTCAAACGCCATTCTCTTTTGCACCAAGGTATAACAAGAACTGGGCTCTTAAATCACTGTTGACAGTGACTACAGCCATGAAATTAAAAGATGTTTGCTCTCTGGAAAGAAAGTGATGACAAACCTAGATAGCATATTACAAAGCAGACATCACTTTGCCAACAAAGGTCTGTATAGTGAAAGCTATGGCTTTTCTAGTAGCAATGTACCTATGGATGAGAGAGGTGGACCATAAGAAGGCTGAGTGTGGAAGAATGGATGCTTTTGAATTGTGGTGCTGAAGACGACTCCTGAGAGTCCCTTGAACTGCAAGGAGATAAACCAGTCAATCCTAAAGGAAATCAACCCTGAATATTCACTGTAAGGACTGATAATAAAGCTAAAGCTCCAATACTCTGGCCACCTGACACGAAGAACCAATTCATTGGAAAAGACCCTGATGCTGCGAAAAACTGAAGGAAAAAGAGAAAGGGGTGGCAGAGGATGAGATAGATAGCATCAATGACTCAATGCAAATGAGTTTGAGCAAACAGGAGATAGTAAAGGGCAGAAGAGGCTGGGGACTGGAGTCCACGGGGCTGCAAAGAGTCAGACTTGACTTAGTGACTGAACAACAACAAATAACAAGAACAACAATGTACTATAAATCTGGGTTTCTGAAGTCTTGTTTCTATGACAGTAGGCAAGTCAATGAACATTTGAGTTTTCTCAAGAGAAATTATTAGCCCTTGCCCTAACTTACCTCATGGAATAATATAAAAAAAAGGCACTAATAGATATGTGTCATTCATTTAAAGCACTATAAAACAGTAAAAGATAATTATAGAAACAAAATACTATTAATGAACCAAAAACACGTTGAAAAATGAATGAACAGTTTTAATAACTTACAGTCTTTCTAATGGTAATGGAATGTACTAAAGTAGTGATTTTCAAAACACCTTAAGCACGCCACGTGATACAGACTAAACATTTGTTAACCCAAATTCAAGTTAAATCCTAACTTCCAATGCCATTCTCTTTTGCACCAAGGTATAACAAGAACTGGGCTCTTAAATCACTGTTGACAGTGACTACAGCCATGAAATTAAAAGATGTTTGCTCTCTGGAAAGAAAGTGATGACAAACCTAGATAGCATATTACAAAGCAGACATCACTTTGCCAACAAAGGTCTGTATAGTGAAAGCTATGGCTTTTCTAGTAGCAATGTACCTATGGATGAGAGAGGTGGACCATAAGAAGGCTGAGTGTGGAAGAATGGATGCTTTTGAATTGTGGTGCTGAAGACGACTCCTGAGAGTCCCTTGAACTGCAAGGAGATAAACCAGTCAATCCTAAAGGAAATCAACCCTGAATATTCACTGTAAGGACTGATAATAAAGCTAAAGCTCCAATACTCTGGCCACCTGACACGAAGAACCAATTCATTGGAAAAGACCCTGATGCTGCGAAAAACTGAAGGAAAAAGAGAAAGGGGTGGCAGAGGATGAGATAGATAGCATCAATGACTCAATGCAAATGAGTTTGAGCAAACAGGAGATAGTAAAGGGCAGAAGAGGCTGGGGACTGGAGTCCACGGGGCTGCAAAGAGTCAGACTTGACTTAGTGACTGAACAACAACAAATAACAAGAACAACAATGTACTATAAATCTGGGTTTCTGAAGTCTTGTTTCTATGACAGTAGGCAAGTCAATGAACATTTGAGTTTTCTCAAGAGAAATTATTAGCCCTTGCCCTAACTTACCTCATGGAATAATATAAAAAAAAGGCACTAATAGATATGTGTCATTCATTTAAAGCACTATAAAACAGTAAAAGATAATTATAGAAACAAAATACTATTAATGAACCAAAAACACGTTGAAAAATGAATGAACAGTTTTAATAACTTACAGTCTTTCTAATGGTAATGGAATGTACTAAAGTAGTGATTTTCAAAACACCTTAAGCACGCCACGTGATACAGACTAAACATTTGTGCCCCCCCCAAATTCAAGTTAAATCCTAACTTCCAATGTTACTCTTTAAGGTAGAGCCTTTAGGAAGTGATAAGATCATGAGGGTGTTGCTCTCACGTATGTGATTAGTAACCTTATAAAAGAGATCCCCGCAAGTGGATCCTTCCCCCTTCCCACAGGTGAAGACTGTCATCTATCAACCAAGAAGCGGTCCTCACCAGACATGCAATCTGCTAGTCCCTTGATCTTGGACTTCTCAGTCTCCAGAACTATGAGAAAAAAAATATGGTATTTTTGTTATGGTAACCCTAACAGACTAATGCCAGCTGCAAGAAGGGCTCTAAAGTCAGAATAGCTCCAAAAGTTTTAACTAAAAAGTTCATCCTCAACTACTGGCATCCATCAAGGAACAATAAAACCAGGATTTCAGGTCTTACCCAAGAAATAACATACATAAAGCTACTACCACAATGCCTGGCACATAGTACCAACTCAAAAAAAAAAAAAAAAGTAATTGCTATTATTGCTTTATCCAGTAATACTCTGGAGTTACTAAATCCAATTGGAAAAAATAAATTATGGAAACTCAAGAAAAACCAGAAACTCAAAACCACCCTGAACATGCAAACATATCTAAATAAGGTTTACTGAAACTGAAGACAAGAGATTATGAGAAATCATTGAAAGAGAAAGTCATATAAGAAACTGTCAAAGGAACAGGTCCAACGGAGAGTAAGAAATACACTGGGGAGTGGAAAAGACGGAAGATTTTAAAAAGTAAGCAAGAAGTTAGAAACTAATAGATTTGAAGGAAAAATGGTTTAGTTTCTGAAGTCTTGTTTCTATGACAGTAGGCAAGTCAATGAACATTTGAGTTTTCTCAAGAGAAATTATTAGCCCTTGCCCTAACTTACCTCATGGAATAATATAAAAAAAAGGCACTAATAGATATGTGTCATTCATTTAAAGCACTATAAAACAGTAAAAGATAATTATAGAAACAAAATACTATTAATGAACCAAAAACACGTTGAAAAATGAATGAACAGTTTTAATAACTTACAGTCTTTCTAATGGTAATGGAATGTACTAAAGTAGTGATTTTCAAAACACCTTAAGCACGCCACGTGATACAGACTAAACATTTGTGCCCCCCCCAAATTCAAGTTAAATCCTAACTTCCAATGTTACTCTTTAAGGTAGAGCCTTTAGGAAGTGATAAGATCATGAGGGTGTTGCTCTCACGTATGTGATTAGTAACCTTATAAAAGAGATCCCCGCAAGTGGATCCTTCCCCCTTCCCACAGGTGAAGACTGTCATCTATCAACCAAGAAGCGGTCCTCACCAGACATGCAATCTGCTAGTCCCTTGATCTTGGACTTCTCAGTCTCCAGAACTATGAGAAAAAAAATATGGTATTTTGTTATGGTAACCCTAACAGACTAATGCCAGCTGCAAGAAGGGCTCTAAAGTCAGAATAGCTCCAAAAGTTTTAACTAAAAAGTTCATCCTCAACTACTGGCATCCATCAAGGAACAATAAAACCAGGATTTCAGGTCTTACCCAAGAAATAACATACATAAAGCTACTACCACAATGCCTGGCACATAGTACCAACTCAAAAAAAAAAAAAAAAGTAATTGCTATTATTGCTTTATCCAGTAATACTCTGGAGTTACTAAATCCAATTGGAAAAAATAAATTATGGAAACTCAAGAAAAACCAGAAACTCAAAACCACCCTGAACATGCAAACATATCTAAATAAGGTTTACTGAAACTGAAGACAAGAGATTATGAGAAATCATTGAAAGAGAAAGTCATATAAGAAACTGTCAAAGGAACAGGTCCAACCGGAGAGTAAGAAATACACTGGGGAGTGGAAAAGACGGGAAGATTTTAAAAAGTAAGCAAGAAGTTAGAAATAAAAGATGACTCGAAATTGGTGGAAGTGAGATTTCGTAAACTAGGGCTGATTGAAAAAATAGGAAGACTGAGTTCTACAGTATTTGCAAAGGAATAAGATACGTAACTCAAATTAACTATTGCCAATAATAACAACTATGAATCCAAAAAACAAAATGGGTCTCAGAATCTAGAGATCCAAGTCCTTAGTGGCCATATTGCCAAGCTTCTAGAGATTAGTACAAGGAAAATTTGCGTTTCAGTTTTCTCTTTTATTAGGAGAATATACTATCCCCTGCTTCCTAGTTTACCTAACAGAATACAGAATTCTGCAGGTCTCAGTTTCCTCAATTATATGGTGAAGTGGTAAGATCATTTCAAAGCTCTCTTCCAGTTTTATAATTCTAGGGGAGGAGAGTCACATATTGTCACTAACATTAAGGTTACATGAGGCATGCCTATGTTCCATTAAGGAAATCAAAAGTGCTTGAAAATAAGCTCCTTCAGAAACACATAAAATTCATCAATATATGCTCTTCTTTTCACAATATTATAAAGAAGTACTTAAGAACTTTATTTTTCAGGATAAGCAGTTAACCTAAATTAAGAGAACCAAAGCATCCCTTTAAAGAGGTTAAGTTACTAACAATTTAGCTAAGCACTGGATATTATTTTCTCTTAGCACTTTTCTTCAGTTCTTCAGAGAACTTGTTTTGCCAAAGTAAGAAGCTAAGCTCTAAACTTATCTGAAGCATGCATGGTTATTAAAAAAACTAGCATTTTTACATATTTTCACAGAAGAGTACTGGAATACTGAAAGATCAAAGTTCAGATTAAGAAAGGCAGCAACTAAGATATATATCAACAATAAATGTTACATTAATTTTATAGTCCAGGCTAATTTTCCAAAATAATCTACTATAGATCATCTTCTAGATTCTCCTTAATCAAGTTACAGTCCTACCTTCCTCTTCCAAAGACAAAACAATCTTCACTTTACCTTACACGTAGCCTTCTGCCACCCCTTTGTACTGCGCAACCCACTGACCTATCTTCATCTGTCAAGGTTTTCTCATTTTTCTACTGTGTCTCATAGTCACGTCTCCACTTTGATTCTTAGTTTCCTTCCCTGGTTTTTTCAGCCATTTTCACTACCCTTCTATCCTGTTTTAATTTACAGGATTCTCCTTTCTCTTCATTCCTCAGACCTATTTTCACAGCAATGAATTTCCTATCCTCATTTCCATTTTTGTAAGTGTTTGCACATATTACTTCTTCAGAATCTAAGATTTTTCTTCTCTTCTTATTCTAAGAACATCATCTATCAACCCATCTCTAGAATCCCAAACACACTGGACTACCACATACCGAAGTATTTTTCCTATCCCTTAGCAGTCACTAGTCTCCAGAATCCTATCTGATATGACAAATACTCCTCGAAACCAACCGCCTGATCAATTAATTACCTGTTTTCAAGCAATTATCTCTCCCAGATTCAACTCATTACACTCTCTCTCCTACACATGAGATACCCCTAACCTAGCCCAAGTCATTCAACAACGTAAAAACTCCAAAAGCCAACACAGCTCCTCCCATTCCAGTAAACAAGGGTTTTGCTCTGAATATTTTAAGTGGCTACTCTCAAGGCTTCACTGAGTCTTACCCGATCAGCACATAGCTTCCACCAGACCTTTTTGCCCAGCAGAACGTGAATTGCCCAAATCTTTCTCTTCAAGCTTTCCAGATCTTATTTCTTTACGAAGTCATTAATTAAACCCTGTTTCTAGTCATTTCTCAACCTCTGGAGCCCACAGCCATTCTCTATAAACTCCTGAGCCCTCTCCCTCACCACTCCTCCCTTTATTCCCTACCCTCGCTCCTCAACACATTCCTACCGCCCCTAACAGTCTTCCTGGAGCTGTTCCCCACACTTTCTCAGCACCCCTTAAGAGACCTAATCTCTAAATCACTATCTCGGTATCTGCCTCTTCACCTCTAGAACCCCACCCTAGCTCTTTTCCTAGGGCCCCCCGCCTCTTTCTCTATAGATCATCTTCTAGATTCTCCTTAATCAAGTTACAGTCCTACCTTCCTCTTCCAAAGACAAAACAATCTTCACTTTACCTTACACGTAGCCTTCTGCCACCCCTTTGTACTGCAACCCACTGACCTATCTTCATCTGTCAAGGTTTTCTCATTTTTCTACTGTGTCTCATAGTCACGTCTCCACTTTGATTCTTAGTTTCCTTCCCTGGTTTTTTCAGCCATTTTCACTACCCTTCTATCCTGTTTTAATTTACAGGATTCTCCTTTCTCTTCATTCCTCAGACCTATTTTCACAGCAATGAATTTCCTATCCTCATTTCCATTTTTGTAAGTGTTTGCACATATTACTTCTTCAGAATCTAAGATTTTTCTTCTCTTCTTATTCTAAGAACATCATCTATCAACCCATCTCTAGAATCCCAAACACACTGGACTACCACATACCGAAGTATTTTTCCTATCCCTTAGCAGTCACTAGTCTCCAGAATCCTATCTGATATGACAAATACTCCTCGAAACCAACCGCCTGATCAATTAATTACCTGTTTTCAAGCAATTATCTCTCCCAGATTCAACTCATTACACTCTCTCTCCTACACATGAGATACCCCTAACCTAGCCCAAGTCATTCAACAACGTAAAAACTCCAAAAGCCAACACAGCTCCTCCCATTCCAGTAAACAAGGGTTTTGCTCTGAATATTTTAAGTGGCTACTCTCAAGGCTTCACTGAGTCTTACCCGATCAGCACATAGCTTCCACCAGACCTTTTTGCCCAGCAGAACGTGAATTGCCCAAATCTTTCTCTTCAAGCTTTCCAGATCTTATTTCTTTACGAAGTCATTAATTAAACCCTGTTTCTAGTCATTTCTCAACCTCTGGAGCCCACAGCCATTCTCTATAAACTCCTGAGCCCTCTCCCTCACCACTCCTCCCTTTATTCCCTACCCTCGCTCCTCAACACATTCCTACCGCCCCTAACAGTCTTCCTGGAGCTGTTCCCCACACTTTCTCAGCACCCCTTAAGAGACCTAATCTCTAAATCACTATCTCGGTATCTGCCTCTTCACCTCTAGAAACTCTCTCTGGAACCTTCTGCTCTTTAGTTCTCGTTCCTCCTCCAGCCCTGCCTCAGGTGCTCCCTGTTTCCCCCAGCCTCTTTCTATTATCTAGTTCTCATAAAACCAGATAAAGACTTACTCCTCCCAAATCTTTTCCTAGTTAATTTCCCTCAACTTTTCTCTTAGTCATTTCCCATATCCTTCAACCATCCCTGGAAGATTCCCCCTAAATCTTTGTCACCACTCTCCCTTTTCCTCAGACCTCCACCCCGCCTCCTGGAGATGCCTCCTGCATCTCTTTTAGACTATCGTCTCTGCTTCCTCAATTTCTGCCTTCTCCCTTCAACACTACTTGTCCTCCAATTTCCAGTGACTTGGCGCCTCCACTAGTACCCCGATCTGCCTTCTACTTCATCTAAACGTCTCCAGGCCGCCGCCAACACTCTCTCCTATCCTTAGCTTCCCCAGCCCTGCCGCTCTAAACGCCGAGAGACACCATTCTCCAATGGCCGGGGCCTGGCCTCTGGGGAGAAGGGGTATTGGGTCACGTACCCCATTCGCATCTTGGCTCCGCTCTGACTGCCCCCGCTGCCGGGTACAGGAGGGCGAGAGGGTAGGCGGCTGAGGTGCATGCTCTTCTCGAGGGCCGACATGAAGGAGAGGCCGCAGGTAGTCGAACAGTAGCCGAAGCTTCGTCCCACGCTGAGTGCGGCCCAACCGGTCACAGCTCGCTCCCCTAGCGACGCCCTGTGGCCCTCGGACAGAACCCAGCTACCGGCAGCACCGCCCACCAGCTCTGTAAACTCCACTCCCTGGCCCCAGCATTTCCACCGGAAGTGCGCAACAACTCTCCGCAAAGGGTGCTGGGTAACGGAGTCTCTGACCCTTCAGACCCCTGGCGGAGAACGCCACGACCCACGCCGGAAACAGAAGCGCTCCTAAGGCAATGCACCCTGGGGAATGGAGTCCTCAAAGGGAGCAGCCCTTTGCGCTTGCGCATTTGGAGGCGACCGTGTCCAACCCTGCAGAGGTAGTGTAGCAAAGCATCCTGGGTGTTGTAGTCTATTGGCGGGAAGGCGTCTTGGCGCCTTCTTTCGCTGCGCGTCCCAGAGACTGTTAAAGAAAAAGCCGCTTCTTCCTGCCTCCCAGGCTGCCCAGCGGCTCCGGTTGCCGGGGAACGTCAGCGCCGTAGGAAGGGATGGCGGGAGGCTACAGCTTAGGCGCTGGGGCTGGAGCTGAGTTGGTGAAGAAGAGCTCGGGCTCGTCATGAAACAACGGAAAGCTCTGGGGCCTGTGGGCGGCCGTGGCCGCAAGAGGAGAGGTAACCTGAGCGACCAAAGGCTGAAGAAAGCGTAGTTGGGCGGAGTTCGGGGAGTGGGGCGCAAGGAATTCCAGGGAGACCTCCCACACCCTCCGGTTAAAAAAGTGTGTGGGGGGGCGGGGAGGATTGAGAAGGGAAAATAACTAGGGCACCAGAAGGTCCCGCGAATGGAAACGAAATAGGGGCTGAAGTAGGGGGCAAAGTAGGTGAATAGATGGGATGAGGGGAGGGCTAAAAAGACTCTTAAAGAGGAGGGGAACGAAACAGTTGTAGAATTGTTCTGTTTTGGTTTTTAGTTTTTAAAAATGGATATGCAATTAACATATAACATTATGTTAGTTTCAGGTGTACAACATGATGATTGGATGTTTGTATATATTTCGAAATGACTGTCCCTTGTCTTGTTGACCTCCGTCACCATACATAGCTGCATTTTTTTCTTTTGAAGAGAACCTTTAAGATCTACTCCTTAGCAACCTTCAGATATACTGTACACTATCATTATAGTCACCATGCTGTGTGATAAATTCCCGTGGCTTAGGGATTTGATAATGTTTTTGATAAATATTTGGGGCTGGAGAAGGGGAGACACAGCTTTGCAGGTCCACGGGGGACTGGAAGAAAAATAAGTTGGAGAGGAGAATCTGTCAGTAATCCCAATAGGAAAAGATCACGTTTTATGCATGCTGAATCCCCCCAAACTAGCACACAGCAGGACTCAGTAAATGTTAGCTGAATGACTGAAGCGTGAGACAGCCATGAATCATGAAGGGGCTACAGGTGGGAGTGGGGAAAAGATAGTTATGAAGGAGAAAGACCTGGGAGGGATGGGGTGAAGATCTCTGAAGGATTGAGATGGTGAAAGTGTTTAACAGGAGGACCTTACCAGGTTAGTCCCATTAAGGAGATGCAAGTTCACTAGGAAACCAGAGGAATGTTAGCTTCAGCAAGAAAAGTCCCCCTGGAAACCCAGGGCAGGTCAAGAAATGAAATTGAATCTATAGAACTGACTCAAAACAAAAACTGGGAGACTGTGCCTTTTTACATTATAGGCGAATAGGTATTAGAAATAGTGACAGTGCATTATACCACTGGTTGAGGATTAAAGCTGCAGTCTGGAAACGAATCTTATCCACTGTTTAAAGGTAACTAAGGCAGTTTTGAGACAGTGTGTTTCCTTCCAGAAATGATGGGAGAATATGAAACAGAGGTTTGGAAGTATTCGGTGCTGTGCTGCCTGTATCATACCACTCAAGCACATTTGGTTGATAGGTGGAAAATCAAAATTGAAATACTAATGTCCTTCTAAGTATTCCATGCACGTATATGGCAATCCTTGCGTACACACTTGTGTCTAATTTTTATAGTTAAAATTAGGTACTATTATCTGTAAAGCTTATGGTGGGTCTTCACTCAAGAAAGCAGAGAGGATATTCGCTTTAGAAATCCAAAGAATCAGTTATATAACTTCCTGATCTGATAGACTTCCATGTGTTTTCTTCTTGTGAGGTATGACCACTCTCCAAAGGAAAAGTGAAAGAATAGAAAGATGTGTGATAATTTTGGAATGAGTTCTTAAATTTCCTATAAGTCATAGTTAAAAGACACTGTGAATAGGAAGACAATCAGGGTCATTAAAGGAAAACTTTATAAAAAGTCATGATTAATTGCCCCATTTACATGTCATTAGCTGTCTAAAATCCATAAATATTATGAACACAGCACTGTGCTAAAGGATAGTGGCAGAATCTGAAGATGATACTTTCTGTCCTCATTGACTGTATGATACTGGGAGGAAGAAAAGACACTGTTTAAGGTGGTCTTTATTCAAGTGCTGAGTTGTATGCTGTACATTTCATTTGAGAATTGAGTGATACGAGTTGTTGCTGTTTGTATTTGGTGACGGTTTTAAAAAACATTAATTGGGGGGGCGAGGACCTTACCAGGTTAGTCCCATTAAGGAGATGCAAGTTCACTAGGAAACCAGAGGAATGTTAGCTTCAGCAAGAAAAGTCCCCCTGGAAACCCAGGGCAGGTCAAGAAATGAAATTGAATCTATAGAACTGACTCAAAACAAAAACTGGGAGACTGTGCCTTTTTACATTATAGGCGAATAGGTATTAGAAATAGTGACAGTGCATTATACCACTGGTTGAGGATTAAAGCTGCAGTCTGGAAACGAATCTTATCCACTGTTTAAAGGTAACTAAGGCAGTTTTGAGACAGTGTGTTTCCTTCCAGAAATGATGGGAGAATATGAAACAGAGGTTTGGAAGTATTCGGTGCTGTGCTGCCTGTATCATACCACTCAAGCACATTTGGTTGATAGGTGGAAAATCAAAATTGAAATACTAATGTCCTTCTAAGTATTCCATGCACGTATATGGCAATCCTTGCGTACACACTTGTGTCTAATTTTTATAGTTAAAATTAGGTACTATTATCTGTAAAGCTTATGGTGGGTCTTCACTCAAGAAAGCAGAGAGGATATTCGCTTTAGAAATCCAAAGAATCAGTTATATAACTTCCTGATCTGATAGACTTCCATGTGTTTTCTTCTTGTGAGGTATGACCACTCTCCAAAGGAAAAGTGAAAGAATAGAAAGATGTGTGATAATTTTGGAATGAGTTCTTAAATTTCCTATAAGTCATAGTTAAAAGACACTGTGAATAGGAAGACAATCAGGGTCATTAAAGGAAAACTTTATAAAAAGTCATGATTAATTGCCCCATTTACATGTCATTAGCTGTCTAAAATCCATAAATATTATGAACACAGCACTGTGCTAAAGGATAGTGGCAGAATCTGAAGATGATACTTTCTGTCCTCATTGACTGTATGATACTGGGAGGAAGAAAAGACACTGTTTAAGGTGGTCTTTATTCAAGTGCTGAGTTGTATGCTGTACATTTCATTTGAGAATTGAGTGATACGAGTTGTTGCTGTTTGTATTTGGTGACGGTTTTAAAGAGAATTAGATAAAAATAGCATATCTTAAAAACCGGACGTTGCAATAATCAAAACATCAGTACTTGAAAGAAAAATTTCAACTACTTCAGAGATTTTTTTAAACCTATATACTACATCAATGTAGCTTTAATATAGTATCTTTCAGTTAAAGAGGAGCTTGTATTAGTATGTCTTAAGTTGGTGTGTTCCTGTGCTCAGAGTACCTGAATCAAATCCTGAACACTAACTAGTTGTCAGGGTGGCTTACGTGACAAGTTATTCTGTGGTCTGGTTTGCTAGTTACTTCTCATGTATTAGAATAAATAGAATAAGCCTTCTCTCTATAGAAACTAAAATGTTTTTGTGTGTTTGCATTCAAAAAGAAGATTATAAGGGGCATCCCTGGTGGTCCAGTGGGTAAGGACACCACCTTGCAGTGCAGGGGGCGCTGGTTCAATCCCTGTGCCGTGGAGCGGCTGGATGGATGTGTCCAATTGCCGAGCCAGAGCTCTGGAGTGCATGCACCCAAAGCTGGTGCTCTGCAACAAGAGAGGCCACTGTGATGGGAGGCCCACGCAGGCCAAAGAACAAAGATGGATGAAAATAAATAAATGAAAGACCAATAAAAGTGGCCAAAATTTTAAAAGAAAAAAAGAGAAGATTATATGTTTTCTGTAGGCTAAATTTTGACTTCTTATTCTCAGATTCCTCCACAGGTTTAAGTGACATTTCTCCATCTACAAGCTTACCACCCTTGGTTGAAGGCCAGCTACGCTGCTTTCTCAGACTTTCTGTTAATAAAGTCATATGGAAGATAGCAAAGCCCCCTGCTTGTGTACTTGTCCGGGTGAGATGGTGGGGCGAAACATCAGAAGGAACCCTCTTTTGTCCCAGAGATGCATTACAGACCGAGCCAAAAGCTGTGAGAACAACTACACGTTATGCTATTCGCTGTGGTCCAAAACAGTTTACCTCTTATCTGACAGGTATGTTTTTGTCTTATCATTTCACCTGCAGCCCTAATAAGAGATATGTAGTTATTTTGTTAACAGTGGATATTACTATGTTCCTAGTGGCAGTGTTAGTTATTGAGGAGTCAGAGGTTTTATAACAGCCACCATTAGTGAGAATATACAATGTGCTACCAACTGATACATATTATTCTTAATCTTTAATAACCTTGCAAGATAGATATTTTCTGTTTTATAGACAATGAAACTGAGGCTCGGAGAAATGAATACTCTGTATAATGTTCCATAGTTGATAAATGGTGAAACTAGACTTTAAACGCACTTCTCTCTGACACCAAAACTCATTCACTTGTCATCACACTATACTTCTTTAAGTAATAACTCTAATCTCTACTCTGGGATTTCCATTATACTCAAGGAAAGATGATACAGATTTAAAAATTTACTAATAATACATGCTAAATGCAAATTGTATTGTTTAGTTAGTTAGTAGTACAGGTTTTCAGAGAAGGGAGGATCCCTCTACTGAGAACCAAGAGCCCAAAATGTCTTCATTTCTGTTTAAGGAAAGCATCTAAATATACTGTATTATTTCTCTATTCAAGTCAAACTCTCATATAAACCATTTTAGATGGTGGACTCCTCAAATCAATTCAGTTCAAGTTAGTAAAAATCAAGCATTTAGCATGTAGGTATTGTTGGGCTAAGACTACAGCAGAGCCAGAGGTGAATTAAAGATGAACTTGTCCTTAAGCTTACATTCTTTCAAGGAGAAAATTTTGAAGACATCAAAATACAAAGAAGAGGGCTTCCCTGGTGGTCCAGTGGATAAAGAGTTCAACTTGCAGTGCAAGGGGCACGGGTTAGATCCCTGGCCTGGGAAGATCCCACATGCTGCCTAGAGGCTGGACCGGTATGTCCAGTTACGAGCCAGTGCTCTTGAAACGCATGTGCCCAGACCTGGTGGTCTGCAACAAGAGAGGCCACTGCGATGGGAGGCCCACACAGTCCAAAGAATAAAGATGGATGAAAATAAATAAGTAAAAAAACAATAAAAGTGGCCAAAGTTAAATATGTATGTATATGTGTGTGTATATATATATATATATATATATATGTATGTATGTATGTATATCTAAAGAAGAAAGTTCAGTTACTCAAAAATATATATTCAACACTTAGCATGCACTGCACATTGTGCTTAGGCACTGTGGAGATTATAAAAATGAATCAAAAACTTTACATATTATTCTTAATCTTTAATAACCTTGCAAGATAGATATTTTCTGTTTTATAGACAATGAAACTGAGGCTCGGAGAAATGAATACTCTGTATAATGTTCCATAGTTGATAAATGGTGAAACTAGACTTTAAACGCACTTCTCTCTGACACCAAAACTCATTCACTTGTCATCACACTATACTTCTTTAAGTAATAACTCTAATCTCTACTCTGGGATTTCCATTATACTCAAGGAAAGATGATACAGATTTAAAAATTTACTAATAATACATGCTAAATGCAAATTGTATTGTTTAGTTAGTTAGTAGTACAGGTTTTCAGAAAAGGGGAGGATCCCTCTACTGAGAACCAAGAGCCCAAAATGTCTTCATTTCTGTTTAAGGAAAGCATCTAAATATACTGTATTATTTCTCTATTCAAGTCAAACTCTCATATAAACCATTTTAGATGGTGGACTCCTCAAATCAATTCAGTTCAAGTTAGTAAAAATCAAGCATTTAGCATGTAGGTATTGTTGGGCTAAGACTACAGCAGAGCCAGAGGTGAATTAAAGATGAACTTGTCCTTAAGCTTACATTCTTTCAAGGAGAAAATTTTGAAGACATCAAAATACAAAGAAGAGGGCTTCCCTGGTGGTCCAGTGGATAAAGAGTTCAACTTGCAGTGCAAGGGGCACGGGTTAGATCCCTGGCCTGGGAAGATCCCACATGCTGCCTAGAGGCTGGACCGGTATGTCCAGTTACGAGCCAGTGCTCTTGAAACGCATGTGCCCAGACCTGGTGGTCTGCAACAAGAGAGGCCACTGCGATGGGAGGCCCACACAGTCCAAAGAATAAAGATGGATGAAAATAAATAAGTAAAAAAACAATAAAAGTGGCCAAAGTTAAATATGTATGTATATGTGTGTGTATATATATATATATATATATATATGTATGTATGTATGTATATCTAAAGAAGAAAGTTCAGTTACTCAAAAATATATATTCAACACTTAGCATGCACTGCACATTGTGCTTAGGCACTGTGGAGATTATAAAAATGAATCAAAAACTTTAATCAAAATGGTATCTAATTCTAACTGAATTCACAGAGAAGTTATGATAGTGGGTAGAAAATGATAGGAGCTTCTAAAAGATACCCATAGGGCTTCCCTGGTGGTCCAGTGGATAGGGACACTGCCTTGCAGTTCAAGGGGTGCCGGTTTGATCCCTGGCCTAGGAAGATCCCACGTGCAGCGGAGCAGCTGGACTTTGTGTCCAACTACCAAGCCTGAGCTCTGGAGCGCATGCACCCAGAGCTGGTGTTCTGCGATGAAAGTGGCCACTGAGATGGGAGGCCCACACAGGCCAAAGAACAAAGATGGATGGAAATAAATTAATGGGGCTTCCCTGGTGGTCCAGTGGGTAAGGACACTGCCTTGCAGTGCAACGGGCGCCGATTCGATCCCTGGCCTGGGAACATCCCACCTGCCACGGAGAGGCTGGACCGATGTGTCCAATTGCCGAGCTTGAGCTCTGGGGCGCGTGCGCCCAGAGCCGGTGCTCTGAGGCAATGGAGGCCACCGCGATGGGAGGCCCACACGGGCCAAAAAACAAAGATGGATGAAAATGGATAAATGAAAGACCAATAGAAGTGGCCCGCCGTCCCCTCCCTCCCAGCCCGCCCCGCCACACAAAAAAGGGCCCTGGAAATAAATTAATGAAAGATCAGTAGAAGTGGCCAAAAAAAGATACCCATAGGTACCTTATTAAGAAAATTAATGACAGGGGCTCTGTAACAACCTGGAGAGGTGGTATGCAGAGGGAAATTGGAGGGAAATTCAAGAGGGAGGGGACATATGTATACCTCAGGTTAATTCATGTTGATGTTTGGCAGTAAACAAAACTATGTGAAGTTATTCTCCTTCAACTAAATGTAAAAATTAATTCAAAAGAAAATCAATGAGACATAGATGAGCCTGGCTTGTTAGTAAATAAGCAATAAATGTTGGTACATTTCCTTATTCTATAATATGCAAAGTCTGAGAACATAGATGATCTAAAGAAAAAGTTATTATAAAATTTCACTTAGCATGCACTGCACATTGTGCTTAGGCACTGTGGAGATTATAAAAATGAATCAAAAACTTTAATCAAAATGGTATCTAATTCTAACTGAATTCACAGAGAAGTTATGATAGTGGGTAGAAAATGATAGGAGCTTCTAAAAGATACCCATAGGGTTTCCCCTGGTGGTCCAGTGGATAGGGACACTGCCTTGCAGTTCAAGGGGTGCCGGTTTGATCCCTGGCCTAGGAAGATCCCACGTGCAGCGGAGCAGCTGGACTTTGTGTCCAACTACCAAGCCTGAGCTCTGGAGCGCATGCACCCAGAGCTGGTGTTCTGCGATGAAAGTGGCCACTGAGATGGGAGGCCCACACAGGCCAAAGAACAAAGATGGATGGAAATAAATTAATGGGGCTTCCCTGGTGGTCCAGTGGGTAAGGACACTGCCTTGCAGTGCAACGGGCGCCGATTCGATCCCTGGCCTGGGAACATCCCACCTGCCACGGAGAGGCTGGACCGATGTGTCCAATTGCCGAGCTTGAGCTCTGGGGCGCGTGCGCCCAGAGCCGGTGCTCTGAGGCAATGGAGGCCACCGCGATGGGAGGCCCACACGGGCCAAAAAACAAAGATGGATGAAAATGGATAAATGAAAGACCAATAGAAGTGGCCCGCCCGTCCCCCTCCCTCCCCAGCCCGCCCCCCCGCCACACAAAAAGGTCCCTGGAAATAAATTAATGAAAGATCAGTAGAAGTGGCCAAAAAAAGATACCCATAGGTACCTTATTAAGAAAATTAATGACAGGGGCTCTGTAACAACCTGGAGAGGTGGTATGCAGAGGGAAATTGGAGGGAAATTCAAGAGGGAGGGGACATATGTATACCTCAGGTTAATTCATGTTGATGTTTGGCAGTAAACAAAACTATGTGAAGTTATTCTCCTTCAACTAAATGTAAAAATTAATTAAAAAGAAAATCAATGAGACATAGATGAGCCTGGCTTGTTAGTAAATAAGCAATAAATGTTGGTACATTTCCCTTATTCTATATATATGCATGTTATTTTATAGTCTGCAAAGTACTTTTACACCCATTAGTGCATAAAATTTCCAGATAACTTATATGATTAGGTAAGATAGACTGTGATATGTTAAAATAATTTGCCTTAAGTCATATAACAGCCATAAAGCAACTGCCACATAAAAGAGATTGTGCTCTGTGTTTTATTTGCAATGCTGCCATTCCTCACACAGCCACGATATAAGTATTAGATGTCTATTTTATAGACGGCTGTGACTTACACAGAAATAACCTGTGAATATTGGAGCCACAACATAGTCACAGAACTTCTGATTGTAAATCCAGTGCTCTTTTCACTACAGCCTTCAACAAATGATGAAAACGAACCATTTTCTCAACTTTGATAAGAAAATGTTCAGAAGTTACACTGTCCTGAAATAATCTCAGATTGCGTGTGCATGCATTATATTTCTTCTGCTATAAATTGGGACCATGAACGTATTAAATCTAAACAACCAATTGAAGATCCAGTTAAGGAGTTTATTTTCATTCCCTTTGGTTCTGAGTGCTCTCAGCATTTCAGTACTCCAGATATTATGTAGGAATAAGTAATAAAATACTCCTGAGAAACAGGTACCAACCCCTGCATCCATATAAGGGAAACCCTTTGTCCAATTGAAAACTAGATATGGTGAGAATTTAAAAACAGAATTGTTGCTTTTTTGTTCAAAACTAAAGCCTGAATCCTTGCCAAATATGTAAAAAAAGAAAAAACCTCTTAAGGACATTTTCATTGTTAAATAGTTGATATGCTAAATATTTTTGTGTAATTTTTTTATCCATTTGAGGTTTTTGTCATTGCTCTTCTCTAAAACTTTGTTTTTTTGATCTTGGGGTCACTCTTCCCCACTCCTTGAACGATATGGTAATGTATAGTTTATTTGAAAACTAAAATGATTTTTTTAAAAAATTTGGTAATGTATACTCTTCTGCCCATTTTCCGCCAAAAAGTAAATGAAAATGTCTGCCTGCATTGTAATTGTTTCTAATCAGATATGGCTGTGCTGGTGCTGGAAGTCATCACCAAACTTGAACATCTTCCAGTTGGTAGAGTTCAGATCAGTGGATTAGCCCAGAAAAAGTTTCATTTCCCCTCCAAACCTTGTAACAATCTTACCAAATAGTTTTACACCCATTAGTGCATAAAATTTCCAGATAACTTATATGATTAGGTAAGATAGACTGTGATATGTTAAAATAATTTGCCTTAAGTCATATAACAGCCATAAAGCAACTGCCACATAAAAGAGATTGTGCTCTGTGTTTTATTTGCAATGCTGCCATTCCTCACACAGCCACGATATAAGTATTAGATGTCTATTTTATAGACGGCTGTGACTTACACAGAAATAACCTGTGAATATTGGAGCCACAACATAGTCACAGAACTTCTGATTGTAAATCCAGTGCTCTTTTCACTACAGCCTTCAACAAATGATGAAAACGAACCATTTTCTCAACTTTGATAAGAAAATGTTCAGAAGTTACACTGTCCTGAAATAATCTCAGATTGCGTGTGCATGCATTATATTTCTTCTGCTATAAATTGGGACCATGAACGTATTAAATCTAAACAACCAATTGAAGATCCAGTTAAGGAGTTTATTTTCATTCCCTTTGGTTCTGAGTGCTCTCAGCATTTCAGTACTCCAGATATTATGTAGGAATAAGTAATAAAATACTCCTGAGAAACAGGTACCAACCCCTGCATCCATATAAGGGAAACCCTTTGTCCAATTGAAAACTAGATATGGTGAGAATTTAAAAACAGAATTGTTGCTTTTTTGTTCAAAACTAAAGCCTGAATCCTTGCCAAATATGTAAAAAAAGAAAAAACCTCTTAAGGACATTTTCATTGTTAAATAGTTGATATGCTAAATATTTTTGTGTAATTTTTTTATCCATTTGAGGTTTTTGTCATTGCTCTTCTCTAAAACTTTGTTTTTTTGATCTTGGGGTCACTCTTCCCCACTCCTTGAACGATATGGTAATGTATAGTTTATTTGAAAACTAAAATGATTTTTTTTTAAAAAAAATTTGGTAATGTATACTCTTCTGCCCATTTTCCGCCAAAAAAAGTAAATGAAAAATGTCTGCCTGCATTGTAATTGTTTCTAATCAGATATGGCTGTGCTGGTGCTGGAAGTCATCACCAAACTTGAACATCTTCCAGTTGGTAGAGTTCAGATCAGTGGATTAGCCCAGCTTTCTCCAACTCATCACATCGATGGATTTTTTACCATTGTTTCACCAACATCTAAGAAGCTTGGAGAACTCCAGGTAAAAATACTGTAATTCTCTGCTATATGGAGTAAAACTTTGGAAGCACAAATAGTTGCATCTGTTTGTAGAATCGGAAGGTACATGACTCCTGTATACCTTGCAAATTCTCACTTTATGCGTTTGTTCTTGTTTTTACCCATTGACTGTTAGGTGCTTATTTCCCGCTTAATCCATATCCTCTTAGTGCTTTGCTGCCCATCTTGGGTTCCAAGAGTCCTTCACAGCTCCTATTGCACTCATTCTTCTCTGTTCCCTTTATTAAATTCATACTAACAAATTACATAATCACTGTTCAGTTAAAATACTACATAGTCTCCAAAATAATGTGTCTATAGTTTCCCTTTAATTTCTCTTCCTTTTAGCTTATAGATTCCCTGGGAGACAGTCCAGTGTTTTCTACCTTCTTTTTTTTCCCCATAGCTCCTAAGATAGTGCCAGGCACTATCTCGTTTGACTTATTTAAGTGGTATCTTTAATGTTCATTCATTGATTCAGCCTGCATTTTTTTTGTGATTTTTTTGGCCTCTTTTTTTATTTTTTATTTATTTTCATCCATCTTTATTCTTTGGCCTGTGTGGGCCTCCCACTGCAGCAACCTCTCTCGCTTGCAGAGTACTGGCTCTGGGCGCACGTGCTCCAGAGCGCTGGCCCACAGTTGGACACACTGCTCCAGTAGCTCTGAGGCCAGGGATTGAACTGGCGCTCCTTACCCACTGGATCACCAGGGAAGCGCCATTTTTTTTTTTTTTTGGATATGCTGTTATGTGTCACTAACTTAGGATACAGAGGTAAGAGATGATCCTTTCAATTAGTTTTCCAAAGTCAGGTAGAATGAAATGAAAGAGAGTAACAGATGAATCCAGTGTAATACATTTATAGTAAATATATGTACTGGCTAACGGAAAGTAAATGAAAAATGTCTGCCTGCATTGTAATTGTTTCTAATCAGATATGGCTGTGCTGGTGCTGGAAGTCATCACCAAACTTGAACATCTTCCAGTTGGTAGAGTTCAGATCAGTGGATTAGCCCAGCTTTCTCCAACTCATCACATCGATGGATTTTTTACCATTGTTTCACCAACATCTAAGAAGCTTGGAGAACTCCAGGTAAAAATACTGTAATTCTCTGCTATATGGAGTAAAACTTTGGAAGCACAAATAGTTGCATCTGTTTGTAGAATCGGAAGGTACATGACTCCTGTATACCTTGCAAATTCTCACTTTATGCGTTTGTTCTTGTTTTTACCCATTGACTGTTAGGTGCTTATTTCCCGCTTAATCCATATCCTCTTAGTGCTTTGCTGCCCATCTTGGGTTCCAAGAGTCCTTCACAGCTCCTATTGCACTCATTCTTCTCTGTTCCCTTTATTAAATTCATACTAACAAATTACATAATCACTGTTCAGTTAAAATACTACATAGTCTCCAAAATAATGTGTCTATAGTTTCCCTTTAATTTCTCTTCCTTTTAGCTTATAGATTCCCTGGGAGACAGTCCAGTGTTTTCTACCTTCTTTTTTTTCCCCATAGCTCCTAAGATAGTGCCAGGCACTATCTCGTTTGACTTATTTAAGTGGTATCTTTAATGTTCATTCATTGATTCAGCCTGCATTTTTTTTGTGATTTTTTTGGCCTCTTTTTTTTTTTTTTTTTAATTTATTTTCATCCATCTTTATTCTTTGGCCTGTGTGGGCCTCCCACTGCAGCAACCTCTCTCGCTTGCAGAGTACTGGCTCTGGGCGCACGTGCTCCAGAGCGCTGGCCCACAGTTGGACACACTGCTCCAGTAGCTCTGAGGCCAGGGATTGAACTGGCGCTCCTTACCCACTGGATCACCAGGGAAGCGCCATTTTTTTTTTTTTTTGGATATGCTGTTATGTGTCACTAACTTAGGATACAGAGGTAAGAGATGATCCTTTCAATTAGTTTTCCAAAGTCAGGTAGAATGAAATGAAAGAGAGTAACAGATGAATCCAGTGTAATACATTTATAGTAAATATATGTACTGGCTAACGGGAAAGAACATAGAAAGGACCCTTTCTACGGGAGACTGAGTTCTTCCTGGAAAATTCTTAATATTCAAATCCTGGAAAAGTTGGTGAGTTTTTATAAACCTCGTCAAATGTATTCTAGAATACTTACAGACATTTTATTTTTTATTTTATAATTATTTTTATTTTACCTTTTACTTTTATAGAGTTTTGTTGTTTACAGATATGTATAATCCCAGATTAGTCATATGTATGCCCATGGCCCCCTCCCTCCTCCACCCTCCTACTAGTCACCCCCATCCCACCCCTCCAGACTGTCACAGCGTGCCCCTGCAGGATCCCCCATTCCCACCGTGCAATGACAATAGCTATCCCTTTCACATATGATAGTATAGGTTTCCGTGTTACTTTTCCCACATTTCCCACCCACTGTTCATTCCCCAAAATGTCCGTATGTCTGTTTTCTCTTGTCTGTTTTTCCATTGCTTCTCTACATGTGTTATCATTACCGTCTTACTAGATTCCATATATATGTGTGTTAGTATACTGTACTTGTCTTTCTCTTTTTGATTTACTTCACCTTTTATAATAGGTTCTAGATCCATCCACCTCATTGGGACTGATTCTTCTGCATAAAATACTTACAGAAATTTAAGCAGATATTTAAGAAAACAGTTAAAAAAAGATGAGGAAAGAATCATATAACATTACCAGATAAGAACCTGTTATAAAACCACAAGCACATAATTGTCTCAAAGAAAGAGAATGAATTCCGGAAATAGACTTAACTAAGTGAAAGAACTTGGGCTTCCCTCGTGGCTCAGTGGTAAAGAGTCCATCTGCAGTGCAGGAGCCTCAGGGGACTCGGGTTTTGTTTTGTTTTTTTTTTTTTAAAGATTTATTTATTTATTTACTTTGGTGGGGAGGGGAGCGGGTGGGCCACTTCTATTGGTCTTTCATTTCTCTATTTTCATTCGTCTTCGTTCTTTGGCTCCTGTGGGCCTCCCATCGCTGTGGCGTCTGTGGTTGCAGAGCACCGGCTCTGGGCGCATGCGCTCCAGAGCTCCGGCTCGGTGATTGGACACATCAGTCCAGCCGCTCTGCGGCACGTGGGATCTTCCCAAGCCAGGGCTCGAACCGGCGCCCCTTGCACTGCAAGGCGGTGTCCTTATCCACTGGACCACCAGGGAAGCCCTCTCTAAAGTTTTGCTTTAGGCTCTGTTTTACTTTTTATTCCCCATTACACTTTTCTCCATTGGGCTTTACAGAGAACTGGGGAGATTTTTAATAGAGTGCCTATATTCAGTGGAGTAAAATGATAAAGGAAACTTTAAGAAAACTAAAACTTTACATCTTAATGTTCCTCCCTCTTCACCCTGCCTTCTCCCCAGCATAAAACTAGGGCCTTATTTTCCTCAAATAACTACTGGTAAGGATGCAGTAAGTCATTCTTTTATTTGTCAGACCATTAATCAGTATTATGCATACTTTCTTATATACACTGTGTATATAAGCTACAAAAGTATTTCCGTGTTACTTCCCTTGTTCATTCCCCAAAATGTCCGTATGTCTGTTTTCTCTTGTCTGTTTTTCCATTGCTTCTCTACATGTGTTATCATTACCGTCTTACTAGATTCCATATATATGTGTGTTAGTATACTGTACTTGTCTTTCTCTTTTTGATTTACTTCACCTTTTATAATAGGTTCTAGATCCATCCACCTCATTGGGACTGATTCTTCTGCATAAAATACTTACAGAAATTTAAGCAGATATTTAAGAAAACAGTTAAAAAAAGATGAGGAAAGAATCATATAACATTACCAGATAAGAACCTGTTATAAAACCACAAGCACATAATTGTCTCAAAGAAAGAGAATGAATTCCGGAAATAGACTTAACTAAGTGAAAGAACTTGGGCTTCCCTCGTGGCTCAGTGGTAAAGAGTCCATCTGCAGTGCAGGAGCCTCAGGGGACTCGGGTTTTGTTTTGTTTTTTTTTTTTTAAAGATTTATTTATTTATTTACTTTGGTGGGGAGGGGAGCGGGTGGGCCACTTCTATTGGTCTTTCATTTCTCTATTTTCATTCGTCTTCGTTCTTTGGCTCCTGTGGGCCTCCCATCGCTGTGGCGTCTGTGGTTGCAGAGCACCGGCTCTGGGCGCATGCGCTCCAGAGCTCCGGCTCGGTGATTGGACACATCAGTCCAGCCGCTCTGCGGCACGTGGGATCTTCCCAAGCCAGGGCTCGAACCGGCGCCCCTTGCACTGCAAGGCGGTGTCCTTACCCACTGGACCACCAGGGGAAGCCCTCTCTAAAGTTTTGCTTTAGGCTCTGTTTTACTTTTTATTCCCCCATTACACTTTTCTCCATTGGGCTTTACAGAGAACTGGAGAGATTTTTAATAGAGTGCCTATATTCAGTGGAGTAAAATGATAAAGGAAACTTTAAGAAAACTAAAACTTTACATCTTAATGTTCCTCCCTCTTCACCCTGCCTTCTCCCCAGCATAAAACTAGGGCCTTATTTTCCTCAAATAACTACTGGTAAGGATGCAGTAAGTCATTCTTTTATTTGTCAGACCATTAATCAGTATTATGCATACTTTCTTATATACACTGTGTATATAAGTCTACAGAAAAATGAATAAGACAGTCCATGCCTTCAAAAAAATTCATAAACTAAAAGGATGTCATGTAAACTAAAAGTACAAATACCTCCTTTAAGCCTTTGCGTTTTAAAAAATCTTCAAATTAGGATAATATACTTTCCTGACTGAGTTACATCACGTCAGCTTCTCTATATGAGGAATGTAGTTACATCACGTCAGCTTCTTTATGTGAGGAAAATAGCACAGTTTATGGCCGGTTGTCAAATTTTCAATACATGGTGGTTATATTAATGGATAGATACAAAGTAAGTAGAAACATGGAAAACAGAGTGGCCATAATATATCTCTGCCTGGACTCAGAGTGGTTTTCCTAGAGGAAGTAATACTGGAGGAAATTTGCATATAGAGACATAGGGAATGAAGTACATTCAGAAAACTAATTTGTAAACCTGGGAGAGAGAGACATGGAGAAGGAGAACACAGTGAGAGGGGCTTCTGAAGTAGACAGGAATTTGAACTTGATACTGTAAGGAATGGGGACCATTAGTTTATATTAAACAGAGTTAAATCAATGCTAACAACAACACCACCAAAAATACTTGTAATACATTGTGTGTCTCTTTCAGGTCTCACTTGCCCTAGAGCCTTTGTCAGAAACTTACGACAGCTACAGCCCTCTTCCTACCAGTGACATGACAGAAAATGTGCTTTTGTCTGAGCAAGGATTCAGAGAATATTCTGAAGCAAGCAGTACTCAATTTCTGATCCCATCAAGGCCTCATAGGAACCCTACTGCCAAAATGGGTGGAAAAGATTTAGCAGCCAGTAGCAGTAGATCAACCACTGCAAGGTAACTAAACAATACAGGAAACTTTTAAGAAAAAATTTTTAATAGAGTGCCTAATTCAGTGGAGTAAAATGATAAAGGAAACTTTAAGAAAACTAAAACTTTACATCTTAATGTTCCTCCCTCTTCACCCTGCCTTCTCCCCAGCATAAAACTAGGGCCTTATTTTCCTCAAATAACTACTGGTAAGGATGCAGTAAGTCATTCTTTTATTTGTCAGACCATTAATCAGTATTATGCATACTTTCTTATATACACTGTGTATATAAGTCTACAGAAAAATGAATAAGACAGTCCATGCCTTCAAAAAAATTCATAAACTAAAAGGATGTCATGTAAACTAAAAGTACAAATACCTCCTTTAAGCCTTTGCGTTTTAAAAAATCTTCAAATTAGGATAATATACTTTCCTGACTGAGTTACATCACGTCAGCTTCTCTATATGAGGAATGTAGTTACATCACGTCAGCTTCTTTATGTGAGGAAAATAGCACAGTTTATGGCCGGTTGTCAAATTTTCAATACATGGTGGTTATATTAATGGATAGATACAAAGTAAGTAGAAACATGGAAAACAGAGTGGCCATAATATATCTCTGCCTGGACTCAGAGTGGTTTTCCTAGAGGAAGTAATACTGGAGGAAATTTGCATATAGAGACATAGGGAATGAAGTACATTCAGAAAACTAATTTGTAAACCTGGGAGAGAGAGACATGGAGAAGGAGAACACAGTGAGAGGGGCTTCTGAAGTAGACAGGAATTTGAACTTGATACTGTAAGGAATGGGGACCATTAGTTTATATTAAACAGAGTTAAATCAATGCTAACAACAACACCCCCAAAAAATACTTGTAATACATTGTGTGTCTCTTTCAGGTCTCACTTGCCCTAGAGCCTTTGTCAGAAACTTACGACAGCTACAGCCCTCTTCCTACCAGTGACATGACAGAAAATGTGCTTTTGTCTGAGCAAGGATTCAGAGAATATTCTGAAGCAAGCAGTACTCAATTTCTGATCCCATCAAGGCCTCATAGGAACCCTACTGCCAAAATGGGTGGAAAAGATTTAGCAGCCAGTAGCAGTAGATCAACCACTGCAAGGTAACTACCACACCTAATACTAGTCTGTCTGTCAGCTGACTCCATGTGTCCTCATAATTTCTGTGTTTTCATTTGTGGTTGCATGAAAGACTAAAAGTAGCCATTTCAGCAAATAAATATGAAGTATTCACTATTTCCTGGTGCTGGACATAGAAATTAAGAACATGACAATTCCTGTTTTTGAAGATTGTTCATAATCTTGTGAGAAGACCAATATACAGATGAATAAGTATGTCTAAGTCATATAGAGATGTCATGATAGATAGGCATGAGGGAAAAGAGGGAAGAGGCAGTGTTTTGAGAAAGGGAATGAAGAAAGATAGCTTTTGATTTTAAATAATTATCAAGTGTTTGCTTTGTGTCAGGCTCATGACTGAGCTCTTTCATTGTCTCACTTTTGCCACAACCATAAAGTAGGTAAAACGCTTATTATTTATTTCATTTGGGAGATGAAAGACAAATTTACAAAATCTGAACTACACTGCTGTCCAACCTGATCCACTTTCTGTCTCTGACAGCATAGAATGTTACCATCGTGGATAATACACTCCTGAAGTTCTCCTTTGTGTTAAAACAGGGAAAAGGACCACTTACACTTTACAGAGAACTCTGATAAAATAAAGGACTCTTTGTTTGGACTACAGCACCATCTTAATTCAGGACAGAGTTTAGAATCTGTGACTCTGAAAGGCAGAGCCCCACGGAAGCAGATGTCCCTTCTCAACAGTTCTGAAATCCAGCCTCAAATTAGCACTGTTGCCAAGAGTCACATCTGTTCAAGCCTTTTAGACAGGAATTTGAACTTGATACTGTAAGGAATGGGGACCATTAGTTTATATTAAACAGAGTTAAATCAATGCTAACAACAACACCACCAAAAATACTTGTAATACATTGTGTGTCTCTTTCAGGTCTCACTTGCCCTAGAGCCTTTGTCAGAAACTTACGACAGCTACAGCCCTCTTCCTACCAGTGACATGACAGAAAATGTGCTTTTGTCTGAGCAAGGATTCAGAGAATATTCTGAAGCAAGCAGTACTCAATTTCTGATCCCATCAAGGCCTCATAGGAACCCTACTGCCAAAATGGGTGGAAAAGATTTAGCAGCCAGTAGCAGTAGATCAACCACTGCAAGGTAACTACCACACCTAATACTAGTCTGTCTGTCAGCTGACTCCATGTGTCCTCATAATTTCTGTGTTTTCATTTGTGGTTGCATGAAAGACTAAAAGTAGCCATTTCAGCAAATAAATATGAAGTATTCACTATTTCCTGGTGCTGGACATAGAAATTAAGAACATGACAATTCCTGTTTTTGAAGATTGTTCATAATCTTGTGAGAAGACCAATATACAGATGAATAAGTATGTCTAAGTCATATAGAGATGTCATGATAGATAGGCATGAGGGAAAAGAGGGAAGAGGCAGTGTTTTGAGAAAGGGAATGAAGAAAGATAGCTTTTGATTTTAAATAATTATCAAGTGTTTGCTTTGTGTCAGGCTCATGACTGAGCTCTTTCATTGTCTCACTTTTGCCACAACCATAAAGTAGGTAAAACGCTTATTATTTATTTCATTTGGGAGATGAAAGACAAATTTACAAAATCTGAACTACACTGCTGTCCAACCTGATCCACTTTCTGTCTCTGACAGCATAGAATGTTACCATCGTGGATAATACACTCCTGAAGTTCTCCTTTGTGTTAAAACAGGGAAAAGGACCACTTACACTTTACAGAGAACTCTGATAAAATAAAGGACTCTTTGTTTGGACTACAGCACCATCTTAATTCAGGACAGAGTTTAGAATCTGTGACTCTGAAAGGCAGAGCCCCACGGAAGCAGATGTCCCTTCTCAACAGTTCTGAAATCCAGCCTCAAATTAGCACTGTTGCCAAGAGTCACAGTGACTCATGCACTCTTTCTTCAAACAACCCTCCTACCAAGGACCTTCTTTCAGGTACGTATATATTTGTGAACTGAGACTAAGCTATGTTTATTGGGATTATTGCTCGTTAAGCAACTACAAAGTGAACCAAGATTTCTGTTTGAACTAAATAGCCAAATAAAAGTGAGTAATCTTAATAGAGTTCAGAATGTCTAACCATTGAAGGGTAGCTCTATTAAACCACTAAATTGCTTCTAAATAATAACTGGGTGCTTATTATTTTAAGCTTAGGGAGGGCCATTTAAAGTGAACCTCAGTATACAAGGCAAGTCTTTGTCATAGAAAAATATTTGTCCTCATTTTCCCCAGATAATTCAAAGGGAATAAGATTTTTGTCTCATCATCAGAATTTACTTATACCATCGTGCAGAGGCTAGTAGTAAATCTGTTTCATATTCTGAAAACTGTTGGTTTCAGTGGGAGCATTCAGTGTACAGAAACTGCTGATCTTAAGCCTGGGAGTTAAATATGGCTGACAGCCAAACAGAAGAACAAAGGAGTCAGTTTACCTGTATAAGAACATAGACTGAAATTTTAAAAGAAAATAGCAACTGGATCAGATTACCTCATGTTGGGGAGTCGTATTATAAAAGCAGTTTTTGGGGCTTCCCTGGTGGTCCAGTGGGTAAGGACACCGCCTTGCAGTGTAAGGGGCGCCGGTTCAATCCCTGGCCTGGGAAGATCCCACGTGGGGGAGTTCCCCATTATTAAAGCCAACTTTTTTTTCATTTGGGAGATGAAAGACAAATTTACAAAATCTGAACTACACTGCTGTCCAACCTGATCCACTTTCTGTCTCTGACAGCATAGAATGTTACCATCGTGGATAATACACTCCTGAAGTTCTCCTTTGTGTTAAAACAGGGAAAAGGACCACTTACACTTTACAGAGAACTCTGATAAAATAAAGGACTCTTTGTTTGGACTACAGCACCATCTTAATTCAGGACAGAGTTTAGAATCTGTGACTCTGAAAGGCAGAGCCCCACGGAAGCAGATGTCCCTTCTCAACAGTTCTGAAATCCAGCCTCAAATTAGCACTGTTGCCAAGAGTCACAGTGACTCATGCACTCTTTCTTCAAACAACCCTCCTACCAAGGACCTTCTTTCAGGTACGTATATATTTGTGAACTGAGACTAAGCTATGTTTATTGGGATTATTGCTCGTTAAGCAACTACAAAGTGAACCAAGATTTCTGTTTGAACTAAATAGCCAAATAAAAGTGAGTAATCTTAATAGAGTTCAGAATGTCTAACCATTGAAGGGTAGCTCTATTAAACCACTAAATTGCTTCTAAATAATAACTGGGTGCTTATTATTTTAAGCTTAGGGAGGGCCATTTAAAGTGAACCTCAGTATACAAGGCAAGTCTTTGTCATAGAAAAATATTTGTCCTCATTTTCCCCAGATAATTCAAAGGGAATAAGATTTTTGTCTCATCATCAGAATTTACTTATACCATCGTGCAGAGGCTAGTAGTAAATCTGTTTCATATTCTGAAAACTGTTGGTTTCAGTGGGAGCATTCAGTGTACAGAAACTGCTGATCTTAAGCCTGGGAGTTAAATATGGCTGACAGCCAAACAGAAGAACAAAGGAGTCAGTTTACCTGTATAAGAACATAGACTGAAATTTTAAAAGAAAATAGCAACTGGATCAGATTACCTCATGTTGGGGAGTCGTATTATAAAAGCAGTTTTTGGGGCTTCCCTGGTGGTCCAGTGGGTAAGGACACCGCCTTGCAGTGTAAGGGGCGCCGGTTCAATCCCTGGCCTGGGAAGATCCCACGTGCCACGGAGCGGCTGGACTGATGTGTCCAATTACCAAGCCAGAGCTCTGGAGCGCATGCGCCCAGAGTCGGCGCTCTGTGACAACAGAGGCCAACACAGTGGGAGGCCCACAAGAGCCAAAGAACAAAAACGAATGAAAATAGACAAATGAAAGACCAATAGAAGTGGCCCGCCCATCCATCTCCCTCCCTAACCCCCCAAAATAAATAAATAAATGTTTTAAAAAAATAAATAAAAGAATAAAAGCAGGTTTTGTACCTTATGTTACACTGTAATGGTCAACTGTATATCTCTGTGACATTAAGAGCGTGACATGAATTTGTCATCATGCTCACAAGTAGAATTTCTAAAGTAGAATATCTACAATGGTGGTAGAAGTCTTATAATTAAAACTACTTTGGTACAAATTGTTACATACAATGTGGAAAAGGATTCTGAAGATGTAGTCAGGGGCTGTGGGTCCTCAAGGGGGAGTTTTCTATAGTTTGCAGAAACAGAAGGTTCATAACAATAATAGACATAATTGGTTTTCAAAAATAAGTAGAAAAATAAAACTACTTGGGTACATAATTTACATTAATAAGGATTTTTCAATGAAGAAAAACATTGTGTTCATATTTTTTCAACTAAAGCATCCATGATCCCCTATTTTAAAAAATATATTTAAAAATATATCTGATTATAGTATATTAACTTTAGACTAACTGGGCTACGTTAACAAGAAAGAAAATTGTCCCGCTGTAATCTGCACTTGCCATCTCACACTTGGAATGTTTTGTATAGACCTGGCAACCAGACTTTGAGAAAGATATTTGTCCATGTATCAAGCAGTTATTTATTCAGCACTTTTCAAATGTCTGGCACTCTTCTAGGTGTTATGAATATAGCAATTAAATTTTTTTCTAAGGCACAAAATCTTGCCCTATAGATCTTATATTCTAGATGGGAATGCAAATGATAAACTAGATAAATAAGCATGTAGTGTTGCATGGTGATAATGGCATGAAGAAATGAAACAAGGAGAGAGGAGTGGGTACTGTTTTATATATGTTGGCAAAGGAAGGCTTCTTTAAGAAGTTATATTAAATATCTACAGAAAATGAGTTCCTTCTAAAGAGAGTACCTAGAGGACTCAATTCCACATGCTAGTAAGGTAATGCTCAAAATCCTTCAAGCTAGGTTTCAACAGTATGTGAACCAAGAACTTCCAGATGTACAAGCATATTTAGAAAATGCAGAGGAACCAGAGATCAAATTGCCAACATCCACTAAATCAAAGAAAAAAGAAAGGGAATTCCAGAAAAACCTCTACTGCTTCATTGACTGCGCTAAAGCATTTGACTGGATCACAACAAAGTGTGGAAAATTCTTAAAGAGATGAGAATACCGGACCATCTTACCTGCCTCTGAGAAACCTGTATGCAGGTCAAGAAGCAACAGTTAGAACTGGACATGGAACAACGGACTGGTTCTAAATTGGGAAAGGAATATACCAAGGCTGTATATTATCACACTGCATATTTAAATTATATGCATAAAAGTTAAAAGTTAAATAGAAGTTTAAAAAATAAATAAATAAATAAATAATATGCAGAGTATATCATGCGAAATGTTGAACTTGATAAAGCTTAAGCTGGAATTAGAATTGCCGGGAGAAATATCAATAACCTCAGATATGCAGATGACACCACCCTTATGGTCGAGAGTAAAGAGAAACTGAAGAGCCTCTTGATGAAGGTGAAAGAGGAGAGTGAAAAAGCTGGCTTAAAATACAACATTTAAAAAATGAAGATCATGGCATCGAGTCCCATCATTTCATGGCAGATAGGCAAACAGTGGAAACAGTGACAGACTTTATTTTCTTGGGCTCCAAAATCACTGCAGATGGTGATTGCAGCCATAAAAGTCGTTTGCTTCCTGGAAGAAAATCTATGACAAACCTAGACAGAGCATTAAAAAGCAGAGATACCACTTTGCTGACAAAGGTCCTTATAGTCAAAGCTATAGTTTTTCCAGTAGTCATGTACAGATGTGAGAGTTGGACCATAAAGAAGGCTAAGCACTGAAGAACTGAAACAAGGAGAGAGGAGTGGGTACTGTTTTATATATGTTGGCAAAGGAAGGCTTCTTTAAGAAGTTATATTAAATATCTACAGAAAATGAGTTCCTTCTAAAGAGAGTACCTAGAGGACTCAATTCCACATGCTAGTAAGGTAATGCTCAAAATCCTTCAAGCTAGGTTTCAACAGTATGTGAACCAAGAACTTCCAGATGTACAAGCATATTTAGAAAATGCAGAGGAACCAGAGATCAAATTGCCAACATCCACTAAATCAAAGAAAAAAGAAAGGGAATTCCAGAAAAACCTCTACTGCTTCATTGACTGCGCTAAAGCATTTGACTGGATCACAACAAAGTGTGGAAAATTCTTAAAGAGATGAGAATACCGGACCATCTTACCTGCCTCTGAGAAACCTGTATGCAGGTCAAGAAGCAACAGTTAGAACTGGACATGGAACAACGGACTGGTTCTAAATTGGGAAAGGAATATACCAAGGCTGTATATTATCACACTGCATATTTAAATTATATGCATAAAAGTTAAAAGTTAAATAGAAGTTTAAAAAATAAATAAATAAATAAATAATATGCAGAGTATATCATGCGAAATGTTGAACTTGATAAAGCTTAAGCTGGAATTAGAATTGCCGGGAGAAATATCAATAACCTCAGATATGCAGATGACACCACCCTTATGGTCGAGAGTAAAGAGAAACTGAAGAGCCTCTTGATGAAGGTGAAAGAGGAGAGTGAAAAAGCTGGCTTAAAATACAACATTTAAAAAATGAAGATCATGGCATCGAGTCCCATCATTTCATGGCAGATAGGCAAACAGTGGAAACAGTGACAGACTTTATTTTCTTGGGCTCCAAAATCACTGCAGATGGTGATTGCAGCCATAAAAGTCGTTTGCTTCCTGGAAGAAAATCTATGACAAACCTAGACAGAGCATTAAAAAGCAGAGATACCACTTTGCTGACAAAGGTCCTTATAGTCAAAGCTATAGTTTTTCCAGTAGTCATGTACAGATGTGAGAGTTGGACCATAAAGAAGGCTAAGCACTGAAGAACTGATGCTTTTGAACTATGGTGCTAGAGAAGGCTCTTGAGAGTCTCTTGGACAGCAGTGAGATCAAACCAGTCAAATCCTAAAAGAATCACCCCTAAATATTCATTGGAAGGACTAGTGCTGAAGCTGAAGCTCCAATACTTCAGGCACTTGATGTGAACAGCCAACTCATTGGAAAAGATCCTGATGCTGGGAAAGATTTGAGGGCAGGAGGAGAAGAGGCTGACAGAGGATGAGATAAATGACATCATCGACTCAATAGACATGAGTTTGAGTGGACTCCAGAAGATAGTGAAACGCAGGGAAGCCTGGCATACTACAGTCCATAATGTCTCAAAGAGTCAGACATAAATGACTGAACAACAACCACCTAGACTAGGAAAGAGACTACCGTGAAATATTTAGCCTCAAGAAAACAGCTACGATTTATTGAGCATTCATTATTGGTAACTGCTCTGCCAAGTGCCTTATACTCATAAACTACAAAAACCAAATAAGGTTAGGATTGTCATCCCCACTTTAAAATGAAGACACAGGCTTACAGTTAGGGAGCTTCTGCCCTGTCAAGGGGAACAGCTGCTACTTGGGGCTCCAGTTCATTATCATCTTAGACGCTAAGGCAAAGTCCTTTGCTTCAATCCTATTGTAGTTTAATTGTTTACTTAGGCCTGCTTTAAAAAAAAAAAAATCAAGACTCTATTGGACAACTGTTCAAGCCAAACAGAATGTGTAAGGTGCAACACATGGACTGTCAATTTGCAAATCTCTTCCGTAAGAGTTAATAGAGTCACTGGGTTTAAAGATTTATTTATTTATTTATTTTGGGCGGGGGTCAGGTTGGGGAGGGAGGGGAGCAGGCGGGCCACTTCTATTGGTCTTTCATTTCTCTGTTTTCACCCAGCTTTGTTCTTTGGCTCCTGTGGGCCTCCCATCGCAGTGGCGTCTGTTGCAGAGCACCGGCTCTGGGCACATGCGCTCCAGAGCTCCGGCTCGGTAATTGGACACATCAGTCCAGCCGCTCCGCGGCACGTGGGATCTTCCCAGGCCAGGGATCGAACCGGCGCCCCTTGCACTGCAAGGCGGTGTCCTTATCCACTGGACCACCAGGGGAAGCCCGTCACTGGGTTTAAAAATAAGACAGATTCTGACTCAGTCTGAGTTAATAGTCCTACCTGTGCAAAAATCACCCCTAAATATTCATTAAAAGGACTAGTGCTGAAGCTGAAGCTCCAATACTTCAGGCACTTGATGTGAACAGCCAACTCATTGGAAAAGATCCTGATGCTGGGAAAGATTTGAGGGCAGGAGGAGAAGAGGCTGACAGAGGATGAGATAAATGACATCATCGACTCAATAGACATGAGTTTGAGTGGACTCCAGAAGATAGTGAAACGCAGGGAAGCCTGGCATACTACAGTCCATAATGTCTCAAAGAGTCAGACATAAATGACTGAACAACAACCACCTAGACTAGGAAAGAGACTACCGTGAAATATTTAGCCTCAAGAAAACAGCTACGATTTATTGAGCATTCATTATTGGTAACTGCTCTGCCAAGTGCCTTATACTCATAAACTACAAAAACCAAATAAGGTTAGGATTGTCATCCCCACTTTAAAATGAAGACACAGGCTTACAGTTAGGGAGCTTCTGCCCTGTCAAGGGGAACAGCTGCTACTTGGGGCTCCAGTTCATTATCATCTTAGACGCTAAGGCAAAGTCCTTTGCTTCAATCCTATTGTAGTTTAATTGTTTACTTAGGCCTGCTTTAAAAAAAAATCAAGACTCTATTGGACAACTGTTCAAGCCAAACAGAATGTGTAAGGTGCAACACATGGACTGTCAATTTGCAAATCTCTTCCGTAAGAGTTAATAGAGTCACTGGGTTTAAAGATTTATTTATTTATTTATTTTGGGCGGGGGTCAGGTTGGGGAGGGAGGGGAGCAGGCGGGCCACTTCTATTGGTCTTTCATTTCTCTGTTTTCACCCAGCTTTGTTCTTTGGCTCCTGTGGGCCTCCCATCGCAGTGGCGTCTGTTGCAGAGCACCGGCTCTGGGCACATGCGCTCCAGAGCTCCGGCTCGGTAATTGGACACATTGGTCCAGCCGCTCCGCGGCACGTGGGATCTTCCCAGGCCAGGGATCGAACCGGCGCCCCTTGCACTGCAAGGCGGTGTCCTTATCCACTGGACCACCAGGGGAAGCCCGTCACTGGGTTTAAAAATAAGACAGATTCTGACTCAGTCTGAGTTAATAGTCCTACCTGTGCAAAAAATGGGGAAGGATAGCTTCAGGAGATGGTGAACTCTTTATTACTGGTAATGGTCAAGTGTGGGCTGGATAACTTTGTGATGGGACTCTTGCAAATGGGATTAAATCATCAAGTAGACAATTGTCTTTAAGATACCTTCCAACCACAAGACTCTGGAAGACTAAGATTAAGTGAACCACTGTAGTAAGTAGGTCTAGAGCTAAGGTCATGGAGGTTAATAATAAATACTTAAACCTAACTACCTTCCTGGTCTTTATTAGACTGTACTTGTCAAAGGGGATACAGAGCTGAATGAGTCATCAAGCTAGTATTTATGAGACACTAACTACACCTCCTACTTGTAAGAGTTGGGGTTTAGAATAGATAGCAAGGAGTAGTAACACCCAGAAGCTGTGTATCTCCGTGATTAGTAAGGCCTGTGCCCATGGTATGTAGGAAATAAACAAGGGATACATCTGTCTTGAACTCACTTAAGTGCCCTTCCCTTGTGTTCAGAAAATGATTATTGAGTTGAGGTACAGGAAGATGCCGTGACAGCCCTTTTAGTGTAAGAACCAGCTTGCTCTTAGGAGGAGATACGGGATTTTTGTTGCCTTAGACTTTAGAGAAGCTCTTCTAAGAGTGTTTCAAGGAAAAAACCACTTGGAGGCCAATGGAGGGACCATCTTTGTTCAGATTTGTTCACCTGTTGTCATCAATGTTTATTTCTTTTTTAAAAATCTGCTATTGGAAAGAATCTTAAGTGTCTATTCTTATTTAGATGTTAATAACTAAGTCACTCTTAAAATATTGCCGTTCCCAGGGAACTTTCTATTTAGCAGAAAACACAATTCAATTGTTGATTGGCTATACCTCAGTACAAAATGTTTGTGGTGTTAAAAAATTAAAAGAAGCACAGTTCAACAGATAACTTTAGAGTGCCTGTTTTGTGTCAGCCATTGTTTTAAAAAAGACTGGTCCAGCCGCTCCGGCACGTGGGATCTTCCCAGGCCAGGGATCGAACCGGCGCCCCTTGCACTGCAAGGCGGTGTCCTTATCCACTGGACCACCAGGGGAAGCCCGTCACTGGGTTTAAAAATAAGACAGATTCTGACTCAGTCTGAGTTAATAGTCCTACCTGTGCAAAAAATGGGGAAGGATAGCTTCAGGAGATGGTGAACTCTTTATTACTGGTAATGGTCAAGTGTGGGCTGGATAACTTTGTGATGGGACTCTTGCAAATGGGATTAAATCATCAAGTAGACAATTGTCTTTAAGATACCTTCCAACCACAAGACTCTGGAAGACTAAGATTAAGTGAACCACTGTAGTAAGTAGGTCTAGAGCTAAGGTCATGGAGGTTAATAATAAATACTTAAACCTAACTACCTTCCTGGTCTTTATTAGACTGTACTTGTCAAAGGGGATACAGAGCTGAATGAGTCATCAAGCTAGTATTTATGAGACACTAACTACACCTCCTACTTGTAAGAGTTGGGGTTTAGAATAGATAGCAAGGAGTAGTAACACCCAGAAGCTGTGTATCTCCGTGATTAGTAAGGCCTGTGCCCATGGTATGTAGGAAATAAACAAGGGATACATCTGTCTTGAACTCACTTAAGTGCCCTTCCCTTGTGTTCAGAAAATGATTATTGAGTTGAGGTACAGGAAGATGCCGTGACAGCCCTTTTAGTGTAAGAACCAGCTTGCTCTTAGGAGGAGATACGGGATTTTTGTTGCCTTAGACTTTAGAGAAGCTCTTCTAAGAGTGTTTCAAGGAAAAAACCACTTGGAGGCCAATGGAGGGACCATCTTTGTTCAGATTTGTTCACCTGTTGTCATCAATGTTTATTTCTTTTTTAAAAATCTGCTATTGGAAAGAATCTTAAGTGTCTATTCTTATTTAGATGTTAATAACTAAGTCACTCTTAAAATATTGCCGTTCCCAGGGAACTTTCTATTTAGCAGAAAACACAATTCAATTGTTGATTGGCTATACCTCAGTACAAAATGTTTGTGGTGTTAAAAAAAATTAAAAGAAGCACAGTTCAACAGATAACTTTAGAGTGCCTGTTTTGTGTCAGCCATTGTTTTGAATATTGGGATTACAGTGAGAAATAAGTCCCTGATATTAGTGAACTTGTTTTAGTACATAAACAGACTCTAAAGCAGTTATAGTATTATATATGTGATATATACAATTATAAGTGTATATACAACAGTGGAAGTAGTTATTAAAACATTTAATGAGCTGATACAATAAAATTATGTGTGATATATACAGCAGTGGAAGTATTTATTAAGGCATTTAATCACATTCCTGATACATACCAGGCAACGAGGATAGAGACCAACAAAAGCCAATCCCTCGTCTCAGGGTTGATTGGGTGAGATAAACAATTCTAATACTGCATGATAATTCTTTGATGGAATCAAATACATAGAACTTTGAAAGCACAAAGGAAGTTATTGTGTTTAAGAAATTAAAAATAGTTGTGTGTGGTTAGATCATAGAGTATCAAGACTACTATCTGGAAGCATTTTCGGTGTCATTTTCTACATGGCCTTATAGTCAAATGAAGTTTATTACTGACACTGCTTGTCATTAACTACTTTATTCATAAACCACTTTATTGAGTGTACCCACCTCATTAAAGATCTTTAAACCATATCAAATTAAGCCAAATATTAACTAGAAACTAAAAGTAGGGCTTCATTTCATATAGCAAGTTTCTTTAACCAAATTTCCAGTGCTACCAGACCATGTCATGTTTTCCTCACCCTTTTGCATTGAATAATCAAGATAATCATTTTCTGGCTGAATCCGAAAGAGGTTTTTTTAAAAAATAAAATAACAAAAATACATACAGTGAATTCTGAATGAACTATTGTATAGCCACTATTTACACAGAAAAAAGTTAACGCATATTGTTAAGTGAAAAGGCAGTTATAAAACAGTATACATAATATATTGTTTATGCAAAATAAAAAAATTATATATAGTCATACACATACCTATACAGGTATATGTGTACATAGATTAGAAACTATACAGAATATATGTAAATGTAAATCAGTATTCATGGGTAGTGACATTAATCAGAATATTATTTCTCTATTGCTATAAAACAAGTTTCCATAAACTTTGTGTCTGAAAAAAACACATCCATTTATTAGTCACAGTTCTATGGATCTGAAGTCCAACAAAGTATGATTGAATTTTCTGCTTAGGGTATCATAGGCTAAAATCAAATTGTTAGCCCAGCTAAATTCTTATATGGAAGCTCTGGGGGTGAAATTCACTTCTAAGTTCATTCTTGTTTACAGAATCCAGTTCCTTGCACTAATAGGACTAAGGTCCCATATCCTTGCTGGCGATCAGCCAGGATCCACTCAAAACTGTTAAAGGCCACACGCATTTCCTGCCATGTGGCCACCTCCATTTTCAAGACAGCAGTGATACATTACATCTTTTCCCGCTTTCAATCTCTGACTTCATATCCCATAAACAGCCAGAGAAAATTCTGCTTTATAATGGTTTGGGACTGTCAAGATAATTTCCCAGTCTTAAGATAGATTGGGAAAAATTTAAGTCCCTTTACAACAATGCCTGATGAGATAATTTGTATACCAGTTTGGAAGCATTTTCGGTGTCATTTTCTACATGGCCTTATAGTCAAATGAAGTTTATTACTGACACTGCTTGTCATTAACTACTTTATTCATAAACCACTTTATTGAGTGTACCCACCTCATTAAAGATCTTTAAACCATATCAAATTAAGCCAAATATTAACTAGAAACTAAAAGTAGGGCTTCATTTCATATAGCAAGTTTCTTTAACCAAATTTCCAGTGCTACCAGACCATGTCATGTTTTCCTCACCCTTTTGCATTGAATAATCAAGATAATCATTTTCTGGCTGAATCCGAAAGAGGTTTTTTTAAAAAATAAAATAACAAAAATACATACAGTGAATTCTGAATGAACTATTGTATAGCCACTATTTACACAGAAAAAAGTTAACGCATATTGTTAAGTGAAAAGGCAGTTATAAAACAGTATACATAATATATTGTTTATGCAAAATAAAAAAATTATATATAGTCATACACATACCTATACAGGTATATGTGTACATAGATTAGAAACTATACAGAATATATGTAAATGTAAATCAGTATTCATGGGTAGTGACATTAATCAGAATATTATTTCTCTATTGCTATAAAACAAGTTTCCATAAACTTTGTGTCTGAAAAAAACACATCCATTTATTAGTCACAGTTCTATGGATCTGAAGTCCAACAAAGTATGATTGAATTTTCTGCTTAGGGTATCATAGGCTAAAATCAAATTGTTAGCCCAGCTAAATTCTTATATGGAAGCTCTGGGGGTGAAATTCACTTCTAAGTTCATTCTTGTTTACAGAATCCAGTTCCTTGCACTAATAGGACTAAGGTCCCATATCCTTGCTGGCGATCAGCCAGGATCCACTCAAAACTGTTAAAGGCCACACGCATTTCCTGCCATGTGGCCACCTCCATTTTCAAGACAGCAGTGATACATTACATCTTTTTCACGCTTTCAATCTCTGACTTCATATCCCATAAACAGCCAGAGAAAATTCTGCTTTATAATGGTTTGGGACTGTCAAGATAATTTCCCAGTCTTAAGATAGATTGATTTGGAACCATAATTACTTCGATAAAGTCCCTTTACAACAATGCCTGATGAGTAAATCACTGGGCGAAGATGTTTGTATACCAGTGGCTGGAAAACTATCAATAGAATTGTGTCTACATCACTTCTCAGCCTTTTAGCAAAGATCAAATGTAGAATCCTGCCTACTGCAGTTGGTGATCTTTATTTTCTTTTACTTATACTTTCACATAGCACATTGAACATATGATATTTTAGGGTTTCGGGAGTTTGGGTTTTGAATTCTTCAGCTGTATTTTGAACTCTTTATACTAACAAATGTTGAATGTTTATAGATCTGTTTGATTTTTTTCTTGGCCTGACAACCATATCTTATTTTTAGAAGCGATAAAACTCTAGATCCAGATAGACAAGCACTTGGCATCTAGTCTTTTACTTTATTTCCTAAATGACTGTGGAACCTCAAAAAAATAATCGTTCTTCCCAGTGTTACTAGAAATAATGCCAGTGGTCCTAAGTTTTTAAAAAGAAGTCTAAGAAAAGGTGTGGTCATATATGTAAGTGGTTAAATCATAGGATGTAGAGTTATCCTGGTTATACTGTGATAGCTTAGTTAAGTTACATATCCTCTGTGCCTCAGCTGTTACATTTAGAAAATGAAGGAAATAGTAATACCTGATTCAGAGGATTGTTGGGAGGGTGAAATCAGTTCCTATGTGTGGCATGCTTAGAGTAGTGCCCAGAAAGTGGTCAGAACTACAATAAGGAGGTCAGTCTCTATGGAATAGAGGCTCCATTCTCTGCTGTAATGCCAGTATCTAAAACAGTCCACATAATAGAAGCTCGATAAATGTTTGTGGTAAAGTGAATGACCTCAAGGGATTCTCAGGCTAGTGGGGCAGGCAGACAAGTAAGCAGGTATAGTACACTAAGATAAGTCCTGTGATAGGAGGACAGGGGCTAAATATTGCAAGTATTTCTGTTGGATTTAGATTTTCTGTGTTCTGCTTTGGCCCTCTCAGCTCTGTTAGAACAAGGCAGTAAGCTGCGTAATGCCATGGTGATTTCTGCAATGAAATCAAGCCCAGATACTAGCTTGTTGTTGGAAGAAGTTCATCCTTCTATGAAGGAAGATTTTCTTAGAGCATCAACACAGTAAGTTACAGGATCATTTCTGAATAGTTGTTAATGTATATTTTTTTGTCAAGATATGGACTACATAATCTTGGAAATGGTCAGCAAGTAATTTCTTAATGTGGTGGAAAAGAAGCCTTAAACTAGGAGTTAAGACACTCAAAATCTAGGCCTAGCACTGACACTTGATATATATATAAATGACTGAATTCTTGACTCCTTCAGAACTGAAATGAATGTATTTTTTTCCTCCCACTCTTACATAAATGAAATGAGATTCTAATGCAGGAGAAGGCTTTGTAAATTGTGAAGTTTTACATATATTTAAGGTAAAGTCTAAAGTATTTTAAGTCTTAAATATTGCACTATCTCCATGTATACCTCTTTACATAAATGAAATGTTTTAGATTCTAATGCAATGAAGCTGAAATTTTACGTATAAGTTCATCCCAGTGTTACTAGAAATAATGCCAGTGGTCCTAAGTTTTTAAAAAGAAGTCTAAGAAAAGGTGTGGTCATATATGTAAGTGGTTAAATCATAGGATGTAGAGTTATCCTGGTTATACTGTGATAGCTTAGTTAAGTTACATATCCTCTGTGCCTCAGCTGTTACATTTAGAAAATGAAGGAAATAGTAATACCTGATTCAGAGGATTGTTGGGAGGGTGAAATCAGTTCCTATGTGTGGCATGCTTAGAGTAGTGCCCAGAAAGTGGTCAGAACTACAATAAGGAGGTCAGTCTCTATGGAATAGAGGCTCCATTCTCTGCTGTAATGCCAGTATCTAAAACAGTCCACATAATAGAAGCTCGATAAATGTTTGTGGTAAAGTGAATGACCTCAAGGGATTCTCAGGCTAGTGGGGCAGGCAGACAAGTAAGCAGGTATAGTACACTAAGATAAGTCCTGTGATAGGAGGACAGGGGCTAAATATTGCAAGTATTTCTGTTGGATTTAGATTTTCTGTGTTCTGCTTTGGCCCTCTCAGCTCTGTTAGAACAAGGCAGTAAGCTGCGTAATGCCATGGTGATTTCTGCAATGAAATCAAGCCCAGATACTAGCTTGTTGTTGGAAGAAGTTCATCCTTCTATGAAGGAAGATTTTCTTAGAGCATCAACACAGTAAGTTACAGGATCATTTCTGAATAGTTGTTAATGTATATTTTTTTGTCAAGATATGGACTACATAATCTTGGAAATGGTCAGCAAGTAATTTCTTAATGTGGTGGAAAAGAAGCCTTAAACTAGGAGTTAAGACACTCAAAATCTAGGCCTAGCACTGACACTTGATATATATATAAATGACTGAATTCTTGACTCCTTCAGAACTGAAATGAATGTATTTTTTTCCTCCCACTCTTACATAAATGAAATGAGATTCTAATGCAGGAGAAGGCTTTGTAAATTGTGAAGTTTTACATATATTTAAGGTAAAGTCTAAAGTATTTTAAGTCTTAAATATTGCACTATCTCCATGTATACCTCTTAGTTAATTCTGATTTAGGTTTTCCCGTATGGTAGCCATTGAAAACGTGTTTTTTCCTTCCTTAGTGTCAAACCCTTATCTAAGAATCAACTGAGTGACCACATTGAAGATGACCTCCTCCCTCCAGCTGAGAATACACTTTGGAAACATGACACAAAAGCTGACACCAGAGCCATACAGCTGCTCTTGGGCAGGTAAGAGCTCCTCACTCATCTGTTTCCTTTTAAATTCTTCCTCCATTCATTGTATATATAGTTAACAAATTTACCTTCTGAAAGCAGCAACACTTCTTTAGAATAACTATGTCATTCCATTGGTTATTTATTACACATTAAATCATTATTCATTACCTACTAACTAAAAATCCATTCTTTAGCCTTTTATTCTTAGCTATTACCTACAGAATGGTCTCCAGTCTTATCTCTCAGCTCTCACCCTGATGATAGATGCCAGTGGATAGATTGCTGTGAATGGTGTCAGGTTCTTGATCTCCCACGGAGAAGAATTCACATTGGGATCAAAAATACTTGGCTTTGGTCACACAGAGCATTGTGAAGTGAAAGTTTATTAAAGAAAAAAAAGAGAGCTTCCACCACAGACACTGGAAGGGTGATAACCGCCTTAGTCAGTTCAGGCAAGACAATTTGTATTTTCCAGTTTGGTTATTAAACAATAGATCAAAAGAATATCTTAAGGTTGTAAAAGCCTTGCTAGACCCACACCCACAACATTAACATATGATTAGCTAGAGAATAGTCTCTGGGCTAGGTAAGACTTTCCAATGTAAAGGCCTTGCTAGGCACACAATATTAACATAAAACTTCGTTTCAGAGTTGATCTTTATCATAATAAACATTTTAGGCTAGAAAATGTTTGCCTTGTTTCTCTTCCTCCTTTTGCTCCCCCTCCTTCTTGGGACCCACTAGCCTTCTTATCAAATCTGGCTATTAACCCTTTCACTAACACCAGTGTCTGCAGTATATATAAATGACTGAATTCTTGACTCCTTCAGAACTGAAATGAATGTATTTTTTTCCTCCCACTCTTACATAAATGAAATGAGATTCTAATGCAGGAGAAGGCTTTGTAAATTGTGAAGTTTTACATATATTTAAGGTAAAGTCTAAAGTATTTTAAGTCTTAAATATTGCACTATCTCCATGTATACCTCTTAGTTAATTCTGATTTAGGTTTTCCCGTATGGTAGCCATTGAAAACGTGTTTTTTCCTTCCTTAGTGTCAAACCCTTATCTAAGAATCAACTGAGTGACCACATTGAAGATGACCTCCTCCCTCCAGCTGAGAATACACTTTGGAAACATGACACAAAAGCTGACACCAGAGCCATACAGCTGCTCTTGGGCAGGTAAGAGCTCCTCACTCATCTGTTTCCTTTTAAATTCTTCCTCCATTCATTGTATATATAGTTAACAAATTTACCTTCTGAAAGCAGCAACACTTCTTTAGAATAACTATGTCATTCCATTGGTTATTTATTACACATTAAATCATTATTCATTACCTACTAACTAAAAATCCATTCTTTAGCCTTTTATTCTTAGCTATTACCTACAGAATGGTCTCCAGTCTTATCTCTCAGCTCTCACCCTGATGATAGATGCCAGTGGATAGATTGCTGTGAATGGTGTCAGGTTCTTGATCTCCCACGGAGAAGAATTCACATTGGGATCAAAAATACTTGGCTTTGGTCACACAGAGCATTGTGAAGTGAAAGTTTATTAAAGAAAAAAAAGAGAGCTTCCACCACAGACACTGGAAGGGTGATAACCGCCTTAGTCAGTTCAGGCAAGACAATTTGTATTTTCCAGTTTGGTTATTAAACAATAGATCAAAAGAATATCTTAAGGTTGTAAAAGCCTTGCTAGACCCACACCCACAACATTAACATATGATTAGCTAGAGAATAGTCTCTGGGCTAGGTAAGACTTTCCAATGTAAAGGCCTTGCTAGGCACACAATATTAACATAAAACTTCGTTTCAGAGTTGATCTTTATCATAATAAACATTTTAGGCTAGAAAATGTTTGCCTTGTTTCTCTTCCTCCTTTTGCTCCCCCTCCTTCTTGGGACCCACTAGCCTTCTTATCAAATCTGGCTATTAACCCCTTTCACTAACACCAGTGTCTGCAGTGTATAATGCAAAAAGCACGGATTTTAAATAGACACAGGCTGGGCTTCCCCTGGTGGTCCAGTGGGTAAGGACACCACCTTGCAGTGCAAGGGGCACTGGTTCGATCCCTGGCCTGGGAAGATCCCATGTGCCGCGGAGCGACTGGACCGATGTGTCCAATTACCGAGCCGGAGCTCTGGCGCACATGCGCCCAGAGCCGGCACTCTGCGACGACAGACGCCACTGCTATGGGAGGCCCACAGGAGCCAAAGAACAAAGACAGATGAAAATAGAGAAAAACCAATAAAAGTGGCCTGCCCGCTCCCCTCCCTCCCCAACCCGACCCCCGCCCACAATAAATAAATAAATCTTTAAAAAAAAAAAAATAGACACAGGCTAAAATTTGGAGTCTATCTCTTATCTATGTGGCCTGAACAGTTAGGTAAAAAAAAAATAAAAAGGTTCCAGATTGGAAAGGAAGAAGTAAGACTATCTCTGTTCACAGATGACATGACCTGGTATGTAAAAAATCCTGAAGAATCCACTATGAAACTATTGGAACTAATAAATTCAGACACGTTGCAGGATACACAATATATAAAAGTCAATTTTGGGCTTCCTCTGGTGGTCCAGTGGGTAAGGACACCGCCTTCCAGTGCAAGGGCCGCCGGTTCGATCCCTGGCCTGGGAAGATCCCACCTGCCGCGGAGCGGCTGGACTGATGTGTCCAATTACCGAGCCGGAGAGGCGGCGCTCTGCAACGACAGAGGCCACCGCGATGGGAGGCCCACAGGAGCCAAAGAACAAAGATGGATGAAAACAGAGAAATGAAAAGACCAATAGAAGTGGCCCGCCCACTCCCCTCCCTCCCCAACCCGACCCCCGCCCAAAATAAATAAATAAATAAATCTGTAAAAAAAAAAAAAAAGTCAATTTTACTTCTATCTACATGCAGTGAACAATCAAAAAGTAAAATTAAGGGAATTACTTGGTGGTACAGTAGTTAGAACTCAGCACTTTCACTACCAGGACTAAGGTTTAATCCCTGGTCAAGAAACTTAAGATTCTGCAAGCCATGTAGTAAATAAGTAAATAAAATTAAGAAACAATTCCATTTGTAATAGCATTGATAAGAATAAAATACAGGTAAATTTAACTGAAGACGTTGAAAACATTATTGCAAATTGTTGAAAGAAATTAAAGGAGATCTAAATAATTGGGAGAAGTCCCATGCTCATGATTCAGTACAATCCCTGTCAAATTCACAGCTGACTTCTTCATAGAAATTGACAAGCTGATTATAAAATTACTATGAAATTACAGTGGACACAGAATAGCCACAGGAATCTTGAAAAAGAATAGAAGGATTCACAAGGAGAGCATGCGAATAAAGAGCAAGACATGGAGTCCAAGAAGGAAGGGTGGAACAAAGAAGAAAGAGCAAAGCTTTATGGTCCATGCCCAAATTTATAGAGCAGATGCTTCTTATAGGAACAAGACAGGGCTTGGGTAGGAATATTTCTAAGGAGAGAAACGAATAAGTAGAAGTACATTTCTCGTGTGTTTGACCAGACTGAGAGGAAGTTTTCAGTTCTCTTGGAGAGTTCAACAATGAAATAATAATAGGGACATAGAAAGCTAAGTAAACAAAAATTTTGTTGTAAAGAAAGTATAGGAAATTATACTTGACTCTGATATGATGTTAACCCTGAAGATTAACAGAAGATTATAATATAAATTGAGAAGATTGGGGAAAGGGAAATCTGTTTCTAAGAATAATGGTTTAAGACAATGGATCCTTCATTTTTTCATAATAGAAGGTCCATAAACCATTTACAAAAGTGAAAAAATTAGAAAATATCAATACACATGTGTTACTTAGAAGTAGAAATATAATTACCATAAGAAACATTTTAACAAGTTGAGCCTGATTACTTCTAAAGAGGCAAGAAGCTACTTTTCTTATTATGTCTTAGGATCCTTTTGACTTTTAAAATCTGTAAAAAAAAGGAGTCAATTTTACTTCTATCTACATGCAGTGAACAATCAAAAAGTAAAATTAAGGGAATTACTTGGTGGTACAGTAGTTAGAACTCAGCACTTTCACTACCAGGACTAAGGTTTAATCCCTGGTCAAGAAACTTAAGATTCTGCAAGCCATGTAGTAAATAAGTAAATAAAATTAAGAAACAATTCCATTTGTAATAGCATTGATAAGAATAAAATACAGGTAAATTTAACTGAAGACGTTGAAAACATTATTGCAAATTGTTGAAAGAAATTAAAGGAGATCTAAATAATTGGGAGAAGTCCCATGCTCATGATTCAGTACAATCCCTGTCAAATTCACAGCTGACTTCTTCATAGAAATTGACAAGCTGATTATAAAATTACTATGAAATTACAGTGGACACAGAATAGCCACAGGAATCTTGAAAAAGAATAGAAGGATTCACAAGGAGAGCATGCGAATAAAGAGCAAGACATGGAGTCCAAGAAGGAAGGGTGGAACAAAGAAGAAAGAGCAAAGCTTTATGGTCCATGCCCAAATTTATAGAGCAGATGCTTCTTATAGGAACAAGACAGGGCTTGGGTAGGAATATTTCTAAGGAGAGAAACGAATAAGTAGAAGTACATTTCTCGTGTGTTTGACCAGACTGAGAGGAAGTTTTCAGTTCTCTTGGAGAGTTCAACAATGAAATAATAATAGGGACATAGAAAGCTAAGTAAACAAAAATTTTGTTGTAAAGAAAGTATAGGAAATTATACTTGACTCTGATATGATGTTAACCCTGAAGATTAACAGAAGATTATAATATAAATTGAGAAGATTGGGGAAAGGGAAATCTGTTTCTAAGAATAATGGTTTAAGACAATGGATCCTTCATTTTTTCATAATAGAAGGTCCATAAACCATTTACAAAAGTGAAAAAATTAGAAAATATCAATACACATGTGTTACTTAGAAGTAGAAATATAATTACCATAAGAAACATTTTAACAAGTTGAGCCTGATTACTTCTAAAGAGGCAAGAAGCTACTTTTCTTATTATGTCTTAGGATCCTTTTTGACTTTTAAAATAGGTAGGTGTATCCCTTGATGAAAATATGATTAAGAAGAAAAACAAGAGAGAAGTTCTGAGAGTGTACTTGTCTTGTAGCCAAAGAATACAGACAAATTTCAGGCCCCCCCTCCCCTTTTACTTTTATATCTCCTGCCCTCCCAACGGGTACACCTCTGGCCTGTACAGAGTAGCTGTGACCTCTCAATTTCTGAAGTATATCCTAAATATTCCATAGAGGGGAATGGCATGCCTTTTAATGTGTCATAGAAGAATAAATTCAAAGAAATGTTAATTTGAAAAAAATAAGAAGTGGACGATTGTATACTAAATGGTGGAAATATTCATAACTTTAGGGGCATGCAAGAAGGGGAGAAAAGAGACTGCGGGGATCCATAAGTGGCAAATGAGAGTTGTATAGAACATCAAGAAGTAGAGCTTCAAAAAGGAGCAGTGCTCATAAGCTGCAGAGAAGCTTTGTGAGTTGAAAAGTTGTTAGTTGGGTTTGGTCTGTTAGGAAGTTGTTCCCACCCTCTGAGAGAAAGAGATACAATAGATCAGTGGTTCTCAACTGCAGGGCAGTTCTCCCCATCCTCAGCTCTATGGGACACTGGGATATGTCCAGAGATACTTGGTGTGTCACACCTGGAGGAATTTGCTTTCAGGATACTGGCTTCTGATGAGTAGAGTCCAGGGATCCAAAGTGCATATAGAAGCTCCTAGTGACAGTGAATTACCTGTCCCAACATGTCAGTAGTGCTCAGGTTGAGAAACTCTGTTATAGACTGTAAAGGTGAAGAAAGGAATGTTTATTGAACATCTATTTGTTGAACATCACTTTGTTCCAAGAATGGTAGGAACACAATCTAATTTGAAGGTAGTGATCATGTATTATTTTCTTGAGAAATTAAAGAACAAAAAAAGTATAGCGATTATTTTGAAAGGGAAGAAGAGTTGAAAGAACAGTTGAAATGCTTAGCATGGTGTTTGGCACATATTCAGTAATTAATAACATGTTAATTAAGAATCAGGAAGTTCATTACAGATGCTTATTAAGTACTATTATCAAGGAGAAACTTAATGAAATATACATGTATTTGTATGTTTATCTTTATTATTTCTTTATAAGTAGAGTGTCTGTTCTACTTATTTCTCTGCCCCACATGGAATCTTGCCATATATAACCTAAATACATATATTTTTGCTTAATAGAAGAAGGCATATTTATGAGTTAGCTATTCCTCACAGAAACAGTATTTTTAAACTTTATATCTCCTGCCCTCCCAACGGGTACACCTCTGGCCTGTACAGAGTAGCTGTGACCTCTCAATTTCTGAAGTATATCCTAAATATTCCATAGAGGGGAATGGCATGCCTTTTAATGTGTCATAGAAGAATAAATTCAAAGAAATGTTAATTTGAAAAAAATAAGAAGTGGACGATTGTATACTAAATGGTGGAAATATTCATAACTTTAGGGGCATGCAAGAAGGGGAGAAAAGAGACTGCGGGGATCCATAAGTGGCAAATGAGAGTTGTATAGAACATCAAGAAGTAGAGCTTCAAAAAGGAGCAGTGCTCATAAGCTGCAGAGAAGCTTTGTGAGTTGAAAAGTTGTTAGTTGGGTTTGGTCTGTTAGGAAGTTGTTCCCACCCTCTGAGAGAAAGAGATACAATAGATCAGTGGTTCTCAACTGCAGGGCAGTTCTCCCCATCCTCAGCTCTATGGGACACTGGGATATGTCCAGAGATACTTGGTGTGTCACACCTGGAGGAATTTGCTTTCAGGATACTGGCTTCTGATGAGTAGAGTCCAGGGATCCAAAGTGCATATAGAAGCTCCTAGTGACAGTGAATTACCTGTCCCAACATGTCAGTAGTGCTCAGGTTGAGAAACTCTGTTATAGACTGTAAAGGTGAAGAAAGGAATGTTTATTGAACATCTATTTGTTGAACATCACTTTGTTCCAAGAATGGTAGGAACACAATCTAATTTGAAGGTAGTGATCATGTATTATTTTCTTGAGAAATTAAAGAACAAAAAAAGTATAGCGATTATTTTGAAAGGGAAGAAGAGTTGAAAGAACAGTTGAAATGCTTAGCGTGGTGTTTGGCACATATTCAGTAATTAATAACATGTTAATTAAGAATCAGGAAGTTCATTACAGATGCTTATTAAGTACTATTATCAAGGAGAAACTTAATGAAATATACATGTATTTGTATGTTTATCTTTATTATTTCTTTATAAGTAGAGTGTCTGTTCTACTTATTTCTCTGCCCCACATGGAATCTTGCCATATATAACCTAAATACATATATTTTTGCTTAATAGAAGAAGGCATATTTATGAGTTAGCTATTCCTCACAGAAACAGTATATAATATTTAACTCCATTAAATTATATTTAATTCTTTAGGTTATTTCCTTCCCTGCTAGACCATGAGCGGCGTAAGAGTAGAACAAGTTAGCTTAGCCATCTTTATGTTATTCAGGACCTAAAATTGTGCCTGGCACATAATAGGTGCCCAGTAAAATGTTTGTTATATAAGCAAATGAGATCACAATCAGTGTCAGTAATTGTATTTTTTCAGTGCTAGTTGTTGACATCCCAGAGGAGGAGGGAATATAATGTAAAAGTATCAGATAGTCTTCTATATAATGTAAGCCTCTGCTTTATGTATTTTCTTCCATGTTAGAACTTTAGAACCTATACAGAAAAACCACTTGGCCACTTCTATTGGTCTTTCATTTATTTATTTTCATCCATCTTTGTTCTTTTGCCTGTGTGGGCCTGCCATCACAGTGGCCTCTCTCACTGCAGAGCACCGGCTCTGGGCGCATGCGCTCCAGAGCTCCAGCTCGGTAGTTGGACACATTGGTCCAGCCGCTCTGCGGCACGTGGGATCTTCCCATGCCAAGGATCAAACCAGCGCCCCTTGCATTGCAAGGCAGTGTCCTTACCTGGGTCAGCTACTTTTAAGGTTCTGCTTTGTTTTTCTTATTTCTCCAGTGCTGAATTGTCTCAAGGTCGTTACTGGGATGGCCTCGGCTCTCCTCCAGATTCCCCATCTCCTGGGAGTGATGTGTATTGCAGCAGTGAGCCCAATGACCCTCATTATGACCAGAGTCTCCTGGAGAACTTATTTTATACAGCACCTGTAAGTCATTGAATCTGAAAGTTTAGGAATTGGAGAAAATAATTAATTGATTAAAATTAATTAATTGAAAATAATTAATCTTCTTGTGTCAATTATGCTGAGTCACATCAGTCGTGTCCAACTCTGCAACCCTATGGACTGTAGCCCACCATATTTTTCCATGCTTGGGATTCTCCAGACAAGAATACTGGAGTGGTTGCCATTTTCTCCTCCAGGGGATCTTCCCAACCCAGTGATTGGACCCTCATCTCTTAGGTCCCCTGCATTGGTAGGCAGGTTCTTTACCACTAGCACCACCTTACTAGTGAGTGTAGGCATGTTAAATCACTTGCCAGGCAGGAAGCTATTTATTTTACATACCTTACTTAATTACAACAGCAGTCTGAAGAGGAGAGTATTATCCTCATTTTACAGATGAAGAGGTATGCCTAATAACATGAATTATTTTGTCCAAGGACACATAGCAAGTAAATGTTAGAGCCAGGATTCAATTCAAGTTTACCTGAGTTGAAAGCCTATCATCTTAATATATTGTATGACTTGCTTAGAGCTCTTTTAAGGAAGAGCTAATGTGTATACCCTTGGAACTACTCTTCACTGCTATCTTTTCAGATATAGGTGTTCCAGAAATACCTCTACTCATGGGGAACAAATACGCCTTCTGACCTTTAAAACAGAAGAACATTCTCTTTTCAGGCAGTTTTAGCATTTTTCAAAGTTCTTTCTTGCATCAAGCTATATGTTCCATTCTTTGGTTAGCATCTTCTAGAGTATATGGGGCTTCCCAGGTGATGCAGTGGTAAGTAATCTGCCTGCCAAGATAGGAAATGCAGGAGATGCAGATTTTATTCCTGGATCAGAAGGATCCCCTGGAGTAGGAAATGGCAATCTGCTCCAGTATTCTTGCCTAGGAAATGGACAGAGGAGCCTGGTGGGCTACAGTCCATGGGGCTGCAATGAGTTGGACATGACTGAGCATAGTGAGTTCTTAGTGAATAAATGAATGAGTGTTTGCATGGTACTAAATAATTCTACATGCTGTTTGAACAAAATAACCTTAGAAAATACTTATTGCTAAGAAGAAGGAATGAACCATTGGCCCTGAGGCATTGGGAAGACCAAGGAGTTAGAATGCTCATGTCCTACATTGGGGTCAGTGTTTGATGTTCTTAATATTGAATAATATCCAGTTTAGAAATTTAACATTACCTTGTGGTTTTGTTTCTGAAGTTACTAGCTTTTGAACAACCAGGTTTATGTTTACTCTTAATTTCTTTCAGACTGTGGATCCATCTAGATTTTCGATCACCTTATCAAACCATTTTTATAAGCTGCCACTTAATAAAGAAAAATTTAAGAACAAAAAGCTTTGTAATTGTACCTCAAAAAAGTTATATTGTTTCCTAGAAGTCTATTCTATTGTACCTACTTAACTATTAATGTTTTACCCTTACCACTGGTCAGTCAGTACATTATATACCTGGAGATGCTGAAAAAAAGAAAAAGGGGAGGGAGTTTGGAGGTGATAAACTTAAAACTACTTTGGATTGGTCTCCTGCATTTATATCAGCAAACTTTCATTTAAAAAAAAATGAAGCGAAACAACTGTAGCACTGTCTTCTTATTTTGCATTTTGTGTCAGAGAGCTAGAGAAGTCAATGACAGCTGACTTTTCTCACAATAAAATTACAAGGGGGTCAGCTACCGGTTCTGCCATTAAGAAAATTTGTGACGTATAATAAACAGTTCATCTTAGCAAGATTAAAAGCAGAATGAATCAATAGTCATGTGGAGTGGTGACAAATGTAGTCTTTTCTTCCATATAGTCAGGTGATATTGTGCCATCATTTTTGCCTGAAGCTGTGGTAAAAATAGAGGCTTTGAAACCTATGGAGACCAAAATCTGCCTTTACTGCTTACAGCTGTGAATCTTAAAGTTGCCTAACTTCTCTCAGCTTTCATTTTTCTCACTTGCAGAAATTGAGATGGAAATTCCTTATGGGAATGTAGTAAGTACTAAAACTACACATGCAGCCTTTAACATACTACCAGACACAGAATACACAATCAGTAAATAATCGTCATCATTATTACTGAGAATTTGAAAGATCAGTCTAATTTTGTTGTATATTCTTTGAACTGAATTTGTAGGTTATTTTTCTGAACTTTGGGTTATTTTTGGATAGCCAAGAGAAACATGGGATTATCTCCCTGGTATCAGTTCTGTCTTGGTTGCTACTTTCAGAGAAATGTTTTCATTACCTTGATCCCTAAAGCAGTTACCTTTTAATTCCTCTTTTTTTTTTTTTTGGCCGCTTCTATTGGTCTTTCATGTATTCATTTTCATCCATCTTTGTTCTTTGGCCTGTGTGGGCCTCCCATCGCAGTGGCCTCTCTCGTTGCAGAGCACCGACTCCTGGCACATGCGCTCCAGAGCGCTGACTCGGTAATTGGACACATTGGTCCAGCCGCTCCACAGCATGTGGCATCTTCCCAGGCCAGGGATCAAACTGGTGCCCCTTGCACTGCAAGGCGGTGTCTTTAGCCACTGGACCACCAGGGAAGCCTTAATGCCTCCCTTTTATTTTTCTTTCCCCAAGTTTGGAGGTGATAAACTTAAAACTACTTTGGATTGGTCTCCTGCATTTATATCAGCAAACTTTCATTTAAAAAAAAATGAAGCGAAACAACTGTAGCACTGTCTTCTTATTTTGCATTTTGTGTCAGAGAGCTAGAGAAGTCAATGACAGCTGACTTTTCTCACAATAAAATTACAAGGGGGTCAGCTACCGGTTCTGCCATTAAGAAAATTTGTGACGTATAATAAACAGTTCATCTTAGCAAGATTAAAAGCAGAATGAATCAATAGTCATGTGGAGTGGTGACAAATGTAGTCTTTTCTTCCATATAGTCAGGTGATATTGTGCCATCATTTTTGCCTGAAGCTGTGGTAAAAATAGAGGCTTTGAAACCTATGGAGACCAAAATCTGCCTTTACTGCTTACAGCTGTGAATCTTAAAGTTGCCTAACTTCTCTCAGCTTTCATTTTTCTCACTTGCAGAAATTGAGATGGAAATTCCTTATGGGAATGTAGTAAGTACTAAAACTACACATGCAGCCTTTAACATACTACCAGACACAGAATACACAATCAGTAAATAATCGTCATCATTATTACTGAGAATTTGAAAGATCAGTCTAATTTTGTTGTATATTCTTTGAACTGAATTTGTAGGTTATTTTTCTGAACTTTGGGTTATTTTTGGATAGCCAAGAGAAACATGGGATTATCTCCCTGGTATCAGTTCTGTCTTGGTTGCTACTTTCAGAGAAATGTTTTCATTACCTTGATCCCTAAAGCAGTTACCTTTTAATTCCTCTTTTTTTTTTTTTGGCCGCTTCTATTGGTCTTTCATGTATTCATTTTCATCCATCTTTGTTCTTTGGCCTGTGTGGGCCTCCCATCGCAGTGGCCTCTCTCGTTGCAGAGCACCGACTCCTGGCACATGCGCTCCAGAGCGCTGACTCGGTAATTGGACACATTGGTCCAGCCGCTCCACAGCATGTGGCATCTTCCCAGGCCAGGGATCAAACTGGTGCCCCTTGCACTGCAAGGCGGTGTCTTTAGCCACTGGACCACCAGGGAAGCCTTAATGCCTCCCTTTTATTTTTCTTTCCCCAAAGAAATCTGATAGCAGCGTCAGTGAAGATGATGATGATGTCGCTTCTAAAACAACGAGCCAGTCAAAAGCTCTTGCCAAGTCTTCTGAGGTTCGAGAGCCAAATGATCATAAGTTGAAGAAGGTGATGGGTAAGAAAAATAGGTGAGCCTCGTAATGATTGCTTATTTAGAGGCAAAAGAAAAAGAAGATTATTTTCACAAGATCTCCTCAAGTGAAATGACCTGTGTTTGCCAACACAGTCAGTAATGCATTAAGTATTGCAATCCTTAAAATGTGATAACATGAGAAGATGGATGTGATAAAGTGGTTAAGGGAGAAAGCAGAATTCTGGGATATATTTGCACTGTTACACTTAACATAGAAAATATACCTAAAGAAGGCAAATGAAAAGAAATACACAGAAGTGATGATAGTAGTTTATATTAAAGTAGTGAGTAATTAAGTAAAGTCTTATTAAAAATCTGATTCTGTAATGTTGGTACTTCTATGGAGATACACCATTGGATTACAAGAATGTTTTTACAGTTTTTGAGATTTCTTTCACTGTAATTAGGACCAGAATAATGATGATTAAGACCATTTCTCAATCCTTGATAACTTGTGCATTAAGATGCTTGCTGCCCTTCTTTCCTCCTCTTGCCTGTATAAACTAGATCGTTTCACATTTCACTAACTATGTGAAATCCTTTCAGAAATCTTATTGAGCAGCAGATGCTATCAGAAACTCCAGAAGATGCCCCATTAATGACACCAAGTGTGGATAGACTGGCCCTTCTAAGTAGAACACATTCAGTCAGAATCATCATTGAAACAATGGGAGTTCCTCCGGATAGTCCTCAGGAGACCCCTGGCAGAAAAAGCTTTCCTGGGAGACCACCTAAGCTGACAACAAAAAGACGGTGTGTTTCTAACATGGGAAAACTAAATTTTGACGCTTCTGGAAAGTGTGTCTGATAAGAAGAAATAATTATATAGTACATTATGATTTGTAAAGTGTTTTCATGTGCTTCATTCAATCAATAAAATATACTAAATCTCCCACTAGGTCCCAAGCAGTGAAAGTCTGAGAATAAAGATTACCACCTACTCCCTGTTCTTCCACTCCTTATAGTCTGCAGGAGAAAGAAATATTTGAATGGCTAACTATAATAGGGCTTTAGGAGCCAAAAGAGCTGTTTTATATGAAAAGTGCTATCAGAACACAAGATTGGTGAAGGCTTTGAAAAGAAGTCCTCCAAGGACCTGAGGTTCTACAAGTAGGGCCTTGAAAGATATGTGGGATTTATCAAAAAATAGTTTTGTTAATTTTTTGTTTCTTAACTACCTGTTTTGATTTTTTTAGCACCTTCTTTGTGGAATATCACTTTCCTGTGGGCTTTTCCAAAAATAAATTGACAAAGACAGCTTTGATCACTAAGGTGGTTCGACTCGCATCCAGTAAAATTATAGATGGAGGTAAGATTTCTGCTCCTTAGACATTTTGACTTTGGAAGAATTTTTGAATCTGTAATTACTCATATACTCCTATATTTCATAGAATCTTAGAGGTAGAAAGAATTTTGAAGTGACCAATTCCTTTACACGTGAGGAAACTGGCCCAGGAGTGTATGACTGCCCTGATGCAAGGCATCAAGGCAGTGACATAGCCAAAACATGACTCAGAACTTGATTCTTAGACCACGTTCTTTCAGCTATTGTTACTTTTCTTTTCTTCCCTTTTTAAAAATATCTGTATCATGCAGGGCGCCCTTCTTCCCTTTGTACATTCACTACTATGTGAAATCCTTTCAGAAATCTTATTGAGCAGCAGATGCTATCAGAAACTCCAGAAGATGCCCCATTAATGACACCAAGTGTGGATAGACTGGCCCTTCTAAGTAGAACACATTCAGTCAGAATCATCATTGAAACAATGGGAGTTCCTCCGGATAGTCCTCAGGAGACCCCTGGCAGAAAAAGCTTTCCTGGGAGACCACCTAAGCTGACAACAAAAAGACGGTGTGTTTCTAACATGGGAAAACTAAATTTTGACGCTTCTGGAAAGTGTGTCTGATAAGAAGAAATAATTATATAGTACATTATGATTTGTAAAGTGTTTTCATGTGCTTCATTCAATCAATAAAATATACTAAATCTCCCACTAGGTCCCAAGCAGTGAAAGTCTGAGAATAAAGATTACCACCTACTCCCTGTTCTTCCACTCCTTATAGTCTGCAGGAGAAAGAAATATTTGAATGGCTAACTATAATAGGGCTTTAGGAGCCAAAAGAGCTGTTTTATATGAAAAGTGCTATCAGAACACAAGATTGGTGAAGGCTTTGAAAAGAAGTCCTCCAAGGACCTGAGGTTCTACAAGTAGGGCCTTGAAAGATATGTGGGATTTATCAAAAAATAGTTTTGTTAATTTTTTGTTTCTTAACTACCTGTTTTGATTTTTTTAGCACCTTCTTTGTGGAATATCACTTTCCTGTGGGCTTTTCCAAAAACAAATTGACAAAGACAGCTTTGATCACTAAGGTGGTTCGACTCGCATCCAGTAAAATTATAGATGGAGGTAAGATTTCTGCTCCTTAGACATTTTGACTTTGGAAGAATTTTTGAATCTGTAATTACTCATATACTCCTATATTTCATAGAATCTTAGAGGTAGAAAGAATTTTGAAGTGACCAATTCCTTTACACGTGAGGAAACTGGCCCAGGAGTGTATGACTGCCCTGATGCAAGGCATCAAGGCAGTGACATAGCCAAAACATGACTCAGAACTTGATTCTTAGACCACGTTCTTTCAGCTATTGTTACTTTTCTTTTCTTCCCTTTTTAAAAATATCTGTATCATGCAGGGGGCGCCAGTTCGATCCCTGACCTGGGGAGATCCCATGTGCCACGGAGTGGCTAGACCAGTATGTCCAATTGCAAGCCAGCTCTCTGGAGTGCATACACCCAGAGCCAATGCTCTGTGACAAGTGAGGCCACTGCAATGGGAGGCCCACACAGGCCAAAGAATAAAGATGGATGAAAATAAATAAATAAAAAAACAATAAAAAAGAAGCCCAAAATTACAAAATGTATATGTATCTTTATCAAGATATGATTCATTCACCCATTTGAAGTATATAATGAAGTGTTTTTTTTGTTTTGTTTTGTTTTGTTTTTAATAATTACTGTTTACTTTTTTTTTACATTTATTTATTTTTTATTTATTTATCTTTTGGGAGGTGAGGTGGGGAGGGAGGGGGACGGGCGGGCCACTTCTATTGATCTTTCATTTATCTATTTTCATCCGTCTTTGTTCTTTGGCTTTTGTGGGCCTCCCATCGCGGTGGCCTCTGTTGTCGCAGAGCGCCGGCTCTGGGCGCATGCATTCCAGAGCTCCGGCTCGGTAATTGGGCACATCAGTCCAGCCGCTCCGCAGCACGTGGGATCTTCCCAGGCCAGGGATCGAACTGGCGCCCCTTGCACTGCAAGGCGGTGTCCTTACCCACTGGACCACCAGGGGAAGCCCTGCAGTGGTTTTTAATGTATTAACAGGTTGTATAAGCATTACCACAGGCAAATTTTAAAACATTTTTATCCGACCTAAAAGAAATCCCATACTTATTTGCATTAATTCCTCAGTTCTCTCTTTGCCCATTACACTAAGCAACTCGTAATCTACTTTGTCTCTGTTTTCCCATCCTGGACATTTGATTTAAATGGAATCATAAATAGGTGATTTTTAATGACTGGTTTTTTTGACTTGCAGTAATACTTTCAGTATTTAAGTTGTTTTCAATATTTTACTATTAAAAATTGTGCTTCAGGGAATAGTATTGCACTTGTGTCTTTTCTTATTTGATATATTCTCAGCCCAAACATTAAAAATACTTATTTACGCTTAAAAACAGCACCTGAAGTAATTTAATATATCCTCATCACCTTAAGGAAGAATTAGAGCACTTACATCTTTTCAGCTGTTTATTTTCTGTATACTTAAATTACTGATAGCAACAGAAGGTAGGTACTCTGTAAGTTTGTTCAAAGCATTCAAGAATGCATAATTGATTCTGCTGGCTGAAGTAAGTATGTTTGAGGAGCTTTAATGCAATTAAACTGTTTTTATCAAACCCCAGTGCAAAGAAAAATGTTGGATTCTTTTCTCAAGTCTTCTTCCTCCCTTCTGCCTCCTATCCATATGACATTTGATGAGCTACTTAAAACTTCTCTGAGCCTCAGGTTCCCTATCTGTATGTGAGATACAGCAGACCACGGTTCTGATATGCATGACTTTTAGTTAACATAGTACCTACTAAGCAAGGACTGCCTGTATTACACAAAGGCTTAATGTACAGTCAGATGGATAATGAATGTAAAAGCACTAAACTCTAAAATAGCATATAACTAATAGTGGTTAACATTTCTTGGGCACTAAATTATGTGTCGAGAACCATTCAGGGTCTACATATACATTATGTAGTCCTTTAAAACATTCACACACACATAGATGAAGAAGAAGCTGAGACATAAATCAATTAACTGGTTTATGGTTGAATTAGAATTTAAACCGAGAACTTTTTTTATTCCAAATGGTGTGCTCTCAATCTGTATTGCTTCTCATGCATTATTATTATTGTTGGCCACAGTGATTGAGGATAGTATGGGACATGTGGATTAAGCATCCAGGCAGGAATTGGAAGAGTTCTAGCTCTGGTTATACCACACACTTAATTTTGTGACCCTAGACACGACTTTCCATCTGTGGGTTTTCTTAATGGTAATATGCAATGGACAAGATACTTTAAGGATCTCTTCCAGCTCTTAAAAAAGTCTTTTGGGGATATTGTTAGCAATTTGTTTATGTGAATTTCTTCTTTCATTATTGCCTTAACTCACTTTAGTTTAATAGTGACCTTAAGAAACGGTATAATAACATAGTGCCAAAACATAGTTAAATAGTAAGGAGAAGTCTGAGTAGCACCAGGTTGAAATAGAGTTCTATTTGTTAAAGAGATTTTATAGTGTTTTAAAGATATTGTAGCATTTTGAAGTTTTAAAGTGCGGTTTTTTTATCTGTCACCTCAGCTAATCTTCTCAGCACACCACTGAGGTGTAGGTATTGTCTTACTTCTCTTTCCATGGTGGGATAAGCAGATAAAACTGGTCTAGTGGGTGTGGGCTTGCTGGGCCCAGACCTTTTGTTCACAGTTCCTATGGATGGATCCAGATAGCAAAACCCGGATTCTGTCCATGAGTACCAGGAAAAATAAACAGAATCAAGAATTAAGATGGCAAGGATAGAGATCAGTAGATCAAATGAATGCAGTTTGAATGAATATCAGAGATAGTGGATTCTCTGTATCTGGGCCTTTTTTGTGTGAGTTTTTCAGACCCATTTTAAGAATCTAGGAGTGAATGGACTGGAATATCATTTTACAGATGATAAATTGTGGCTGAAGTAGTTCATTAGTAAGTAACAAAACTTATTCATATCAGGTGGTTCTAGCCCCAAATTCCTTTTTTTTTTTAATCTGTTAAAGCCCCATAGCAATGAGCACAGACTCTGTTACTACCATCACTTTATCCCTTTCACACTTGTTACAGCAGAAGTCTTTTCCTTTATATCTGAAAGACAGACTCCATTCTGCCCACTACTGCAAACTAACATCAGTACTTAGAACCCTGTCCAGGTGTGACGAAAGGAACCCCCTAGTCTTTTTTTTTTTTTCGATAGGTAAGAAATGGATTTATTCAGACTCAGAGAAAGCACACTCCACAGACAGAGTGTGGGCCATCACAGAGCAAATCCGGCAGCCACCCCCTAGTCTTCAACCAGTAAATAAACTCATTTTCATTATTACAGCTTTTGATTCAGTTCTTTTCATATATCCCTCATTGTCCCACATCCAGCCAGCCCCCTTCCCTCATTGTACTACCTATCAGCTTGTCTTTTAAAACGCTAAGTCATACCTTACACCCAGTGAAGTGTATGCTGTGTCTCTTTAGTTTAAGTTTGGGGAAATTTTTTTCCGAACTCACTTTAGTTTAATAGTGACCTTAAGAAACGGTATAATAACATAGTGCCAAAACATAGTTAAATAGTAAGGAGAAGTCTGAGTAGCACCAGGTTGAAATAGAGTTCTATTTGTTAAAGAGATTTTATAGTGTTTTAAAGATATTGTAGCATTTTGAAGTTTTAAAGTGCGGTTTTTTTATCTGTCACCTCAGCTAATCTTCTCAGCACACCACTGAGGTGTAGGTATTGTCTTACTTCTCTTTCCATGGTGGGATAAGCAGATAAAACTGGTCTAGTGGGTGTGGGCTTGCTGGGCCCAGACCTTTTGTTCACAGTTCCTATGGATGGATCCAGATAGCAAAACCCGGATTCTGTCCATGAGTACCAGGAAAAATAAACAGAATCAAGAATTAAGATGGCAAGGATAGAGATCAGTAGATCAAATGAATGCAGTTTGAATGAATATCAGAGATAGTGGATTCTCTGTATCTGGGCCTTTTTTGTGTGAGTTTTTCAGACCCATTTTAAGAATCTAGGAGTGAATGGACTGGAATATCATTTTACAGATGATAAATTGTGGCTGAAGTAGTTCATTAGTAAGTAACAAAACTTATTCATATCAGGTGGTTCTAGCCCCAAATTCCTTTTTTTTTTTAATCTGTTAAAGCCCCATAGCAATGAGCACAGACTCTGTTACTACCATCACTTTATCCCTTTCACACTTGTTACAGCAGAAGTCTTTTCCTTTATATCTGAAAGACAGACTCCATTCTGCCCACTACTGCAAACTAACATCAGTACTTAGAACCCTGTCCAGGTGTGACGAAAGGAACCCCCTAGTCTTTTTTTTTTTTTCGATAGGTAAGAAATGGATTTATTCAGACTCAGAGAAAGCACACTCCACAGACAGAGTGTGGGCCATCACAGAGCAAATCCGGCAGCCACCCCCTAGTCTTCAACCAGTAAATAAACTCATTTTCATTATTACAGCTTTTGATTCAGTTCTTTTCATATATCCCTCATTGTCCCACATCCAGCCAGCCCCCTTCCCTCATTGTACTACCTATCAGCTTGTCTTTTAAAACGCTAAGTCATACCTTACACCCAGTGAAGTGTATGCTGTGTCTCTTTACATAGCCGGTGCTCATATGCTTGACATTGACTTCTCATAGCAAAGAAGACCAACATATCCTTGCTTGTATTCTGTATACTAACCCAGTATTTCCTCTTTGTCTTTGTTCCTTAGTCCTATAACCCTAACACTGTTGTGAAATTACACTGACTTTGGATTCTTGAAAGAGATTTTAGTTAGATTTGAAAGGGAGGTGGGTGGTATCAAGACAGGGATTGATGCAGTGGCTCTAGTTGAGTGGAGTGACATGTGCTTATGTGTCTGGTTCTCCTTACAGTGGCGAAATTCCAGCAGAGATCTGTGTTTCCGGTACAGTTTGGTGGCCCAATGATCAGACACTGGTGGAATTCCAATCTCACTTTCCAAATTTACACAAAGAAAGCCCCACAGAAAAAGGTACTTCAAGTGATTTTGGCCTTTACCATTTAGTCACACCCAGGGACTTGGAGCACTTAAAATTATGTTCCTGCCTAAACAAGAAATTACTCCAGGCTCAAACATTAGTAATACTTATGATTTTTGTCTATTATTATAATTTTGAATTCCTGTTTAGTATTTATTATAAGCTAGATATTATGCCAAAAGGCTCTACATGAATATTATCGAATTTAATCATTAAAACAACTCTATGAATTAGGTACCTATCATCTTCAATTTAATGAAAAAATTGAGATTTAGTGAAGTAACTTGTCTAAGATCATTCTAATAATAAAGCTAATAGAAACAAAGCCAAGACTCTGTCCCAAATCTTTAGCTTCTAAATTCTTAAGCTCCCTGCTATGGAGAGTTGTCTATTTGAATCGATATAGAATAGCAGCCTTAATTTGAGGCTCTACTTTCTTTTCTCAGACAGAATATATATATAAGGTGTCTATCCCATATCCAAAATAATATATTGTGGGTAGCAGTTTTATCAGCTAATTCCAAGTTTTTATAAAATCTACTTGTAATTGGTACAACAAAAATAAATAATCAATGTCATGAGCAGTTTTTACTTCCTTTGATTAATGGACCTCCTCTTTGTTATGGATAGCATGAGGAATACATCTTGTTTTCTTTTTGTTTGTATTTTCAGGGGATTTAAATAATACAGGTTCATTTTGGAAAATATAGCAAATAGAAGGAAAAACACATAATTTCACAACCTCAGGACAACCTCTATATAAGCATTTCCATGTATTTGCACTTAATCTGTAGTTAATGGCTTTTTTCTAATTATAAAAGAATTATGTTTTTAATAGAAAAATATTTTTTTAAAACATAAAAATCACCTAAAATCTCGTCACCAAGAAATAGCGTTGTTAATATTTATGTATATCTTTTTATCTTTTTCAAATGAATACAGTAATGTATAAATCTTTGATAGTATTATGATTTTATATGCAATTTTTATCCTTTTTTTTAATTTTAAAATTGTCTTAAGGATTTTTATTCTTTTTTTCAAAAAATGTATATTTATTCTTTTCCACATAATTTTATAAGTATGAGAAGGTTTCGTGAAATATATATACATAATTGAATATCCTATTTATAATAAGCATAATAAAAGTTGTTCATATTATTGCAAATTTTAGTAAACATCATTTTAATGGCTGTGGATTCCATTCTAGGCATGTGCTATGTTGACTAATTCCTGATTATTGAACATTTAATCATTTCTCATTGTAACTTTAAAAATATATATTTGCATGTAAGCTTCTTATGTATAAGTTTACTTCAGTATAAGTTTCCAAAAGTGAAATTACTGGGTCAAAGAATATGAATATTAAAAGCCTTTTATATTTTTTGCTAAATTTGCTGTTCCAAGTAATGTTGCCAGTTTTTATTCCCAACGAAGCATATCACAACCAGCCCCTGTTTCTCCATAGCCTTGACAATATTGGGTATATTTTATAATTTTCCTAGTTTTAATGGCAAATATTTGTATCATCTTAATTGTACTTTTTACTTTAAGAGTGTAAACATTCTTTGTAAGAAATAAGTCTTAAAAAGAGAAAAAGATAATTTCCTAACCTCTTTGTGACTCACGAAACCATCTCTAATCTTCCAGGAGAAGTTTTAAAATCTACTTGTAATTGGTACAACAAAATAAATAATCAATGTCATGAGCAGTTTTACTTCCTTTGATTAATGGACCTCCTCTTTGTTATGGATAGCATGAGGAATACATCTTGTTTTCTTTTTGTTTGTATTTTCAGGGGATTTAAATAATACTGGTTCATTTTGGTAAATATAGCAAATAAAAGGGAAAAAACACATAATTTCACAACCTCAGGACAACCTCTATATAAGCATTTCCATGTATTTGCACTTAATCTGTAGTTAATGGCTTTTTTCTAATTATAAAAGAATTATGTTTTTAATAGAAAAATATTTTTTTAAAACATAAAAATCACCTAAAATCTCGTCACCAAGAAATAGCGTTGTTAATATTTATGTATATCTTTTTATCTTTTTCAAATGAATACAGTAATGTATAAATCTTTGATAGTATTATGATTTTATATGCAATTTTTATCCTTTTTTTTAATTTAATATTGTCTTAAGGATTTTTATTCTTTTTTTTTCAAAAAATGTATATTTATTCTTTTCCACATAATTTTATAAGTATGAGAAGGTTTCGTGAAATATATATACATAATTGAATATCCTATTTATAATAAGCATAATAAAAGTTGTTCATATTATTGCAAATTTTAGTAAACATCATTTTAATGGCTGTGGATTCCATTCTAGGCATGTGCTATGTTGACTAATTCCTGATTATTGAACATTTAATCATTTCTCATTGTAACTTTAAAAATATATATTTGCATGTAAGCTTCATATGTATAAGTTTAATTCATTATAAGCTTCAAAAGTGAAACTACTCGGTCAAAGAATATGAATATTAAAAGCCTTTTATATTTTTTGCTAAATTTGCTGTTCCAAGTAATGTTGCCAGTTTTTATTCCCAACGAAGCATATCACAACCAGCCCCTGTTTCTCCATAGCCTTGACAATATTGGGTATATTTTATAATTTTCCTAGTTTTAATGGCAAATATTTGTATCATCTTAATTGTACTTTTTACTTTAAGAGTGTAAACATTCTTTGTAAGAAATAAGTCTTAAAAGAGAAAAAGATAATTTCCTAACCTCTTTGTGACTCACGAAACCATCTCTAATCTTCCAGGGAGAAGTGGTGAAACCCAGAAGGGAGACCACAGTGGCAGAATATGGGCTCCCACTTAGAATCACCTCAGTCAAATAATTAAGCTATTGCCTTCATAAAGCATGGATTCCTTTACAAATCATCATTTATTGTCATTTTTAGTCCCCTGTGGCTCCTCTTTAATTTAACCTAAACTTTTTCTTTCGTTCTTTTCTCAGCCAGAAGTCATTGGATCTGCATTGCTATCTTTGCGAGCTGTTGTTCAGTCTGAGCTGCTTTCTTTCAGTGACCAGATTCCAGTACAAGAGGAAAATGGTCAGACTCCATTTGGGCCCCTCAGGGTAGGTAGATACACATTCAGGTAGCGCAGTATTTATGGAGCATGTGTTACTGGCTGGGCCTGAGAATGTAGCAGTGAACAAGAAGATCAGCGTCTTAGCTTTTGCAGCTTATATTAAAATAGGACAACAAAGGTTCTGAGAAGGAACTAAATAGTGTACTATGTGATAGGAAATACCTGGGAGGAAGTAGGAGATGGAAAGATGTCACCAAGGAGGTGAGATTTAGGTGAGAATTGAAGAATGAGAGAAAGAAGCCACCAAGTATAGAACACAGGAAAGATCATTCCAAAGAAAAGAATGGCACGTGTAAAGGCCCCAAGGTGAGAATGGGCTTGACTTCTCAAGGGACAGAATATTGCCATAGGACAGTGAACCAAATGGGAGATTGACTAGACTGGCAGGAGCCATGTTGTTCACAGCTTATCATCAAATTAAAGGGTTTAACTTTTATCCTAAGAGCCAAACAGAACATTGAAACAAACATTGAAAGTAACATCTGACTTACATTTAAAAACCCGTTTCCAGAAATTTGTAATACTGGGTCAAAGAATATGAATATTAAAAGCCTTTTATATTTTTGCTAAATTTGCTGTTCCAAGTAATGTTGCCAGTTTTATTCCCAACGAAGCATATCACAACCAGCCCCTGTTTCTCCATAGCCTTGACAATATTGGGTATATTTTATAATTTTCCTAGTTTTAATGGCAAATATTTGTATCATCTTAATTGTACTTTTTACTTTAAGAGTGTAAACATTCTTTGTAAGAAATAAGTCTTAAAAAGAGAAAAAGATAATTTCCTAACCTCTTTGTGACTCACGAAACCATCTCTAATCTTCCAGGGAGAAGTGGTGAAACCCAGAAGGGAGACCACAGTGGCAGAATATGGGCTCCCACTTAGAATCACCTCAGTCAAATAATTAAGCTATTGCCTTCATAAAGCATGGATTCCTTTACAAATCATCATTTATTGTCATTTTTAGTCCCCTGTGGCTCCTCTTTAATTTAACCTAAACTTTTTCTTTCGTTCTTTTCTCAGCCAGAAGTCATTGGATCTGCATTGCTATCTTTGCGAGCTGTTGTTCAGTCTGAGCTGCTTTCTTTCAGTGACCAGATTCCAGTACAAGAGGAAAATGGTCAGACTCCATTTGGGCCCCTCAGGGTAGGTAGATACACATTCAGGTAGCGCAGTATTTATGGAGCATGTGTTACTGGCTGGGCCTGAGAATGTAGCAGTGAACAAGAAGATCAGCGTCTTAGCTTTTGCAGCTTATATTAAAATAGGACAACAAAGGTTCTGAGAAGGAACTAAATAGTGTACTATGTGATAGGAAATACCTGGGAGGAAGTAGGAGATGGAAAGATGTCACCAAGGAGGTGAGATTTAGGTGAGAATTGAAGAATGAGAGAAAGAAGCCACCAAGTATAGAACACAGGAAAGATCATTCCAAAGAAAAGAATGGCACGTGTAAAGGCCCCAAGGTGAGAATGGGCTTGACTTCTCAAGGGACAGAATATTGCCATAGGACAGTGAACCAAATGGGAGATTGACTAGACTGGCAGGAGCCATGTTGTTCACAGCTTATCATCAAATTAAAGGGTTTAACTTTTATCCTAAGAGCCAAACAGAACATTGAAACAAACATTGAAAGTAACATCTGACTTACATTTTAAAAGATTACCCTGTGGATACTGGGTATTTTCAAGTGTCAGCTTAAAATTGGCAATTGAATGGAAGCAAAATTACAAGAAAAGGAAATCAATGTCTTCCATTGTATATACTGTAAAGAGGAGGAGACATGGGTGATCCTTTCGAATCAAAAACTGTCTTTGGAGTGAATACTGTTGGTGTTTGTAAATTCTGGAAATTTCTTTCTGTTCATAATATACTAGAGACTTGATCTTTTATTAAAAGCAAAACAAAACAAAAGGATTACCCTGTGGAGACTATTGTAGGGTGCCCAAGGGAAAGTCGGAAATCTGTGGCATCCAGAGAAGAAATGACTGATAGTTGAAACTAGAGTAGTGGCAGTGAATAAGGAGAGAAGTGGCTGAGTTTGTGCCTGGAGGGATGAATGCTGATGTGTAATCCATCAGAGAAAGAGGGGTCTTTCCTTTTATTCAGAGCCGTCAGTTCTTAGGTGGAAGAGCTTACCCTAATCCATTTTTTTTAATTGACATATAGTTGATGTAAGTTTTAGGTGTACAGTGCAGTGCTTTCATGATTTTTAAAGGTTATATTCTGCTTATAGTTATTGTAAAATATTGACTATATTCCCTGAGCTGTATAATGTATCCTTGTTACTTGTTTTATGCTTTACATAGTAGTTTGTGCCTCTTAATCTGCTACCTCTGTATTGCTTCCCCATCCGTCTCCCCACTGGCTTATATTAAAATAGGACAACAAAGGTTCTGAGAAGGAACTAAATAGTGTACTATGTGATAGGAAATACCTGGGAGGAAGTAGGAGATGGAAAGATGTCACCAAGGAGGTGAGATTTAGGTGAGAATTGAAGAATGAGAGAAAGAAGCCACCAAGTATAGAACACAGGAAAGATCATTCCAAAGAAAAGAATGGCACGTGTAAAGGCCCCAAGGTGAGAATGGGCTTGACTTCTCAAGGGACAGAATATTGCCATAGGACAGTGAACCAAATGGGAGATTGACTAGACTGGCAGGAGCCATGTTGTTCACAGCTTATCATCAAATTAAAGGGTTTAACTTTTATCCTAAGAGCCAAACAGAACATTGAAACAAACATTGAAAGTAACATCTGACTTACATTTTAAAAGATTACCCTGTGGATACTGGGTATTTTCAAGTGTCAGCTTAAAATTGGCAATTGAATGGAAGCAAAATTACAAGAAAAGGAAATCAATGTCTTCCATTGTATATACTGTAAAGAGGAGGAGACATGGGTGATCCTTTCGAATCAAAAACTGTCTTTGGAGTGAATACTGTTGGTGTTTGTAAATTCTGGAAATTTCTTTCTGTTCATAATATACTAGAGACTTGATCTTTTATTAAAAGCAAAACAAAACAAAAGGATTACCCTGTGGAGACTATTGTAGGGTGCCCAAGGGAAAGTCGGAAATCTGTGGCATCCAGAGAAGAAATGACTGATAGTTGAAACTAGAGTAGTGGCAGTGAATAAGGAGAGAAGTGGCTGAGTTTGTGCCTGGAGGGATGAATGCTGATGTGTAATCCATCAGAGAAAGAGGGGTCTTTCCTTTTATTCAGAGCCGTCAGTTCTTAGGTGGAAGAGCTTACCCTAATCCATTTTTTTTAATTGACATATAGTTGATGTAAGTTTTAGGTGTACAGTGCAGTGCTTTCATGATTTTTAAAGGTTATATTCTGCTTATAGTTATTGTAAAATATTGACTATATTCCCTGAGCTGTATAATGTATCCTTGTTACTTGTTTTATGCTTTACATAGTAGTTTGTGCCTCTTAATCTGCTACCTCTGTATTGCTTCCCCATCCGTCTCCCCACTGGTAACCATTAATTTGTTCTCCGTATCTGTGAATCTGTTTTCTTTTGTTGTTATATTCACTAGTTTCTTGTATTTTTAGAGTCCATATATAAGTGATACAGTATTTTTCGTTCTCAGTCTGATTTATTTCACTTAGCATAATGTCCTCCAAGTCCACCCATGTTTTTGCAAATGGCAAAATTTTTGTTCTTTTTTTCTGACTGAATAGTATTCCATTATTTATATATAACATCTTCTTTATTCATTCATCTGTTGATGAAGTTTTGTCTATATCTTGATAATTGTAAATAATGCTGGTATCATTAGGGTGGGTGTATTTTTTTCAAATTAGTATTTTTGTTTGTTTCATTTATGTACCCAGGAGTGAAACTGCTGGGTCATAAGATAGTTCTCTATTTCCAGTTTTTTGAGAAACCCCCATACAGTTTTCCACAATGGCTGCACCAATTTACATTCCCACTAGGTGGAAGAATTTGAACATGTGTCTTCAGTATAGCTTTGTCCTGTTGCCCTGGTGCGCTTTTGAAATCATGATGGCCATACTTAAAGCATTTCCGTGACTCCTAATCACCCAGAGGGTACAATACAGGGCCCACGATACAACCCCAGCTGACCACTGCAGCTGTCTGTCTTGCCCCTTCCCTACCAATAGCCATGTCAGACTGTGCAGAGAATTGCTAAGGCATCATACTGGCTTATGCACTCATGCTTTTGTTCTTGCTTTCCATGCTGCTGCTTCTCCTTGGAAGCCCTCTCTGTCCTCCAGGCCTCCTTAGTAATAAGACTAAAAGACTTTTTTCACTATTACTACAAACAATTAACATCACAGTATTCTTCCACTACCAAAGTTTTTATTTTTTTGCTTTCGTAGTTCATTATAGACTGCAAGGTTTACAATCAGAAAGGGATAATAAATAGAATTGATAGAATAGAAATTGTTTCTTTTTTTTTTTAATATTTATTTATTTATTTTGGTGGGGGGGTGCAGGTGGGCCACTTCCATTGGTCTTTCATTTATCTATCTTCATCCATCTTTGTTCTTTGGCCCATGTGGGCCTCCCATCGCAGTGGCCTCTGTGGTCGCAGAACACCGGCTCAGGGCGCATGTGCTCCAGAGCTCCCGCTTGGTAATTGGACATATGGGTCCAGCCGCTCCGCGGCACGTGGGATCTTCCCAGGCCAGGGATCGAACGGGCGCCCGTTGTACTGCAAAGCGGTGTCCTCACCCACTGGACCACCAGGGAAGCCCTAGAAATTGTTTCTATCCTGGCTTTGATAAGAGTACTGGTCTTGATAGATTGCTGTCTATATTATAATAGAGCAAAAGAACTTCACTGTGGGTTTCAGATAAAAGGTACAAGTCTCCTTTATCTCTAGTAATTCAGCCTCATACAATAGGGACCACTTTTCTTCTTCATCAATTATCACACATCCTTTTTTACTTTTTAACTTTTTTTTTTTTTAAAGATTTATTTATTTATTTATTTTGGGCGGGGGTCGGGTTGGGGAGGGAGGGGAGCGGGTGGGCCACTTCTATTGGTCTTTCATTTCTCTATTTTCATCCGTCTTTGTTCTTTGGCCCATGTGGGCCTCCCATCGCAGTGGCCTCTGTGGTCGCAGAACACCGGCTCAGGGCGCATGTGCTCCAGAGCTCCCGCTTGGTAATTGGACATATGGGTCCAGCCGCTCCGCGGCACGTGGGATCTTCCCAGGCCAGGGATCGAACGGGCGCCCGTTGTACTGCAAAGCGGTGTCCTCACCCACTGGACCACCAGGGAAGCCCTAGAAATTGTTTCTATCCTGGCTTTGATAAGAGTACTGGTCTTGATAGATTGCTGTCTATATTATAATAGAGCAAAAGAACTTCACTGTGGGTTTCAGATAAAAGGTACAAGTCTCCTTTATCTCTAGTAATTCAGCCTCATACAATAGGGACCACTTTTCTTCTTCATCAATTATCACACATCCTTTTTTACTTTTTAACTTTTTTTTTTTTTAAAGATTTATTTATTTATTTATTTTGGGCGGGGGTCGGGTTGGGGAGGGAGGGGAGCGGGTGGGCCACTTCTATTGGTCTTTCATTTCTCTGTTTTCATCCGTCTTTGTTCTTTGGCTCCTGTGGGCCTCCCATCACGGTGGCGTCTGTCGTTGCAGAGCGCCGGCTCTGGGCACATCGCTCCAGAGGTCCGGCTTGGTGATTGAACACATCAGTCCAGCTGCTCCGCGGCATGTGGGATCTTCCCAGGCCAGGGATCAAACCAGCGCCCCTTGCACTGCAAGGCGGTGTCCTTATCCACTGGACCACCAGGGGAAGCCCACTTTTTAACTTTTTAAGCTTTTAAAAATAACTTCAAACTTAGAGGAAAATTGCAAAAATAATACAGAGAATGCATATACCCTTATTACCTGAACTCAGCAATTATTTGCCATACTTTATAATTATACACATCTTCTTTTTCTCTCTCTTCTGTCTCCTTCCCCACTGTCTCTCTGTACACATACATGCACAATGTCTTTCTGAACTATTTGAGAGTATGTTACGAACATTACACCCTTTCCCCTAAATTGTGTGTCTATTTCCTAAGAACAAAGGCAACATCATATATAATACTATATAGTAATAAAGATCAATTTAACAGCAATACTCTATTCTATCTCTAGTCCATACTCAGATTTCACCAATTGTGGCATTACTTCCCTTTGTAGCATTTTTTTCCAGTCCAGGATCATCTGCTGCATTTATTTATAAAGAATGAAATTTGTTTTGCATATTGTCTTTATTTGTATGATATATAAGAGAGCTTACATACCTTACATGATGTGTGAGTTAATAGGGTAGCTAATTCTGAAGGAGGGATGAACCTTTAAACAATTAATTAACCTCAGTTTCCATAATGGTCTTATTTGCATAGCTAAAAGGTAGGGTTTGATTATAGGCATATGATTAACAGTCATTAATAAGTGAAATCATGTTAAAAATACTACTTGGGTTTGTATTTTAGACCCAAGAACCAAACATCTGTTGTATTTAAATGATGTATCTCTCTCATCTCCTTTAGTCTGCAACAGTTCTGCTGCACTTCTTTGTATTTTAGTACTTCTGCTACTTTTGAAAAGTAAGGCCATCTAATTTTCCTTGTTATGGTTTCTTAGTTAAACCCAGCATTTAAAATAAAGTGGAGGGGCTTCCTTGGTGGCCCAGTGGGTAAGGACACTGCCTTGCAGTACAATGGGCGCCGGTTCGATCCCTGGCCTGGGAAGATCCCACGTGCCGCGGAGCGACTGGACCCATGTGTCCAATTACCGAGCTGGAGCTCTGGAGCACATACGCCCAGAGCCGGTGCTCTGCAACAACAGAGGTCACTGCGATGAGAGGCCCACGTGGGCCAAAGAACAAAGATGGATGAAAATAGATAAATGAAAGACCAATAGAAGCGGCCCGCCCGTCCCGCTCCCTCTCCACCCCACCACCCCAAAAAATAAAATAAAATAAAGTGGACATTTAATTTCCAAATACATGGGCTTTTGTTTAAAGTATCTTTAATAATAATTTCTCATTTAGATACTAATTTCTCATTTAAATGCTTTCTTGTCTGCAATCACCTTCTATGTGTGTTTTTTTTTTCAGTCTAACTTTATTGACGTTTTTGATGCCTAAGTCAAATATCTCTCTTGGTAAATGTCACATTGCAGTTGAAAATATGTGGGTTGTTTTCAAATATCTTTTGGTATTGATTTCTGACATAACATAATTTTACAAAAAGACTGTATGATTTGAATACTTTTAGACCATGAAATTTGTGTACTTTGTTTTATGAATCTGTATATGTTCCAGTGTCTCCTAGTTTACAGTCTCTGAGAACTTGTTTTGATGAATCTCTGTATATTTGCATAGCTAAAAGGTAGGGTTATTATAGGCATAAATGATTAAACAATTAATTAACCTCAGTTTCCATAATGGTCTTATTTGCATAGCTAAAAGGTAGGGTTTGATTATAGGCATATGATTAACAGTCATTAATAAGTGAAATCATGTTAAAAATACTACTTGGGTTTGTATTTTAGACCCAAGAACCAAACATCTGTTGTATTTAAATGATGTATCTCTCTCATCTCCTTTAGTCTGCAACAGTTCTGCTGCACTTCTTTGTATTTTAGTACTTCTGCTACTTTTGAAAAGTAAGGCCATCTAATTTTCCTTGTTATGGTTTCTTAGTTAAACCCAGCATTTAAAATAAAGTGGAGGGGCTTCCTTGGTGGCCCAGTGGGTAAGGACACTGCCTTGCAGTACAATGGGCGCCGGTTCGATCCCTGGCCTGGGAAGATCCCACGTGCCGCGGAGCGACTGGACCCATGTGTCCAATTACCGAGCTGGAGCTCTGGAGCACATACGCCCAGAGCCGGTGCTCTGCAACAACAGAGGTCACTGCGATGAGAGGCCCACGTGGGCCAAAGAACAAAGATGGATGAAAATAGATAAATGAAAGACCAATAGAAGTGGCCCGCCCGTCCCGCTCCCTCTCCACCCCACCACCCCAAAAAATAAAATAAAATAAAGTGGACATTTAATTTCCAAATACATGGGCTTTTGTTTAAAGTATCTTTAATAATAATTTCTCATTTAGATACTAATTTCTCATTTAAATGCTTTCTTGTCTGCAATCACCTTCTATGTGTGTTTTTTTTTTCAGTCTAACTTTATTGACGTTTTTGATGCCTAAGTCAAATATCTCTCTTGGTAAATGTCACATTGCAGTTGAAAATATGTGGGTTGTTTTCAAATATCTTTTGGTATTGATTTCTGACATAACATAATTTTACAAAAAGACTGTATGATTTGAATACTTTTAGACCATGAAATTTGTGTACTTTGTTTTATGAATCTGTATATGTTCCAGTGTCTCCTAGTTTACAGTCTCTGAGAACTTGTAATTTGTAAACTTGGATAGAATTTGTATCCTACTGTTATGTGAAAATTGTATAAATCTTAATTATGTCAAAAAAAAGAAAAGAAAGGCCATTTACTTTGTATAATGTCCTCCATTTGGGATTTTTCTGAGTCACTTATTGCTATGATAATTGAAATAATATGATTTTCTAATTTCACTATTAGCTCTACCATTCTCAGTGCATTTATTAATTGGTATGCTACTGTAGGTGAGTTGTCCTGTCTCCCTTTTTTGTTTATAGTGGTATGGATGCATGGATTTTTACATAATTCAAAAGGTTATAATCCACTACTACTATTATTCATTTTGAAACTCAAATTGTCCTGTATTTGTCCATTACAAGCCCCTTCAACTGAATTCTGTGTCCTTTCAGTATATCTGGATTCTTTTCTGAGCACTTTCTTATTTTCTGGCACAAAATGTAGGCTCATCTTATATTATTGATAAACTGTCTGCCTAGCTTTTCTTCATCCTGGTAAAGCAATGTATATGCAGTCTATTAGTGTTCCTACTCTTGCACTATTTGACTATGAATTAATTTATATCTTAATAATCTGATACTGCTCCTAGCTCTAAAATTCTGATTCCGATTCTAGAAGATATCCCTATTAACTTTCTTCTTTTTATGTTCTATAGGTAACTGTGGAGCTTGTTATGGATAACAAGGATTTCACTGGGGTCAGTACAAAGTTAAGTACCAACACCCAACACACCCCACTTTGTGCTCTTACAAATCCAGATAAGATGCCGCCAGAACCTATTCAAGATGTTCCCTGGACCCAAAATCCACAGAACCTAAATCAAATTCATGAAGAAACTGTGAAGAAAATGCAGACTATGACACTCCCCACCCCAAGGTCACCAAGCCCTTCTGTACCAAGTTCTTCAACCTACATGGCTGCGCCAACCTCTCATGGTTTGGTAAATGAGATAAATGAGTCAACCAAAGAGAGTGCTTTGCTCTTGCATGTGTTGTTGATGGTGCCAGATGGAAAAGATTTCATTACTGGAGAATCTGAGAAACAACCCTCATGCAATGTTTATTTAAATTGCAAACTCTTCAGCACAGATGAAGTCACCAGATCTGTCATCGCATGGGGCACAACAAAACCAGTGTTTAATTTTTCTCAGGTAACTTTGTACATGTCTTAATGTTCCATATGCATTAAGGATGAAGGTGGGAGTTAGGGAGGGAAGAGAAATAATGTTTCCCAAATTATAATTACATTGTGAAGGAAATCGAGAATGTTCAGACTGGAGGGATTTTTATAAGTGTCTGGTATGCAGATCCAATCCCACTATTGGATGGGAGGAAGAAAAGGCATTGCCCATGTTTTAAAACTTTTTGTGTCTTTATTACTTTCTGTTCTGTCTCAGTTGATATGGTTTCCCACTATTTCTTTTGCCTGAATTCTGAATTCTGTTTCTTTCTGTTTCCTGTAGGACTTTGATCAGTTAAATTTTTTTCTTTTTTGTTTCTCCAGTCTCTATTTTTCCTTAGACTCATTTATTCCTACACTGATTTCAATACTCATCTCACGTTATTTCTCAATAGAATTTGATGCTATTGCCTAAATTGTTACCTTTCTTAATTTTTGTAACACTCTCATTTTCTTCCTCACTCAGCAACTGTATCATTGGACCAGTAGGAAAACTAGGAAAAGGGTTGTGACCTCAGCACTTCTCCCTGTCTCCTACTTTTCGTTATTAGTGATCCTGCTCATGACTTTATGCTTACCATTCTTCCACACCAACCCTCTTTTCCACATGGCCACATCTACTCCCATAACTTCTTTTGTGTGAAGATGACTTCCAAATCCACACTTCTTTGTAGGCCAGGCATTTCCCTCTAGTTTCAGGTCTCTGTGTCTAACTGCTTTTTTTTTTTTTTTTAAAACATTTATTTTATTTATTTATCGTTTTGGGGGGTGAGGTGGGGAGGGAGGGGAATGGGCGGGCCACTTCTATTAGTCTTTCATTTATCTATTTTCATCCATCTTTGTTCTTTGGCTCCTGTGGGCCTCCCATCGCGGTGGCCTCTTGTCATTGCAGAGCGCCAGCTCTGGGCACATGCGCCCCAGAGCTCCAGCTCGGTAATTGGACACATCAGTCCAGGCGCTCCACGGCACGTGGGATCCCCCCAGGCCAGGGATCAAACCGGCGCCCCTTGCACTGCAAGGCGGTGTCCTTACCCGCTGGATCACCAGGGGAAGCCCCTCTAACTGCTTTTTGGTCTTCACCACCTCGATGTCTCAAGAGCCCTTTCCTTTTGGTTTTCTCCTGACACCTAACATGTCCCCTGACAAATTGCAAGTGTTCAATAAAGTTGTGTGAGTGGAAGAATGAATTCAGATGTATTATTCCTTCCAAATGTGTTTTTCCTCCTCCTATCTGTCCTAATTCATATTATAATTTACTTAGAAACCCAAGAAGAACCAAAAAGTTGACCTTGAGATTTCTTAAATAATGATTCACCAAATCCAATAAATGCTGCAAATTTAATTATCTCTGGAACGCATTCTCTTATCTCTACTCCGTTGCCACTGCTTTCCTTCAGTCCCTGACTCTCATTCCAGATAGCCCTTAGACTGTCCTATCTGTTTCTTGTCTCTCCGTGTCTTTTCTTTCTTCTGTGTCAACAGAAATGATCTTTCGAAAATACTAACCTGAATGTTTTACTCCCCTGCATAAAACCTTTCAGTGATTCCCCTAGCCTTCCGGGTAGAATCCAGACCCTAAGTTTGGACTTTAAGAATTACCTACACTTCTCCAGTTGCTGCTCCCGCCACTCTTCTCAGCTGTGCTCAGCTATTTTCAGTTTTCTGAATATCCTCCTTTCCCACCTGTGCTCTCAGAAGCCCTATGTATATGAACTTTGTCATCAGAGAATTCATGCCATTTTGGTTTTGGCCTTTATGTATTTGTCTCCTGCCTAAGTACTAAGCAGGCCAGAGCTTGCTTAGCTTCCAAGATGAGACGAGATCGGATGTGTTCAGGGTAGTATGACTGTAAACTGTATGTTTGTCTCTAACACAAGATTATGGGTTTAGACTGAGGACACAGAGTTTTGTTTTGATATCTTCAGCCCCTAAGATGGCACACAAAGGCTCTTAGTAAATGCTTGTTGAATAAAAGTATAAATTAATACTTTGTCTCAGCTCTGGAGTTTTTTCTTTTTGGTTGTTCCTCTTCCCAGGTGATTCCTGTCTCACTGTCTTCCAAATGCCTGGAAAGGCTTAAGAACAATGTGATGATAATTGAAACTTGGAACAAGGTGCGGAGCCCAGGAAAGGACAAGCTGCTCGGGCTGGTGAAACTCCCCTCGCATCCAAGTAAATAGGACCTTTTGGTTCTTTTTCCCCTGACTAAGAGCCCTTTCCTTTTGGTTTCTCCTGAACAATGTCCCCTGACAAATTGCAAGTGTTCAATAAAGTTGTGTGAGTGGAAGAATGAATTCAGATGTATTATTCCTTCCAAATGTGTTTTTCCTCCTCCTATCTGTCCTAATTCATATTATAATTTACTTAGAAACCCAAGAAGAACCAAAAAGTTGACCTTGAGATTTCTTAAATAATGATTCACCAAATCCAATAAATGCTGCAAATTTAATTATCTCTGGAACGCATTCTCTTATCTCTACTCCGTTGCCACTGCTTTCCTTCAGTCCCTGACTCTCATTCCAGATAGCCCTTAGACTGTCCTATCTGTTTCTTGTCTCTCCGTGTCTTTTCTTTCTTCTGTGTCAACAGAAATGATCTTTCGAAAATACTAACCTGAATGTTTTACTCCCCTGCATAAAACCTTTCAGTGATTCCCCTAGCCTTCCGGGTAGAATCCAGACCCTAAGTTTGGACTTTAAGAATTACCTACACTTCTCCAGTTGCTGCTCCCGCCACTCTTCTCAGCTGTGCTCAGCTATTTTCAGTTTTCTGAATATCCTCCTTTCCCACCTGTGCTCTCAGAAGCCCTATGTATATGAACTTTGTCATCAGAGAATTCATGCCATTTTGGTTTTGGCCTTTATGTATTTGTCTCCTGCCTAAGTACTAAGCAGGCCAGAGCTTGCTTAGCTTCCAAGATGAGACGAGATCGGATGTGTTCAGGGTAGTATGACTGTAAACTGTATGTTTGTCTCTAACACAAGATTATGGGTTTAGACTGAGGACACAGAGTTTTGTTTTGATATCTTCAGCCCCTAAGATGGCACACAAAGGCTCTTAGTAAATGCTTGTTGAATAAAAGTATAAATTAATACTTTGTCTCAGCTCTGGAGTTTTTTCTTTTTGGTTGTTCCTCTTCCCAGGTGATTCCTGTCTCACTGTCTTCCAAATGCCTGGAAAGGCTTAAGAACAATGTGATGATAATTGAAACTTGGAACAAGGTGCGGAGCCCAGGAAAGGACAAGCTGCTCGGGCTGGTGAAACTCCCCCTCCATCAGTTTTACATGTCATTCAAGTAAATAGGACCTTTTGAAGTATTTGTTCTTTAACTTTGTATGAACTCGAAGAGGAGTATTTGTGGTTTGTAAACATGACCAGCCCAGTAATTCCTTGGAGGACTTTTCTCAATTTTACCACAATTGTTCCTCTTTCTGCTAGATTGTAACAATTTACACATACTGCTTTCCATGTTTCAGGCCCTATGCTTAGAGCCTTACATAGATCAAGTCATTTAATCCTCACAACAGTCTTCTAAGGCAGATGAATTTTATTTCTCCTTTTACAGATGAGTTAACAGAGGCATAGGGAAGTTAAATAATATATATTGAATAATACATGTTGAAGTAGTGGAACCAGGGTTATAACCCAGAGAATCTTGCTCTCTAGTCCACACTCCTCACCAAGAAGCTCAGCTGCCAAAGTTCATCACTTCACAAAACTGATGGTTTATCTCTCTGTCACGAACTTTAGTAGTATTGTTCACGTCAGCCATTTGCAAGATTTCTATACTGAGCACTGTCTTTTAGACCTTCAGATTTGATTGCTGCATCTCACTCATCGCTGCCCAAACCTAGATGGGGTATTTGATTTGATTTATCTGAAGGTTATTTCTATCCTCAGTACAAACTGTTCATTTTTTTGTTTCATTGTACTGATTCTTAATTATTCTAGAACCTGACTTCTTTCCTAACAGCCTTTTCATGGTTCTGTGTTTTAAATGTTCCATCTTACATTTTGCAAAGAGTACTATTGTGGGCAGTGTCTCATATGAGCCTTTCTATAACCTCAGGAAGTATTGTCATTATCACCATTTTACAAATGAGGAAACTTATCATTTATCTTGGAGATGTCAGCCTCTCTGGCTTTCTTTTCATCATCTGTAAAATGAGGGTGATGACAAATATCCTACCTCCCCTTTGGAGCAATTATGAGGATCCAGTGAGAAAATGAAGAGGTAAGTATCCAGGGAACAGTTAAGTAATTATACAATGGTAACATTGGGAAGGCTGGTCAAGCTAAGGAGTTCTACTGGAATCATGGATGTTATTGTCAGCTGTAGGTTTTTGACTTTTTCCCCTTTTCTGTTGTTATATTAGTCTGATCTATTATTCTCCTTTTCTTCTCATTTCCTTAGACCCTATTTGTTACTGAAAGAGCATAGGACAATAACTACTAAGCACTTATCGTGTTGATATTTTATATTGGTAATCTCAATTTAGTTCTAACATCAGCTCTTTGATGCAGGCTTTATTACCTACATTTTACAGATGTGGAAACACACTTAAAAGTTATAGTGATTAGAGTCATACAACAAGTAAAAGGCAGATATAAGATTCAGCATGGTGTAATGAAGAACATTTGGAAGTTTTTCTCGTCTGTGAATAGTGGAGAATAGCAGCCTTTGTTAGAAGGTTTGAAGAATGAGAAGTATTATAGAAACTGTACTTACCACATATTAAGTACTGAGTAAATAGCAGATATTATTTGTAATATTACTCAAGTCTTACCTGCCAGACTCCAAAATCTATGCTTTTTCTAGTTGACCACACTGCCTACCTCTAGAAGAACGCTCTTCAGCTTGGGCCTTGATGACACAGATAATAGCAGATGATACATTCGCTCCCCTTCAAATTGCTGCATGTGGAACTTACCTGCCTATCATTTTTTTTCTGAGGGGGAGGGCCACTTCTATTGGTCTTTCATTTATTCATTTCCATCCATCTTTGTTCTTCGGCCTGTGTGGGCCTCCCATTGCAGTGGCCTCTCTCGTTGCAGAGCACCAGCTCTGGGCACATGCGCTCCAGAGCTCTGGCTCAGTAGCTGGACACTTCGGTCCAGCCGCTGCACAGCACGTGGGATCTTCCCAGGCCAGAAATTGAACCAGCACCCCTTGCACTGCAAGGCGGTGTCCTTACCCACTGGACCACCAGGGAGGCCCCCCCTGCCTATCATTTTTGTTTGATGGATTATGGATAGAATCATGCTTTTTCAAACCACCATACTTTCCTAGTTGTAGATCCATTTTTAGCAAACTGAGAAAACAAGTCAAGGATGAAATGAAGCACCTCTATGACTTGATTGATGCTTGTTGTTTGCTCATGCACAATTTCTCTCCCTGTAGAAATCCCAAGGTCTCTCGCCTGCTGCTTGATGCTCGGTATCCAGTTGTTGCTGTTGACAGCTACATGCCTGTGATTGACATGTTCTCAGGACACCAAAATGGGAGTCTTCGAGTCTTTTTGGCTATGGGTTCTGCAGATCAGATAATAGCACTACAAAGATTAAAGAATGAAGAAGGAACCCTTCCTCCCTTCAGCCCCAGGCCAGCCCATTTCCTGGACCAGCCATCTGTAGCGTCTGCTGCTATGGTAGTGACTACATACTTGATTGTTTACAAAAAAAACTCAGTCATATTTTAAACCTTACAAGGTGATGTTTTGATAATTGGGGTCAACCTAAATCTGCTGTAAAAAAAAAATAGTCTCAATGAAAAAAAGAAAAGGTAATCTGGGGAGAAGAAATGGGGATAGGGGTCAAGAGTGATCCCGAATGTAAACCAGGAAAATGCTCTTTTTCTTGACCAAATCCATGCTGGAAAGTTAAACTGAAATTCTTTGCTTTTCTGCTAATAACTTAAAAGTAATTTATTCTATATGGTGAAGTAATTTGTTCTATATGGTGCTGTTCAGTTGAGATAGCACATTGGCATACTTTATTGTGTTTATTTCCCTAACAACTACATCAGGTAGATCATTGTCATTATCTTTTTTTTAGGTAATGAAATAGAATCAGAGGTTATGTTACTCTTCCAGGGTCACGTAGCTGAGAATGGGAGAATCAGAGTTCAGACACAGGTCTTCTGATTCTTAAGACTACTGTATCATATCCTCCTGTATCTTACATTTGATATCTTTACTAGAATAGCCAAATCTCAGTCTCTACACCATTAAAGTATGTTATGTTTTTTAATCTGAATCTGAATGACGAATTTCTCTAGCAGAGAAAAGACTCTTAGGAAAATATCTGTTGGTAGGTTATTATTTATTTGTTATGAACCCTAAACTTTTTCTATGATATATCCATGTCTATCAGTAGATAATAGTGAGGAGAGTTAATTTTTAAATTACATAAAAGCACAAATGAAACTCAACTATAATATTCCCAAATCTTATTTAGGTGTTATATGGGTAGCCCTCATATTGCAATGTAAACTTAGATTTTGTTAAATTTCATACCAGAGGTTAAAAAATGTTACTGTAAACAGAAATGTTACTGTGAACCTTAAAAGGTTAGATATCTACAAATACAAATGTTTTTCCTTCTACACATAGTGTCTCTTACCCAGTTCAGTATCTGCAGACTGAATTACTAAGTCACTATAATATTGCATGGCTAAATTAAGCAGCTACTATAATTCTGAGAGATTTTTATTTCTCCCCTGTACTCATCTTCTCTAAAGAATCAAACTATAAGTTTTCTGTTTCCCTAAGGAGCTTTTTTGAGTAGCTATTATTGACATATGCTTTTAGATTCCAAGGCAAAGACCTAATTTCTGTTCCAGATTCTTTGGTAGTAGTTAGAACATAGTCTGACCCTTATCTGAATCCTGAATTCCCCTTTGAGTATTCCCAGTAATCACTTATCTAATGTCTACTGAGGCTGTCTGGAATTGAGGTAAAGAACATGGGCTCTGGAGTCATTCTCCCCAAATTCCACTGTTCCACTGTTATTGGCTATACATGTCAAACAATCTGAGTGTTATTCCTAACATCATTAGAAATAATAATTAAGGTAATTAGTACTAACTGCTTGAAATATGTGTTCTTTGTCTTGTTAAGAAGATAGCCCTCTATTCCTAGTGTACATAGAAATACCTGATTAAACTTCATCAAATACCTTTTCAGCCTTTTTTGAGATAGTCACTATTTTTCCTTCCACTATTAGTACACTGGATTACATATATGGATTTCCTAACAGTGACCCAGTCTAGAGTAAATCCTTCCTGATTACAGTCATGAGATTTATACACAATGAATATTAAGTATTTGCTTATTTCTTCTTCTACTATCAGACTTTATTTAGAAGCATGAACACGTGATACAAATTACTCTTTAAAGCTCACCGGTATCTCTCTTTCATGTTACAGGCAGGGGACCAAGGAAATGGATTGATGGAGCACCACTTTGAACTCATTGTAGACAAACTTAAAGGGCTCACCCCTCTTCAGGCCACAGTCTGGGGAGAAGCAGACTGCTATGTCCAGTACTACTTTCCAGTTCAAGACTCGCAATCCAGTGTGCTGAAGGGACCTGAGTTTCTTGAAAATGGTAGGTTTGGGAAAGTAGGCTTTCTTATTCTTGTGCAGCTTTTTTATTGAAAATACTTAGAGGGTTTTTTTTTTTCCTCTGATTGAGTCTTGTGTTCCTCACTATTTCCAGGCTTACCTGGGCAATAAAGAAGATAGCCTGAGTTTTTGCTTTTCTTACATTGTTCTTTGTAACATTTTATTTTGGCTTGATTTCAAATTTATGGAAATGTTTCAAAAATACCACAAAGAATTCCTATATAGCCTTTACCCAGACCCATTCATTATTTACATTGTCTCATTTACATATCATTTACAAGCCTATCCACTCTTATCTATTAACATACAGTTGATTCTCATTATCCACAGTAGTTATATTCTAAAAGGTCATGGAGAGCACTAAATTAAGAGAATACTGGGACTTCCTGGTGGTCCAGTGACTAAGACCCTGTGCTCCTGATGTAGGGCTCCCGGGTTCAATCCCTGATCAGGAAACTAGATCCCACGTACCACAGCTAAGACCAGTATAGCCAAACAAAAAAAAAGTTTAAAATTAAAATAAAAAAGAATACTGAACCATTATTTCTGCAGGAAGTATATACATATACATATCTCACATTGATCATATGCTTAAATCCTAAAGCAACTTATCCTAGTAGATTCTATTTTCTTTCCAGAAGAGAAAACAAGGTTCAGAGTGTTAGCAACTGAGGCCACCCTATTAACAAGTACCAGGGTTGGCTTTTAAACCCTTTCAAATTGGCCCCAGATCCAGAGCTCTTGTACTACATTGCACTGTCCTTTGCTGTCTTTATCCTCTGGTCATCTCTGAGAACTAAAACAAGAAGAAAGAGTGTCGTCTTCTCAGCTGGGAATGAGCAGGTTGTGTGACTGAGATTTTCTCCTGTTCTGAGAGTGTCCTTGAGGAACTGTGAAAGTGCTGCCAGTGTCAGTTTTGAGGTTCAGATAATGGACTTATATCCAGGAGATATAAAGAACTCTTAAAATCAACAGTAAAAAGACAACCCAATTTAAACCTGGGCAAAGAATCCAAATAGACACTCCTGTGAAGATGCACTAATAGGTCAATAAGCACATGAAAAGATAGTTAGCACTATTAGTCATTTGGGGGATAAAGATCAAAAGAGTCACAAGATACCACTTCATACTCACTGAGATGGCTATAATTTTTTAAAAAATAGGTTAATAAGGGGCTTCCCTGGTGGTCCAGTGGGTAAGGACACCGCCTTGCAGTGCAAGGGGCGCCGGTTTGATCCCTGGCCTGGGAAGATCCCACGTGCTGCAGAGTGGCTGGACCCATGTGTCCAACTACTGAGCTGGAGCTCTGGAGCGCATGCGCCCAGAGCCGGTGCTCTGCGACAACAGAGGCCACCGCGATGGGAGGCCCACACCGGCCACAGAACGAAGATGGATGAAAATGGACAAATGAAAAACCAATAGAAGTGGCCTGCCTGCTCCCCTCCCTCCCTACCCCACCCCCCCAAATAAATAAATAAATAAATCTTTAAAAAAAAAAAAGGTTAATAAGTATTGGTAAAGAGGTAAAGAAATTGGAGCTCTCACACCTTGTCCACCAACAAATGAATCTCTTCTGTATTACTATAATCTCACCTTAGGGGACCATAGCTGCTAGGGAAATGGACCTTTGTAAGAGTAGTACTGTCAGAAGATACAGATTCTGGTTCCAAGTCTGTGACCTACTAGCTTTAAGACCTGTGGGTTGACTATGTAACCTGAGGCTATCCATATCCTCACCTGTGCAGCAGGAGAAATACCTGCTTTGACTTCTTTTCCACTGGAAAAGGGAATGGCTACCCACTCCAGTGTTCTTGCATGGAGAATTGCAGAGGAGCCTGGTGGGCTACAGTCCATTGTGAGGATAAAATTGAATAATACTGGATATTAACACATTCTCTTACTACATATAAAACACTTAATAATGTGTTGGGTTATTCTGAACCGTTTTTCTTTTCCAAAGGAATCACCTTGAAGCCTTTCAGGTCTGCAACCACTCTCTGCGTTCCGGACCCCATCTTTAACAGTGAACACCATCACTCTCTCCTGTTGCCCGCTGAAGTTCCAGTGCAAAGACTCCTGCTCAGTGCCTTCTCTGCACATGGGCTTGTGCCTGGAGGTGGAGTCCAGTTTGAAATCTGGTGCAGGTAAAGTGTGGAGAATCCATTCATGAGCCTAGGAAGGAAGTACACAGTCATAGAGCATCTTCTCCTTAATTAGCTCTGGTCACAAGATACCACTTCATACTCACTGAGATGGCTATAATTTTTTAAAAAATAGGTTAATAAGGGGCTTCCCTGGTGGTCCAGTGGGTAAGGACACCGCCTTGCAGTGCAAGGGGCGCCGGTTTGATCCCTGGCCTGGGAAGATCCCACGTGCTGCAGAGTGGCTGGACCCATGTGTCCAACTACTGAGCTGGAGCTCTGGAGCGCATGCGCCCAGAGCCGGTGCTCTGCGACAACAGAGGCCACCGCGATGGGAGGCCCACACCGGCCACAGAACGAAGATGGATGAAAATGGACAAATGAAAAACCAATAGAAGTGGCCTGCCTGCTCCCCTCCCCCCCCCACCCCATAAATAAATAAATAAATTTTTAAAAAAAAAAAGGTTAATAAGTATTGGTAAAGAGGTAAAGAAATTGGAGCTCTCACACCTTGTCCACCAACAAATGAATCTCTTCTGTATTACTATAATCTCACCTTAGGGGACCATAGCTGCTAGGGAAATGGACCTTTGTAAGAGTAGTACTGTCAGAAGATACAGATTCTGGTTCCAAGTCTGTGACCTACTAGCTTTAAGACCTGTGGGTTGACTATGTAACCTGAGGCTATCCATATCCTCACCTGTGCAGCAGGAGAAATACCTGCTTTGACTTCTTTTCCACGGGAAAAAGGGAATGGCTACCCACTCCAGTGTTCTTGCATGGAGAATTGCAGAGGAGCCTGGTGGGCTACAGTCCATTGTGAGGATAAAATTGAATAATACTGGATATTAACACATTCTCTTACTACATATAAAACACTTAATAATGTGTTGGGTTATTCTGAACCGTTTTTCTTTTCCAAAGGAATCACCTTGAAGCCTTTCAGGTCTGCAACCACTCTCTGCGTTCCGGACCCCATCTTTAACAGTGAACACCATCACTCTCTCCTGTTGCCCGCTGAAGTTCCAGTGCAAAGACTCCTGCTCAGTGCCTTCTCTGCACATGGGCTTGTGCCTGGAGGTGGAGTCCAGTTTGAAATCTGGTGCAGGTAAAGTGTGGAGAATCCATTCATGAGCCTAGGAAGGAAGTACACAGTCATAGAGCATCTTCTCCTTAATTAGCTCTGGTCAAATTGTAAGTGAGCAAAGAGGCTCCTTCTATCCTGTTTAATATTATTTGATTTTGATAGTGACTTTTCCAACTTTTACCGAAATCTTTTAAGTTACTAGGCTCTCGGGAGCAGGTTAAATCTCATACTTCTAACCTGTGCTTACCTTTGAAGAGAAGTTTTTGTTTTATCTCCTACTGTCACTTAAATGTATCAGTCACCTTTCTTCTGCTTCTCTTTCTGCCGTACATTGTTCAAGCTCTCGCTATATCATGCCAAAATTATTGCAATACCCTCCTAACTGATCTGTTCTTCCTGCCACCAAAAGAGTAGCCTTTGTGAAATATAATTCCACTCATGGCACAGACTGTGGCAGATTATGCCATGAATACAGATGTTTAACCTTCACCTTGGCATCCTCACCCCCAAGAAACCAACTAAAATGGAATAGGGTAGACACTGACAAATCCTCGTCACTGCTCCAAATTTGAGGGGCTTGGACCTGAAGCCATCAAACAGATTGAAGAGCTTTACTTAGAACCACCTGTGCTGCAGGGTGGATGCTGTCAGGAATGGCTACTCCCAAAGGGCAAAGCCAGATGCTGCCTTCTCAAACAGGAACCCCGTGAGAATCTGGGCTTTGTGTTCAATGGTATAATTTATGGGATTCCTCCTCCCAAGTCATGGGCAGTAAATCCAGCCAAACACAACCACAGCTGTATACCACAAACACAAAACAGGTTCCAAAGATAACTAGATCCTGAAAGCTGATCCCCGGGGCAGACTGAATCATTCATCCACCTAATTCTTTAAACTGACATCCTGTGTTTTTGTGACTTACAGATACTATTATCCTAATGTGAGAGACCAGATGGTCGCCAAAGGAGCCTTGCCATTATCAAGGATCTGTGCCTTGGTAACCATGCAGCACCGTGAGGAAGCAGGCATACAGACTTTTAATCTCCCTTTAACCCCCAGGTTTGAGAATAGGAAAGAAGTGGGGAACCAGTCATCAGGTAATTGAAGACTAGTTTACCTTTCCCTTTCAAAATCAGTATGTGTGAATATGCCTTTTGTCTATAAATTAGTGATTCTTCGCATTTCATGGTGCTTAACCTTTTAAGAATCTGATAAAACCTATGAGGCACCATGTCTTAGAAAATGAGTGTAGAATATATACTGCAAATTTTGAATGTAATTTTAGAAAATTTATAGTTATATAAATTCTACATAAAGGTTGCTTGTCTCAGCTCACCTTTAACTTCAGTAGCATTTGGGAACCCTCATGACATAAATCCCAAGTATCTCTGAGTATAGATGTACTCAGAGAATTATTATTTTAAGGCAGCATGATGTAGGATTAGAAGAATATAGTCACCATGAACTGGAAATTCACTGTGAGGGAGGAGAACAGAGTAAGATGTAAGGCTGAAAGGGATTAATTAGAATTTAGAGTTTTGAATTATCCCCTGGTGGTTCCAGCAAGATGACCTATCCTCCAAATCATCGTGAACTCGCCTCATAAATCAAGTTATTGTTCCTTTCTACTGGAGAGTATCTGCCCAAACAAAAGGCTTTATTTTACTGTGATTACGATTGAGTTGTGGGACTTCCCTGGTGGTCCAGTGGTTAAGACTCTGTGTGAGTTTAAAATCCTTTAAAAGGTTTTAAAAAAGAAAGATTAGCATCACTCTCGATTCTATAAAAATAACTGGAACTGCGTTCTGCCTCTGTTAGTTATGTGATTTTGTCAAGCAGTTGAATCTCTAAGAGTTTATACTAAACAGGAACCCCGTGAGAATCTGGGCTTTGTGTTCAATGGTATAATTTATGGGATTCCTCCTCCCAAGTCATGGGCAGTAAATCCAGCCAAACACAACCACAGCTGTATACCACAAACACAAAACAGGTTCCAAAGATAACTAGATCCTGAAAGCTGATCCCGGGCAGACTGAATCATTCATCCACCTAATTCTTTAAACTGACATCCTGTGTTTTTGTGACTTACAGATACTATTATCCTAATGTGAGAGACCAGATGGTCGCCAAAGGAGCCTTGCCATTATCAAGGATCTGTGCCTTGGTAACCATGCAGCACCGTGAGGAAGCAGGCATACAGACTTTTAATCTCCCTTTAACCCCCAGGTTTGAGAATAGGAAAGAAGTGGGGAACCAGTCATCAGGTAATTGAAGACTAGTTTACCTTTCCCTTTCAAAATCAGTATGTGTGAATATGCCTTTTGTCTATAAATTAGTGATTCTTCGCATTTCATGGTGCTTAACCTTTTAAGAATCTGATAAAACCTATGAGGCACCATGTCTTAGAAAATGAGTGTAGAATATATACTGCAAATTTTGAATGTAATTTTAGAAAATTTATAGTTATATAAATTCTACATAAAGGTTGCTTGTCTCAGCTCACCTTTAACTTCAGTAGCATTTGGGGAACCCTCATGACATAAATCCCAAGTATCTCTGAGTATAGATGTACTCAGAGAATTATTATTTTAAGGCAGCATGATGTAGGATTAGAAGAATATAGTCACCATGAACTGGAAATTCACTGTGAGGGAGGAGAACAGAGTAAGATGTAAGGCTGAAAGGGATTAATTAGAATTTAGAGTTTTGAATTATCCCCTGGTGGTTCCAGCAAGATGACCTATCCTCCAAATCATCGTGAACTCGCCTCATAAATCAAGTTATTGTTCCTTTCTACTGGAGAGTATCTGCCCAAACAAAAGGCTTTATTTTACTGTGATTACGATTGAGTTGTGGGACTTCCCTGGTGGTCCAGTGGTTAAGACTCTGTGTGAGTTTAAAATCCTTTAAAAGGTTTTAAAAAAGAAAGATTAGCATCACTCTCGATTCTATAAAAATAACTGGAACTGCGTTCTGCCTCTGTTAGTTATGTGATTTTGTCAAGCAGTTGAATCTCTAAGCCATAGTTTCTTGTATTATAAAGTAATTTGTGACTTCTGTTCTCCTTTATTAATCCTAAAGTACAATATCATGTGATTCTGACCCTGGATTGTTTCATTGCTAAGGGCCCTTACTGTTCATTAGGATTATAATGTTTATCCTCTTCCTTCCTTCCGGAGTAGGACTTAGGGTTGGTAGATGAGAGATTATTCCAACCAACCTTCTTTCCATTTTTCCTCTTGCGCTCCTTCTTCAGGTTTACTGGATGTGGGCCTGAGGTACAGGCGTACTCCAAGGACAGCAGAGGGAGTTCTTGCTACCCGAGCCATCTCCATCTCAGTCCAGATTATCAGAGCCTGTGGTTTGCAAGCAGCAGCCAAGTAAGTTCACCTTAGAAAAGCTGTTCTCAAACCAAACCCTGTCCACTGCAGTCTATATGATTTGTGATGCCCAAGTAACACAAAACTTTGTGTACAATCTTCAGTTTATTAACCACAGTTCTTGTCTTTTTCTCTTAAGAAATCACATATGAATATAAGTGAATAAATCACTTGCAAACTTTGCTGTTTTAACTGTTATGGGCAACTTAGTTTCTTGACATTGTCCAGCAGTTGTATCCTCTGCCCGACTCATGGTGCTGTTTAATCATATAAATCATGTCCAACTGTGACCCCAGAGACTGTAGCCTGCCGTTCTCCTCTGTCCATGGAATTCTCCAGGCATAATACCAGAGTGGGTAGCCATTCCCTTCTCCAGGGGATCATCCCAACCCAGAGATCAAACTCGGGTCTCCAGGTAAGCAGGGAGATTCTTTACCATCTGAACCACCAGGGAAGCCCTCTACTTACCCCTTATTCCCAAGGTCAGACCCTGTGCCCTCCAACCATGCCAAGACTAATCACTATTACAAATTCTCTGTAGTCTCATGTTCAGTGTTGAGTACTATCTCCAGTTTTTCTGGCTCATTCCCCTTTAGTCTGTTCTCAATACAGAAGCCAGTGATCTTATGAAAACTTAAGTCAGATCTTGACGCACATCTACTTAAAATCCACCAATGCCTTTCCATCTCATTCAGAGTCAAAGCCAGAGTCTTTAAAATGGCTATGCCCAGATATCTTTACTAAGGGCCTCTTAACTAGTTCATTATGTTTGACTTCTGTTCTCCTTTATTAATCCTAAAGTACAATATCATGTGATTCTGACCCTGGATTGTTTCATTGCTAAGGGCCCTTACTGTTCATTAGGATTATAATGTTTATCCTCTTCCTTCCTTCCGGAGTAGGACTTAGGGTTGGTAGATGAGAGATTATTCCAACCAACCTTCTTTCCATTTTTCCTCTTGCGCTCCTTCTTCAGGTTTACTGGATGTGGGCCTGAGGTACAGGCGTACTCCAAGGACAGCAGAGGGAGTTCTTGCTACCCGAGCCATCTCCATCTCAGTCCAGATTATCAGAGCCTGTGGTTTGCAAGCAGCAGCCAAGTAAGTTCACCTTAGAAAAGCTGTTCTCAAACCAAACCCTGTCCACTGCAGTCTATATGATTTGTGATGCCCAAGTAACACAAAACTTTGTGTACAATCTTCAGTTTATTAACCACAGTTCTTGTCTTTTTCTCTTAAGAAATCACATATGAATATAAGTGAATAAATCACTTGCAAACTTTGCTGTTTTAACTGTTATGGGCAACTTAGTTTCTTGACATTGTCCAGCAGTTGTATCCTCTGCCCGACTCATGGTGCTGTTTAATCATATAAATCATGTCCAACTGTGACCCCAGAGACTGTAGCCTGCCGTTCTCCTCTGTCCATGGAATTCTCCAGGCATAATACCAGAGTGGGTAGCCATTCCCTTCTCCAGGGGATCATCCCAACCCAGAGATCAAACTCGGGTCTCCAGGTAAGCAGGGAGATTCTTTACCATCTGAACCACCAGGGAAGCCCTCTACTTACCCCTTATTCCCAAGGTCAGACCCTGTGCCCTCCAACCATGCCAAGACTAATCACTATTACAAATTCTCTGTAGTCTCATGTTCAGTGTTGAGTACTATCTCCAGTTTTTCTGGCTCATTCCCCTTTAGTCTGTTCTCAATACAGAAGCCAGTGATCTTATGAAAACTTAAGTCAGATCTTGACGCACATCTACTTAAAATCCACCAATGCCTTTCCATCTCATTCAGAGTCAAAGCCAGAGTCTTTAAAATGGCTATGAGACCCCACATGATCTGACCCCTTTATCTTTACTATCTCTACTTCTCCCAGTAGTTGCTGCTCAGCTCACTCCACCCAGCCAGTGGCTTTCTTACTGCTTCTGCACACATTGTGCTCTTCTTCCCCTTAGGGCCTTTGCCTTGCTGTTTTTTCTGCCTGAAACACTGTTTCTCTGTATAAACAACATGGTCCTCTCTTGCCTCCTTCAGGTCTTTGCTCATTCTTCTCTCTACTTTGGAGATTCCTCCTTATTTTGTCCTCTAAACGAACTTCACTTTCTTCAAGGCTTTGCAGCTTTCCACTCTCTCTCCCCACGTGTAGATAGAACTGGTGCTTGTCCTTTGTCTATTAGCACCTTGGTTGCAGTACATATCAATCTGTTTCCATTATTTGCATACATGAGTTTTCCTCCACTAGGCTTTGAATTCCTCTGGATGCAGACACTGCCTGGACACTTCTCTGTCCCCTCATCCACCCATCCACAGAACATTGTTGCAGCACATAACAGGTGCTCAGCTAAGAAGAACTAGAGACTTCCCTGTTGGTCCAGTGACTGAGTCTCCATGCTCACAATCCAGGAGGCCCAGTTTCAATCCCTGGTCAGGGAACTGGATCCAATATGCCACAAATAAAAGTTCATATGCTGGGCTTCCCTGGTGGTCCAGTGGGTAAGGACACTGCCTTGCACTGCAAGGGGCGCCGATTCAATCCCTGGCCTGGGAAGATCCCACGTGCCGCAGAGCAGCTGGACCGATGTGTCCAACTACCGAGCTGGAGCTCTGGAGCACATGTGCCCAGAGCCAGTGTTCTGTGACGAGAGAGGCCACTGCAATGGGAGGCCCACACAGGCCAAAGAACAAAGATGAGCAAATGAAAGATCAATAGAAGTGGCCAAAAAAAAAAAAAAAAGTTCATATGCTGCAACCAAAGAGTCCACATGCTGTGACTAAGACCTGGTGAAGCCAAATAAATAAATAAATATTTTTTAAAAAGGAGAACTAGATCATGATCCTGAGGCAAACTAGCTCACTGTGGACATGAATTCAAGAAATAAGCAAGTGCCCCTTAACTTGTTCCTTTCTTGTTACAGCTTAGAGTCAGAATTATTTATCTTTAACTTCATAGTCCCTAAATAAGTAATGGGATTACTGCCATGTGAGATCTGAGTTGGTTAAATGTTCAATCTAATTAATATTTGCCCTCACTAAATTCTTCAAGTAGACTTTTCTAATAATTGCCCAAGAACATCTTAGTGCTATTGAGATGCAAGGGCAGTTTTTTAATCATGTTCTCCTGTATAGTCAAACTCTTGATGGTTTCTCATGTTAGTAGCAGTAGTCTCCTAATTTTAATTCTACATTCCTATTAATAAAAAAATAAAAATTCAGCATACTCTCTAAATATATGGGTACTTATTCATGTATGAGTCATCTTCATGTACTACTATACTAATATATATACTGTAAGAGTAAAAAAACTTTAGTATATGAGATAACGACCCTAGAACTTTTTTTTTTAAGTTTTTTTTTATTATTATTCTTTATTTTAAAGATTTTACAGAGTTTTGTTGTTCACCAACATGTATGTTCCCAGATCATTCATATGCATATCCATGGACCCTCCCCCCACCCAGTTCCCCACCTCCCACCCCTCCCGACCATCGCCCCAAGTGATTGTAGGTACTCCTATTCCCTTAGCACAATGACAATAGCTATCTTTTCCACACATGACAGTATAGGTTTCCATGTTACTGTCTCCCCCTCCCTATTTCTTCCCCACAATGTCCATATGTCTATGCTCTGTCTGTTTTTCCATGAGTTCACTGCATGTGTTATTAAGACCATCCTACTAGATTCCATATATGTGTGTTAGTATGCTGTATTTGTCTTTCTCTTTTTGACTTACTTCACTTTTTATGATAGGTTCTAGAGCTAGCCACCTCATTAGGACTGAGTCTTCTGCATTTCTTTTAACAGCTGAGTAGTATTCCATTGTATATATGTACCAGAGCTTCTGGATCCATTCATTTGTTGATGGACATCTAGGTTGCTTCCATGTTCTGGCTATTGTATAGAGAACTGCAGTGAACATTGGAGTACAGGTGCCTCTTTCAGTTTTGACTTCATCAGGATATAGGCCTAATAGTGGGATTGCTGGGTCATAGGGTGCTTCTATTTTTAGTTTTTTAAGGAATCTCCATATTGTCTTCCATAGAGGTTGTATCAGTTTGCATTCCCACCAGCAATGCAAGAGGGTTCCCAACCCTAGAACTTTTAATGATATTTTAATGATATTTTTTCCTATAGTTTTACTATGAACCCCCGAGATTGTACTCACTACATTTTAGTAGTGGTCCATAGGATAAGGTCCAACCTGCTTGCTCAACATGGCATCCAGGGCCCTTCAAACTATTTTAATCTGAGTCTTGAAAGAAGAGTAGCAGTTAATCAAAATGCCCAAGAAAGCTGAAAATTATCCCAGTCAAAGAAAAGAACATGTGCACAGGCCATGGAGGCATGAAACTTACGTTCTAGGTAAGGCCCAGCCCATGTCAGAATCCATAAGCATGGTATTAAAATAATCACAATGTCATTGACAGAGGACTCGGAATTTCAGTGCTCAGACCTCCGAGAAACTGAATAATAGATAAGAAACTCAGTAGTTTCTCTCTCTGGGAACTCACGGGAAAAGTCAGATTAGATGGCAGCCAGGTGTTTACATGTCCTGCATTTAGTCTGTTTCCCTTTCAAGAAAAAAAGGAAAGAAGCCAGACTAGTACAGTGGCATGTCCTTATAGGCAAATGAATATTGTCTCCTTCATACATATATTTTTGCTGTTCCATGTTACTGTCTCCCTCCCTATTTCTTCCCCACAATGTCCATATGTCTATGCTCTGTCTGTTTTTCCATGAGTTCACTGCATGTGTTATTAAGACCATCCTACTAGATTCCATATATGTGTGTTAGTATGCTGTATTTGTCTTTCTCTTTTTGACTTACTTCACTTTTTATGATAGGTTCTAGAGCTAGCCACCTCATTAGGACTGAGTCTTCTGCATTTCTTTTAACAGCTGAGTAGTATTCCATTGTATATATGTACCAGAGCTTCTGGATCCATTCATTTGTTGATGGACATCTAGGTTGCTTCCATGTTCTGGCTATTGTATAGAGAACTGCAGTGAACATTGGAGTACAGGTGCCTCTTTCAGTTTTGACTTCATCAGGATATAGGCCTAATAGTGGGATTGCTGGGTCATAGGGTGCTTCTATTTTTAGTTTTTTAAGGAATCTCCATATTGTCTTCCATAGAGGTTGTATCAGTTTGCATTCCCACCAGCAATGCAAGAGGGTTCCCAACCCTAGAACTTTTAATGATATTTTAATGATATTTTTTCCTATAGTTTTACTATGAACCCCCGAGATTGTACTCACTACATTTTAGTAGTGGTCCATAGGATAAGGTCCAACCTGCTTGCTCAACATGGCATCCAGGGCCCTTCAAACTATTTTAATCTGAGTCTTGAAAGAAGAGTAGCAGTTAATCAAAATGCCCAAGAAAGCTGAAAATTATCCCAGTCAAAGAAAAGAACATGTGCACAGGCCATGGAGGCATGAAACTTACGTTCTAGGTAAGGCCCAGCCCATGTCAGAATCCATAAGCATGGTATTAAAATAATCACAATGTCATTGACAGAGGACTCGGAATTTCAGTGCTCAGACCTCCGAGAAACTGAATAATAGATAAGAAACTCAGTAGTTTCTCTCTCTGGGAACTCACGGGAAAAGTCAGATTAGATGGCAGCCAGGTGTTTACATGTCCTGCATTTAGTCTGTTTCCCTTTCAAGAAAAAAAGGAAAGAAGCCAGACTAGTACAGTGGCATGTCCTTATAGGCAAATGAATATTGTCTCCTTCATACATATGTCCACTATGACATCTCGGGTACTAAGAAAACGCACTGGCACTGACTGCCAAAAGCCTAGATAGGAAACACACAGTTGGCGAGTGTTCTCAGTGGCCTTGTGGAGACAGTGATGTATCCTAGGAAGTTGACTGACTTCTGATATTCCTCCTTTTCATTTCTGATACCCCACCCTTCTGCCCGACAGGGCTTTGGCTGAGGAGGAACCTGCTCTGCAGTTTAGTGCCACAGTCGGGGTCAATGCCTTTGTCACCACTCATCTATCCTTCCTGCCCAAGGGAGAACAGCGCCAAACCCGCCCTGTGGCCTGTTCCTTCTGCCCAGAGTTCTCCCATCACAGTGAGTTCTCGTGCAGCTTAGTAACCCAGCACTGCAGCGGAGAAGCCTGTTTCCTGGCGGAGCTATTGGAGTTTGCAGAAATTACTTTTGCTGTTTATCATGAAGATACCAAGTCAGGTGAGGACGGATGACTCAATCAGAATTAGATGAGTTCTGTTTTGAGTGGTGTAGTGCTTGCTAAAGTGTTTAGGGGTGAGGAGTCATATTCTCTGCAACTTCTAAAGGGTATAACAAAAATATGTAGAATATGTATTGTGTGTATTTGAGAGAATGTAGAGAGAAGTAAAGCAAATGTGTCAGGACGTTATTGGGTGAATGTAGGTGAAGGGTATATAGAAGTTCATTGTAGTATGCTTGTAACTTTTTCAAAGTAAAATTAAGTATGTGTCTACATACTTAATGACTTAGTTTAATTTAGAGGACATTCAAGATTTGACTGGAGCAGGGTGATCTCTAATGCATCTTCCAACACTGAAATCCACTGACTGTACGTTGGATTCTTATATGGGCTATATTGTAACACAAGCCCTTTCGGCAGTAGACTACCAAATAATTTCTCTTTTCTTGTTGCTTGATTTAACAGCCAGTGATATAACCAGTATCCACTCATTCAAAGATTATCTGCTTGGAGTAGTAAAGATTCCAACAAAAGATCTGCTGATCAAGAGATCTGGTAGGGATCCTGTATTATCACTTTCTAATCCTACCCTTTCCCATTCACTTTCCTGCTAGAGATCATCTTGTTTGGCTCTCTTGCAAGACACGCAGAAAAAAAAATGACCCCATAACTCATACCTCTGAATTCTTCCAAATACCCTAAATGTTTTCTCAGAAATGTTAAAAAAAAAAAAAAAAACTTTTTAATTAGTTAAGTAGCCAAACCTGACTTCAACTGATATGAGACTATTTAGTCTTTATTTTCTGACTTAGGCAACCACCAGATTATATAGTCTTATTAGAGCCTGTTGTGCCCATTCGAGTATTATCTCTGTCCACTTTGTCACTACAAAACACAGTTAAATATCTGCAACAGACTATACTCGATGACCCAAAAGCCTAAAATATTTACCATCTGGCCTTTTATAGAATAACTTACCAACCCCTGACCTATGTGACCGCTGACTAGTACATAGTATTTGATTTATTACCTTTCTAAAATCTGACATTTTTAAAAATTAGAAACAAATCTGAAGCTCAGGTGAGGACGGATGACTCAATCAGAATTAGATGAGTTCTGTTTTGAGTGGTGTAGTGCTTGCTAAAGTGTTTAGGGGTGAGGAGTCATATTCTCTGCAACTTCTAAAGGGTATAACAAAAATATGTAGAATATGTATTGTGTGTATTTGAGAGAATGTAGAGAGAAGTAAAGCAAATGTGTCAGGACGTTATTGGGTGAATGTAGGTGAAGGGTATATAGAAGTTCATTGTAGTATGCTTGTAACTTTTTCAAAGTAAAATTAAGTATGTGTCTACATACTTAATGACTTAGTTTAATTTAGAGGACATTCAAGATTTGACTGGAGCAGGGTGATCTCTAATGCATCTTCCAACACTGAAATCCACTGACTGTACGTTGGATTCTTATATGGGCTATATTGTAACACAAGCCCTTTCGGCAGTAGACTACCAAATAATTTCTCTTTTCTTGTTGCTTGATTTAACAGCCAGTGATATAACCAGTATCCACTCATTCAAAGATTATCTGCTTGGAGTAGTAAAGATTCCAACAAAAGATCTGCTGATCAAGAGATCTGGTAGGGATCCTGTATTATCACTTTCTAATCCTACCCTTTCCCATTCACTTTCCTGCTAGAGATCATCTTGTTTGGCTCTCTTGCAAGACACGCAGAAAAAAAAATGACCCCATAACTCATACCTCTGAATTCTTCCAAATACCCTAAATGTTTTCTCAGAAATGTTAAAAAAAAAAAAAAAACAAAAACTTTTTAATTAGTTAAGTAGCCAAACCTGACTTCAACTGATATGAGACTATTTAGTCTTTATTTTCTGACTTAGGCAACCACCAGATTATATAGTCTTATTAGAGCCTGTTGTGCCCATTCGAGTATTATCTCTGTCCACTTTGTCACTACAAAACACAGTTAAATATCTGCAACAGACTATACTCGATGACCCAAAAGCCTAAAATATTTACCATCTGGCCTTTTATAGAATAACTTACCAACCCCTGACCTATGTGACCGCTGACTAGTACATAGTATTTGATTTATTACCTTTCTAAAATCTGACATTTTTAAAAATTAGAAACAAATCTGATCGTAAGGGCTCTGGATAAGATCTTATGAACCTATACTAGACAGATACAGACTTTAAAGCCAGCCAGACCTGAGTTCAGATCCTAGCTATACTGCCTGGTAGCTATAACAATTTGGGCAGGTGTCTGAGCTTTCATTTTCTCATCTATAAAATAAGGATTATTGTCCCATTAAATAAAGTAATATGTATAAAGCATAAGAGAATTTCTGACACATAGTAAATACCCAATAACAAATACCTAATATTTAAAATTTTTGTTTTGAAATCTAGTGAATAGTACTTTGTATGTATTCACTAAGTGGCGGTTCCCTTGGTGAGAGACCCATGGCTAGACCTCACATCATGCCTTCTCCATTATACTCAGTTCAGTTCAGTTCAGTCGCTCACTCGTGTCCAACTCTGCAATCCCATGGACTGCAGCACACCAGGCCTCTGTCGTTCACAATCTCCCAGAGCTTGCTCAAATTCACGTCCATTGACTCAGTGATGCCATCCAACCATCTCATCCTCTGTCCCCTTCTTCTGCTCTCTATTTTTCCCAGCATCAGGGTCTTTTCCATTGTACTCATTGTACCATAATAATATCTCACATTTTTAATTGTCTTTCAAAGCTCTTCCAAAACCATTATCTCATTTGACAGTCAAAATAGTTTTGACTGGTAAGCAAGATCAACACTATTTTTCCCGTTTGTCAGGTAATGAAATGTGGCTGAGAGAGATTAATGGCTTACACAGACCAAATCACTGGTTTTAGGCTGAGCCAAGCAGAGAATTTAGGTCTTCTAGCTCCTAATGTTTGTTTTTCCATCTGATTTCATTGTCTTCCAGTAGTTCCCCCCAAATTATATAGTCTTATTAGAGCCTGTTGTGCCCATTCGAGTATTATCTCTGTCCACTTTGTCACTACAAAACACAGTTAAATATCTGCAACAGACTATACTCGATGACCCAAAAGCCTAAAATATTTACCATCTGGCCTTTTATAGAATAACTTACCAACCCCTGACCTATGTGACCGCTGACTAGTACATAGTATTTGATTTATTACCTTTCTAAAATCTGACATTTTTAAAAATTAGAAACAAATCTGATCGTAAGGGCTCTGGATAAGATCTTATGAACCTATACTAGACAGATACAGACTTTAAAGCCAGCCAGACCTGAGTTCAGATCCTAGCTATACTGCCTGGTAGCTATAACAATTTGGGCAGGTGTCTGAGCTTTCATTTTCTCATCTATAAAATAAGGATTATTGTCCCATTAAATAAAGTAATATGTATAAAGCATAAGAGAATTTCTGACACATAGTAAATACCCAATAACAAATACCTAATATTTAAAATTTTTGTTTTGAAATCTAGTGAATAGTACTTTGTATGTATTCACTAAGTGGCGGTTCCCTTGGTGAGAGACCCATGGCTAGACCTCACATCATGCCTTCTCCATTATACTCAGTTCAGTTCAGTTCAGTCGCTCACTCGTGTCCAACTCTGCAATCCCATGGACTGCAGCACACCAGGCCTCTGTCGTTCACAATCTCCCAGAGCTTGCTCAAATTCACGTCCATTGACTCAGTGATGCCATCCAACCATCTCATCCTCTGTCGTCCCCTTCTTCTGCCTTCTATTTTTCCCAGCATCAGGGTCTTTTCCATTGTACTCATTGTACCATAATAATATCTCACATTTTTAATTGTCTTTCAAAGCTCTTCCAAAACCATTATCTCATTTGACAGTCAAAATAGTTTTGACTGGTAAGCAAGATCAACACTATTTTTCCCGTTTGTCAGGTAATGAAATGTGGCTGAGAGAGATTAATGGCTTACACAGACCAAATCACTGGTTTTAGGCTGAGCCAAGCAGAGAATTTAGGTCTTCTAGCTCCTAATGTTTGTTTTTCCATCTGATTTCATTGTCTTCCAGTAGTCAGATGAAACAAACTTCAGTGACCGTGGGCGTATGTTTTCTGTCTTGGGCCAGGGTAATGGTGGCTCTGGGGTGGAAAGTGGGTAAGTCTTTTTACTTTTAAAACAATAATTAAAGAGCTTCCTTTTTTCTGGTAAGGGATCACAGGATGGTATCCTATCCTTTCACCAGAAGAGGGGGCCCTGCCTCATGGCTTGGAACTCATGCAGAAGATTGTGGGTGGTCTGGAGCTTTCCGTTTCCTTCACCCATCCTGGAGACAGAGAGCGGGTATTGGAAGCTGCTGAGCTAGTGGGCTGGAGCTTTGAGAATAATCTGAAGGATTTTGTCAAGATGGATAAAGAGGAACCAGCCACTGTCGTCATCTCCACCCCGAGGCTCTGGCTGCCCATCCATTGTGTGCTGCTTGCCGGCCAGAACCACATTCATAAGAACACATATTTCTACCTCCGCTACAAGCTATATGATCACGAAGGCTTTTGGACCCCTCTCAAGAAGCCTAAGGAATCTACAAACAAAAAGCAAGTCATGGTTACTTTCAAGGCATCCAAAAGAGCAGAAGTCACTAGGAACCCGTCACTGCTTTGGTACTTCAGAGAGGAGCGGTTAGAGATCCAAGTGTGGCGGGCTTATGGCAACGAGAGTGTGGAGAGGCCCCACCAGACAGACAGCTGGATTGGCTCTGCCTATGTGGACCTGGCCAGACTAGGGGAGAGGTCAGCAAGCACACTGACTGTCAGTGGTAAGTGACGAACAACCTTAGCTCTTATGGTCTGAGCACCTGCTGCTCTATGACAAGCACCCTGTGAGATGCCCTCTCAGGTGTTATTTTACTTGGTTCTCCCAGCAGTTCTATGAGATAGATATGAAGCTCATTTTTTCAAATGGAGGCTCAGGTAGGTTGGGTAACTGCCCAAAGTCACATATTAGTAAGTATTCTTTCCTTTCCATTATTGCATGTTGACGATTAATAGTAATTTAGTAATGCTTCTTGAAAGTAAGGATATTTCAGAAAGAAAGAAATGTGCTGGCTGCTTTAGCGAAACAGAGAATTTAGGTCTTCTAGCTCAATGTTTGTTTTTCCATCTGATTTCATTGTCTTCCAGTAGTCAGATGAAACAAACTTCAGTGACCGTTGTTTTATGTCTTGGGCCAGGGTAATGGTGGCTCTGGGGTGGAAAGTGGGTAAGTCTTTTTACTTTTAAAACAATAATTAAAGAGCTTCCTTTTTTCTGGTAAGGGATCACAGGATGGTATCCTATCCTTTCACCAGAAGAGGGGGCCCTGCCTCATGGCTTGGAACTCATGCAGAAGATTGTGGGTGGTCTGGAGCTTTCCGTTTCCTTCACCCATCCTGGAGACAGAGAGCGGGTATTGGAAGCTGCTGAGCTAGTGGGCTGGAGCTTTGAGAATAATCTGAAGGATTTTGTCAAGATGGATAAAGAGGAACCAGCCACGGTCGTCATCTCCCCCCCGAGGCTCTCGCTGCCCATCCATTGTGTGCTGCTTGCCGGCCAGAACCACATTCATAAGAACACATATTTCTACCTCCGCTACAAGCTATATGATCACGAAGGCTTTTGGACCCCTCTCAAGAAGCCTAAGGAATCTACAAACAAAAAGCAAGTCATGGTTACTTTCAAGGCATCCAAAAGAGCAGAAGTCACTAGGAACCCGTCACTGCTTTGGTACTTCAGAGAGGAGCGGTTAGAGATCCAAGTGTGGCGGGCTTATGGCAACGAGAGTGTGGAGAGGCCCCACCAGACAGACAGCTGGATTGGCTCTGCCTATGTGGACCTGGCCAGACTAGGGGAGAGGTCAGCAAGCACACTGACTGTCAGTGGTAAGTGACGAACAACCTTAGCTCTTATGGTCTGAGCACCTGCTGCTCTATGACAAGCACCCTGTGAGATGCCCTCTCAGGTGTTATTTTACTTGGTTCTCCCAGCAGTTCTATGAGATAGATATGAAGCTCATTTTTTCAAATGGAGGCTCAGGTAGGTTGGGTAACTGCCCAAAGTCACATATTAGTAAGTATTCTTTCCTTTCCATTATTGCATGTTGAACGATTAATAGTAATTTAGTAATGCTTCTTGAAAGTAAGGATATTTCAGAAAGAAAGAAATGTGCTGGCTGCTTTAAGAAGGGCATTATCTAGTGACAGTATACCTTAGTGAGGGCTGAGGTATCCTGTCTAAGATCTAGGAACTGACTCTGAACTTTGTAGCCTTAGAGTACATCCAAGTTTATCAGATTGTCGCACCTAACATAGTGTGACAGTCTGATAAACATAGACACTGTAAGTACTCAGTTAATATGTGTAAAATAAAAGTGAGTGAATTTAGGGGACTACCTTTAACCCCATGTATAAGAGTCTATATGATAACCTTGAATGTTGGTTTCTAAGTACACTGAGAAGCGTGCCTGGTCAGCACATCTTGGAATCAAAATCTACATGGAAATTAACTGGCTCACAAGGCAGAAAGGAAAAAGGTAGTATTTTGCAAGTGATATTATGGATGGTTTTATTTGAAGCATTTTCTCAGTACCTGCTACATGTACTTGGCCCTGGAAATTCAAAGATGAATTAGAAATAGTTAATGAGCTTATGATCTTATGCTAGAGTAGAATAGTAAATAAACAGGTACAGGACCTGTAAGGACTATGAAAAGGTATTCTCGATGGCACTGTGGGCACACAGGGACACAGCATCTCTTTGATTTAGGAGTAACATCTCAATGGAAGTCATGCTTGACCTGAGTTTCACACGATTGGGAATAAGTCAAGAAAGGGAGGCAGGATTGATGTAAAACTCGGAACTCAAACAGGGGCTCTATAACAACCTGGAGGAGTGGGATGGGGAAGGAGATAAGAGGGAAGTTCAAGAGGGAGGGAACATATATATATATATATACCTATGGCTGATTCATGTTGATGTTTTGTAGAACACAACAAAACTCTGTAAGGCAATTATGCTTCATTTTAAAATTTTTTTTTTAATTTTTAATAATGATGAATGATTTTCTAAACAGGAACAGCATGGGTGAAGACACAAAGGCAGGAAGCAGTCTGATCCATTATTGCATGTTGAACGATTAATAGTAATTTAGTAATGCTTCTTGAAAGTAAGGATATTTCAGAAAGAAAGAAATGTGCTGGCTGCTTTAAGAAGGGCATTATCTAGTGACAGTATACCTTAGTGAGGGCTGAGGTATCCTGTCTAAGATCTAGGAACTGACTCTGAACTTTGTAGCCTTAGAGTACATCCAAGTTTATCAGATTGTCGCACCTAACATAGTGTGACAGTCTGATAAACATAGACACTGTAAGTACTCAGTTAATATGTGTAAAATAAAAGTGAGTGAATTTAGGGGACTACCTTTAACCCCATGTATAAGAGTCTATATGATAACCTTGAATGTTGGTTTCTAAGTACACTGAGAAGCGTGCCTGGTCAGCACATCTTGGAATCAAAATCTACATGGAAATTAACTGGCTCACAAGGCAAAAAGGGAAAAAAGGTAGTATTTTGCAAGTGATATTATGGATGGTTTTATTTGAAGCATTTTCTCAGTACCTGCTACATGTACTTGGCCCTGGAAATTCAAAGATGAATTAGAAATAGTTAATGAGCTTATGATCTTATGCTAGAGTAGAATAGTAAATAAACAGGTACAGGACCTGTAAGGACTATGAAAAGGTATTCTCGATGGCACTGTGGGCACACAGGGACACAGCATCTCTTTGATTTAGGAGTAACATCTCAATGGAAGTCATGCTTGACCTGAGTTTCACACGATTGGGAATAAGTCAAGAAAGGGAGGCAGGATTGATGTAAAACTCGGAACTCAAACAGGGGCTCTATAACAACCTGGAGGAGTGGGATGGGGAAGGAGATAAGAGGGAAGTTCAAGAGGGAGGGAACATATATATATATATATACCTATGGCTGATTCATGTTGATGTTTTGTAGAACACAACAAAACTCTGTAAGGCAATTATGCTTCATTTTAAAATTTTTTTTTTAATTTTTAATAATGATGAATGATTTTCTAAACAGGAACAGCATGGGTGAAGACACAAAGGCAGGAAGCAGTCTGATCCATTTTAGGCATTGCTATTTGGTGCTGTTGAATCACAGGATCTATAGGTCGAAAAATGATGGGGGATGAAGCTAGAGAGGTGGGCAGGTGGATTGTGTAGGAGGCCTCTTCTAAGCAGGGGAGTTTGGGCTTTTTTTCTGAGAACTATGGAAAGCTGGTTTTGGTTTCTGAATAGAAGAGTGATACCGCTTTACTTTCTAGAAAAATAAGTCTAGCAACTGCAGTACAGAATGAAATGAAGATGACCAGACTAGACTCTTTATAAATGTTATATTTATTCATCTTAACATTCCTATAAGGTTATTTTCCTCACCATACAGTTGAAGGAATGAGTCACAACCCTATCTTAATTCTGTTAGCCTGGTGCACTGACCCTGTTATTGAGCAGGTGGCCCAAACTAAAGGAGGACTGAGTATCATCCTCCTCAGAGTGATCATCCCGGATTCTCTGGTTCTCTCTGGACCCAGCAGGTATAATTCTGGCTCTCTTGAGCACCTTGTCAAATGCCATGTACCCTATTTTATATGGGCTGGCCTAGAGTCACTTCAGAGAGACTAAGAAAAAATCCTTGAAGTATGCTTAGCTCACTTGAACTAAAGTTCATAAAGATAGGCTTTTAACTTCCTCTGCTGAAACAAGTAGGTTTGGAAAACTGAATATAGATTTAAGGATCAGATCTCAAACACAAATACCTCTTTTTCCACTCTCAGTAGCTTTTTATGCTCTTATAAAAAGGCCTTCTACAAAGCATGGCATTTGGTGTGTATATTGAATGAGTCCATCACTCAGTTCTTACACAGGGACACAGCATCTCTTTGATTTAGGAGTAACATCTCAATGGAAGTCATGCTTGACCTGAGTTTCACACGATTGGGAATAAGTCAAGAAAGGGAGGCAGGATTGATGTAAAACTCGGAACTCAAACAGGGGCTCTATAACAACCTGGAGGAGTGGGATGGGGAAGGAGATAAGAGGGAAGTTCAAGAGGGAGGGAACATATATATATATATATACCTATGGCTGATTCATGTTGATGTTTTGTAGAACACAACAAAACTCTGTAAGGCAATTATGCTTCATTTTAAAATTTTTTTTTTAATTTTTAATAATGATGAATGATTTTCTAAACAGGAACAGCATGGGTGAAGACACAAAGGCAGGAAGCAGTCTGATCCATTTTAGGCATTGCTATTTGGTGCTGTTGAATCACAGGATCTATAGGTCGAAAAATGATGGGGGATGAAGCTAGAGAGGTGGGCAGGTGGATTGTGTAGGAGGCCTCTTCTAAGCAGGGGAGTTTGGGCTTTTTTTCTGAGAACTATGGAAAGCTGGTTTTGGTTTCTGAATAGAAGAGTGATACCGCTTTACTTTCTAGAAAAATAAGTCTAGCAACTGCAGTACAGAATGAAATGAAGATGACCAGACTAGACTCTTTATAAATGTTATATTTATTCATCTTAACATTCCTATAAGGTTATTTTCCTCACCATACAGTTGAAGGAATGAGTCACAACCCTATCTTAATTCTGTTAGCCTGGTGCACTGACCCTGTTATTGAGCAGGTGGCCCAAACTAAAGGAGGACTGAGTATCATCCTCCTCAGAGTGATCATCCCGGATTCTCTGGTTCTCTCTGGACCCAGCAGGTATAATTCTGGCTCTCTTGAGCACCTTGTCAAATGCCATGTACCCTATTTTATATGGGCTGGCCTAGAGTCACTTCAGAGAGACTAAGAAAAAATCCTTGAAGTATGCTTAGCTCACTTGAACTAAAGTTCATAAAGATAGGCTTTTAACTTCCTCTGCTGAAACAAGTAGGTTTGGAAAACTGAATATAGATTTAAGGATCAGATCTCAAACACAAATACCTCTTTTTCCACTCTCAGTAGCTTTTTATGCTCTTATAAAAAGGCCTTCTACAAAGCATGGCATTTGGTGTGTATATTGAATGAGTCCATCACTCAGTTCATCTAATCATCCATCCAATCATCTTTCTGAGTACTATTAAGTTTCTTGAGGATAGGATTTAACAATGTTGCCTTTGGTATGTTCCCTTCTATGACTTGCCCTTATTTTCTGCTTGTGATAATCATAATAATCTACATATTGCATGGGAAAAAAACAGGTTCCCTTAAAACAGAAAAAAATAGGAAAAGCTCCATCTTACTGCCATTTGAATCAGTTAAGTCTGTTTTCCTGAATCGTTTGTTGTTCTCTCGCTAAGTTGCATCCAGCTCTTTGTGACGCCATGAACTAGAACATGCAAGGCTCCTCTGTTCTTCACTATTTCCCAGAGGTTGCTCAAATTTTATGTCCATTGAGTCTGTGAACCATCTCATCCTCTGGCACCCACCTTAATTGAAATGAGTCTAATGAAGCAAACTTTGAGATTCTAAAGGAACTGTTACTGCTTTCTGCTTTATAAATAAAATCTCATTTTAATATCCAGCAAACCAGAAAAGTTTATATCCCGGGGTTTAAATCTGCCACTTATTGCAAAAGTCATCTTTCCAGGTTACTTGACCCCTCTGAGATTCTGGCACATGAAAAATACTCAGCAGATATTAATTCCCTTTTCATTTTGCCTCTCCCTGCCACCACCTCCTCTTCCCCTTGCAAATGATCTTCAGGTCTACTGTCAAAGCTTAGTTAGTTAGGGGTAGAATGCAGGGGATATACATATGACTAATCTGGAAACATACATATCTGTAAACAACAAAACTCTGTAAAAGTTAAAAGTAAAATAAAAGTCACAAAGAAAAAAAAAAGTCTAGTTAGTTGATGAAACAGACTAAATTGAGCATCAGATCAAGTTCCTGATGAGAAGACCTAAGAAGAGGAACCAGTGGGACATGTGGAAGAAAAGAGAGACTACTGATTTCATCAAACTTTAATCGTTTAAGAGGCTCCAGAAGTCATTTAAGTTTCATTACCCTCTCAGATCGTGAATTCCTTCTACTGCAGCTCTGCCTGATAATCATTAAGCTTTGGCTTGAAATCAGGCCTCCCATTACTTTTTATTATTGCAGATAGTGTTGGGGAAGGAGGGACTGGGGAGACAGTGAAAACTCACAGTGTATATTAATATTTCTTTTGCTAATTGGTATGTTAGGGCCTGTGGCCCTGCCAAAGGAGAGAGGGCCACAGGCCCTCTCAGTGAGTATCTATAGGTTTAGAATGTGTTCTTGCCTGCCTAGGTTTATTCTCCTTCATCCTTTTGCAGGTGTTTATCCCCTGTTTGGACGAAATGCTTCCAACCTCTCGGGAGCTGCCTTGAGAGTTCATGTGGTTCTTTCCTCTCTTCCTTCACACCTTGGGCCCACTCATGAGCTGGACTCAATGGACTGCAGCAGCCATAGTGAGTCTGAGCAGGTCCCCAGAGGAAATGATGAAATCCAGCTCTCTCTACCACATGGCCACCAGAAGTCTCTAGCCTCCATGCAAGTCCCCTGCAACAGCACCACCACTGAAGTCTGCCAAGCCCAGGAGGGCCCTACTGAGTCGGATGGAACTTTTGCTGTCAGTATCCTGGTAGAAAGAGCAATGCACTTAAGCTTGAAAGGTATGTTCTACTCACTTATCTATAAACAGATATCTGACTTTGCATGCTATGGTCCTGTCTTCACAAATCTTTCTAATCATGATAGGATCTGGAAAAATGGTTAATTATCTTAATCAATAATAGTTATGTTTCTCAAGCCTGAGGGTTTAAGCAATGTGAAAGCCTTTCTGAACCTAAGTGAGCCTTGTCAGCTATCCTGTTTTTACATATCATAAATTCCTCAGTCAAGAAACTGGATTATCAACTTAGATATATCTCTTTTCTTTATTCACAATCAACTCCTCAGGTCCATTAAATTGTTGTATTTCTGAAATTTCTTCTAGATTTCTACCTTCTTTATTCGTGCCAACTCTGTCCCTCTTCGATATGCACTTAGGACCAAGGATTCTTAGCACTGGATCCATTAGCCCTTGAGGATCCACAGATTAAAGTCAGGGTGGGTGATCTTGGATAGGAAAATAATTACATCTTTGTTTTTATTAACCTCTAACTAAAATCAAGGCTTCCCAGGTGGTCCAGTGGTAAAGAATCTGCCTGCCAAGCAGGAGACATGGGTTCGATCCCTGGGTCAGAAATATTCCCTGGAGAAGGAAATGGCAACCCACTCCAGTATTGCCTGGGAAATTCCATGGACAGAGGAACCTGGTAGGTTACAGTCCACAAGGTCACAAAGAGTTAGACATGACTTAGCAACTGAAGAGCACAGCTGCCAAAAAAACTAATTAGTGTTGGTTCTAGTCCTTTGCAGGTGTTTATCCCTGTTTGGACGAAATGCTTCCAACCTCTCGGGAGCTGCCTTGAGAGTTCATGTGGTTCTTTCCTCTCTTCCTTCACACCTTGGGCCCACTCATGAGCTGGACTCAATGGACTGCAGCAGCCATAGTGAGTCTGAGCAGGTCCCCAGAGGAAATGATGAAATCCAGCTCTCTCTACCACATGGCCACCAGAAGTCTCTAGCCTCCATGCAAGTCCCCTGCAACAGCACCACCACTGAAGTCTGCCAAGCCCAGGAGGGCCCTACTGAGTCGGATGGAACTTTTGCTGTCAGTATCCTGGTAGAAAGAGCAATGCACTTAAGCTTGAAAGGTATGTTCTACTCACTTATCTATAAACAGATATCTGACTTTGCATGCTATGGTCCTGTCTTCACAAATCTTTCTAATCATGATAGGATCTGGAAAAATGGTTAATTATCTTAATCAATAATAGTTATGTTTCTCAAGCCTGAGGGTTTAAGCAATGTGAAAGCCTTTCTGAACCTAAGTGAGCCTTGTCAGCTATCCTGTTTTTACATATCATAAATTCCTCAGTCAAGAAACTGGATTATCAACTTAGATATATCTCTTTTCTTTATTCACAATCAACTCCTCAGGTCCATTAAATTGTTGTATTTCTGAAATTTCTTCTAGATTTCTACCTTCTTTATTCGTGCCAACTCTGTCCCTCTTCGATATGCACTTAGGACCAAGGATTCTTAGCACTGGATCCATTAGCCCTTGAGGATCCACAGATTAAAGTCAGGGTGGGTGATCTTGGATAGGAAAATAATTACATCTTTGTTTTTATTAACCTCTAACTAAAATCAAGGCTTCCCAGGTGGTCCAGTGGTAAAGAATCTGCCTGCCAAGCAGGAGACATGGGTTCAATCCCTAGGTCAGGAAGATTCCCTGGAGAAGGAAATGGCAACCCACTCTAGTATTATTGCCTGGAGAATTCCATGGACAGAGGAACCTGGTAGGCTACAGTCCACAAGGTCACAAAGAGTTAGACATGACTTAGCAACTGAAGAGCACAGCTGCAACTAAAATTAAACAATTTCTTCCAATTGTGAGTGTTGGCAATAAACCCTAGTCATAGTAACAGTACCTATGATGCTGTCAACTATAGAGATCACAGGTATTTTCACAGCCCATTTTCATCACTGCAGGTATCTTGGAATGTCATTTGTACCTGTCATTACTTCAAAATTACAATAGTTACTAAACCTAAAGTTTGATTTTATTATACATTAATAAACTACTATTACTATGTCACAGTTTTTTGTTTTGATAACTTTTATTTGATTTCTTTATAATCTTATGTATTTTACATTAGTCATTAAAGAAAAAAGGAACAGCACTATTAAGAACTGGCCCAGGGGGCTTCCCTGGTGGTCCAGTGGGTAAGGACACCGCCTTGCAGTGCAAGGGGCGCCGGTTCGATCCCTGGCCTGGGAAGATCCCACGTGCCGCGGAGCGGCTAGACTGATGTGTCCATTACCAAGCCAGAGCTCTGGAGCGCACGCACCCAGAGACGGTGCTCTGCGACAACAGAGGCCACCGCGATGGAAGGCCCACACGGGCCAGAGAACAAAGATGGATGAAAATAGACAAATGAAAGACCAATAGAAGTGGCCTGCCCACTCCCCTCCCTCCTCACCCCACCTCCCCCATAAATAAATAAATAAATCTTTAAAAAAAAAAAAAAGATGTGGCCCAGGGCTTCCCTGGTAGCTCATTGGTTAAGAGTTCACCTGCCGGGGGCTTCCCTTGTGGCTCAGTGGATAAGAACCCGTCTGACAATGCAGGAGATCCAGGTTCGATCCCTGATCTGGGAAGATCCCACATACCGCAGAGCAGCTAAACCAACACATCGACAAAGACCCAGCACAGCCAAAAATAAATAAATTAAAGTTTAAAAAAAAAAAAAAGAGTTCACCTGCCAATGCAGGAAGCATGGGTTGAATCCCTGATCTGGGAAGATCCTACATGCTGCAGAGCAGCTAAGCCCATGAGCCACAACTATGGAGCCTGTGCTCTAGAGCCTCGGAGCTGCAACTATGGAGCCCATGTGCCACAACTACTGAAGCCTGTGTGCCCTGGAGCCCACGTTCCACAACAAGAGAAGTCACTGCAACAAGAAGCCTGTTCACCTCACCTAGAGAGTTTCTCCCACTCCCTGCAACTAGAGAAGAGCCTGTGGCAGCAGTGAAACCCAGAATAGCCAAAAATAAATAAATAAAATTAAATTTAAAAAAGAAGTGACCCAGGGCTTCCCTGGTGCTCCAGTGGGTAATGACACCGCCTTGCAGTGCAAAGGGCGCCACTTCGATCCCTGGCCTGGGAAAATCCCACGTGCCGCGGAGCGGCTGGACTGATGTGTCCAATTACCGAGCCAGCGCTCTGGAGCGCATGCGCCCAGAGCCGGTGCTCTGCGCCAACAGAGGCCACTGCGATGGGTGGCCCACACGGGCCAAAGAACAAAGATGGATGAAAATGGACAAATGAAAGACCAATAGAAGTGGTCCAGTGGGTAAGGACACTGCCTTGCAGTGCAAGGGGCGCCGGTTTGATTCCTGGCCTGGGAGGATCCCACGTGCCGCGGAGCAGCTGGACCAATGTGTCCAATTACCGAGCTGGAGCTCTGGAGCGCATGCGCCCAGAGCCCGTGCTTTGCGCCAACAGAGGCCACCGCGATGGGAGGCCCACACGGGCCAAAGAACAAAGATGGATGAAAATAGACAAATGAAAAACCAATGGAAGTGGCCCGCCTGCTCCCCTCCCTCCCCACCCCACCCCCACCAAAATAAATAAGTAAATCTTTAAAAAAAAAAAAAAAAAGTGGCGCATAAACTTCCCCAGACAGCCAAAAGTAATCCATGTTACAAAGAACCCTTGACTTACTTTTTTTTTTTTGCCCCTGCCCTACTTTTATTCAGCCTTGTAATTGCTCCTAAAATTTTCCCTTTTGACATCACGCTTTTCTTTTGCCTGCTTAATTCCAACTCCTCTCTCAAGACTCAGCGCAAACATCACCACTTACCAGAGTTTCCCTGATGCAAAGGCCAACTCCTGTTTGCTCTCCTTGCACTTCTGCCCTTTTTATCATAGCATATATCACATATATTAATACTAAAACTGTTTGCGTGATTTTCTTCTCCACTACGTAGGATCCCTTCAAAAGCAAAAACCTTATTCATTTATTCATTCATTATTCGTTCATTCAGCAGCAAAACATCGTATTTGCTGTCTATGAGCATTGTCCAGGGTGCTGGGAATAAAGCAATGAACAAAATCACAAAATAGTGCCTTGTGAAACTGACATTCTGCTAGGAATATATTCAGCCCTGTATTTCCAAGCAATAAGTTGTGTATGTTTGTAACTTTGAGCAAGTTATTGTCTCTCTGTGTCTTAAATTTCTCATTTGTAAATGGCTGTGATTAGCAGTTCTGAGATGTGTGATGGTTCTGAGAGTTAAAAATCCACAACTTTAGGAGTCCAGAAGATTTCAATATGTGTCTTTTGATTTGGCCTCACTACTTGGCTGCTACAAATTTCTGTGTTGTCTGTCAGTTTTTGCTGTGTATCCTTATTACTTTGGAACAGAAACAAAATTCATGCTCATAGTAACTGTTGTCTTTCATTTCTATTTCTCCATATACATCCTAGCAACAGGTATTAATTCCAGGATTATAAGCTTCATTCATCCTTCTCATCACTTTTGTGTGTCAGAGACCTTGAAGTGTGCTATCTCAGGACAGACTCTTCTCCACATACAGTCTTGTATTAGAGATACTGAGGTCCTGTATGAATCACAAAATTAGGAAACAATTTTTGCTTTTTTTATTGCCCAACCAAAGCAGCCCATTTGTGACAAGTCTAGTATATAAAAACTCAGTTTTTTCAAAAGAGAAAAACCAGTACATGAATGAATTTAAGGAAAGCACAAAAATGCTTTCGTTTTTTCAAGGCGTTTTGGTTTTTGGTTTTTGCATTGAAAATAAAATTTAATGTGCAAAAATATGGTTATGTTCCATTTTAGGGGTTGCCTGTGTGTTACAAAAAGCAAAATATATTTACAGCTTCTCAATTAGACAGTGAACTACATTTTTAAAATATGTCTTGACAATTAACAATAATTTATTGAGCATCTCTTTGTACCAATTTCTGTTCTCATTTTTGTATATTATCTCACTTAATCCCTACCACAAGCGGGGTTATTTTATGAGCCGTTTACAGTATACACCCATTTCATGAGTGAGGAAACTGAGGCTCAAAAAGCTAAAACTTGAGTTACATAGTTGATAAGCTCTATAGAGCTGGAATTTGAATCTTAAAGCCTGACCTAAAGGAGTTTAACCTAAAGCCTATGCTCTTTCCTTGGGTGTGTTTAGTAGTTTATCTGTGATAAACGGTGTATATCAGTGTTCATCTGTGTTTATCATTTAGTCCTGCTTACACTCTGTACTACCAGGGTAATCACATACTATATGCCCAGCCCTGTGCTGATGGTGCAAGAATGGTGGTTCAGTTCAGCAAGTAGTAAATCTGTGCCAGGCCAGTGCCAGCTACAGAAAGTGCAGAGCAGTGTCCTCTAAGAGCAGATAACCCAGACAAGGGGATTAGCAGCTACATGATTAAAGATGTAAGAAGCAGAGTGCTCTAAGAACCAGAAGGATAGATAGGTAGCATAATGTGTAGTGTTTAGAGAGTTTAGAAAGAGAGAAATCGGGCATGTCTAAGAAATCAGAGCTTCTTGGAATGAGTATGATTTCAGAAATGTAGAAATGAAATTCAGGTAGTTATTTCAATTTAAATGAAGATATTGAAGTAGGAAAGTGTATGTTCTAGACCTCCTTGGAGGGAACGTGGGGAATTGTAATGGCAATTGATACTCTTTGGCTAAAGTTCATGGTCATTACAAGGGAGCTAGGAAGAATCATGAAGATATAAGTAATTGCAAGGATTCAACTATGATGAATGGACATGATCTTAAAGAGGCTGTGTGGACACAATAGTGGTCCATGGTGACTTTCTTCTATCAGTGTTTGACTTCTTTTCCCTTCCAGTCATAACACATGGCAAACCAGTCCCTGGGCTCATATACCTTTCTTAGCCTTGATTCCTTTCTCCCTTCCCCAGTTATGCCAAATTCTCCCCAGGATCCTGCTCTTTCTCTCTGTCACCCTGTTCGAGCCACACTGGCGTCTTTACTTTTTCTTAAATGTAAAGGCAGACTCTTACTTGAAGTCTTTGAATCTGATGTTTTCTCTGTGCCTAGAATATTCTTCACTTCTGGCCTGTCTTTACTGAAATCACTGGCTCAGCAAGACCTTCCTTGGTCACCCATTTAAAATTACAACCTGTCCCTCTTTCCTACTTTATTTTTGTCTGTGGAATTTAAGTAGTTTGTTTTGTTTATTTTTTGTCTTTCTAGAAAAAGATAAGTCCTACAGAGACAGGAATTTTTTGGTTTATTCATTGCTAAATTCCCAACAGCTAGAACTGAGTCTAACACATAATATACGCAGTAAATATTTGGTAAACGAAGAAACAGATGAATCTGAGACCTTGTTCCAATGTCCTTTTTCTCCTTTTAATATGTTCTCTCATTTTCTACTTTGCTCTCCTGCAGAGAAGTTGCTTTTGTGGAGTTTAACAGGATAAGTTGCAGGTATTAGTAGATTCATTCACCAACTAGGAATTAAGTTTCTAGTGTATCCAATACAGTATATAGGATCATATCCTCTTACACAGGAAGTTTTATGTTACCTCTTCTCTGTTGTCACTGCTTTTCATGGTCAGATGAAATTTCAGAAAAAATGTAGAAATGTAGTGTTTAGAGAGTTTAGAAAGAGAGAAATCGGGCATGTCTAAGAAATCAGAGCTTCTTGGAATGAGTATGATTTCAGAAATGTAGAAATGAAATTCAGGTAGTTATTTCAATTTAAATGAAGATATTGAAGTAGGAAAGTGTATGTTCTAGACCTCCTTGGAGGGAACGTGGGGAATTGTAATGGCAATTGATACTCTTTGGCTAAAGTTCATGGTCATTACAAGGGAGCTAGGAAGAATCATGAAGATATAAGTAATTGCAAGGATTCAACTATGATGAATGGACATGATCTTAAAGAGGCTGTGTGGACACAATAGTGGTCCATGGTGACTTTCTTCTATCAGTGTTTGACTTCTTTTCCCTTCCAGTCATAACACATGGCAAACCAGTCCCTGGGCTCATATACCTTTCTTAGCCTTGATTCCTTTCTCCCTTCCCCAGTTATGCCAAATTCTCCCCAGGATCCTGCTCTTTCTCTCTGTCACCCTGTTCGAGCCACACTGGCGTCTTTACTTTTTCTTAAATGTAAAGGCAGACTCTTACTTGAAGTCTTTGAATCTGATGTTTTCTCTGTGCCTAGAATATTCTTCACTTCTGGCCTGTCTTTACTGAAATCACTGGCTCAGCAAGACCTTCCTTGGTCACCCATTTAAAATTACAACCTGTCCCTCTTTCCTACTTTATTTTTGTCTGTGGAATTTAAGTAGTTTGTTTTGTTTATTTTTTGTCTTTCTAGAAAAAGATAAGTCCTACAGAGACAGGAATTTTTTGGTTTATTCATTGCTAAATTCCCAACAGCTAGAACTGAGTCTAACACATAATATACGCAGTAAATATTTGGTAAACGAAGAAACAGATGAATCTGAGACCTTGTTCCAATGTCCTTTTTCTCCTTTTAATATGTTCTCTCATTTTCTACTTTGCTCTCCTGCAGAGAAGTTGCTTTTGTGGAGTTTAACAGGATAAGTTGCAGGTATTAGTAGATTCATTCACCAACTAGGAATTAAGTTTCTAGTGTATCCAATACAGTATATAGGATCATATCCTCTTACACAGGAAGTTTTATGTTACCTCTTCTCTGTTGTCACTGCTTTTCATGTTCAGGCTTCAGAAACTTAGACTAATGGGATAGCCCTGTCAGTGATCGCTGTGTACAGTATTCTCTTTCAGTATCTTCTTCATTCAACTACTGAGATATGTCTGGTCAACAAATGTGACCTCACCTCTCCACTTTAAATACCTTGTTGACTTCATGTCACCTGCAGTCAAAGTGACCGAGCACACAGAGTACTGCCACACAGCCTGATCAGTCTTTCCAGCCTCACCTCTCACTCTTTCTTATATTCAGCAGTTTGCTTTTTGCCAGTGCCCTATTCTTGGTCATGTTACCTTTGATTGTGGTCTTTCCTCTGCCTAGAATGCTTTCTCTCTTATTTAGTGAATATGCTCCTTGTCCTTCAAGAGTAAACTAAAGTGACGCTAACACTTTGAAGCCTACTGACTACCTCTATTTGCAGAAAATTTTCTTCTGTGTTCCTAAAACTTCCTTATTCTACCACAATCACTATCCCTATACAGGTTTCCTCCTTCATATCACTTATTATTCTGTACTGAAAAAAATTTTTTTTATTATTATTTTTTTTTTCCTTAGCCTCAATCAGAAGGGAATAAATGTTTCTTAATGTGTCTCTCCAGTAGGCTGCCCTTGGGACGGGACTGTGTTTATTTCTGCATCCCAGCACTCGTGTCTTCATGATACAGCTAAGCAGGCATAATGCTCTCTTTTGAACAATCTCAAGTTTAGTTTGTTTTGATTATTTTTTGTCTTTCTAGAAAAAGATAAGTCCTACAGAGACAGGAATTTTTTGGTTTATTCATTGCTAAATTCCCAACAGCTAGAACTGAGTCTAACACATAATATACGCAGTAAATATTTGGTAAACGAAGAAACAGATGAATCTGAGACCTTGTTCCAATGTCCTTTTTCTCCTTTTAATATGTTCTCTCATTTTCTACTTTGCTCTCCTGCAGAGAAGTTGCTTTTGTGGAGTTTAACAGGATAAGTTGCAGGTATTAGTAGATTCATTCACCAACTAGGAATTAAGTTTCTAGTGTATCCAATACAGTATATAGGATCATATCCTCTTACACAGGAAGTTTTATGTTACCTCTTCTCTGTTGTCACTGCTTTTCATGTTCAGGCTTCAGAAACTTAGACTAATGGGATAGCCCTGTCAGTGATCGCTGTGTACAGTATTCTCTTTCAGTATCTTCTTCATTCAACTACTGAGATATGTCTGGTCAACAAATGTGACCTCACCTCTCCACTTTAAATACCTTGTTGACTTCATGTCACCTGCAGTCAAAGTGACCGAGCACACAGAGTACTGCCACACAGCCTGATCAGTCTTTCCAGCCTCACCTCTCACTCTTTCTTATATTCAGCAGTTTGCTTTTTGCCAGTGCCCTATTCTTGGTCATGTTACCTTTGATTGTGGTCTTTCCTCTGCCTAGAATGCTTTCTCTCTTATTTAGTGAATATGCTCCTTGTCCTTCAAGAGTAAACTAAAGTGACGCTAACACTTTGAAGCCTACTGACTACCTCTATTTGCAGAAAATTTTCTTCTGTGTTCCTAAAACTTCCTTATTCTACCACAATCACTATCCCTATACAGGTTTCCTCCTTCATATCACTTATTATTCTGTACTGAAAAAAATTTTTTTTATTATTATTTTTTTTTTCCTTAGCCTCAATCAGAAGGGAATAAATGTTTCTTAATGTGTCTCTCCAGTAGGCTGCCCCTTGGGGACGGGGACTGTGTTTATTTCTGCATCCCAGCACTCGTGTCTTCATGATACAGCTAAGCAGGCATAATGCTCTCTTGTTTGTGATAGGATGCTCAGTGATTCTCATAGTTCTGGTATGAGTTACAAATCTGTAAATCACTTGTTATTTGGCCTCTTTCTGTTTAGCCAGGGCAAACGAAGCATCAGAGTGGACACTTTCAGAGTTCTCTTGTCTCCCAAGTCCGACCGTCACAATGATAGACCCATGTATAGTCCTTCCTCCCACAGATATTTGTGTTTCAGGCAAAACCTGTGCTGGGCTTAGTGTACAGGCCTGCCCATCATCTCTGAAATGTGCCTTCCAAATGATTAACAAGAATACGTCTGGAATGGGGGTCAGAAGACTCGCTTCTGGCCCTAGCTAAGCCATTAACTTGCCTAGTGACTTTGGACAACCCATTTCTCTTTTCCTCCACTGTAAAAAGTGATAGTCTTATAAGATCATCTCTAAGATTCTCTTCAGCCCTCTTTTTCTAAGAATACTGAGCTGAGGGCAGCATCTCCCACACTGTGATTCAGTGCATAATTTGCCAGGTTCTTGTGAAAATCCTGTAGATGTTTCCATAGTATCCACATTGACCGTCCTACCTTCAGCAGTATTCTCAGTGTGTCTGTCCCTCTCGTGCCCTAGAAGCGTTTTGTTAATGAAGAAAGCAAACAATTCCTTGGTGGCAAGCTGCATGCAAAGGATTCACTGAGAGCCCTAAATTATGCATTAAACCTGAGGCAACGTCGTCCCCACTGTGGTGGTCCTGGTCTGAATACAGGAGTTTCTTGGATACTCGTTAGAAAAAGCTCTGAGGAACCTTCAGGAATCAGCTTCATTACTTAAAAGACTTGTGTACTTACACTAGACATGACTGGTATCTCTAACCCTGTCTTACAGATGATGCCATCAAGAAACAGAGAGGTAAAGTGATTTGAGGTCATCTAAATTATACTCAATGAAAACCAAAACCATCTTCAGTATTATCAGCCGTTAGAGGCTCTCTTTTCAACTACCAGGCAGGGTTAGGACTTGGTCCTTCTTTTTGTAGTCTTTATTTCTGCATCCCAGCACTCGTGTCTTCATGATACAGCTAAGCAGGCATAATGCTCTCTTGTTTGTGATAGGATGCTCAGTGATTCTCATAGTTCTGGTATGAGTTACAAATCTGTAAATCACTTGTTATTTGGCCTCTTTCTGTTTAGCCAGGGCAAACGAAGCATCAGAGTGGACACTTTCAGAGTTCTCTTGTCTCCCAAGTCCGACCGTCACAATGATAGACCCATGTATAGTCCTTCCTCCCACAGATATTTGTGTTTCAGGCAAAACCTGTGCTGGGCTTAGTGTACAGGCCTGCCCATCATCTCTGAAATGTGCCTTCCAAATGATTAACAAGAATACGTCTGGAATGGGGGTCAGAAGACTCGCTTCTGGCCCTAGCTAAACCATTAACTTGCCTAGTGACTTTGGACAACCCATTTCTCTTTTCCTCCACTGTAAAAAGTGATAGTCTTATAAGATCATCTCTAAGATTCTCTTCAGCCCTCTTTTTCTAAGAATACTGAGCTGAGGGCAGCATCTCCCACACTGTGATTCAGTGCATAATTTGCCAGGTTCTTGTGAAAATCCTGTAGATGTTTCCATAGTATCCACATTGACCGTCCTACCTTCAGCAGTATTCTCAGTGTGTCTGTCCCTCTCGTGCCCTAGAAGCGTTTTGTTAATGAAGAAAGCAAACAATTCCTTGGTGGCAAGCTGCATGCAAAGGATTCACTGAGAGCCCTAAATTATGCATTAAACCTGAGGCAACGTCGTCCCCACTGTGGTGGTCCTGGTCTGAATACAGGAGTTTCTTGGATACTCGTTAGAAAAAGCTCTGAGGAACCTTCAGGAATCAGCTTCATTACTTAAAAGACTTGTGTACTTACACTAGACATGACTGGTATCTCTAACCCTGTCTTACAGATGATGCCATCAAGAAACAGAGAGGTAAAGTGATTTGAGGTCATCTAAATTATACTCAATGAAAACCAAAACCATCTTCAGTATTATCAGCCGTTAGAGGCTCTCTTTTCAACTACCAGGCAGGGTTAGGAGGTCCTTCTGTGTTCCACAGTCCCCTCTGCTTTTGGTGTAGTCTTTATCTTACTGTATTATACTTACCTGTTTGTGTCTGTCTCCAGATCAAGAATCAGGTCTGAATCTTCTGTGCATGTAAGCCACAGAGCAGGTGTCAGTTAATGTTAGCTTAACAAAACTGAACTAGGTTTTTATTAATGTACATATCTGGGCATTTCTTGAGTGAACGTTTTCAAGTCTTCACTCCAGGCTAGAGAGAGAGTTTTCTCTTAACCAGGTAGAATCAGTAAGAACTACTGCAATGAAATATCCCTGGAATAGGAGTTAGAAAGCCTTGCAGTTCACCAGATGTGTGATGATCAAGCCACTTTACCTCTCTGTTCTTTGGTTGCCTCATGTGTAAAATAGGGATAGACACATCATCTTACCTAATTATCAGGGATGTTATCAGCACAAGTTTAGTGCTGACAAGGAATCTGTAAGCAATAATATAGTGTTAAAAAAATAATAATAAGGTGTTATTGGGACTTCCCTGATGGTTAAAGATTCTGAGCCGCCAGTGCAGGAGGCACAGGTTTGATCTCTGTTCAGGGAACTAGATCCCACATGCTGTGGTACAGCCAAAAGATTTTTAAAAATAGAAACAATAAGGGATTATTGTTTTAATCTCACTGAAGCAATTATACCATTTTGATGCATAAACTACTACTTTTCACACATAGGTGAAATGTGGGAAATTCAGTGAAAATGCTTACACAGTAAAGCTGGCTCATCTCAAGTCCTCTTAACTGCTCTCAATGTGTGTAGGAGGAATAGCAGTTTTCATCTCTGCTGCCCCTATTTCAAAACTTGATTTTTACAGGATACTCGTTAGAAAGCTCTGAGGAACCTTCAGAATCAGCTTCATTACTTAAAAGACTTGTGTACTTACACTAGACATGACTGGTATCTCTAACCCTGTCTTACAGATGATGCCATCAAGAAACAGAGAGGTAAAGTGATTTGAGGTCATCTAAATTATACTCAATGAAAACCAAAACCATCTTCAGTATTATCAGCCGTTAGAGGCTCTCTTTTCAACTACCAGGCAGGGTTAGGAGGTCCTTCTGTGTTCCACAGTCCCCTCTGCTTTTGGTGTAGTCTTTATCTTACTGTATTATACTTACCTGTTTGTGTCTGTCTCCAGATCAAGAATCAGGTCTGAATCTTCTGTGCATGTAAGCCACAGAGCAGGTGTCAGTTAATGTTAGCTTAACAAAACTGAACTAGGTTTTATTAATGTACATATCTGGGCATTTCTTGAGTGAACGTTTTCAAGTCTTCACTCCAGGCTAGAGAGAGAGTTTTCTCTTAACCAGGTAGAATCAGTAAGAACTACTGCAATGAAATATCCCTGGAATAGGAGTTAGAAAGCCTTGCAGTTCACCAGATGTGTGATGATCAAGCCACTTTACCTCTCTGTTCTTTGGTTGCCTCATGTGTAAAATAGGGATAGACACATCATCTTACCTAATTATCAGGGATGTTATCAGCACAAGTTTAGTGCTGACAAGGAATCTGTAAGCAATAATATAGTGTTAAAAAAATAATAATAAGGTGTTATTGGGACTTCCCTGATGGTTAAAGATTCTGAGCCGCCAGTGCAGGAGGCACAGGTTTGATCTCTGTTCAGGGAACTAGATCCCACATGCTGTGGTACAGCCAAAAGATTTTTAAAAATAGAAACAATAAGGGATTATTGTTTTAATCTCACTGAAGCAATTATACCATTTTTGATGCATAAACTACTACTTTTCACACATAGGTGAAATGTGGGAAATTCAGTGAAAATGCTTACACAGTAAAGCTGGCTCATCTCAAGTCCTCTTAACTGCTCTCAATGTGTGTAGGAGGAATAGCAGTTTTCATCTCTGCTGCCTCCAAACATATTTCAAAACTTGATCTTTTCCAGGAGGGTAAACAGGCCCAGCCAAATTTCCAGCCACAAGGGGAGGGCCAGAGAAACCTGATAGATGTGCTTTTCCAAGCTGATTTCTTTATCACCGGCCTGTTTGACTAAAAGGAGTATTTCTTTTTAAGACTGAATAAAGAACAATCTTGACCTTCCCTGGTGGTCCAGTGGTTAAGAATCTGCCTGCCAATGCAGAGGTCTCGGGTTCGATCCCTGGTCTGGGAAGATCCCACATGCCATGGAGCAGCTAAGCCCATGTGCCCTAGAGCCTGTGCTCTGCAACAAGAGAAGTCACTGCAATGAAAAGCCCATACACAGCAACTGGAGAGGAGCCCCGGTGCACCACAACTAGAAGAAACCTGCATGCAGCAACAAAGACCCAAGCACTGTCAAAAATAAATAAATGAATAAATCTTAAATAATAATAAGAAGAAGAACGATCTTTTTTTCCATAGTAAAAGTAGTGCTTCTGTTTCAAGGCCTTTAGCAACTAGCAAAAGTAATGAACCTAAAAAAAGAGGGCATTGAGGGATTCCCTGGTAGCTCAGTGGTAAAGAGTTTGCCTGCCAATGAAGTAGACACCGGTTCGATCCCTGATTTGGGAAGACCCCACATGCTGTAGAGCAACTAAGCCCATGAGCCACAGCTGTTGAGCCTGTGCTCTAGAGCCTCAGAGTCACAACGGTTGAGCCCATGTGCCACACCTACTGAGGCCCTTGTGCCCTAGAGCCCGAGTTCCACAACAAGAGAAGTCACCACAGCAGGAAGCCTGCTCCCCTCAACTAGAGAGTAGCCCCCCACTCCCTGCAACTAGAAAAGAGCCTGTGGCAGCAGTGAAAACCAGCATAGCCAAAAATAAATAAATAAATAAAAGAGAGGGGGTTGAAGTATGAGAGAAAGATCTGAACATTATCGGTACGTATCTAGAATTATAAAGTTTTTTTCTTTTTAATTATTTTGGCTACCTTTATTGGTTATTTTCATCCATCACTGTTCTTTTTGGCCTGTGTGGGCCTCGCATTGTAGTAGCCTCTCCTGTAGCAAAGCGCTGGCTTACAATTGGACACATTGGTCCAGCTGCTCCATGGCACGTGGGATCTTCCTGGGCCAGAGACCGAACCATCACCCCTTGCAGTGCAAGGCGGACTCTTTACCCACTGGACCACCAGTGAAGCCCAAGAATTATAAAGTTATATCATAGGAACTAATTTAAGAGCACGTTTCTTTTTTTATTTTTTTATTTTTTGGCAGTGCTGAGTCTTTATTGCTGCATGGGCTTTTCTCTAGTTGCAGTGAGTGGAGGCTACTTTCTGGTGGCAGTGCTCAGACTTCTCATTGAAGTGGCTTCTCTTGTGGGCTTCCCCGGGGGTCTGGGCTTCAGTAGTTGCGGCTCCTAGGCTCTAGAGCATGGGCTTAATGATTGCAGCGCACAGACTTAGTTGCTCTGTGCCATGTGGGATCTTCCTGGATCAGGGATCGAACCTGTGTTCCCTGCACTGGCAAGCAGATTCCTTATCATTGAGCCACCAGGGAAGCCCTAAGAGCACGTTTCTGATGAAGAAACTTGATGCCCAGAGAGCCAGAATGAAGCATTCAGTATGTCACACTAATTTGGTGGCGGAGTACACCAGAACTGAGGGTCCTGTCTCAGGACTACGGTTGATCTCCCTCAGCTATCCTGAGCAGATTCTGCTGTGCTCTGCAGGTGCCCACTGCACACACACAAGGCAGCTTCTCTCTCTTTTCCATTCTTCAGCCCTGGTACTTGTCTGCAGACAAAGGGCACCAGAACATCTGCAAACCTTTCATAAGGGCTGTGGACCTACTCTGTGCATTCAAGGGCTCTTGGTTTAGTGAGGGAAGCACAGACACAGATTATTGTAGAATATTGTGGAAAGTGCCAGCACAGAGGCATATTATCTCCCTGACTGTGAAGATTTGTGACATTATATTGGAGAATATCAGTTGAGAAACTTGAGACCTATTAAGGAAAATGGGGCAGGGATAACTCACTCTAGCCATTTTAAACAGAGAGGAGATTAATATAGAATACTAAGGGTTGTTGGAAGGGTCTCAGGGAGTAGGCTGTAGGCTAAGCTTTCAGGAGAGAACCAGTAGAAATACAGGGTCAACTAGCCTCTCCTGTAGCCAAGCGCTGGCTTCAAATTGGCCACATTGGACCAGCTGCCACATGGCACGTGGGATCTTCCTGGGCCAGAGCCCGAACCATCACCCCTTGCAGTGCAAGGCGGACTCTTTACCCACTGGACCACCAGTGAAGCCCAAGAATTATAAAGTTATATCATAGGAACTAATTTAAGAGCACGTTTCTTTTTTTATTTTTTTATTTTTTGGCAGTGCTGAGTCTTTATTGCTGCATGGGCTTTTCTCTAGTTGCAGTGAGTGGAGGCTACTTTCTGGTGGCAGTGCTCAGACTTCTCATTGAAGTGGCTTCTCTTGTGGGCTTCCCCGGGGGTCTGGGCTTCAGTAGTTGCGGCTCCTAGGCTCTAGAGCATGGGCTTAATGATTGCAGCGCACAGACTTAGTTGCTCTGTGCCATGTGGGATCTTCCTGGATCAGGGATCGAACCTGTGTTCCCTGCACTGGCAAGCAGATTCCTTATCATTGAGCCACCAGGGAAGCCCTAAGAGCACGTTTCTGATGAAGAAACTTGATGCCCAGAGAGCCAGAATGAAGCATTCAGTATGTCACACTAATTTGGTGGCGGAGTACACCAGAACTGAGGGTCCTGTCTCAGGACTACGGTTGATCTCCCTCAGCTATCCTGAGCAGATTCTGCTGTGCTCTGCAGGTGCCCACTGCACACACACAAGGCAGCTTCTCTCTCTTTTCCATTCTTCAGCCCTGGTACTTGTCTGCAGACAAAGGGCACCAGAACATCTGCAAACCTTTCATAAGGGCTGTGGACCTACTCTGTGCATTCAAGGGCTCTTGGTTTAGTGAGGGAAGCACAGACACAGATTATTGTAGAATATTGTGGAAAGTGCCAGCACAGAGGCATATTATCTCCCTGACTGTGAAGATTTGTGACATTATATTGGAGAATATCAGTTGAGAAACTTGAGACCTATTAAGGAAAATGGGGCAGGGATAACTCACTCTAGCCATTTTAAACAGAGAGGAGATTAATATAGAATACTAAGGGTTGTTGGAAGGGTCTCAGGGAGTAGGCTGTAGGCTAAGCTTTCAGGAGAGAACCAGTAGAAATACAGGGTCAACACTACTGTCCAGGGATCAAAAGCTCTCATCAGCACTATTACCATCCGGCCTCGGAGCAGTGGGGGTCCAGGAACTAAACCCCCGAGCAGAAAACTCAGTGTTATGCTTGCTGGTAGCAAAAGGAAAGGAACATGTCCTCTGCCTCCCGAATGCCTTGCAAATCTGTTATAAAGGCATCTGACAGCTAGAGACCACTATGTATCCATACTCTAGCACAGCCGTCTGTGACCCTTTCAATCTCCACAGTAAAGGAATACAGTATAATAGAAGTAAGCAAGGGCGGATGCTGAGCAGGTCAGTCCACATAATACTGTTAAGCTTCGTGAAAATAAAACTTTTAAGAAGATAGCTCAGTAGATAAAGGTAATGTTAATGTTATTCTGTATATTAGCCCACATTAGTAATGATGGATGCTAGGTTATTGATTTCCGTTAGCTATTCTTTGCTTGCTGCCACATTTCATTAGAATCATTTTTTCCTGCTCTTTGAAGAACATACTTGTAAATGGTTTTGTCAGGTTGTAGCCAGGCTCTCTGTATCCCAGTTTTTTTCATCTATATAATGGCAATAATAATAATAATATCTTCCTTATAGGTTTTTGTAAGGAATAAATGAGTTAATACATGTATAGTTCTCAGAATAGTGCTGGCACATAGTGAGTGATATTTACATGTTACCTACAATTATTATTTACTTATTTATTACCTACTATTATTTTTTTATTATTTATTTATTATTTTACTATTATTATGTATTTGCTCTATTTATATGACAGTCTTTTTTAATATAATTTTATTTATTTATTTTTGGCTGAGCTGGGTCTTCATTGCTACACACTTGTCTCCATTTGTGGCAAGTAGGGACTGCTCTCTAGCTGTGGTGCTCAGGCTTCTCATTGCAGTGTTTTGGAGCATGGACTCTAGGGTGTGTAGGCTTCAGTAGTTGTGGCACGTGGGCTCAATAGTTGTGGCTCCTGGGCTCAAGAGCATGGACTCAGTAGTTGTGGCACAGACTTAGTTGCTCCATGAAATGTGGGATCTTCCCCAACCAGGGATCGAATCCATGTCTCCTGCATTGGCAGGTGGATTCTTCACCACGGAGCCACCAGGGAAGCCTGATTATTTATTTTTAATCGTTACAACATCCAAGGAGGTATGAGTATCATATGCCTCATTTGAAAAAGCAGTGGCCTATGTAGGCCTTGTCCAAGGTCATGTATTCCCAAGGTTACACAGAATGTGTATGGCAGAGCTGTCATTGATCATCTGACTTTTAAGTCCAGGCTCTTTGAGATTCTATCTTTTGCCTCTTAATCCAGTGTTTTCCATCATCCCACACATTACAGGGTGATGGGAGGAGTTGTTTCGGGCTGGGTAGTATTTATGAACTGAGCCTTGAAAGAACAGTTGAACAGCAGAAATATTTCACACACAGAGAGTAGCTCAAACGAAGACCCAAAGGTAGAAGAGAGGTTGGAATGGTTCTTCTTATACCTGTATAATGAGAGGTTTCCAGCACATTCTTTCTTGGTGCCCTAAAGTTTAGTCACTTCACTCTTTTCTATTTCAGGGAGCCCCTTGACACAGCGGAAAGTATCAATACCCAGTTGTTGTGTATCCTTCATAACAGCTGATGAGCCATCTCCAATCTATACCCAAGTGGTTGAAAATACAGATTGCCCCATCTGGAATTTTCAACAACAATCAAGGTTTGTACTTTATGATGTTCTGTCAGCCTTCCAGAATGTGCTTTCGATTCTGAGAGACAAATTCAGAATGAGGAGTGTAACAGACATAGCAATACTGAGCAGACTTGGAGAATGCTTTCCTTATCAAACAATTATTTAATCGTAACTTATGAATTCACAGCTGGGGGTGGTTAAAAGTTTTGTTGTGGTGTTTTTTAACCCTACTCAGTACAGTTCAAAAATTATTCAGTGGAGTCCTCTTATTTGCTCTGCTACGTCCTGGGCAGTGGGAATTAAAGATAGTGGATTAAGACAATCCCTGGAAACACCTCAGATAGTATACAGGAAGTGTTCTCAGGAAGAATGTATACAAGTTATCCAGGTGAAGAAGGCAGAGAGAACTGCTTGCAGGAAAGGCCGTGGACTATAGATATTTGGGAAGGATTTCTGGTGTGGTGGGAAGAGCCTGGCCTTTGAAACTAGAGAGACTTGGCCTCCAACTCCATCTCTGTCATTCACTAGTTGTGTGAACAAGTTACATAACAGCTCTGAGCCTCAGATTCATTGTCTATAAAGTCAAGGTAAGTTTTACAGAATGATTGTGAGGTCCAAATTACATCACATTTAGGAAAATTACCTTGTGGTACATGGTAGGTCCATAGCAAATATAAAATCTGCTTTGTAAGCTCAAAAACAGAGGAGGAGAAGTCCTGTCAACCATGTGGCCTGTAGCTCGGAAGTCGGGGACTGGCACAGAGGCCTGCTGCACAGGGCTCTGCTCCCTTTTCTGCTGTTACCTGTTTCATCATTATTTAAAGTGTGAGTCCTATTACTAATTATTGTTAATGTATCTTTACCCTGCCTCAGCTTTTTGTAAAGTTTAATTCTTGTCCATCAACACTAGCTGTGCACATGATGTCTGATCTGCTGTTTTCTCACAGTGTTTATGTACCTAATCAAGTCTCAGCAGTTGCTCACATGTCCAGGGTTTTGAAATTTGAGAGGAACTGCAGTTACAACTCAGTACTACCTATGGTGAGCTACTGGAAATTACAGAAATTCTGGCTATAGTGGCCAGTGCTTAATTTAAAATAGCAAATCTGCTTTCAAAGGTAGGTGACCAGAGAGCTGAGCTTCTAATTGAGGGTGATTTGTTCATTCACAATCTAACTTTATGAATTTGTTAAATCATTTCATTTCATCCCCAGACTCTACAGTTGAGGAGACTGTGGCCCAAGGAGACCCATAGTCTGTTGGTAACAGAGACAAGATGAGAAGGAAAATGAATGATGATATTGTTTGCAATTTCTTTATCACAAAATGGTTTCATTTGATTCTCCTAGAAACCTTGTGGGTAGATAATAGCATCCCATTTAACAGGTATGATAATCAAGGCTCAAAGACACTGAGTACTCAAGGACACTCAGGAGAGGTGAAATTCAGAGGTGGATATTTTGACCCCCACTTAGAATTCAAATCTCTGAGACAGTATTTGTTCAAGTTAGTACATTGCCTCTCACTGGTTTTGAAGCCAGCTGTCTTCAGTTCCCCAGTGGACTCTGGAGAAGGAAATTAAGTCTCTTGGTTTTCTTTCTTCTTCATCTTGCTCACCTGGAGCAATGATACCTGATTTGGAAATTTCCAAAAAAATTTTTAATTCTTATTTATTTGTTTATTTTGCTCCTCTGGATCTTCATTGCTGCAAGAAAGGTTTCTCTAGTTGTGGCAACCAGGTGCTACTCTAGTTGCAGTGCACATCCTTTTTAGTGGTGGCTCCTCTCCTCCTCCTTCTCGCAGAGCATAGGCTCTAAAGTGCATGGGCTTCAGTAGTTGCAGCACATGGACTCAGTAGTTGTCGAACACAGTCTTAGTTGCCCTGCGGCATGTGGAATCTTCCCAAAGCAGGGATCAAACCTGTGCCCCCTCCATAGGCAGGCAGATTCTTAACCACTGGACTACCAGGGAAATCTCCCATATATATATATATATTTTTGTGATGCAAGGCAGTGCATCACAAGGCACTGCAAGGCAGTGTCCCTACCCACTGGACCACCAGGGAAGCCCCCCCATATATATATATATATTTTTTTTTTTTAATATTTATTTATTTATTTTTGGGCAGGGGTTGGGGAGGGAGGAGGTGGGCGGGCCACTTCTATTGGTCTTTCATTTCTCCATTTTCATCCGTCTTTGTTCTTTGGCCCGTGTGGGCCTCCCATCGCAGTGGCCTCTGTTGTCACTGAGCGCTGGCTCTCGGCACATGCGCTCCAGAGCTCTGGCTTGGTAATTGGACACATCAGTCCAGCCGCTCCACGGCACGTGGGATCTTCCCAGGCCAGGGATTGAACTGGCGCCCTTTGCACTGCAAGGAGGTGTCCTTACCCACTGGACCATCAGGGAAGCCCCCCCTCCATATATTTTTAATTCAAAACTATGTAATTCACTTCGTATAAAATACATGTGCTCAATGAATTCCAAATCAACTTATTTTATCTGTAAGAAATTTGGGTAGTTTCTTATTCTGGTGCCTTGCTTCTGCACAGTGTGGCTTTGGAGTCGGGCAAACTGGGGTTCAAATCCCAGCTCTGCCACTTACTAACTCTTATGTGACCTTGAACAAATCACTTCAGCTCTCTGAGTCCAACTTCATCATCTGTAAAATAAGGCTAATAATGTCCATGCTGTAGGCTTTTGTGCAGATCACATGTATGAGAAACACTTGGCACCATGGTAGGCCCAGCATAGGTGCTCAATAAACATTCTTCTTCCTCTCTTCTCACCACCTCCACCTACCACCATGAGGCCTGAGAAGAATCCTTACCTGCTGCAATACAATGCAGGCCACCGGGACTGGGGGAAGAATACTACATCACGGTTGTTTGTTTTCAGTTCTTCACAAGTTAGTAGTTACATCTCCTTTCTGATCTTCTCTTAGGTGTGAAGATAAAATATATCCTAGAAGATGATGGTGAACATGAAAGTGTTAGGAAAGTGATTTGCAGACTCTAAGATAGTCTTCAAGCCCAGGTTTCATACTAGAGAAGATTCCTACACAGTTAATTTTTGGTGGTTGTTTTCTTTTTTTGTTTGTTTGTTTTGTGTTTTTTCTTTCTTTATTTTTTTGTGTGTGGTTGTTTTCTTTCTAGGCTATCGAAAGAGCTTCTTTTGAACCCACAACAAACTCTGGTCTTCAAAGTTTGGCATAAAGGAGGTATGAACTATTTCTTATTTGGTTGTAAAAATAAGTTCACATCATGTTGGTAATTTTCCTGTTTTTTTTTTAACCAAGTAAAACCATGACACTGATGGTACTGGGAAGACATGTGTGTTAGATGTGATCCCACAGAGTGGTATGTCATTCTCCAGTGGAGTTTAAATCCTTAAAAACTGTATCATTTAGTTTGGCTACTTGCTTAGTGCAGAAATCCAAGTAAATTTGAGTCTTTCTAATCATGTTATAATAGTTATACAGATTGTATAACCTGAGATAAATTGCTTTATCTCTTTGAGCCATTGTTTTATTTATAAAATTAGGGTAATAATACCAGCCCAACAGGTTTTTTGTTGAAGAAGGAAATGGAAACCCACTCCAGTATTCTTGCCTGGAAACCCCATGAACAGAGGAGCCTGACGGCCCAAAGTCCATGGGGTTCCAGAGTCAGACACAACTTAGCGACTGAACAACAACAATGGGGTTTTAGTAAAGATTGGAGATAATCATATGAAGTATTTGGGACAAATTGGCGCTTGATAAATGGAACTGTTTTTATTATGCCTACTCTATGTCAGGCATTTCCCATGTGGCACTAGTGGTAAAGTATCCGCCTTCCATACAAGAGACATAAGAGACTCAAGTTTGATCCCTAGGTCAGGAAGATCCCCTGAAGGAGAGGTTGCCAACCCACTTCAGTATTCTTGCCTGGAGAATCCCATGGAGAGAAGAGCCTGGTGGGCTACAGTCCATAGGGGTCGCAAAAAGTCAGATACAACTGAAGAGACTTAGCACACTTTCATATGTGACAGGTACAGTGTTAGAGCTGTTAGGTATACAGATGAATAGAATACATTCCCTGCCTTTCTGGACCTCTAGAGAGCCCTGTAGAACTCTGGTGTAAAGAGGGATAGAGCTCATCCAGCTGTGTCTCAGTGTATATAGACTTACCTAATTTCCTCCTTTCCTTGGCTCCATCCTTTATCTCCGTCCTTTCCACACAGATTCAGGGAACCTATTGTAAAAGGTATTCAAACCAGACCACACTATGTTCAATAAATATTTGAGTTCCTACTCAGTGCCAGGTGCTGTGCTAAGTGCTGGGGATGCACAGGTAAACAAGGCAGATGTGGTCTCTGTCTTCATGCAGTTGATAGTCTGATGGTACAGTGTGGTGAGACAGACACAGGGTGCCCTGGTAGGGGACATCCAGCTCTAACTCAGACTTATGATGTAAGAGAAGGCTTTGAGGGGGATACCTGGGATAAGAAATGAAGGGTCTGACATAGACAGAGGGAACAGCAAATACAAAAGCCTGGAGTAAAAAGTACAAGGCAAGTTTAGGATCACTGGAACATAAAGCTACAAAGGTTGACTGCTAAATCTCATATTAAATTTAACTTTCAGGGAACTCCCTGGTGGTCCATTGGTTAAGGCTCCACACTTCTACTATAGGGAGTACAGGTGTGATCCCCAGTTGGCAAACTATTAATAAGATACCCCATGCTACATAGCGCAGCCAAAAAAGTTTATTTTTAAATAATAAATTTACCTAGCAGCTTGTGGGATCTCAGTTCACTGACCAGGGATTAAATCCAGGCCACAGAAGTGAAAGCCTGAAATCCTTACCCTTAGGCCACCAGGAACTCCTGATCCATTTTCTTGTTCATCAACTTAGCCAGATTTCTCCTCCACAATGTTTAGGGTAAAGCACTTTCATGTTAGGCATAACCCTCAAGTGGGGTTGCCTACAGTTATACAATAAAAGGTTACACCTTTGATAACCAAATAGAGCAAGATTAGTTTTCTTTGAAAAGCTATAATATCTTTGGAGTACAAATCAATGACTCTGGCATCGTTCTTCACCCTCAGTGGGTAAGAATTGCATGTCCCCTACCCTGGAAACACAACTTCAAGCGCACCTACAATCTAAGACTATCCAAGTTGAGTTGGGAGACCTGAGTTCAATTCCTGGGTTGGGAACATCTCCTGGAGAAGGGAAAGGCTACACAGTCCAGTATTCTTGCCTGGAGAATCCCACGACTTGTCCATGGATCACAAAGAATCAGACATGACTGAGCCCAATTGAAGAGAATCTTAAATCCGGTTCAGTACTTGTCATATATGTGAAACTTTGGAGGCCCAGGATATAAGAGTAATATGCTTTCAAGTCAAAACTACATTTAGATTTGCTCTTGTGGTACACTGCTTCTTTGTCTCACTCTACATTGGCCAGTTCACTCATGTTCTCAGTGGATGTTTATCAGGTTCTTCTAGTGTGAGAAGATGTTAATGCCAGGTATGGAGAGTTTAGGGAACTTATAGTGAGTAAAGCTTGGTCTCAGCTTTCAGGTAGGTCCCAGTCTAAATAAGAGCAAACTGTGTGAACAAACATTGTGTAATGAGTCCAGTGTCACAAGGAATGGGAAACTCATGACCACTCTTCTTGGAAGTTTGCATTCCTTGATTTATGCAGCAAGTTAGAAGCTGAGAATTGTGTCCATGTTAGGCAGAATCAGGCTTTGATGTTCAGTATAGAGCATGGAGCCTATACAAAACAGGAGTGTGGAAGGGAGTACAGGTGTGATCCCCAGTTGGCAAACTATTAATAAGATACCCCATGCTACATAGCGCAGCCAAAAAAGTTTATTTTTAAATAATAAATTTACCTAGCAGCTTGTGGGATCTCAGTTCACTGACCAGGGATTAAATCCAGGCCACAGAAGTGAAAGCCTGAAATCCTTACCCTTAGGCCACCAGGAACTCCTGATCCATTTTCTTGTTCATCAACTTAGCCAGATTTCTCCTCCACAATGTTTAGGGTAAAGCACTTTCATGTTAGGCATAACCCTCAAGTGGGGTTGCCTACAGTTATACAATAAAAGGTTACACCTTTGATAACCAAATAGAGCAAGATTAGTTTTCTTTGAAAAGCTATAATATCTTTGGAGTACAAATCAATGACTCTGGCATCGTTCTTCACCCTCAGTGGGTAAGAATTGCATGTCCCCTACCCTGGAAACACAACTTCAAGCGCACCTACAATCTAAGACTATCCAAGTTGAGTTGGGAGACCTGAGTTCAATTCCTGGGTTGGGAACATCTCCTGGAGAAGGGAAAGGCTACACAGTCCAGTATTCTTGCCTGGAGAATCCCACGACTTGTCCATGGATCACAAAGAATCAGACATGACTGAGCCCAATTGAAGAGAATCTTAAATCCGGTTCAGTACTTGTCATATATGTGAAACTTTGGAGGCCCAGGATATAAGAGTAATATGCTTTCAAGTCAAAACTACATTTAGATTTGCTCTTGTGGTACACTGCTTCTTTGTCTCACTCTACATTGGCCAGTTCACTCATGTTCTCAGTGGATGTTTATCAGGTTCTTCTAGTGTGAGAAGATGTTAATGCCAGGTATGGAGAGTTTAGGGAACTTATAGTGAGTAAAGCTTGGTCTCAGCTTTCAGGTAGGTCCCAGTCTAAATAAGAGCAAACTGTGTGAACAAACATTGTGTAATGAGTCCAGTGTCACAAGGAATGGGAAACTCATGACCACTCTTCTTGGAAGTTTGCATTCCTTGATTTATGCAGCAAGTTAGAAGCTGAGAATTGTGTCCATGTTAGGCAGAATCAGGCTTTGATGTTCAGTATAGAGCATGGAGCCTATACAAAACAGGAGTGTGGGAAGGGACAGCTGCTTTGTTCTCAGCTACTTTCATGCCAGAAATGAGAAGCAGTGAGTCTGAGAACCAAGGTCATTGCATAGTAGCTCGTCCAACCAAGAAGGGGTCTTCTCTGTCATTAAGAGCAGCCTGAGCCCAAGGCCACTTTGCACCCGATACTGGTTTTCCAGGGGTTTATTTATCTTTTGTGTGTGTGTGATCTGTATCACTTTCTTCAATATAATGCATGTGTATGTTACAGAAATTTTGGAAAATACAGACAAGTATAAATAAGAAAATGCAAATCTCTCATAATGCCAAAGGTGATGGTCTTTTAGATTATTTCTTTCAAGACCCACTTCCCTGAGGAAAATCAGTGAGACCTGATAACCTAGGAGAAGAACAAGTGTCTCTTATGTTTAAGGGGTGTTTTCCAGTTGCCTGTATCAAGAGGACAGAGCTCAACTCTGCCAGCTTTTTCCAATCATACAAAAAGGGAATATAGAGTAGTTAGAAAGGAGGCTATGGTTGCCAGTCTCTCATCCTCATTAGCTGTATTCCCTGTTGATTGTGAAATCACTGAACCCTCCCATCCCCTAAATCACCTTATCTGTGTGCCACCTCGAACCCCAGTGGCAAGACATTCCTGGCCATACTGCCCAGCTCTTCTTTTTCCCCCACAGATGAGGAGAGGGTGATTGGCTTTGCCTCTGTGGACCTCTCTCCGCTTCTCTCTGGCTTCCAGTTTATCTGTGGCTGGTATAACATCACAGACTTCAGTGGAGAGTGCCAAGGGCAGATAAAGTTGCTATCTCCCTTTGGATAATTTGATGCACTTCAAAGAAGAAAGACAAGCAAGACGTGTGGTGGAGACCCCAGGATCACTGGTATCTATCCTGATTCACATCCTTAACCAATAAGGGTTCTACTGAGCAAAACGTGTAACAAGATAGTTTACCTGTGTTTGGTCTCAGCTTTCAGGTAGGTCCCAGTCTAAATAAGAGCAAACTGTGTGAACAAACATTGTGTAATGAGTCCAGTGTCACAAGGAATGGGAAACTCATGACCACTCTTCTTGGAAGTTTGCATTCCTTGATTTATGCAGCAAGTTAGAAGCTGAGAATTGTGTCCATGTTAGGCAGAATCAGGCTTTGATGTTCAGTATAGAGCATGGAGCCTATACAAAACAGGAGTGTGGGAAGGGACAGCTGCTTTGTTCTCAGCTACTTTCATGCCAGAAATGAGAAGCAGTGAGTCTGAGAACCAAGGTCATTGCATAGTAGCTCGTCCAACCAAGAAGGGGTCTTCTCTGTCATTAAGAGCAGCCTGAGCCCAAGGCCACTTTGCACCCGATACTGGTTTTCCAGGGGTTTATTTATCTTTTGTGTGTGTGTGATCTGTATCACTTTCTTCAATATAATGCATGTGTATGTTACAGAAATTTTGGAAAATACAGACAAGTATAAATAAGAAAATGCAAATCTCTCATAATGCCAAAGGTGATGGTCTTTTAGATTATTTCTTTCAAGACCCACTTCCCTGAGGAAAATCAGTGAGACCTGATAACCTAGGAGAAGAACAAGTGTCTCTTATGTTTAAGGGGTGTTTTCCAGTTGCCTGTATCAAGAGGACAGAGCTCAACTCTGCCAGCTTTTTCCAATCATACAAAAAGGGAATATAGAGTAGTTAGAAAGGAGGCTATGGTTGCCAGTCTCTCATCCTCATTAGCTGTATTCCCTGTTGATTGTGAAATCACTGAACCCTCCCATCCCCTAAATCACCTTATCTGTGTGCCACCTCGAACCCCAGTGGCAAGACATTCCTGGCCATACTGCCCAGCTCTTCTTTTTCCCCCACAGATGAGGAGAGGGTGATTGGCTTTGCCTCTGTGGACCTCTCTCCGCTTCTCTCTGGCTTCCAGTTTATCTGTGGCTGGTATAACATCACAGACTTCAGTGGAGAGTGCCAAGGGCAGATAAAAGTTGCTATCTCCCCTTTGGATAATTTGATGCACTTCAAAGAAGAAAGACAAGCAAGACGTGTGGTGGAGACCCCAGGATCACTGGTATGTATCCTGATTCACATCCTTAACCAATAAGGGTTCTACTGAGCAAAACGTGTAAGAAGATAGTTTACCTGTGTTTGGTACTTTCCACTGTACAGAATGCATTTCTGTCTTAAAATGGTGTCATGACCTTTTGGGGTGAAAATGTTTGGAAATTATATGCTGGTGGTGGATACTATTAAGAATATACTGAAAACCACTTAATTGAACACTGTCAAAGTGTAGATTTTATATTACATGAATTAAATCTAAATTTTTACATAAAATTCTTAAACCACATTAAATGAACTTAAAAAAAAAACTTACATTAACATCTTTGGTCTCTTTAAAAAAAATTAGAAGAGAGAATGACAAGAGGGAAACTAATGATAATGAGTATAGACAACTCTTTCAGGGAGTTTAACCATAAAGGAAAAGAGAATTTTCCAGACTACCCCATATAGAGGAGCCCCATCAAGGGAAAGACTGTATTTTCTCATCTCTACATCATGCATGCCTGATCCAGGGCTTGGCACAGTGGGGATGAGTTAATGACTGAATAAATGCATACATGAGAAAATGACATTTTAAATAATGCCTTTATAGGAGGGCCTTATCTTTACATCAACCCTAGTAATCATGAAATAAAAAATAGCACAGCCGGATTGTGTAAAGAAGATATAAGATGTCCATCCAGGAGTTCACAAATTAAGTGGAAGAAACAAAAGCATACATAAAAGTAAAGCAGCTTTTAAAACCAGTCTGATATTGTGATCTGTAAAACAGGAATAATAATAGTATCCACCTCATAAGACTGTGATATTTAAATGAGAAAATGCATATAATTGCTTAGTACAGTATTCAACAGATAGAAAATAGTGAGTTATACAAGTACAATAAATTGTACACATTTATTTATACTGCTTTATTGCAAAAGGATTTGTGGCAGCACATGTGCCATCTTTCCCGTTGCTTCCACAGATCCCAGTGTACAGTGCCTTTGCCTTCCCTGCCTCTCCTGTGTATGCTCCTTTCCCTGGCTGCACCTTGAGACAGGCTCCAGAACAGCCTGCTTACACCTCATCAAAAGAGGTTGATTTCTCCTCTCGTGGGAGGTGAGTGATTTCTTGATGACAGGAGGAAATGGGGTCAGGAGTGGAAGTGTGCAAGCTAGCTTGTCATTTCTCTCTTTCCTTTATTAGAGGAAGAAATGATAGACAGGGAAAGACTCCTGGGCTTCTTTCATAACCCCTGGGAACCTCAAGACAGTATGAAAACCAAATTTTTATAAAACAGGTACTGGAAGTTGTGCTGTCAAAAGGATAGCTTAAGCGCAAGGGACTTTTTTCTCCTCAGAGGCCTTTAATGTTCATCCCTAAAATCAGTCATCAGCTGTGTGAGAAACATATCATGACCTTTCCCCTCCCAAACCTACCTGCCAGGTTATTATGTAAAAAACACCTGGCATACTTGTTTGACCAAACTGACTGTGGATATACATATGGATATTACGGCTAGTGTATATTCCATCCTGTCAGAGGGTGGAATCTAAGACTAAGATTGCTTCTTTCCACCCGACTCTTCTCAGGCCCTAGTGCCATGTGGCACCCCTCTGCCTCCGTCAGTCATTTCATGTCTCTCTCTCCACTTCCAGGAGAAGGCAAGAGATCATGTAGCAGCTACTCCTACAGCAGGAGTTACTAAGACTACTTATTCCAGGAAAGATGCTCTTATACTGCTTAGCCACGCAAAGGCCAATTTCAGTCAGTGAGACAGTCAAAGGAATCTCAAAATAATTACGCTAAGAGAAAAAGCTAGACAAGAGTACATTTGATATTGTGATCTGTAAAACAGGAATAATAATAGTATCCACCTCATAAGACTGTGATATTTAAATGAGAAAATGCATATAATTGCTTAGTACAGTATTCAACAGATAGAAAATAGTGAGTTATACAAGTACAATAAATTGTACACATTTATTTATACTGCTTTATTGCAAAAGGATTTGTGGCAGCACATGTGCCATCTTTCCCGTTGCTTCCACAGATCCCAGTGTACAGTGCCTTTGCCTTCCCTGCCTCTCCTGTGTATGCTCCTTTCCCTGGCTGCACCTTGAGACAGGCTCCAGAACAGCCTGCTTACACCTCATCAAAAGAGGTTGATTTCTCCTCTCGTGGGAGGTGAGTGATTTCTTGATGACAGGAGGAAATGGGGTCAGGAGTGGAAGTGTGCAAGCTAGCTTGTCATTTCTCTCTTTCCTTTATTAGAGGAAGAAATGATAGACAGGGAAAGACTCCTGGGCTTCTTTCATAACCCCTGGGAACCTCAAGACAGTATGAAAACCAAATTTTTATAAAACAGGTACTGGAAGTTGTGCTGTCAAAAGGATAGCTTAAGCGCAAGGGACTTTTTTCTCCTCAGAGGCCTTTAATGTTCATCCCTAAAATCAGTCATCAGCTGTGTGAGAAACATATCATGACCTTTCCCCTCCCAAACCTACCTGCCAGGTTATTATGTAAAAAACACCTGGCATACTTGTTTGACCAAACTGACTGTGGATATACATATGGATATTACGGCTAGTGTATATTCCATCCTGTCAGAGGGTGGAATCTAAGACTAAGATTGCTTCTTTCCACCCGACTCTTCTCAGGCCCTAGTGCCATGTGGCACCCCTCTGCCTCCGTCAGTCATTTCATGTCTCTCTCTCCACTTCCAGGAGAAGGCAAGAGATCATGTAGCAGCTACTCCTACAGCAGGAGTTACTAAGACTACTTATTCCAGGAAAGATGCTCTTATACTGCTTAGCCACGCAAAGGCCAATTTCAGTCAGTGAGACAGTCAAAGGAATCTCAAAATAATTACGCTAAGAGAAAAAAGCTAGACAAGAGTACATTGCGTGTGATTCCATTTGTATAAAATTCTTGAAAGTGTTCACTAATGTATAGAGACAGAAAGCAAATCATTCTATGGCCTTACCACCCTGAACGCGCCGGATCTGGTTTCTGAACTCGGAAACAAAGCAGAATCGGGCCTGGTTAGTACCTGGATGAGAGAAAGCAAATCAGTGGTTGCCTACAGACAAGGCAGGACGATTGAAGCTTGAAAGAGGGAGGAATTATGAAAGACAGGAGGAAACTTAGGAATTACGGATATATTCATTATCTTCATGTGGCAGTGGCTTCCCTAGAGGTACATATGTGCCAAAACACATCATACGGTATACTTTACATATGTGAAGTTTATTGTATATCAATTATACCTCAGTAAAGCAGTGGTTCTCAAACATTTCCACTTCAAAACCCTTTTATGCTCTTAAGAATTACTGGTGACTTCAAAGAGATTTATTTCTGTAAGCTGTAGCTATCAATTTTTGCCATATATAAATTTAAACTGAAAAACATTTTAATTTCTTACAATTTTTTAAAATTAATGACATATAGTTGATTTACAGTATCATGTTAGTTTCAGATGAACAGCATGGTGATTCAGTTTTATATATATATATATATATATATATCTTTTCCATATAAATTATTATTTTCCCTTATAAATTATTATCAAATTATAAGTATAGTTCCTTGTGCTCTACAGTAGGTCCTTGTTGATTATTTATTGATTTATTTATTGGCTGTTCTGGATCTTCGTTGTTGCACACAGCCTTTCTCTAGTTGTGGTGAGTGGAGGGGGCCTCTCTTTGTTGTGGTACACAGGCTTTCTCACTGTGGTAGCTTTTCTTGTTGTGGAGCACAGGTTCTAAGTGCATGGGCTTCAGTGGTTGTGGTACATGGACTTAGTTGCTCCTCGGTATGTGGGATCTTTCTGGACCGGGTTCTGGATCAAGACTAAGGAAAGATGCTCCCTTAGTCATTTCATGTCTCTCTCCACTTCCAGGAGAAGGCAAGAGATCATGTAGCAGCTACTCCTACAGCAGGAGTTACTAAGACTACTTATTCCAGGAAAGATGCTCTTATACTGCTTAGCCACGCAAAGGCCAATTTCAGTCAGTGAGACAGTCAAAGGAATCTCAAAATAATTACGCTAAGAGAAAAAAGCTAGACAAGAGTACATTGCGTGTGATTCCATTTGTATAAAATTCTTGAAAGTGTTCACTAATGTATAGAGACAGAAAGCAAATCATTCTATGGCCTTACCACCCTGAACGCGCCGGATCTGGTTTCTGAACTCGGAAACAAAGCAGAATCGGGCCTGGTTAGTACCTGGATGAGAGAAAGCAAATCAGTGGTTGCCTACAGACAAGGCAGGACGATTGAAGCTTGAAAGAGGGAGGAATTATGAAAGACAGGAGGAAACTTAGGAATTACGGATATATTCATTATCTTCATGTGGCAGTGGCTTCCCTAGAGGTACATATGTGCCAAAACACATCATACGGTATACTTTACATATGTGAAGTTTATTGTATATCAATTATACCTCAGTAAAGCAGTGGTTCTCAAACATTTCCACTTCAAAACCCTTTTATGCTCTTAAGAATTACTGGTGACTTCAAAGAGATTTATTTCTGTAAGCTGTAGCTATCAATTTTTGCCATATATAAATTTAAACTGAAAAACATTTTAATTTCTTACAATTTTTTAAAATTAATGACATATAGTTGATTTACAGTATCATGTTAGTTTCAGATGAACAGCATGGTGATTCAGTTTTATATATATATATATATATATATATCTTTTCCATATAAATTATTATTTTCCCTTATAAATTATTATCAAATGATAAGTATAGTTCCCTGTGCTCTACAGTAGGTCCTTGTTGATTATTTATTGATTTATTTATTGGCTGTTCTGGATCTTCGTTGTTGCACACAGCCTTTCTCTAGTTGTGGTGAGTGGAGGGGGCCTCTCTTTGTTGTGGTACACAGGCTTTCTCACTGTGGTAGCTTTTCTTGTTGTGGAGCACAGGTTCTAAGTGCATGGGCTTCAGTGGTTGTGGTACATGGACTTAGTTGCTCCTCGGTATGTGGGATCTTTCTGGACCGGGGATTGAACTGGTATCTTGCATTGCAAGGCAGATTCTCAACCACTGGATTACCAGTGAGGCCCAGTTTTTTTTTCTTTTTTTTTCCTTGAATTATTTTTAGCCTTGCCATGCAGCATGCAGGATATTAGTTTCGCTATGAGGGATCAAACCCGTGCCCCCTGCATTTGAAGTGCAAACTCCTAACTTCTAGACCACCAGGGAATTCCCAGTTATCTATTTTATACGTAGTAGTGTGTATGTGCTAATCCCAACCTTCCCCCACCCACCCAAACTGAGAGATTTGTAAAACATAAAATGTAAAATTAGCTGTGTTTCTATATGTCAGCAATGACTAATCCAAAATGAAATGGAAAAAAAAGATTCCCTTTACAGTAGCATCAAAAAGAGTGAAATACTTAAGAATAAATTTAACTAAATAAGTACAGAACTTATTCTCTGAAAATTATAAACCATTGTTGAAATAAATTAAAGCTCTAAATAAATGGAAAGATATCCTGTGTTCATGGATTGGAAGACTTAATATTGTAAAAATGGCAGTATTCCCCAAATTGATTTACAGATTCAATACACTCCTTCTGTCATGCAGTCCCTGCTGGATTCCTTATGGAAATGGGCAAGTTAGTCCTCTATAAATATTGCTGTTACTGTTATTTCAGATCTGTGTTTTTGAAAAATCATTGAGGCTGTAAGGTAGAAAAGGGAATGAGTAAGACTGTAGGCAGAATTATTCAGGAGGAAATTGTAATCCAAGCAGTTGAGCCAGTGAAGCCAGAAGTGTGGTGCCAGGGCTGGATTTGCAGTACCATGTCAGGAGGGCGATTTGTTTGTTGTCACAAATGTGTTGTTTTCTTGTCAGTTGGGAATATAGTTTGCCCCCATTTATTCCCAACAGAAGCAGTACCACAAGAAGCCAGGCATCACGCCATGAAGAGCATGTGCAGAACATCCGCCGATTCCACGAATCCCTGCAGCAGGCAGAGGCGATCTTGCCAAGTTACGACAAACCAACCGCATCCCCCTTGTCCTCCCGTACTTCCATTCTGACTTCTCTCAGGTGAGGCTCTCTGCTGAGAAAAGACACAGAAAACCGTAGTGAAGCGTACAGTGAATGGGCGAAAGCAGCCTGCATTACTGCTTTCCCTCAGCTACCACCACTCCGAGCCATTTGCCGAGGCTTTTATGTATGTTAGTGTCAAAGTGGACCTGGAACCTCACAGGATTCCTACACATGAATCTGTCTCAGCTTAGGGCCTTTCATTCCTTCAGGGGCTATCTTATTGGCCCACCTAGAAATGTAGAAACTTTAAATGAGTCCCACCCTCACATCTATGCTAGAAAACCTCATTCTGCTCACTGTCTTTATCCTCACAGCCACTGGATTCTTCCAGACCAGCATCTGTCCTGTTAATGCTTCTCTCTTTCCTAGCTTAGTCAGCATCTGAGCCAAAAAAGCACTGTGAGAATTGAAAGGGCTGTTACAGATCATCTGGACCAGCCCATGGATTACCTAGTAAGAAGTGTGGTACCAAAAAAAAAAAAAAAAAGAAGTGTGGTGCAGAGGAAAGGACTAGGCCCTGGAGTCAGATAGACTTGATTTCCAATCATAGCTTTCCATTCCCAGCAGAGGAGACAGCCATGTTGCCATTATAATTATAATCATACACGTATGATAAGAGTTGCAGATTTCCTGGCCAAGGGTGCATGGAGGAATGAGAAAGATTCTAGGTTGTTCATGGAAAGATATAAACAAGTCACATCTGAACTGTTCTTTAAAAGAGCAAGTCAACAAATATGAAGGGCATTCTAAGGCCCAGGAGTATGAAACAATCATTGAGGCTGTAAGGTAGAAAAGGGAATGAGTAAGACTGTAGGCAGAATTATTCAGGAGGAAATTGTAATCCAAGCAGTTGAGCCAGTGAAGCCAGAAGTGTGGTGCCAGGGCTGGATTTGCAGTACCATGTCAGGAGGCGATTTGTTTGTTGTCACAAATGTGTTGTTTTCTTGTCAGTTGGGAATATAGTTTGCCCCCATTTATTCCCAACAGAAGCAGTACCACAAGAAGCCAGGCATCACGCCATGAAGAGCATGTGCAGAACATCCGCCGATTCCACGAATCCCTGCAGCAGGCAGAGGCGATCTTGCCAAGTTACGACAAACCAACCGCATCCCCCTTGTCCTCCCGTACTTCCATTCTGACTTCTCTCAGGTGAGGCTCTCTGCTGAGAAAAGACACAGAAAACCGTAGTGAAGCGTACAGTGAATGGGCGAAAGCAGCCTGCATTACTGCTTTCCCTCAGCTACCACCACTCCGAGCCATTTGCCGAGGCTTTTATGTATGTTAGTGTCAAAGTGGACCTGGAACCTCACAGGATTCCTACACATGAATCTGTCTCAGCTTAGGGCCTTTCATTCCTTCAGGGGCTATCTTATTGGCCCACCTAGAAATGTAGAAACTTTAAATGAGTCCCACCCTCACATCTATGCTAGAAAACCTCATTCTGCTCACTGTCTTTATCCTCACAGCCACTGGATTCTTCCAGACCAGCATCTGTCCTGTTAATGCTTCTCTCTTTCCTAGCTTAGTCAGCATCTGAGCCAAAAAAGCACTGTGAGAATTGAAAGGGCTGTTACAGATCATCTGGACCAGCCCATGGATTACCTAGTAAGAAGTGTGGTACCAAAAAAAAAAAAAAAAAGAAGTGTGGTGCAGAGGAAAGGACTAGGCCCTGGAGTCAGATAGACTTGATTTCCAATCATAGCTTTCCATTCCCAGCAGAGGAGACAGCCATGTTGCCATTATAATTATAATCATACACGTATGATAAGAGTTGCAGATTTCCTGGCCAAGGGTGCATGGAGGAATGAGAAAGATTCTAGGTTGTTCATGGAAAGATATAAACAAGTCACATCTGAACTGTTCTTTAAAAGAGCAAGTCAACAAATATGAAGGGCATTCTAAGGCCCAGGAGTATGAAACAATAAGCCCAGTTTGGGAAAGAAGTACAGTTAGCATGAAGCTCAGCATAAGATGGAAGGAGCAGGGTCAGTTCTGTGGGAGGCAGATCTTGAAGGGCCTTAAACGTCAGGCTGAGTTTGGACTTACAGAAAGTGATGGGAGGAAGAGAATGCGTAGTTTGACAAAACAAATATTAAAAAGCACTTTATTTAAAAAAAAAAAACCTAATCTATTGTTTGATTTCATAAAACAAGCTCAGAATGAAAGCTTGGGAAAATCCTTTTGTTTTTTTCTGGTAAAATCTTTTTTGATTGGACTGAGCAGTTGTGTTATAGACTGGGAAACTGCTCAGACTTATAAGGAAGTTATATATTCAGATTCTCAGTTTATTTAGTAAGATACTGGAAGCAAGGCAAAACCATCAGCGACTGGATTATTCACACGACACATTTTAGAACCCACTAAGGAAAGAGAAAAAGAGACTCTACCTCGCCCTAGAGCAGTTTCAGCCTCAGCAGTGCTGACATCTGGCCTAGATATGTTGCCTGTGGGGGCCTCTCCTGTGCCTTGTATGGTATTTAGCAGAATCCCTCGTCTCTCTCCACTAAATACTGGTAGCACCCCTCCCCCATTTGTAACAGCCAAAAATATCTCCATAGGTTGCCAGATGTCCCCTTGGGGCTAAAACCTTCAGGCTACAAACCACTGCCCTAGGGGAATGGTTCTCAAAATTTACTGTGTATCAGAACCACGCAAAGGGCAACGGTGATTGCTGGGACCCACCCATAAGTTCCTGATTCAGGAAGTCTAGGATGGGTCCAAGAATTTCCATGTCTGACATCTTTCTCAGGAGATGCTGGTGCCACTACTCCTAGAGCCAGGTTTTGCGAGCTACTGCCATAGACAGATGCTCTGCAAAATAGAGATGAGACAAGATAATGTCATTTTGCATTACTTCTTGGGTTCATGAAGCCCTAAAAGAAGTGTTTCATTTGAGTCACACTAATCCTATGAGACCTGCAGTGTGAGTATTACCAAACATTTTTTACAGATGAGAAAATTGCAGTTTGTTGTTAATAGGTTCTGCACACAGAACCTCAAACAACGGCTGTTGGGTTGATATATTTTCTAAAGCTTCACCAAGTTTCCATGTGTCTTCATGTTCCTGTTACGAGTATTTACCTATGCAGTGTAAACCCAGATATAAACACTTCAGTAAATCCACAGTGATCTGATAAGGTTGCGACCAGTGATAGAATAAGGAAGGATCCGCTTTGTTCTTTCATTCAATTTAGATTTGACTCTGAGCTACACAGACTATTCTTAACAGAAGTATGGAAAGACTTTCTGTTTACTTCACAGGCATTTAGTGTCTGTGTTGTGCCAGTTGTGCCAGGCACATTAAATAGAGAAGTTTGAGATAATTATCTCCTACTACCAGGTGCTCATGGCCTAGTCAGGGAAACTAAACCAAACACATGATGGGAAAACTAAGGGAAATTTTAAGACAGAAGGTTAGATGCCAAGAGTGAAGGAGTTTAAGGAAGAAGGCAAACCACTGATTGGGGGCAGTGGTCTTTGAAAAGGGCAAGTATGAGCTGTACCTTAAAATGTGAATGGGACAGGGACAGAGAAGGAGCGGCTTGAACTCGAGTTCTGGCATGCAGAGGCATGAGGCAGACATGAACCCAGTTGGGACAGAACCCATCTACTATGATGGAAAAAGCTGAAGTCTTGGAGTTTCAGTTTCTTAGAGCTGCATGCTACTACTTAACCTGGACCAATCACTTACATTCTCTTATCCTCATGTTCCTTACTGTGTATCAGAACCACGCAAAGGGCAACGGTGATTGCTGGGACCCACCCATAAGTTCCTGATTCAGGAAGTCTAGGATGGGTCCAAGAATTTCCATGTCTGACATCTTTCTCAGGAGATGCTGGTGCCACTACTCCTAGAGCCAGGTTTTGCGAGCTACTGCCATAGACAGATGCTCTGCAAAATAGAGATGAGACAAGATAATGTCATTTTGCATTACTTCTTGGGTTCATGAAGCCCTAAAAGAAGTGTTTCATTTGAGTCACACTAATCCTATGAGACCTGCAGTGTGAGTATTACCAAACATTTTTTACAGATGAGAAAATTGCAGTTTGTTGTTAATAGGTTCTGCACACAGAACCTCAAACAACGGCTGTTGGGTTGATATATTTTCTAAAGCTTCACCAAGTTTCCATGTGTCTTCATGTTCCTGTTACGAGTATTTACCTATGCAGTGTAAACCCAGATATAAACACTTCAGTAAATCCACAGTGATCTGATAAGGTTGCGACCAGTGATAGAATAAGGAAGGATCCGCTTTGTTCTTTCATTCAATTTAGATTTGACTCTGAGCTACACAGACTATTCTTAACAGAAGTATGGAAAGACTTTCTGTTTACTTCACAGGCATTTAGTGTCTGTGTTGTGCCAGTTGTGCCAGGCACATTAAATAGAGAAGTTTGAGATAATTATCTCCTACTACCAGGTGCTCATGGCCTAGTCAGGGAAACTAAACCAAACACATGATGGGAAAACTAAGGGAAATTTTAAGACAGAAGGTTAGATGCCAAGAGTGAAGGAGTTTAAGGAAGAAGGCAAACCACTGATTGGGGGCAGTGGTCTTTGAAAAGGGCAAGTATGAGCTGTACCTTAAAATGTGAATGGGACAGGGACAGAGAAGGGAGCGGCTTGAACTCGAGTTCTGGCATGCAGAGGCATGAGGCAGACATGAACCCAGTTGGGACAGAACCCATCTACTATGATGGAAAAAGCTGAAGTCTTGGAGTTTCAGTTTCTTAGAGCTGCATGCTACTACTTAACCTGGACCAATCACTTACATTCTCTTATCCTCATGTTCCTTACTTGTAAAACAGTAATTGCTGATCTCACCTGGTTAGATGAGAATTAAGCAAGATAATGGATTTGAAAGCATAAAACAAAATCCTATGCAAGTGAAGATGATAGTGGTTGGTTTGATTTCTCATTGGAATAGTAAGAATGAATGTGGCCTCATTAAAATATTTTTGAATTAAAGATTTTTCAAGTCATTTATTCATGTCTGTTTATCCACTTAGCATTCATTTATTTTTTGCCAAGCACCGTCCTGGGTACAGTAGATAAAAGGAAATCAGCACAGAGTTCACATCACATTAGGGGAAACTGATGTGAAACAAATCATGTGGCTGAAGAGTACAGAAAGAACTGTGAAGCAGAGAGGAGTAGCCCTGAAACCAACTTTGAGGGTCAGGGAAGGCTTGCTTTAAGAGGTTACTTGCTCAAAGGGTCAGGAATGGTTGCTTCTGCTGTTTAGTCGCTAAGTCTTGTCCAACACTTTGGGGCCCCATAAACTGCAGTATTCTAAGAATGGTTATAAGGTAGTAAAGATCAGCGCTAGCCAAGAGTTAAGGAAAGTGAGAACTGAAATGATGGTAAGAATGGTTCCCTGTAAGGACGTAGAATATTTGCTGGACATCAGAAGAGGAATTAACATTAGCCAGACAGAAGAGGGAAAATGTTCTTCGCAGTGGGATTGAAGTCAGTGAAGTATGAATTGGTGGATTGGAGAGAAAGGGACCTTAGTGTTAATACAATAAGCGGACAGATTGTAAGTTCCTAGCTCGAGCGATAGAATGTCAAAGGAACCTAGAAGATGTTCATAGTCCTAGTAAATGACCCTTTTGTCTTCTCCCTTCTTTCGCAGGAGGAATCTGAGTGAGCTAGATCAGATGCAGCAATACTTCAGTCAGAAGCTCACCAAGCCTGTACTTCCCCTCAGCCCTCAGACGCATACTGCCATCTTGCAGTGCCAGGAGAGTCAGACAGACCATCTTCAGCCAGGAGCCAGCAGCTTAGACCCCGAGAGCCAGTGCATCCTGGAGAAATCCAATAACCTGGTGTTGCAAGTCAGCTCCTTAATCACGGGTATGACTCTTGTTGAATTATGATCACTGGGTGCTTATTCAAAAAGCATTTGAATGTGTGCCTTCAGACAAGCCCTTATGATCAATAGACACCACAAGCTGTCAGCCTCTTACTTATTTGCCATCTTCCTGTTGAAAGGAGAGAGTGTGCACAGAGGAAAGAGCATGATACTGAGAGGCTGGAGACCCAAGTCGAGTCCTTGGTGTGTTTCTGGCACAGATGTTCTATTTGAGCATATGCTTTCCCTTCTTGAGCTTCAGTTTCCCCAACCAAAAGAGAGAGAGGATGGCTTAGCTGAGTTCTTCAGTGGAAGTTCATGAACACATGCCACTCTATTTTCCAAAAATTTAAACTATACATTTTGTAAATTTTAATTCTCAAAAGCCAGAAGACTACATTTTTAGCACCCACCCCAGATGATTCTAGTGGCTGGTGGTCCACAATCCACCCTTTCAAAAACCCCTTAAAGTGGTGGTTTGCTCTTTGACTGCATTAAACTTACTGAGGGAGCTTCAAAAAATCCAGATCCCAAACTGCACTACAGGTCAGGTGCATCAGAATCTCTGAGGGTGGGGTGAGGCATCGGGATTTTTTCAGAACTCTCCGTGTAATTCTGTTGTGCAGCCCAGACAGAGACCTCTCTAGAACGAGTATTTCCAACTTGCCTGAGCATTAGAATCACCTGGGGTACTCATTCTGAAGTACAGATTCTTGGGTCCTGCTCTGTCCCACTGAATCAGAGTCTAGGACTAAGGTCTGGAAATCTGTATCAAGCACACCAGGGGATACTGAGAAATCAACTTGATCAACACCTTTAGCCCTCACTGGGTATCATTTTTGCTTAAGCAAAATATGTAGATTCTTCAGAGGATAAATCAGTTGTTTTTTCTCTTTAAAGGGAAAAAAGCCACCGTGGTTGATAACAGGCACAAACCTAATCTCCCAAATATCTAAGCTATTGGCAATCAGGACCACTTAAGTGTACTCTGTATTTGGCTTCCACTTGCTTGGATCAGCCCTTTATTGATCACCAACTATGCCAGTCGTTACTGTGTTACTAGTTCCGTCAGGATTCAGTGGTGGAAGGGACAGCCATCGTCTGTGCTTTCATCAAGCATACATTCTATAGTCAACCGAAGAAGCTGCCCCCCAGAAAGAAAGCATAAGAGCAAAGCAGAGGGAGGCTTGTTTGAGGGGGAGGTGAGAGTGGATAAGGGGAATCCCTTTAAAAGATAATATTAAAAGAGGAGGGCCGGGCTTCCCTGATAGCTCAGTGGTAAAGAATCTGCCTGCCAATGCAGGAGACACAGGTTCAATCCCTGATCCAGGAAGATCCCACATGCTGCAAAGCAACTAAGCCCATGAGCCACAGCTACTGAAGCCCTCGTGCCCTAGAGCCTGTGCTCCACAACAAGAGAAGCCACAGCAACAAGAAGTGTGCTCACCTCAACTAGAGAGTGGACCCATTCCCTGCTACTAGAAAAGAGCCCACCAGCAGCAACAATGACCCAGAATAGCCAAAAATAAAAAATAAAATTATAATAAAAAAATATTTTTTTAAAAAAAGAGGAGCACATAGAGAATCAAAAGGTTAAAGCCAAAGGGCCTTAAGGACAAGCTTGGGGGTTTAATCTTTATTCTGGAAGAAAACAGGGAGTTCTAAGCAAGGAGCGACAAAAGGAGAACTGATTTTCACAAGGAGAGTATGATCAGTGAAAGGAGTTACGGATTGCCTATGCATGTGCTCCACAATGTATGCTCATTCATCTCATGTATTTTTCACCATAGCCCTGTCAAAGGTGTGGTGCTTTATCATGTTGTAAAGATAAGCAGACTCAGGATAGTTTGCTCATAACTATAAGGTTGACAAGTTACAGTAGAGGTTTGAAGCCAGGACTGGCTCTGAAGCCAGTGCTCTTTCCACACACCATACTGCCTCCACTCTCTGTGTAACTCCCTTGCCTTACCATTTGGGTGGTGGGTATTTCCTTACTTTTATAACCAAGTAGAATAGTTCTAACAATTGTCATCAAATAGGTAAATAAGTGGATTCTCATTTTGGTTTTTGATATAGGTAATTACTGAAGTAAATGGAAGCATGAATATGCCCACCAGCTCCCAGGAATTCCTGAGCGTGAGCAGATAGTCTCTACAAGCGTTTCCAAGATGCAGCCACAGCTATAACTAGATTAGATTTTGGTCCTCCGATATTAGAATAAAGTGCTAGAGATTGTACTGCCTTGAATATAGTTTTACTGACTCTTGCGGGAGTGAATTAACTATTATCATTAAGTTTGTTTGAAGTCTGATTACAAGACTCTGAAACTAGAAGCTGGTGTGGGAGAGTTGAGTGGTCTGTGACCATCCTTGTAGTAAGAGTGGTATCTGTTACTGTTCAGATCTGCAGACTCTCACCAGGAATTCTCAAGGATATTTGAGTCCTCACCAAGCCAGGAGTAGAAGCAGAGAAGCTACCACCCTCCCAGATGCTCAGGACACCGTGACCACGCACAAACAGAGCACAAGTCCAGACCTGCCGTTGGCAAGAGCTCCAGATGAGGGCAGGAACTCCCCACCTCCCTCTGCTCTTGAAGAGACTTCAGGTGGAAGAGGAATGCTTCATGAGGCCCTAGGGCACACACTACCTATCACAAGAATGCAGAGCAGTGAGGACTCCAAGGCAGGCCCAGGTTTCAGTGATGAGGACTATGAGGAAGACATCATTGAGCCCAAGACCCTCAATGAGATCACCACTGTGACAGACAAAACTAGCCCATGGTCCAGTTTCATGTCAGATGCAAGTGAGGGCATGAGCCCTGAGCCTGATGAGGTCCCCTCTTGTCCTTCAGAGCCTTTCCCCAGAGAAGAGCTCAAGGTCAGAAGTAGCTTTCTGTCCAGCCCAGAAAGGATTGTCAAAGCCCCTTTGCATAGGCAGAGTTCTCCGAGCCAAAGTACTGTTCCTTGTGAGGATGTGGCCTCCAAGGCTGGGGTGGGAGAGCCTGCCTCAGCAGACCCACAGCTCAGCTCCCATGTGATGCCCTCAGGAGCCCAGCAGAGCAACACTTGTGTTGGATGGCGTTTACCAAAGGCAGATCAGGACCCCAAGCCAGAGTCCCAGGCTAAGAAGGAAGTGGCCTCTGATGAGCTAAGTGACTCTGCTGATAGCTCCGAGAAATGCCCCTTGCCGCCAGCCTCTCAGAGCAGAAGGGAAAACTGTAAGGAGCCACCTATCTCCTGCCCTGACATCAGGCAGAAGCAGACGACCTCTGGGTCAGAGGTGTCCACGAGGCAGAGCCTCCTCCTGTATCCTTTGATGTTTCCCCCAAGTAGCCTCTTAACCATCTCTAAGCATTTTGGATGCTGATGTTTTAGGCTAGCCACATGAGCATGAACAGAACCACCCCCTCAGTGAAATGCACTCAGAGGCACGAGAAGCCCCTTCCTGCTAAAGATTCACCTGTACTGACCAGTTGCTATGATTCTACTATTATCATTAGGCCTCTGAAGCGTAATGCCTTGCACTGGGTTTAGATGTTGGTAGCACATTCATTAGCCTTTCCTAGCCTGACTTATCTGATTAATATTGGGCATTTAACACCTGAAGGCAAAGCTCTGCATCTAAGGTATGAGACTGTTAATTTCAGTTGAAATTTCAGGAAGGGTACAGAGAAAGGGGAAGGGTCCTACCATTGATTGAGTATATACCATGTGCTGGGCACTGTACATACATTCCACGTCCAATTATCACAGACCTTTAAAATCAGTATCATTTGTTTAAAATAATTATTTTGACTACACTGAATCTTAGTTGCAGTATACAGGATCTTTCATTGTAGCATGTGTAATCTAGTTCCCTGACCAGGGTTTGAGCCCAGGCTTCCTGCATTGGGAGTACGGAGTCTTAGCCATTGGACTACCAGAGAAGTCCTTAAAGTCGATATCATTTCTATTTTGCATGTAATGAAACAAAGTCTCAGCGTTATAGTGACTTGTCTAATATTTTTTTTTAATTAAAGTGATGGGGCCAAAGATAGGGTTAGTAGGTGCCCTTTCAATGAACGTGCCCACACACGATGGAGGATGTGGCCTCCAAGGCTGGGGTGGGAGAGCCTGCCTCAGCAGACCCACAGCTCAGCTCCCATGTGATGCCCTCAGGAGCCCAGAGCAACACTTGTGTTGGATGGCGTTTACCAAAGGCAGATCAGGACCCCAAGCCAGAGTCCCAGGCTAAGAAGGAAGTGGCCTCTGATGAGCTAAGTGACTCTGCTGATAGCTCCGAGAAATGCCCCTTGCCGCCAGCCTCTCAGAGCAGAAGGGAAAACTGTAAGGAGCCACCTATCTCCTGCCCTGACATCAGGCAGAAGCAGACGACCTCTGGGTCAGAGGTGTCCACGAGGCAGAGCCTCCTCCTGTATCCTTTGATGTTTCCCCCAAGTAGCCTCTTAACCATCTCTAAGCATTTTGGATGCTGATGTTTTAGGCTAGCCACATGAGCATGAACAGAACCACCCCCTCAGTGAAATGCACTCAGAGGCACGAGAAGCCCCTTCCTGCTAAAGATTCACCTGTACTGACCAGTTGCTATGATTCTACTATTATCATTAGGCCTCTGAAGCGTAATGCCTTGCACTGGGTTTAGATGTTGGTAGCACATTCATTAGCCTTTCCTAGCCTGACTTATCTGATTAATATTGGGCATTTAACACCTGAAGGCAAAGCTCTGCATCTAAGGTATGAGACTGTTAATTTCAGTTGAAATTTCAGGGAAGGGTACAGAGAAAGGGGAAGGGTCCTACCATTGATTGAGTATATACCATGTGCTGGGCACTGTACATACATTCCACGTCCAATTATCACAGACCTTTAAAATCAGTATCATTTGTTTAAAATAATTATTTTGACTACACTGAATCTTAGTTGCAGTATACAGGATCTTTCATTGTAGCATGTGTAATCTAGTTCCCTGACCAGGGTTTGAGCCCAGGCTTCCTGCATTGGGAGTACGGAGTCTTAGCCATTGGACTACCAGAGAAGTCCTTAAAGTCGATATCATTTCTATTTTGCATGTAATGAAACAAAGTCTCAGCGTTATAGTGACTTGTCTAATATTTTTTTTTAATTAAAGTGATGGGGCCAAAGATAGGGTAAGTAGGTGCCATTAAAATGATCTTGCCCACACACGATGGCAGTGTTGGTGAGAAGTGTATCTCACACGCTCTCTCTTCCTCCTTTGAAAAGCAGATGGGCATGGTATGGGGAAAGGAGACCACTTAGGACCATCGGTAGCCCTCACACCCATAGCTTGACCAGCTGATCAGATCAGCTCACCTGATGCCCAGTGACAAGCAGGGCTTATCACACAGCCGGTGGGGAAACAGGATGCCTTTGTAGTGCTTTGCAGTGCTTTCTCTACTGGAAGTCAGTTGACCTGGCTTCAACACATGAAGACCCAGCTCTTTTACTTGTGAAACTTCAAACAAAACAGTTTAATCTTTGTGAGCCTCGGTTTCTTTACCTATAAGATGGAAGTAATCCTTTCCAGACTATATACTCCCCAGGAGGTCAAAGACCTTGTCTTTCTCTGTGTCTCCAGACACTGCACACAGAAAAGGTCAGTAAATTTAGATTAAAATGAACTATCAGTTTCCCAGAATTCTTGAGAAAATCAAATGAGTGGGAGCATTTGTACATACCACATAGGTGTGATTCTTGATGCAAGACGGAAATCTGAGGGTAGGGAGTATGGGATCAGAAGAGACTTAAAGTGTGAAGTAGCTGGAGGCTGAGCACTGAGAGCAGGCTGCTGGCCTCGTTCACCCTGGCTTCTGATGCTTCTGCCTCTGCAGTCAGTTTAGGTGTGCCCAGAATTTATGGTCAGTGGAGGAGTGGTCATGTGTGCCCAGGTCTAAGGGTACAGCTTTAATTAAGCCTTTGCCAACTATTCATTCCTTCAAAAAGTAAGTATTGCCAGGCCCTACACTGTGGCATGGGGACAGAGGTTTGACTCAAGCCTTACCTCAAGAAAGTCTGACCTAAAGCCAAAACTGCTTTATGATGAGGGGGAGGAATTAGGATTATATAGGGGCAGGGATGAGAAGAAAGCAGAAAGTATGACTTAGAGATTTCTGTCACAAGTAGGTCATTCACCAGGTAGAGAACAGCACACAGGTGGAGGGGAGAGGCAGATATGCATTTTGCAAAGTGGCCTGTGAGAGGAGGACCTGCAGGCCTGGAGTGCAGGGTAAGCTCCGCTATAAAGGTAGGTGTCACTCAAGATAGACAGACGAGGACAGCAGGGAGTGGGAAGGGAGAGCCTCCCAGAAGAGCCCTGAGGCTTACCAGCACGTGAGGGTAGGAGGTAGGGTGGGGGGAGCAGGGCTGGTCAGAGACGTGGCAGCAGTTTTGGGAAGTGGTAGTCAGCAACCTGAGGCTTAGGGCAGGTCCAGCAGCAAGTGGCCTGACGTATTTGCTGGCTTTTATGTTAGGAGGACAGTGCAGAGGTGGGGTGAAAAGCAGATTTAAGTGGGGGAAGGAACCGGTGGTAACTTTTCTCCCTCAACTGGGAAGACAGAACAGCTCCCATGTGCTGAGTACTTGCTCTGTATCAGGCGACATTCTAAGTACTTTGCATGTATAATGTCATTTAATCCTCAAAACAAAAGGTATAATTACTCTATCTATCTTAAAGGTTAAGGAACAGGCACAAAATGTGAGCTTCCCTGAAGTTACCTTCTCGTACATGACAGGTTACTGCTGGAGCAGGACCCTTAGAAAGGCAGTTGGTGCTGGGCTGAGAAGGGGAGCTCCGTGTTTCAGACAGCCTGGACCCCTCACAGCGAAGCTGTTCTTCCCACAGTATCAGCTGACTATCAGGCAGAGTCCCCAGCAGTCCAGAGCAGCAACAGCAGAGACCCTGCCTCACCAAGGGCTCTGAGGAAGGCTGAGCTCAAAGGGCTCTTTCCCATCAGGGTCCTGACTCCACCCACCCCACCCTGCAGAAGAATCAGGGACTTGAACCAAAGCAGGAAATGATGCATTTCATTCATTCAGTAGAAACTTATTAAACAGTTATTGTGTCCCAGGTACTATGCTAAGTGACTGTAGTATGAAAAAGAGGTCATATTAGTCCATCTCGAGTTGAAAAGTCTAGCATTAGAACAATGATAGACCCGTTTGCATCAGAACCACACCTAGCTAATTAAACAGAAACAAACATGTGGACCATCAAAATAGTCCCTCATGGGAATTCTCTGCGTCCAGTGGTTTCAGTCACCAGGTAGAGAACAGCACACAGGTGGAGGGGAGAGGCAGATATGCATTTTGCAAAGTGGCCTGTGAGAGGAGGACCTGCAGGCCTGGAGTGCAGGGTAAGCTCCGCTATAAAGGTAGGTGTCACTCAAGATAGACAGACGAGGACAGCAGGGAGTGGGAAGGGAGAGCCTCCCAGAAGAGCCCTGAGGCTTACCAGCACGTGAGGGTAGGAGGTAGGGTGGGGGGAGCAGGGCTGGTCAGAGACGTGGCAGCAGTTTTGGGAAGTGGTAGTCAGCAACCTGAGGCTTAGGGCAGGTCCAGCAGCAAGTGGCCTGACGTATTTGCTGGCTTTTATGTTAGGAGGACAGTGCAGAGGTGGGGTGAAAAGCAGATTTAAGTGGGGGAAGGAACCGGTGGTAACTTTTCTCCCTCAACTGGGAAGACAGAACAGCTCCCATGTGCTGAGTACTTGCTCTGTATCAGGCGACATTCTAAGTACTTTGCATGTATAATGTCATTTAATCCTCAAAACAAAAGGTATAATTACTCTATCTATCTTAAAGGTTAAGGAACAGGCACAAAATGTGAGCTTCCCTGAAGTTACCTTCTCGTACATGACAGGTTACTGCTGGAGCAGGACCCTTAGAAAGGCAGTTGGTGCTGGGCTGAGAAGGGGAGCTCCGTGTTTCAGACAGCCTGGACCCCTCACAGCGAAGCTGTTCTTCCCACAGTATCAGCTGACTATCAGGCAGAGTCCCCAGCAGTCCAGAGCAGCAACAGCAGAGACCCTGCCTCACCAAGGGCTCTGAGGAAGGCTGAGCTCAAAGGGCTCTTTCCCATCAGGGTCCTGACTCCACCCACCCCACCCTGCAGAAGAATCAGGGACTTGAACCAAAGCAGGAAATGATGCATTTCATTCATTCAGTAGAAACTTATTAAACAGTTATTGTGTCCCAGGTACTATGCTAAGTGACTGTAGTATGAAAAAGAGGTCATATTAGTCCATCTCGAGTTGAAAAGTCTAGCATTAGAACAATGATAGACCCGTTTGCATCAGAACCACACCTAGCTAATTAAACAGAAACAAACATGTGGACCATCAAAATAGTCCCCTCATGGGAATTCTCTGGCAGTCCAGTGGTTTCAGTCCTATGACCCAAGTTCAATCTCTAGTCAGGGAACTAAGATCCAGCAAGCCTCGAGAAGAGGCAAAAAAAAAAGTTCCCTCCCAAACTGAATCAGTGCTTTGATTAAACAAATAGCACTGGCTACCTCCAGGTAACAGAGAAGTACAAATACAGTACCTGCCTCCTAGGACTCCTGCACAAGTGGTCTCCTGTGCCTGCTAGGCAGAGCTGTTTCTGCATGTGAGCATAGAACACCCAGCAGGACAGGCCTGCCTTCAGTGCTCAGCACCACCTTCTGGCCTAAGACACTTCCTGGAGCCACCTTCCCACTCCCACCCTGTCAGGTTCTGACCAGCAGGCCCTCAGCAGGTACCATCCAGTTCTTGCTACTGCCAGCCTCATGCAGGCTCTAGCGAGGTACTGAGATGACTGAAGGAAGTACAGCGCCTCTGACTTTGAGAAAGCTTAGGGAATATTGAGGGAGACCAAATGAGAATCATGTCAGACTAAATAAGCATTAGCCTCTGTTTTCAGACCGCACTCTGGACTATGATTTAGAGGAGGCTTCGTGGAGAAGGTGGGATTTGAACTGACATGTCAAGTATAAACTGAACTGTTAGGAATTGGCAGTGCTTTTTAGGCAGAGGGGAACCACTTCAAAGGGTTTACGGACAGGAGCAAGTTGGGTGGGGGTGGGGGATTGAGGGTGGTTGAGGTCAGAGGATACGCTGGTCTTGGGATGATTTCCAAGTACTTGTGTCCCTTGACTACCTTTACAGACCAGAGCCCATTGTGGTGCCCAACTTCTTTCTACCTCCCAGCAGCTAGAGGCCTCCCTGCGGATGCTTTCTGTCTCTACAGCTCTGCCACCAGCAGCCATAACCGATCAGGTAAGAGGACACCTGGCCAACCTCCTGTTTCCTGTATAGTCATCGTCTCTTCCAAGAAAGTGTACACTGGCCACTCTCCTGGAAAGGCGGTCACAGTGGTCACTCTCCAACTTGTACCGAGCTTATCCTGTGGCCCAGCAGTAGGTCAGGAAAGTAGGTAATGATAGACCCGCATCCATCAAAAAAATAAAAGTCCCCTCATGGGAATTCTCTGGCAGTCCAGTGGTTTCAGTCATATGACCCAAGTTCAATCTCTAGTCAGGGAACTAAGATCCAGCAAGCCTCGAGAAGAGGCAAAAAAAAAAGTTCCCTCCCAAACTGAATCAGTGCTTTGATTAAACAAATAGCACTGGCTACCTCCAGGTAACAGAGAAGTACAAATACAGTACCTGCCTCCTAGGACTCCTGCACAAGTGGTCTCCTGTGCCTGCTAGGCAGAGCTGTTTCTGCATGTGAGCATAGAACACCCAGCAGGACAGGCCTGCCTTCAGTGCTCAGCACCACCTTCTGGCCTAAGACACTTCCTGGAGCCACCTTCCCACTCCCACCCTGTCAGGTTCTGACCAGCAGGCCCTCAGCAGGTACCATCCAGTTCTTGCTACTGCCAGCCTCATGCAGGCTCTAGCGAGGTACTGAGATGACTGAAGGAAGTACAGCGCCTCTGACTTTGAGAAAGCTTAGGGAATATTGAGGGAGACCAAATGAGAATCATGTCAGACTAAATAAGCATTAGCCTCTGTTTTCAGACCGCACTCTGGACTATGATTTAGAGGAGGCTTCGTGGAGAAGGTGGGATTTGAACTGACATGTCAAGTATAAACTGAACTGTTAGGAATTGGCAGTGCTTTTTAGGCAGAGGGGAACCACTTCAAAGGGTTTACGGACAGGAGCAAGTTGGGTGGGGGTGGGGGATTGAGGGTGGTTGAGGTCAGAGGATACGCTGGTCTTGGGATGATTTCCAAGTACTTGTGTCCCTTGACTACCTTTACAGACCAGAGCCCATTGTGGTGCCCAACTTCTTTCTACCTCCCCAGCAGCTAGAGGCCTCCCTGCGGATGCTTTCTGTCTCTACAGCTCTGCCACCAGCAGCCATAACCGATCAGGTAAGAGGACACCTGGCCAACCTCCTGTTTCCTGTAGAGTCATCGTCTCTTCCAAGAAAGTGTACACTGGCCACTCTCCTGGAAAGGCGGTCACAGTGGTCACTCTCCAACTTGTACCGAGCTTATCCTGTGGGCCCAGCAGTAGAGGGGCTCAGGGAAAGTGAGGAAGAGCAGGGGTGTAAAGAGCAAGGGCATCGTCAGCTGAGATGACAGGAGACTCAGCCAGAAGCGCGAAAACAGGACTCAGCTGAAATTCTGAGTGCCGTGGACGCTCCAGCTCAGCCAAGGCAGGTTTGAATGGAGGAAGCTTCAAGCAGGAGAGGCAGAGACCATGGCAGATGAGTGTTACACCCAGTTGTTTACAAAATACCTCGTAACTATTCATCATGCAGCCAAGTCAGAACCTTGGTACAAAGCCTAGCTGTCCTCATTTCTGCCTTGGCACAGCACCTCACCTTTCTAATATCTGTTTCCCTAAATCATTCCACAGGTATTGACTGAGAACCTGTGCTGTATCAGGCGTTGTACTAGGTGCTGAGCATACAGTAGTAAATAAGGCAGATGCTCTGTCTTAATGGAGTACAAACTATAAACAAAAAATAATTTACAAATTATCACGAGTACTAGATGCTCACAGAACAGACTGTCTGAAGAGGCAGTGTTTTAAGCCAAAACTGATGATCCTATTGGTGTTGGCCAGGTTCCCCACGCTGTTTGAAGCACATTATGTTAGCTCCTTTAATTCAGCAACCTGATGAAGTATATCCTGTGTCTCTGTTTTAAAAACCAAGGCACAAAAAGGTTAAACAACTTGCCTCACACAAGGAGTGAAGTGGTAGAACTAGAATTGGAACCCAAACAGTCTGGTTTCAGAATCTGTTTCTAACTACTCTACTCTGCTGAGGAGCAGAAACAAACCCCTGCTTCATGGAGCTTTTATTTTTAATGCCCCTTTTTATTTGTAATGCCCCAATATGGAAGAGCATATGAAATTTTGGAGTAAATTTTTGTTGGTTGTACAGTCACAGTGGTTAAGGTTATCTCACCTATAGTCCAGTGAAGACTTTTTTGATTTAATGTTTATTTTGTATTGGAGTATAATTGACTTAAAATGTTGTTTCAGGTATACAGCAAACTGAGTCAGTTATATATATATAAATATATCCATTTTTCAGATTCTTTTTCCATATAGGTTATTACAGAATACTGAATAGAGTTCCCTGTGCTATACAGTAGATTCTTTTTTTTTTTTTTTTTTTATTTATTTATTTATTTATTTTGGGCGGGGGTCGGGTTGGGGAGGGAGGGGAGCGGGCGGGCCACTTCTATTGGTCTTTCATTTCTCTGTTTTCATCCGTCTTTGTTCTTTGGCTTCTGCGGGCCTCCCATCGCGGTGGCGTCTGTTGTCGCAGAGCGCCGGCTCTGGGCGCATGCGCTCCAGAGCTCCGGCTCGGCGATTGGACACATCAGTCCAGTCACTCCGGGGCACGTGGGATCTTCCCAGGCCAGGGCTCGAACCGGTGCCCCTTGCACTGCAAGGCGGTGTCCTTATCCACTGGACCACCAGGGGAAGCCCTACAGTAGATTCTTGTTGATTATCTGTTTTATATATATTAACAGTAGTGTGTATATGTTATTCCATACTCCCAATTTACCCCTTCCCCCCAACCTTTCTTCTTTGAGAATCATATTTGTTTTTGAAATCTGTGAATCTGTTTGGTAAATAAGTTCATTTGTATCATTTTTTTAGATTCCACATATAAGTGAATCATATGGTATTTGTCTTTAACTTATTTCACTTAGAATGATCATCTTTAGATACACTCATATTGCTGCACATGACACTATTTCATTGTTTTCTATGGCTGAGTAATATTCCATTGAATAGATGTACAATATCTTCTTTATCTGTTACTCTTTCAGTGGATATTTTGGTTGCTTCCGTGTCTTGGATATTGTAAGTAGCACTGCAGTGAACATTGGAGTGCATGTATCCTTCTGGATTATGGTTTTGCTTGGACATAAGCCTAGGAATAGGATTGCTGGATCATGTGGTAGCTCTGTTTTTAGTTTTTGAGAAACATCCATACTCTTCCATAGTGGCTGTACCAAATTTACGTTCTCACCAACATTGCAGGAGGGTTCCCTTTTCTCCACACCCTCTCAGGCATTTATTGTTTGCAGACTTTTTGATGATGGACATTCCGACCAGTGTGAGGTGATACCTCATTGTGGTTTTGATTTGCATTTCTCTAATAACCAGCGATGTTGAATATCTTTTCACGTGATTTTTGGCCCATTTATTGTTTGCAGACTTTTTGATGATGGACATTCCGACCAGTGTGAGGTGATACCTCATTGTGGTTTTGATTTGCATTTCTCTAATAACCAGCGATGTTGAATATCTTTTCACGTGATTTTTGGCCATCTATATATGTTCTTTGGCGAAATGTCTATTTAGATCCTCTGCATTTTTTTTTAGTTTTTTTTTTTTTTAAGAGTTTTGTTGTTTACTGCTGAACACCAGCATGAATCAGCCATAGGTACACATATGTCCCCTCCCTCTTGAACTTACCTCCCATCCCCCTCATCTCACCCCTCTAGGTTGTTACGGAGCCCCTGTTTGAGTTCCCTCAATCTTACAGCAAATTCCCATTGGTTATCTATTTTACATATGGTAATGTAAGTTTCCATATTACTCTTTCCATACATCTCACCTACTCCTCCCTGATGTCCATAAGTCTGTTCTCTGTATCTGTTTCTACATTGCTGCCCTGCATACACATTCATCAGTAGCATCTTTCTAGATTCCATATATATGTGTTAGTATACAATAGTTATCTTTCTCTTTCTGACTTCACTATGTATAATAGGCTGTAGGTTCATCCACCTCATTAGAACTGACTCAAATGCATTCCCTTTTATGACTGAGTAATAAATTCTATTGTATATTTGTACCACAGCTTCTTTATCCATTCATCTGTCAGTGGACATCTAGGTTGCTTCAATGTTCTAGCTATTGTAAATAGTGCTGCAGTGAACAGTGGGGTACATGTGTCTTTTCAATTTTGGTTTCCTCAGGGTATATGCCTAGTGGTGGAATTGCTGGGTCATATGGTGGTTTTATTCCTAGTTTTTTAAGGAATCTACGTACTCTCTTCCATAGCGTCTTCCAATTTACATTCCCACCAGCAGTGCAAGAGAGTTCCTTTTCTCCATACTTTCTCTAGCATTTATTGTTTTTAGACTTTGATGATGGCCATTCTGACTGATGTAAGGTGATATTGTAGTTTTGATTTGCGTTTCTCTAATAATGAGTGATGTTGAGCATCCTCATGTGTTTTTTTTGGCCATCCATGTGTATGTCTTTTTTGGAGAGATGTCTGTTTAGGTCTTTTTCCTATTTTTTGATTAGGTTGTTTTTTATCTTGAGCTGCATGAGCTGTTGTAGGTTTTAGAGATTAATCCCTTGTCAATTGGTTCATTTGCAAATACTTTCTCCCATTCTGTGAGTTGTCTTTTCATTTTGATGTGCAAAAGCTTTTAACTTTAGTTAGGTCTCATTTGTTTATTTTTATTTTCATAGGAGGTGGATAGTGGAGCTTTGGAAAAAAACAGTTTGGAGAATAATACATGCTGTGAGCAAAATGTATTAGCTTATTTGTTAATTATAATAGCTAACTCCTAGTTAGTGCTTCGTATGCACTAGACGTTATTCTAAGCACTTTACATGTATAAACCTATTTAATTCTCCCAAGAAATCAGCAAGAGAGGTACTGTTGTTGTCCCCTACTTAATAGATGAGAAAACGAAGACTCCCATACAGACCTTCCCACACAGGCCCACAGAGTATTGTAGTGTTTATTCTGTAGAAACTGAGACACATAGGTTAAGTAGGTTGTCACCTTCCAGGGTCTCCTAACCAGTAGATAGAAACGTATGACTCCAAACTCTATGCTTGCCACTGCACCACTTTAAAATCATGACACTTGTCTTACAGTGTATTTTTCTAGCTAATTTGCCTTCTTTCTATAGGTTTCCTTTTGCAGTTAACATTTGAACATTGTTTATGGTCTTCCAGAGCCTACTTTGATGACAGATGGAGTCAGTCCAGAAGTATCCTGGGAGCCTAGGGGTATAGTCTTAAGAGAAGCTGTAAAATGTCCATTCTTTTACTGGTTTCCTTCCCCAACTTCTCCCTCTTCCCCAGCACTTATTTGGCACGTGGATCAGTCTTAAGTTCCCATGCATCTCAGTTTTTATCAGATTTGTATTCCTGCCCTAGAGGAGGAGAGATGCCAGTCCCCACCAGGAGCTCTGCATTTCTGTGGCCTTATTTCTAGCCTGGTTCAGGTCACTGGTTCATCTCCTGCTCTTTCTCCATACTTTCTCTAGCATTTATTGTTTTTAGACTTTGATGATGGCCATTCTGACTGATGTAAGGTGATATTGTAGTTTTGATTTGCGTTTCTCTAATAATGAGTGATGTTGAGCATCCTCATGTGTTTTTTTTGGCCATCCATGTGTATGTCTTTTTTGGAGAGATGTCTGTTTAGGTCTTTTTCCTATTTTTTGATTAGGTTGTTTTTTATCTTGAGCTGCATGAGCTGTTGTAGGTTTTAGAGATTAATCCCTTGTCAATTGGTTCATTTGCAAATACTTTCTCCCATTCTGTGAGTTGTCTTTTCATTTTGATGTGCAAAAGCTTTTAACTTTAGTTAGGTCTCATTTGTTTATTTTTATTTTCATAGGAGGTGGATAGTGGAGCTTTGGAAAAAAACAGTTTGGAGAATAATACATGCTGTGAGCAAAATGTATTAGCTTATTTGTTAATTATAATAGCTAACTCCTAGTTAGTGCTTCGTATGCACTAGACGTTATTCTAAGCACTTTACATGTATAAACCTATTTAATTCTCCCAAGAAATCAGCAAGAGAGGTACTGTTGTTGTCCCCTACTTAATAGATGAGAAAACGAAGACTCCCATACAGACCTTCCCACACAGGCCCACAGAGTATTGTAGTGTTTATTCTGTAGAAACTGAGACACATAGGTTAAGTAGGTTGTCACCTTCCAGGGTCTCCTAACCAGTAGATAGAAACGTATGACTCCAAACTCTATGCTTGCCACTGCACCACTTTAAAATCATGACACTTGTCTTACAGTGTATTTTTCTAGCTAATTTGCCTTCTTTCTATAGGTTTCCTTTTGCAGTTAACATTTGAACATTGTTTATGGTCTTCCAGAGCCTACTTTGATGACAGATGGAGTCAGTCCAGAAGTATCCTGGGAGCCTAGGGGTATAGTCTTAAGAGAAGCTGTAAAATGTCCATTCTTTTACTGGTTTCCTTCCCCAACTTCTCCCTCTTCCCCAGCACTTATTTGGCACGTGGATCAGTCTTAAGTTCCCATGCATCTCAGTTTTTATCAGATTTGTATTCCTGCCCTAGAGGAGGAGAGATGCCAGTCCCCACCAGGAGCTCTGCATTTCTGTGGCCTTATTTCTAGCCTGGTTCAGGTCACTGGTTCATCTCCCTGCTCTGCATCTCCCCTTGTGTGTCCTATGTATACACATCAGTACTTATGCTAAGGTAGCAGGGTCGCGTCCAGCACCAAGCATAAACTTTTGACCAAGATGCCTATGAAGTGAAATAATGAATCTTAGTAATGTTGGACAAGTGACTTGACCTTTCTGACTCTTTTTTTAAGAGTCAGATGTTTAAGTAACATCAGGTTAATATAATTCTTACCTAATAAGAGAATGACAAGAACTACCCTAGAGGAAAAAAGCAGACACTGTTAGTTTCCTTTCCCTCTTCCTCTCCCAGCCAAGTGGGTGAAATGTCACTGTGTCGTGCCCCATAGGAAGGGAGGCCTGTGAGTCACTGTGTCCAAGTCAGTAAGAACTACTGTTCCTGCTTTTGTGTTTGTGCCTTCATGATGCTCCACCTCCTTCCTGGGGAACTTATTGTCTTCGCTCTATTAAACATAAATACAAAGGGTAGGAAGGGTAAGATTTAAGAGTGTTTAGTGCAGTTAAAGTGCAAGTCTAGTTCTGAGAAGATAAGTCTTACACACTTGGCAGCCTTTTTTCATTGTTGCTTGTTTTTGGCTGTGTTGGATCTCTGTTGCTGCACCGGCTTTCTCTAGTTGTGGTGCACAGGCTTCTCATAGCAGTGGTTTCTTCTGTTGCTGAGCCATGGGCTCTAACCAGTATAGCGTACTAAATCATGCTTGCCACTGCACCACTTTAAAATCATGACACTTGTCTTACAGTGTATTTTTCTAGCTAATTTGCCTTCTTTCTATAGGTTTCCTTTTGCAGTTAACATTTGAACATTGTTTATGGTCTTCCAGAGCCTACTTTGATGACAGATGGAGTCAGTCCAGAAGTATCCTGGGAGCCTAGGGGTATAGTCTTAAGAGAAGCTGTAAAATGTCCATTCTTTTACTGGTTTCCTTCCCCAACTTCTCCCTCTTCCCCAGCACTTATTTGGCACGTGGATCAGTCTTAAGTTCCCATGCATCTCAGTTTTTATCAGATTTGTATTCCTGCCCTAGAGGAGGAGAGATGCCAGTCCCCACCAGGAGCTCTGCATTTCTGTGGCCTTATTTCTAGCCTGGTTCAGGTCACTGGTTCATCTCCCTGCTCTGCATCTCCCCTTGTGTGTCCTATGTATACACATCAGTACTTATGCTAAGGTAGCAGGGTCGCGTCCAGCACCAAGCATAAACTTTTGACCAAGATGCCTATGAAGTGAAATAATGAATCTTAGTAATGTTGGACAAGTGACTTGACCTTTCTGACTCTTTTTTTAAGAGTCAGATGTTTAAGTAACATCAGGTTAATATAATTCTTACCTAATAAGAGAATGACAAGAACTACCCTAGAGGAAAAAAGCAGACACTGTTAGTTTCCTTTCCCTCTTCCTCTCCCAGCCAAGTGGGTGAAATGTCACTGTGTCGTGCCCCATAGGAAGGGAGGCCTGTGAGTCACTGTGTCCAAGTCAGTAAGAACTACTGTTCCTGCTTTTGTGTTTGTGCCTTCATGATGCTCCACCTCCTTCCTGGGGAACTTATTGTCTTCGCTCTATTAAACATAAATACAAAGGGTAGGAAGGGTAAGATTTAAGAGTGTTTAGTGCAGTTAAAGTGCAAGTCTAGTTCTGAGAAGATAAGTCTTACACACTTGGCAGCCTTTTTTCATTGTTGCTTGTTTTTGGCTGTGTTGGATCTCTGTTGCTGCACCGGCTTTCTCTAGTTGTGGTGCACAGGCTTCTCATAGCAGTGGTTTCTTCTGTTGCTGAGCCATGGGCTCTTGCGTGCATGGGCTCAATAGTTGTGGCACCAAGGCTTAAGTTGTCCCAAGGCATGTGGAATCTTCCCAGACCCAGGGGTCCCTGAATTGGCAAGTCGATTCTTAACCACTGAACCACCAGGGAAGTCTGCCTTTTTTTCTCTATCACAGCAAAACTCCACTGTTTGCTGCCCTCAGAACACCTGTCTCCTCAGGACCTCATCCTGCGTCCTAGTTAGGGTAGGCAATCATCACACACAGTTATCTTATTTTCAGCACTGAAAGTCCCACCACCCAGGAAACATCAGTGTGTTGCTTGTCCTCACTGGTTATGAGCCTCTCTCACTACTTGATATGTTTGTAGGAGCATATTTTCTGCGTCTTATGCTCTTGGCTTCATTCCTTCTTTATACACTGGTCTCAGTCTATTATCAGTTTCCTTCAACATGAAGAACTTCCTTCAGAATTCCATGTAGTGCAGAACTATTGGGAATTGATGCTTTTAGCATTAATAGACTGAATATATATTTTGCCTTTATTATTCAAACTTTTTTTTCTACTGGGTATAGAACTTGAATTGTGTTTAACATTGTATTTATTTATTTTGGGCCACTCACGGGATCTTAATTCAGTTCCCTGGACAGGACTGAACCCAGGCCGTCAGCATTGAAAGCTCTGATCCTAACCATTGGACACCAGGGAATTCCCTGTTTGAGCATTTAGAGCTATCACTCCACATTCTACTGATTTCCATTGTTTCTGATGGGAAGCAGCTATCATTATTGTTGCTCCAAATGTTATGTGACCTTTATTCTTGTGCTGCTTTTAAGACTTTTCTCTCTAGTTTTCGAGTTTGACTACAACCATTCATAGTTGAGTTGAGAGGCACGGGATAGGATGAGGAGGAAGAGCACATAGGTTTCTTCAGCAGTATGAACAATACTTTAGTTCTTAAGTTGGATTGTGGATTTATAGATGTTCATTTTTATCATGCTTCATAATTTACATATACTACATATTCTTTGGTATGATACACAATGAAATCACAAAATCTTATGTAATTTAAATTTCAAGAATGATTGTGAGTTTCCCAGTCGTGTCTGACTCTCTGCGACACCATGATCTATAGCCTGCCAGACTCCTCTGTCCATGGAATTCTCCAAGCACGAGCACTGGAGTGGGTTGCCATTTCCTTCTCTAGTCAGAGTGATTGAATGCAGACAAAATGAAGACACCAACTTCTTCCATTGATCTGGCTGTGAATATGGCTCAGGAGTTCAAAGTAGTGAGTACAGTAGTATCTGAGTTGAGAAGTTTTTTTTGATTTTTCTTTTTTTGGATTTTTCTTTTAATTGTGGCCTCTTTTATTGTTTATTTATTTATTTATTTATTTTCATCCATCTTTATTCTTTGGCCAGCGCGGGCCTCCCATTGCAGTGACCTCTCTCGTTGCACAGTGCCGGCTGTGGGCTCATGCGCTACAGAGCGCTGGCTCGTAACTGGACACACTGGTCCAGCCGCTCCACAGCACGTGGCATCCTCCTAGGCCAGGGATCAAATCGGTGCCCCTTGCACTGCAAGGTGGACTCTTTACCCACTGGACCACCAGGGAAGCCCTGTTTTTTTGGATTTTTTCTTTTTATATAGATATATATGAGAAAGGCTACAGCTTTTTTTTTTTTTCTTTTCTGTGCACCATTACAATGGCCAGTAGAGAAAGGGAGAGGAGGAACATGCAGGAGAGGGAAAAGGTAGAGACTAGTCCCTGGGTCAGAGAGGGCATGGGATCCAGAGGACAGTGGTTTAGCCTTTTGAGAAGAAATAGAAAACTCATGCTGCAGCATCCAGGCATGCAGTGGAGGCCAGGAGCCTTATCCTGTATTCCCAGCTTGAGGAGTCTATCTATTTTGCCTCTTTCTAAGGCCCCGAAAGCAGAAGAGCACTCATTTTGAGAGGCTGCTGGGCTCTTCTCAGCTAGTGTCTTGGGACAGCCGACCTGTAGCTCACCAGGCTTCACAAGATCTAGGGAAAGCCCAGTTCTTCATCCACACTGAAACAGTGCACCTGAACCCAGGAATGTCCCAGTCTCCACTGCCAGCACTTGTGAAACAGGTGTTTTCCCCTCTGACCCTCTGAGTATAGTGGGTTCTCTGTGTGACCTTTATCAAATCTTACCTTTCTGAGTCTGTGTCATCTGTCAGATAGGGTTATCGGGCCTGAAAGCCTGGTTGTACTGAAGAGCACCAGGTGTCGCACAGACAGAGTAGAGGCCTGCTCTCAATCCTCCTTCCTCATGACTGTTTTATATTCTGGTTGTCACCTTTTCAAGAAGCAAAAGAGGGAGAAGGATGGCGGGTCTTGCAGGACCATACTACAGCCATCTAGCAGCACATTTGAAATTATTGTGTTGGCCAAAAGGTTCATGTGGGTTTTTCTGAACAACGTTATGAGAAGACCCACATGGACCTGTTGGCTAACCCAGTACTTATGAATCAGTCAGCCTCTGCTGTTTCTGCTTTCTCTCCCCTCTGTGATAAAGTGACTCTTCACAGGACAGCTCCCTGGTTTTTATGTATAGTTAGCTCTGATTCTGTTTGCTTAACAGCCAGGGACAAACTAACTCTATCAAGTTCCCTAAAAGGGACATAAAGGGTCCAGCAGCACTAATGTACATGTCGTTTTCCCTAGACTTACGTCTTCTGCTCTTGTAGATGTGTCTTTGGGAAAATCTCAGTCACTTCAGTTGTTATCACAGCTTGATGACTCGAATCCTTAACCTCCAGTCTAGACTGCTCAGCTATGCTGCAGACACATGTGGGAGACGCTGCATCCTGGAAGTCTTTTGCTTGATATTAAAGACAGTTCAACACGTCCAGAACTTGTCATCTTCTATTGCACACCCACCCCAACTATGTGCATGCCTCATCTTATAGACGTGACCACCACCCTGTAGTTAACCCTGCCAACACATCTGTGTCGGCTTCCCTTCCTCCTTCTCCTCCTCTGTCCCCAACACCGACAGCCAGCCTATCACCAGGACCTGTTCGTTTTGTCCCCTACATACCTGAATCCACTCACTTCCCACCATCCCATTATCTAGTCTCTTCTCCATGGCTGTTTCTAACTAGTCTACCCCTACTTACGCCTGCCCACCGCCACACCTCTCCACACTGCATCTTCACCGGGCGTGCCCACTCTAATTTTTGCCCCACTATTCTGCCGGAGGAGGGAAGGTTTCTTCAAGGTTGTCAAAATCAAAAAAGCCTCCATATTCCTAAACCAGTTATTCAGTCTGAGTGCCCAGTTTATTTGACCTCTCAGCAGCTTGTGACGCACTTGATATCTGTCCTTTGAACAGTTTCTTCACTTGTTTCTAAGGCATCAGTTCTTCTTGGTTCTTCTCCTCCCTTGTCGGCAGATCCTGCTCAGCCACCTTTGCTGGTTTTCCGCATTTCCCCTACTTGTTAATGCAGGGATGACCCAGGCTGTGGTCTGTAGACTTGTCTCTTTACACTTCCTAGATGACCCTGTCTGATCTCAAGGCTTTAAATCCTCTTTGTATGTGGAAGACTCATAATGACCATCTTAGCCCAGACCTCTCCTCCGACTCTAGGCTCGTGTGTCTAGCTGCCTATACAGCCTCTCAGATCTACTAGGTATCTGAAATTCAACATACCCAAAACTCAACTCCATTGCTGATTCCTCATATCTGTTTGCTTAACAGCCAGGGACAAACTAACTCTATCAAGTTCCCTAAAAGGGACATAAAGGGTCCAGCAGCACTAATGTACATGTCGTTTTCCCTAGACTTACGTCTTCTGCTCTTGTAGATGTGTCTTTGGGAAAATCTCAGTCACTTCAGTTGTTATCACAGCTTGATGACTCGAATCCTTAACCTCCAGTCTAGACTGCTCAGCTATGCTGCAGACACATGTGGGAGACGCTGCATCCTGGAAGTCTTTTGCTTGATATTAAAGACAGTTCAACACGTCCAGAACTTGTCATCTTCTATTGCACACCCACCCCAACTATGTGCATGCCTCATCTTATAGACGTGACCACCACCCTGTAGTTAACCCTGCCAACACATCTGTGTCGGCTTCCCTTCCTCCTTCTCCTCCTCTGTCCCCAACACCGACAGCCAGCCTATCACCAGGACCTGTTCGTTTTGTCCCCTACATACCTGAATCCACTCACTTCCCACCATCCCATTATCTAGTCTCTTCTCCATGGCTGTTTCTAACTAGTCTACCCCTACTTACGCCTGCCCACCGCCACACCTCTCCACACTGCATCTTCACCGGGCGTGCCCACTCTAATTTTTGCCCCACTATTCTGCCGGAGGAGGGAAGGTTTCTTCAAGGTTGTCAAAATCAAAAAAGCCTCCATATTCCTAAACCAGTTATTCAGTCTGAGTGCCCAGTTTATTTGACCTCTCAGCAGCTTGTGACGCACTTGATATCTGTCCTTTGAACAGTTTCTTCACTTGTTTCTAAGGCATCAGTTCTTCTTGGTTCTTCTCCTCCCTTGTCGGCAGATCCTGCTCAGCCACCTTTGCTGGTTTTCCGCATTTCCCCTACTTGTTAATGCAGGGATGACCCAGGCTGTGGTCTGTAGACTTGTCTCTTTACACTTCCTAGATGACCCTGTCTGATCTCAAGGCTTTAAATCCTCTTTGTATGTGGAAGACTCATAATGACCATCTTAGCCCAGACCTCTCCTCCGACTCTAGGCTCGTGTGTCTAGCTGCCTATACAGCCTCTCAGATCTACTAGGTATCTGAAATTCAACATACCCAAAACTCAACTCCATTGCTGATTCCTCATATCTGTTCCTCAGTCTTTTCCTTCTCAGTTAATAGTTCTTTCTTTGTGGTTTAGTTGTTCCTGCCAGAATCCTCCCTGTTATCTTTGTCTTGATTTCCAATCCACCGGGAGATTCTGGCAGCTCTGCCTTTAAATTCAGATCCAGCCACTGCTCACACTTGGTCTAAACTGTCATCATCTCCCGCCTAGGCTGTCACAGGCTCCTTCTAACTCTCCTTTCTGTTCCTGCTCTTGCCTCTGGCACCTCTCTCCCCATACAGTATCCAGTCAAGTTTTTAATATGTTAAGTAAATCATGGAGTGAGTCATGTGACTTTTCCACTCAGAACCCTCCAGTAACTTACCATTGTTGACTAGGAGAGCCCAAGGTGGCCTGATGACAGGCAGCCCAGAGAATTGGAAAGTAGTTTAGACCTCAAACTTGAAATGTACATCTTTCAGCAAATTGCAAAGCCATAGACCTGAGCTCTGTACACAGGTAGACAGAGAAAGAGCTATGGCCCCTTCCCCACCCTGCCCCTGCAAAGCTCACACTTCCCCAGGAGGCTTATCTGTATATGTTAGGTCCACTGACTCCACCAAGTTCGCTTGTATGTGAAAGTGCTGGACTTGGTGCCGTGGACCCTGTCTTCAGGGTCTCAAGGTCCTTCCCTGTCTCAAGGAAGACCCTGTCTTCCTTGAGAGTCACTGGCCTCCAGACTGCTCACTAACCTTCTCAGATGTCATTTAGCCTATGTTGGTACTTAAGTAAAACAAAGAGAATGAATACAGGGAAAAGCAGACTGAATCACGCAGGGCAGCATGAGTAGAAGTCAGCAAAGATGAAGGGAAGGGGGCTTCCCTGGTGGTCCAGTGGGTAAGGACACCGCCTTGCAGTGCAAGGGGCGCCGGTTCGATCCCTGGCCTGGGAAGATCCCACGTGCCGCGGAATGGCTGGACTGATGTGTCCAATTACCAAGCCGGAGCTCTGGCGCGCATGCACCCAGAGCTGGCGCTCTGCGACAACAGAGGCCACCGCGATGGGAGGCCCACGCAGGCCAAAGAACAAAGATGGATGAAAATAGGCAAATGAAAAGCCCGCCTGCTCCCCTCCCTCCCCACTCCACCCCACCCCCCCCCCATAAAAAAATAAATGTTTAAAAAAAAAAAAGGATAAAGGGAAGGCTTCACAGGCTGCGGATGAGGAGAAAAGAAGCTTTTCAGAGACTCAGTAGAATCTGGTGACTGGTAGGTATGGACAGTATGTGCTGGAGAGGAGGCCAGCGATGGGGAGAGATGGGTCTGGATGGAAGCAGTCAGGCGTGGAAAAGAGAGAAGCAAGAATCAAGCTGTTGTCCGAGCCCTTGGAGTAACCGCAGGCCTGGGACTAGGTGCTGTTGTTAATCAGGGGAACTTGTAGGAGGCAGGAAATCAGGGCCAGGCAAGAGTGTCCCCTGCAGAGCTTCAGTTCCCCAGCCCCCTCCCACCCTAGAGGTCTCACCTCCGCTTGGCCAGACCACAGGGTTTCATACATCACAGGGATCAAGGTGCTCCAGGCCAGCTGGGATGCTGGGAGCAAACCTGGTTTCTTGTCCTGGCTCTGCTGCTGGCCTTCTGAAGTGCTGAACGAGGTCTGGGGAGGCAACGTGGACTTAATTTATGACTGTATATCCCTCTTCTCTCTGCCTGCACAATTGTGTATAGCAATTGGGCGTGTGGCCTCCAAATAAGGCAACATCAGTTCAGAGCTCAGCCTTGCCCCTCTTTTTTTTTTTTTTTTTTTTAAAAGATTTATTTATTTATTTATTTTGGGCGGGGGTCGGGTTGGGGAAGGAGGGGAGCGGGCGGGCCACTTCCATTGGTCTTTCATTTCTCCATTTTCATCCGTCTTTGTTCTTTGGCTCCTGCGGGCCTCCCATCGCGGTGGCCTCTGTTGTTGCAGAGCGCTGGCTCTGGGCGCATGCGCGCCAGAGCTCCGGCTCGGTAATTGGACACATCAGTCCAGCCACTCCGTGGCACGTGGGATCTTCCCAGGCCAGGGCTCGAACCGGCGCCCCTTGCACTGCAAGGCGGTGTCCTTACCCACTGGACCATCAGGGGAAGCCCAGCCTTGCCCCTCTTTAGCCGTGCCGCCTGGCGCCAGTTACCTAACTTTTCTATGCCTAGGCGCCTTTATATCAAAAGTGGGCATCACAGTACCTGCGTCCTAGAGCCTGTGTAGCATTAACAGAATAAGATGTTAAGTGCTTAGAACAGCTTTTAGCACATGACATTTAAAGGTTAACTGTTGTTGTTTTTAATCATGATTATTGAGACAACTTCCCCTCTTATCCTGTTACATTTTGAGAGGACTAGTAAGAAAGAAATACAGAAGGAGAGAGATATCGTCAGAAGCTTAGCACCAGAAGCGGAGAGCCAGGATGTTAAACTGGCAGAAGGATGGAGAGCGATGCCCGGGGCCCTATCAGTTGATTGTGTGCCCAGTTCAGACCCTGAGCTAGAGGTCAGGATGACCCATCGCCCCCACCTCAGGGTATTAGAGCCCTGGCCTCAGAAGTTGGTGGCCTGCTTGCCTATGAAATGTGAGGCTGCTTCTTTTCTCCCGGAAGCTCAAAGAATTTTCTGGCCCTTGGTTTCCCTTCCCCAAACCAGAGTCATTTAAGAGACGCAGTCTTGCTGGAGGAACCCAGCCCACAAGATCACCAGACCGGATGGTTGGAGTCCAAGGGAACTTTCTGAGCCTGGTGTCCTCTCTCAGCCTGTGGTCCAGGTCGGATGGCTGAGCTACCCGTCTTGGGCAAGAAGCCCTGACCTGTTGCCTCACTGTTTCAGCTACCAAGCACCCAAAGGTCAACAAGTTTCTGATTAAGGCCCCAGAGAGCTTTGGGGGAGAAGCGCTCCCTGGCCAAGGGTGTACAGAAGTCAGGGGACACAGCCAGAACTGGCCAGTGCCCCACCTGGCCCACATGCAGTGGGCAGGCACCCCGAGGGAGAGGGCCGCAGGGCTGCGGACAGGTGCTCGGCTCAGGTTACTTGAGCGGCCCTGAGGCCAGAGTCTGGGAGGAGCCGGGAGTTCTGGGAGTGTCACTTTACCCCTTGCTGCTCAGGAACTGGACTTTTGAGCCCTCTCACCTGCAGGGCATGGGTTCAGGAGGTTGAGGCATCTGGCTTCTTCCTTGTACAGATTGGAAGGCTCAGGCCTGGGTTGAGGGGGTAACCAGGCCCTGGGGAATAATAGGCTGTCGTCAGGGAAGCCTTCTCAGAGGAAGGGAAAGGAGGCATTGGGGTGTGAGGAACGGAGGGAGCATGCAGGTGGTGACAGGACCTGAGCCCTCAGGCAGGAAGGGAGGGCTCCGTGCTCAGAGCATGGAGCCCGGCCATGCTGCAGCCGGGCTCGGTGGTCAGATTTAGGACTTGCCTCTCAGGGCTGGGCCCCAGGCTTGTGCGTCTTGTCCTCACTTACCCGCTGCTGCTGAGAGATGCAGCTGCTGAGTCTGCTCATCTCTTCAGCACAAGGAAGTCCCAGTGGCAGCCTTCAGAGGGGACTCTGGGCGCCACCCCAGGGACGGCAGCCAGCCAAGGGGGTGAAAGGTGAGCAGGCAGCGGCAGTGCTGAGCCTCACTCAGCAACGAAGCAGCAGCCTGCCGGCAGCACTGTCCTAGCCAGCCGAAACCAAGCACTGCTTACTTTCAGTTTTCAGCTCTTTAGAAAGTTTTGCTTCTGAGTCAGTGTTTAGGTCATATAAGGTATCTGCTCTGGAAAAAAAAAAAACACTTCAGTCCCAATGTCAGGCTCAGGGGCTCACTGGCTGGGGGAGCATGAGGAGGGGAGCGTGTGACCAGTCCTGGGCATGCCTTGGGAGGGCTGCACCCACTTGTACTCCATCTGAAGTGCATTCTGGGAGCAGCAAGGCTTCATTTTGCTCTCCACTCTGGTGTGGGCTCTCGAGCCAGCTTGGCCCCTGCACTTGACATGACGGCCTATCAGACCAGAGCCTTGGTCACATCTGAATTGTATTTCAGCTTCACAGTAGACCTGGGGCAAGGATGCCAATAGGATGTCTCAGCTCTACTTAGTAACGGAGATACCAGGACCCAGAGAGAGAATTTCGACCTTAAGCAAGTGACGCAGTTGGGCTGAGCCACAACCCAGTGTTCCTTCCACTCCACCCACCACCTCCCCTCTGAGAACATCCAGGGACACCCTGAGGCAGGGGTAAATGGGGGCACCTTCACCCACCACCCTCCTGGGAACATACGGCCTATTTAGGGACATCCATCTCGGCACTGGATGGGGGGAACCCAGAACACTGGCACTTGGATCAGATCACAGTTCAGACCAAAGAGGGCTAGAACATCCTGAGGAGACACCGCATCCGAGGGAGGTGGCCAAACAGGGAGCGACAGGCCAAGATGAGTCCCTGGGTTTCAGGGCAGCTCCTGTTGTGTTATTTGCTCATCTTGATCTGATCTCAGACGAGGAAACCAAGGCCCAGAGAGGAAGAGACTTGCCGAAAACCACTTGGCTAGGAAGTGGTAGAGCCAGGCCTGGAACCAGCTCCCCGGCCGTGGTCAGCCTCTCAATTTGAGGAGCCCCAGGAGGCCCCCTGTTTTTCTGCCACCACTGCTCCTTACTTGTTCCTTCATGCTTTGTTTTCTCTCAGTGGACTTCTACCTTTGACGTTGAAACTCCTTTGAGACATCTGTCTCAAACAACAGGCTGACAGGCCTGTCCGTGTTCATGGCCTGGGTGTCCAGGTGCTCAGAAAAGAGCGGCTCTCCATATTTGATTCCATACATGGAAGCAGGTCTTGCATAAGTGGAAGAAGTTAATGGGAGACCTGCATAGATTGAATGGGGCAGTCAGAGCTTAACACCCAGATCACTGGGAAGTCCAAGAGGAATCTGGTCCCAGACACTCAGAAACTGGAGCGCCCTCTCTCTGGGCGTGTCTTCTGCTCTCCACACCTGCAGTCAGCCAGGCCAAGCCTCACTGTTTTCCCAGCAAAGACATTACTCTCCCCACCTTTGCACAAGCTGAGTCTCCACCTGGAATATCCTCTCTCACGGTCTTTGTTCAGATTTCACCTTCGTGTTGTTTCAAGTCCCTCTTCTTGAAAGGACCCTGGGGTCTTCACCTCACCTATGACACCCTCAAGTCTGATGATCCTGGGTCCTTGTGGGCTCCTCCTGCCCCCCCAGGAAGGCTGAGACTGCTAAAGCACAGACAATGGTGACACCTTCCCGGGGCCCCCAGGGCTCCAACAGGAGACGGGAGGACTTTCCGAGGAGTGGTTAATACGCCTATGGCTGTCCCTGCCCTGGGCGACTGCACCTCTGCTCAGTCCCTCCAGTGTTGAATGGCTTGGGCTGGCAGCCCTGATGAAGAAGGAAACTTTACTGCTGGGATGATTTGAGACTCTTCTGAGGTCAATAAATGCTGCTGACTGTACAGCTCTGCTCTGCCCAGGACACAGAGCCAAGCCCCATCCTGTCCCTGGGACTGGGCCTTGCAGATAAGGCCCCCCAGGTTGCTGGGCCCTGGCACGCGTTCTGGGAGGTTGGCTGAGGCGGGCTTACAGATGTGAGACCAGGTGCAGGCTCTGCTCTGCTGCTCTCTCCAGTGGAACGGCCCCGCCTCACCCCAGATCTGCTGAAACCCTGTGTGTCTCGGTCCCCACCTGTGTGTGAAGGCCTGCAGTCCTTCCTGCTGCCGTGGGTTGCTTTCTGTGCTGCTAGGCTCTGAGCTTCATCTCTGTGACTTTGAGGTATGCCAGCCTCCGTCTCCCCTCTAGCTTGAACCATCACTGGTTCTGGAATGAATGAAAGAATGAATGAGATATTTACCACAAGAAACAGTCTCCTCCCCCATTGATGTAATCCTCTGGTCACCCTGGCTTGGCCCATTCGCTGGTCTGGCAGCTCTGAGGCTGCCATCTTGGATCTGTCCCAGTGCAAGTCACAGCATCAGACTCAGGTCATGCCCTGCAGTGGTACCCGGTCTGGAGGGAGAGGGCCTCAGGCGGGGGCTAGCCTCCCCAGCCTGAGGCATTAAGGGGTACAGGTGCCTCCCATATTTTGAAAGGAAGAGTTACAGCACAGGGTGGGTTCCTTTTTCCCCTGTTGGTCTCAGCCTGCCTGAACAATAGGAAGCAGTATCCCACCTCTGCTGCGAGTGCCCAGCCCCACACTCCATTGTACTCAGTTCTCCCGCAGAGAGCCTGCCTGTGGCCTGTCTCTGTCTCCTGAGAGCCTGTGAGGTGTATGCCCTTCCCAGGCATTTAGAATTCCAGACTGATGGGGATCCTCAGGGTGGCCTGACTTCCATTCCCCTGATCCTGCCCGCTACTTAATTCTTAGAATAGTTTTCTGTCCTCCCAGCTTCACTTTGAGCTGTGGAGGTCAAGAAGAGTTGGTCTGTCTCCCTCTCACAGTAGACAGCAAGCTGGTGAAATGAAGGAAAGAAGGGGTTACTGCATGTTACTGATCCCTGAAACAACTCGAGCTGGGCGTCAGGCTCCCATTAGCAGAAGTAGTAAGGGACAGGGAAGTCATCCCCACTTACGACAAATGCTGCTGACTGTACAGCTCTGCTCTGCCCAGGACACAGAGCCAAGCCCCATCCTGTCCCTGGGACTGGGCCTTGCAGATAAGGCCCCCCAGGTTGCTGGGCCCTGGCACGCGTTCTGGGAGGTTGGCTGAGGCGGGCTTACAGATGTGAGACCAGGTGCAGGCTCTGCTCTGCTGCTCTCTCCAGTGGAACGGCCCCGCCTCACCCCAGATCTGCTGAAACCCTGTGTGTCTCGGTCCCCACCTGTGTGTGAAGGCCTGCAGTCCTTCCTGCTGCCGTGGGTTGCTTTCTGTGCTGCTAGGCTCTGAGCTTCATCTCTGTGACTTTGAGGTATGCCAGCCTCCGTCTCCCCTCTAGCTTGAACCATCACTGGTTCTGGAATGAATGAAAGAATGAATGAGATATTTACCACAAGAAACAGTCTCCTCCCCCATTGATGTAATCCTCTGGTCACCCTGGCTTGGCCCATTCGCTGGTCTGGCAGCTCTGAGGCTGCCATCTTGGATCTGTCCCAGTGCAAGTCACAGCATCAGACTCAGGTCATGCCCTGCAGTGGTACCCGGTCTGGAGGGAGAGGGCCTCATGCGGGCTAGCCTCCCAGCCTGAGGCATTAAGGGTACAGGTGCCTCCCATATTTTGAAAGGAAGAGTTACAGCACAGGGGGGGTTTCCCTTTTTCCCCTGTTGGTCTCAGCCTGCCTGAACAATAGGAAGCAGTATCCCACCTCTGCTGCGAGTGCCCAGCCCCACACTCCATTGTACTCAGTTCTCCCGCAGAGAGCCTGCCTGTGGCCTGTCTCTGTCTCCTGAGAGCCTGTGAGGTGTATGCCCTTCCCAGGCATTTAGAATTCCAGACTGATGGGGATCCTCAGGGTGGCCTGACTTCCATTCCCCTGATCCTGCCCGCTACTTAATTCTTAGAATAGTTTTCTGTCCTCCCAGCTTCACTTTGAGCTGTGGAGGTCAAGAAGAGTTGGTCTGTCTCCCTCTCACAGTAGACAGCAAGCTGGTGAAATGAAGGAAAGAAGGGGTTACTGCATGTTACTGATCCCTGAAACAACTCGAGCTGGGCGTCAGGCTCCCATTAGCAGAAGTAGTAAGGGACAGGGAAGTCATCCCCAGGGCCTGCAGCAGGCTGGTTCTTGTTGCCTAGGCAGTGGTGCAGTGTGTTTTCAGCATGTGGGGACAGGTAGGGAATACCCACCCACAGGACAGACTGCTCCCTGTGAAGTCAGTCAAGTTCACCTGCAGGGGGAGCTCCCACGTCCTCCCAGCATCACCTCTTGCCCTCCCAGGCCCCCACCTCTTCCCCAGGGCCTTGCTCTCGGCCACCTGCCTGGGGTGGCTTTCCTGTATCATTTGAGCGCCTTCAGGGCAGGAACCCAGCACAGAAGTAAAGGACTGAATAAATAAATGGATGAGGCATAGAGGAGAGCTGAGGACCATGATGTCATAACCCAAACACAAGCATCTTTTGTTTTTTTAGGTAAGAAATGGATTTATTCAGATTCAGAGAAAGCACACCCCACACACAGAGTGTGGGGCCATGGCAGAGCAAATCCAGTGGCCCTTTCGGGCCATGAAAGCATGGAGTTCTTAGCTTTTATAGGCTGAGTAATTCCATATGCTACTGAGTGGGAGGGTTATTCCAGCTCTTTTAGGGAGGGGTGGAACTGTCACGGCGCCTCTGGGTGAAACACAAGCATCTTAAAGGAGGAATTAATGGGACTTCCTTGGCGGTCCAGTGACTAAGACTTTATGATCCCAATGCAGGGGGACCATGTTCAATCCCTGGTCAGGAAGCTTGATCCCACATGCCTCTGTTAAAAAAGATCCTGCATGCTGCAACAAAGATCAAAGAGTGGGCTTCCCCGGTGGTCCAGTGGGTCAAGAGTCCACCTTGCAGTGCAGGGACACCAGTTTGCTGCTCTGCTACAGGAAAGGCCACTGCAGTGGGAGGCCCACACAGGCATTTAGAATTCCAGACTGATGGGGATCCTCAGGGTGGCCTGACTTCCATTCCCCTGATCCTGCCCGCTACTTAATTCTTAGAATAGTTTTCTGTCCTCCCAGCTTCACTTTGAGCTGTGGAGGTCAAGAAGAGTTGGTCTGTCTCCCTCTCACAGTAGACAGCAAGCTGGTGAAATGAAGGAAAGAAGGGGTTACTGCATGTTACTGATCCCTGAAACAACTCGAGCTGGGCGTCAGGCTCCCATTAGCAGAAGTAGTAAGGGACAGGGAAGTCATCCCCAGGGCCTGCAGCAGGCTGGTTCTTGTTGCCTAGGCAGTGGTGCAGTGTGTTTTCAGCATGTGGGGACAGGTAGGGAATACCCACCCACAGGACAGACTGCTCCCTGTGAAGTCAGTCAAGTTCACCTGCAGGGGGAGCTCCCACGTCCTCCCAGCATCACCTCTTGCCCTCCCAGGCCCCCACCTCTTCCCCAGGGCCTTGCTCTCGGCCACCTGCCTGGGGTGGCTTTCCTGTATCATTTGAGCGCCTTCAGGGCAGGAACCCAGCACAGAAGTAAAGGACTGAATAAATAAATGGATGAGGCATAGAGGAGAGCTGAGGACCATGATGTCATAACCCAAACACAAGCATCTTTTGTTTTTTTAGGTAAGAAATGGATTTATTCAGATTCAGAGAAGCACACCCACACACAGAGTGTGGGGCCATGGCAGAGCAAATCCAGTGGCCCTTTCGGGCCATGAAAGCATGGAGTTCTTAGCTTTTATAGGCTGAGTAATTCCATATGCTACTGAGTGGGAGGGTTATTCCAGCTCTTTTAGGGAGGGGTGGAACTGTCACGGCGCCTCTGGGTGAAACACAAGCATCTTAAAGGAGGAATTAATGGGACTTCCTTGGCGGTCCAGTGACTAAGACTTTATGATCCCAATGCAGGGGGACCATGTTCAATCCCTGGTCAGGAAGCTTGATCCCACATGCCTCTGTTAAAAAAGATCCTGCATGCTGCAACAAAGATCAAAGAGTGGGCTTCCCCGGTGGTCCAGTGGGTCAAGAGTCCACCTTGCAGTGCAGGGACACCAGTTTGCTGCTCTGCTACAGGAAAGGCCACTGCAGTGGGAGGCCCACACAGGCTGAAGAATTAAGATGAATGAAAACAAATAAATTTTAAAAAATAAAATCAATAAAGATCAAAGATCATGTGTGCCACAACTAAGACCCAGTGTAGCCAAATAAATAAATAAAAATAGCTGTTACAGGTGAGGGCATTAGTGATACCTGCCAGCCTGAGACAGGGAGATCTTCGGTAGCAGAGCCGTGGGTTTGTGCTTCACGTCACCTGGCAGGTCACACACAGGACAGTCACTTTTCAGAGGACACATGGCATGTGTGGACTCGTGCAGCAAGAGAAAGGATGCCCTGAAGGAGCCCGCGCCTCCCCTCCAGAGGCACAGGAGGAGTCTGAGCAAGGGCTGCCTCTGAGCTCTGCTACTCTGAGCTTACTGTGGGCTTCGAGTTTATTTCACCTGAACTGTCACTTCCTCGCCCGTCAGGAACCACATACCAGCCTGTGGGGTCAAGATGAGGCTTTAACACACTCAGGTGTGTAAAGTGCTTTGTAAGTCCGCCAGCTCTACATCAGTTTTAACTGAAGGACCGACAGATGAGAAGAGTCAACGTCATCTCTAGGCGGTGCCACCTGCTCAGTGCTAACCTCTCTGACCTTTCTCTCCAGGACAAGAGCGAGGCCAGCAGAGGAGCCCCGTCCCAAAGGCCTTGTCGCCCCAGACCGAGCTCGCTGCCTCCCACCCTGCCTGAGGAAGAAACTCGCAGGATTGCACGGATATTTTCTTCCCGGTACTCCCAGAAAGACTAATGCAGCCCGAGAGACTGAGGGAAGGACAACTCGCCCACGCCCCCTCGGCCTTGCCCGGTCAACACCAGGCACCTGGACTGAGAGCCTCCACCCGCAGGTTCCACCTGCCAGGACCTCAGCTTTCCCTCCGCTGGTGAGGCAGAAGCTAAAAGGGATCCCAATGCAGGGAGCCCAGGTTCTATCCCTGGTCAGGAAGCTTGATCCCACATGCCTCTGTTAAAAAAGATCCTGCATGCTGCAACAAAGATCAAAGAGTGGGCTTCCCCGGTGGTCCAGTGGGTCAAGAGTCCACCTTGCAGTGCAGGGACACCAGTTTGCTGCTCTGCTACAGGAAAGGCCACTGCAGTGGGAGGCCCACACAGGCTGAAGAATTAAGATGAATGAAAACAAATAAATTTTAAAAAATAAAATCAATAAAGATCAAAGATCATGTGTGCCACAACTAAGACCCAGTGTAGCCAAATAAATAAATAAAAATAGCTGTTACAGGTGAGGGCATTAGTGATACCTGCCAGCCTGAGACAGGGAGATCTTCGGTAGCAGAGCCGTGGGTTTGTGCTTCACGTCACCTGGCAGGTCACACACAGGACAGTCACTTTTCAGAGGACACATGGCATGTGTGGACTCGTGCAGCAAGAGAAAGGATGCCCTGAAGGAGCCCGCGCCTCCCCTCCAGAGGCACAGGAGGAGTCTGAGCAAGGGCTGCCTCTGAGCTCTGCTACTCTGAGCTTACTGTGGGCTTCGAGTTTATTTCACCTGAACTGTCACTTCCTCGCCCGTCAGGAACCACATACCAGCCTGTGGGGTCAAGATGAGGCTTTAACACACTCAGGTGTGTAAAGTGCTTTGTAAGTCCGCCAGCTCTACATCAGTTTTAACTGAAGGACCGACAGATGAGAAGAGTCAACGTCATCTCTAGGCGGTGCCACCTGCTCAGTGCTAACCTCTCTGACCTTTCTCTCCAGGACAAGAGCGAGGCCAGCAGAGGAGCCCCGTCCCAAAGGCCTTGTCGCCCCAGACCGAGCTCGCTGCCTCCCACCCTGCCTGAGGAAGAAACTCGCAGGATTGCACGGATATTTTCTTCCCGGTACTCCCAGAAAGACTAATGCAGCCCGAGAGACTGAGGGAAGGACAACTCGCCCACGCCCCCTCGGCCTTGCCCGGTCAACACCAGGCACCTGGACTAGAGAGCCTCCCACACCAGCAGGTTCCACCTGCCAGGACCTCAGCTTTCCCTCCGCTGGTGAGGCAGAAGCTAGACACAGGGGAGTCCAGTGCCCAGGGAACCCACACGGGCGCCATTCAGCTGGACCTCCTCCCAGTGTCCCTGACAGAGCCTCCTGCTGACACAAGCCCGCCCTCTGCCTGAATACGATGGGCCCTGTTGCCTTAAAGTTTGGGGAAGGTGGGTGGAGAGTCTGTCCGTCGTGCAAAGCCAGGGGCATCTAGGGACACCTCCATTTGCTTGGGAATGAGGGTATTTTATAGATAAGATTCTCTTTATGCTGTGTTGAATTAATCAGTAGGAAAAGAGGGGGAAATTCCCTCCTTCAAGCTTTATCTGATTGTCTGAAATTCTAACCATGCTTTTAAGTTATTGTTTTTACCCAGCTCTACCCAGGAAGGTCATCGTTCCTGCCTCTGTTTGAATAAAATCATATTGGTATTTGTACTCTGTGTACAAGTGTTTCCTGGGCTGGCCTTGGGACTGGAGGATTAGGAGTGTGTGTTCTAATAGCCCTAGAGAAGGGCGGACAACCAAATAGTCCCTTGGAGAAGCTCGTCTGGAATCAGAGGGCCAGGGTCACCATGAGACCTCTGACTCCCCCAAAGATTAGGTTGGTCCAGATTAGGGTGACACCTAGTATTTTCTCTGCTGGTCCTTCACATCTGCCAGCAAAGTGAGGGAGTCTCATGGCACAGGCCTGCTCGGTATCCCCCTTCTCTCTGGGATGTGGACATAGCTCTGGCTTAAACTGTCAGACTCCAGATATTTGAACAGCTACCGCAGACGGGGCCTGTGGGAGAGGAGCAAAAGGGGTGAGAAGATAACTCCCCAGGATTCCCCACAAGAGCGAGGCCAGCAGAGGAGCCCCGTCCCAAAGGCCTTGTCGCCCCAGACCGAGCTCGCTGCCTCCCACCCTGCCTGAGGAAGAAACTCGCAGGATTGCACGGATATTTTCTTCCCGGTACTCCCAGAAAGACTAATGCAGCCCGAGAGACTGAGGGAAGGACAACTCGCCCACGCCCCCTCGGCCTTGCCCGGTCAACACCAGGCACCTGGACTAGAGAGCCTCCCACACCAGCAGGTTCCACCTGCCAGGACCTCAGCTTTCCCTCCGCTGGTGAGGCAGAAGCTAGACACAGGGGAGTCCAGTGCCCAGGGAACCCACACGGCGCCATTCAGCTGGACCTCCTCCCAGTGTCCCTGACAGAGCCTCCTGCTGACACAAGCCCGCCCTCTGCCTGAATACGATGGGCCCTGTTGCCTTAAAGTTTGGGGAAGGTGGGTGGAGAGTCTGTCCGTCGTGCAAAGCCAGGGGCATCTAGGGACACCTCCATTTGCTTGGGAATGAGGGTATTTTATAGATAAGATTCTCTTTATGCTGTGTTGAATTAATCAGTAGGAAAAGAGGGGGAAATTCCCTCCTTCAAGCTTTATCTGATTGTCTGAAATTCTAACCATGCTTTTAAGTTATTGTTTTTACCCAGCTCTACCCAGGAAGGTCATCGTTCCTGCCTCTGTTTGAATAAAATCATATTGGTATTTGTACTCTGTGTACAAGTGTTTCCTGGGCTGGCCTTGGGACTGGAGGATTAGGAGTGTGTGTTCTAATAGCCCTAGAGAAGGGCGGACAACCAAATAGTCCCTTGGAGAAGCTCGTCTGGAATCAGAGGGCCAGGGTCACCATGAGACCTCTGACTCCCCCAAAGATTAGGTTGGTCCAGATTAGGGTGACACCTAGTATTTTCTCTGCTGGTCCTTCACATCTGCCAGCAAAGTGAGGGAGTCTCATGGCACAGGCCTGCTCGGTATCCCCCTTCTCTCTGGGATGTGGACATAGCTCTGGCTTAAACTGTCAGACTCCAGATATTTGAACAGCTACCGCAGACGGGGCCTGTGGGAGAGGAGCAAAAAGGGGCAGAGATGGGCAGAGGGGGAGGAAAGCAGGGGGAGGGAACCACACGGAGGGCCCTGCTTTCCAGGTCATCTCAAGCCTCAGAACAACTCCATAACCCACATACTACGATTCCCATCTCAGAGCTAAACTGAAGCTCACCGGAGTTACGTGACTTGTCTCTGTTGATGTACCTAGGAGGTAAGTCACCACTCGAGACACCTCCAGACAGGTCAGAAGGCATCTGTGTCCAGGATACAGTAGGTGTTCTGTGTTCAGGGAGTCTGGGGGTGGGGAGACCATGTAGACTAGCACAGTCGGAGGCACCTTCCTTGAAGTCTGGGGCTGAGCCCAGGGCCTGAGCCAGCCGGCCCCTGTGCAGCTGCGGGCAGAGCAGAGCAGAGAGCAGCTGGCTCTGCTGCTTCCTGATAGGCCCCCGCAGGCCTGACCACGCCTCTGTCTGAGCCTCTGTTGCCTCCTCTGTAAAGCAAGATAACAAGCCTAGCTTCCCTGGATTGCCGCGAAGATAAAATGAGATGACATTTGTGAAAGTGCTTCGCCCGCACTTGGCCCTTGGTGGAAGCTCCGGAAATGTCAGCCCCAGCCACTCCTCTCCACGGGCCAGAGCCAGTCAGCAGACGGGTGAGCTCACACCAACCCTGAGACAGGCGGACGGGCCCAGAGAGGATGAGGCGGTGCAGGAGCCCGAAAGCACAGGCTGCCTCCCTCGTCGGTCAGGTGCCCTCAGACCAGTGTGCCCCTTCATCTGTTCATCTCGGCCCCGGACCTTCAGCCCCGCCAGCCCTCACCCCCTGCCCAGCACCTCCTCGGCTCATTGGAGGAATGGGTGTGTTCTAATAGCCCTAGAGAAGGGCGGACAACCAAATAGTCCCTTGGAGAAGCTCGTCTGGAATCAGAGGGCCAGGGTCACCATGAGACCTCTGACTCCCCCAAAGATTAGGTTGGTCCAGATTAGGGTGACACCTAGTATTTTCTCTGCTGGTCCTTCACATCTGCCAGCAAAGTGAGGGAGTCTCATGGCACAGGCCTGCTCGGTATCCCCCTTCTCTCTGGGATGTGGACATAGCTCTGGCTTAAACTGTCAGACTCCAGATATTTGAACAGCTACCGCAGACGGGGCCTGTGGGAGAGGAGCAAAAAGGGGCAGAGATGGGCAGAGGGGGAGGAAAGCAGGGGGAGGGAACCACACGGAGGGCCCTGCTTTCCAGGTCATCTCAAGCCTCAGAACAACTCCATAACCCACATACTACGATTCCCATCTCAGAGCTAAACTGAAGCTCACCGGAGTTACGTGACTTGTCTCTGTTGATGTACCTAGGAGGTAAGTCACCACTCGAGACACCTCCAGACAGGTCAGAAGGCATCTGTGTCCAGGATACAGTAGGTGTTCTGTGTTCAGGGAGTCTGGGGGTGGGGAGACCATGTAGACTAGCACAGTCGGAGGCACCTTCCTTGAAGTCTGGGGCTGAGCCCAGGGCCTGAGCCAGCCGGCCCCTGTGCAGCTGCGGGCAGAGCAGAGCAGAGAGCAGCTGGCTCTGCTGCTTCCTGATAGGCCCCCGCAGGCCTGACCACGCCTCTGTCTGAGCCTCTGTTGCCTCCTCTGTAAAGCAAGATAACAAGCCTAGCTTCCCTGGATTGCCGCGAAGATAAAATGAGATGACATTTGTGAAAGTGCTTCGCCCGCACTTGGCCCTTGGTGGAAGCTCCGGAAATGTCAGCCCCAGCCACTCCTCTCCACGGGCCAGAGCCAGTCAGCAGACGGGTGAGCTCACACCAACCCTGAGACAGGCGGGACGGGCCCAGAGAGGATGAGGCGGTGCAGGAGCCCCGAGAAAGCACAGGCTGCCTCCCTCGTCGGTCAGGTGCCCTCAGACCAGTGTGCCCCCTTCATCTGTTCATCTCGGCCCCGGACCTTCAGCCTGCCAGCTCACCCCTGCCCAGCACCTCCCTCTCGGCTCACCAGTCACCTGCCTGCCTGCCAGGAGCGTTCAAGGCCCAGGTCTCCACCTGCCTTGAAGCCTCAGAGGGACAGTCAGGGGCCCGGGCCTGAGGGGTTAAGGTGGAGAAATTTCCTGAATCCTGCCCCAGCTTCTGTAAATAACTCAATAGGGTCAAGTTAGGATAAGGGCTCCTACTCAGGCTGAGGGCAGCCTCCGATAACAGAGGCAGCCTGAGGGTCTGAACCCCACCCTATTCTTAAGAGTGTTATTTACCAGCATCTCCTCTCCAGAAAGTGGATCTCCTTCCCAATAACAGCTCAGACGAGGAGCACCTCCTGAACAAGCATGTAGAGAAAATGCCTGAGAACATGGCACCCGTTAGGCTCTCTTGTCCCACTCGCGCCAGGCAGGCTCTCCTGCCTGCCTTCTCAGACCCTGCTCTGCTATGTTTTGTAAACAAGGATATTGCTGACCTTATAGTTATGTAAGGCTATACTAACGCATGCGCGTTGCATTGTACCAGCTGGCTTTAGGCCACCTTTGTTCTGTAACCATATATAAGTCCTCCCCAAAGAGGGGCGGCGGCGGCTGCTGCTGGGGAGAGACTACGTAAGGGCTCCTGCTGGTGTGGGGCGGCCCAGCCTAGAGAGAATAAACATGTCTCCAGTTTCTACGCCTCCTCGAGTGTTCTAGCTTCCCCAGTCGTGCCCTGTCTACCCTGAGCAGCATGAGAAGCACGACAGTGCAGCACAGGAGGAGGGCGTGAGGTGCGTGCTTGTTCCTACCACAGCCAGCAGAGCCAGCCGAGGTCTGCCCACTTCTCTGTGAGCGTTCCCCCAACAGAGCCCTGGAAATGGGGGCTTCTGGTCACCCACAGGCTGGTTGGTCTCATCCCACAGCGGCCAACTTTGCGACGTCAAGCACAGGCTGGATTCTGGGGACGCGGAGCCAAAGCGGACAGGCCTGACCCCGCCCTCAGAGAGCGCCCGTGCCCACGTGAGCTCAGCCGCCTGCCCTCTCCAGGGCCCGCCTGACCCCTCATCCACCCCTCCACACCTCCGGGCTGCGAGTCCCCCACCACCTCCAGAATGCCATTTTCAGGTGGAGCCAAGAACCTTCCAGAGCCTGCTTCACCTCAGCGACCCGAGCAGCCCTCGCCTTACAGGACCAACCCAGCCGCCTGGCCTGTTGACATTAGGGCAAGGCCTGGCCCAAGGAGGAGGACCTTGGTACCTGAGTGTCTGGACCTGTGACCACTTGTGCCGGGGCCACGGGTCTGTGCCCAGCTCTAGAAGTGGCCTCTGACCCACCCCGTTAACTCCCACCCCTCCCCACTCTCTCCCTCTCTCCCTGCCTGCCCCCTTCCCCTCCCTCCTCTCCCCTCGGTCACCTGGTTCGGACTGGCCACACCTTAGCCTCAGAGCCCACCACTGCTGCCAGGGACCCTTTCCGCCCCGCCTCGCCCCACACACCCTCCCCAGATCCCTTCAACGCCGGTGGTGTCCTTGCTGGAGCCTCCCCGTGTCACATTATAGAGAATAATTCACAACAGACAGGTCCAAAGGACATTATCACTGACAGGCCACAGGTCAGGCCCTGCCACATGTTAGCTGTATGACCGGGGCAAGTCACCGTCCCTCCCTAAGATGCAGTTTGCTCCTCTGTACACTAAGCATTTAAATGCATGAATCCTCAGCCATGAAAAGGAATGTCGTGCCAGCACATGCTTCAACAAGGGTGAACTTGAAAACAATGCTAAGAAGCCAGCCAGCAGCGGTCACACACAGTGTGATTCTATGTATATGAAATGTTCAGAATCAGCAAATCTAAAGAGAAAAAGTAGATGGGTGACCGCCTGGGGTTGGAGGGAGGGGAGAAGGGAAGTGACACTGATGATGTGGATGGGGACGGGGGGCAATGAAGATGCTCTCAAAGTGACTGTGATGCCTGGTGGCTACATAACTGTGAGCACACTGAAGCCCACCAAACTGTACCAAACAGGCAACGTGCATGGGATTTATACCTCAATAAATCTTTTAAAAAAAAAGAAAAAAAAAGACCCGTAAATGCACCTCCCTCGTAGGAGTTGTGAAAGGAATAATATATGTAAAGTTTCTAGCTGAGCAGGCACCAAGAAATGAGTTAGCATCACCCCTGTTACTATGAAGAGGAGGCCCAGGAGAGCCCTGCCCAGCCAGTTGTGGCAGCCTTGACCTTTGAACTCAAACGTGACCAGTCCAAACCCCCCAACCCATAGATACTCTCATCACCCAAGGGAGCTCCTCTTTCTTCAGCTGGAAAGGGGTGTTTTAAAGAAGCTCAAGTCAAGGGAGCTGAAGTAGATCTGGAACTCTGACCCTCCCCTCCCTCACTAGCCGCCTCTGGTCAAGTGACCGGGCTGTCAAGGAGCTCCTCCAGGGTTCGGTTTCAGGTCAGCCAGAGCGTATAAAGACAGGTGCCACGCAGAGCCGCAGACACGGCGGCACACGGCAAAGGGGCAATCAGATCCCTGCCGCCGCCTCCTGGGATGGAGGCCTGAGGAGCCTTAAAGAGGCCCCATGCTGCCCCCAGCCTGGCTGCACCTACAGGTAAGACCCCACCCTCCAGCCCACCTTCCTCCTCCACGTTCTCACCAACGGCAGCGGGCAGAGACGGAGTCAAAGGAGGGAAGGGCACCCCTGATGAGGACACCGTGGGGCTGGGACTCCACCCCACGCCTTGTCACTCACCAGGACTCACTTCCCCTTTCCTCTGCTGGCGGCCTCTGCTGTGATTTTGCAAATCCCCAGAGATAAGATGTGGCTTTCTCCCAGGTTGGCCCAGAGTCCCCAGGATTCCTCCAGAGCATAAGGCCCTTTCCCCAGGAGGGCCCCCTCTCCTGAGTAGGGGGCATACCTCGGCTCAGACAACTTCCTCAGCTGACATGCAGGAGAGGCTTTGCCAGGAGGGTGGGATCGACGGTGTCTCCGAACTGGGGCTTCTGATCTCTGCTCCAGAGCCACCGTGGAGAACTTGTTTCTAATGCAGAGCCCTGGGCCCGGCTCAGACTTGAATCTGAATCTCTGGGGCTGAGCGCCAAGACTCCAGTCTGTAAACAAGTGGCTCCAGAGATCCTGAGCTCTCTCTGAAGTCTGAGACTCTGGAGAGCAAACAGGAGCAGGCACCAGACAGGCCTGGGCTCCAGCCCTCTCGGAGTCTAGCTGAAGCGCCCTTGTTTATGTGGACAACCACAGCAACTACTCTGCAGACTTACAAAACGACTGAACTGGTCAGTGCGTGTAAAGCCCTCAGCTCGGTGCCTGGTGTGGGAAGCACTCAGCAGATAGAACAGGGCACCACTGTTTCGGGCATGCAAGGCAAGAACGCCCCATCCCTTGTGCCAAGCAGAGCAGAGGGCTTCCGTTCTATATTTCACCTTTGTCAGGAGGACAGGTCTGGTGGCCACCAGGACTCCCTAAGAACCATTTCAGGAGGCTGCAGTAAAGGGGGAAGGAGGTTGGGGAGCATTGGCCTTAGGGCCCCTACTGTGCATAGTAGCCTCCCCTGGTCCTGCCCCTACATGACCAGCGAAAGGCCCTCCCCTGTCCTCCCCTGCCCGAGTCCATGCCCATTCACTCCACCCCTGTGGGGGGCTCAGGACAGCCTCTGGAACAGGTCTCAGCTTCACCCCCCAGCCTCTGCTCCTGACCAAGTTCAGGGTCCAACACCTCTTCAACTTCCCTGGTCTCGGAGCCTCCTCTTGCACCCTTCCTGTCCATCCCTGATGCCTGCATGAGTCTGACCCAAACACACATCTGATGACGTCACCCCTCAACTCGAGAACACCAGCCAGTTCCTATTCTTACTAGAATAAGTACAGCTATTGTATTTGAGGCCCTGCATCAAAGATTGCCAGGAGAAATACCAATAACCCCAGGTGTGCAGATGACACCACCCTTATGGCAGAAAGCTGAGAGGAACTAAAGAGCCTCTTGATGAAGGTAAAAGAAGAGAGTGAAAAAGCCATCTTAAAACTCAACATTTCGAGGCTTCCCAGGTGGTTCAGTGGGTAAAGAGTCCGCATTGCCGTGCACCCTGAGCCGGTGCTCTGCAGTGAGAGAGGCCACTGCAATGGGAGTACCACACAGGCCAAAGAACAAAGATGGATGAAAATAAATAAATAAGTAAATAACAATAAAAAAGAGGCTCCCCCCACCAAAAAAAAACTCAACATTTCAAAAACTAAGATTATGGCATCCGGCCCCACCACTTTGTGGCAAATCCAAGGGAACAGGGCACCAGACAGGCCTGGGCTCCAGCCCTCTCGGAGTCTAGCTGAAGCGCCCTTGTTTATGTGGACAACCACAGCAACTACTCTGCAGACTTACAAAACGACTGAACTGGTCAGTGCGTGTAAAGCCCTCAGCTCGGTGCCTGGTGTGGGAAGCACTCAGCAGATAGAACAGGGCACCACTGTTTCGGGCATGCAAGGCAAGAACGCCCCATCCCTTGTGCCAAGCAGAGCAGAGGGCTTCCGTTCTATATTTCACCTTTGTCAGGAGGACAGGTCTGGTGGCCACCAGGACTCCCTAAGAACCATTTCAGGAGGCTGCAGTAAAGGGGGAAGGAGGTTGGGGAGCATTGGCCTTAGGGCCCCTACTGTGCATAGTAGCCTCCCCTGGTCCTGCCCCTACATGACCAGCGAAAGGCCCTCCCCTGTCCTCCCCTGCCCGAGTCCATGCCCATTCACTCCACCCCTGTGGGGGGCTCAGGACAGCCTCTGGAACAGGTCTCAGCTTCACCCCCCAGCCTCTGCTCCTGACCAAGTTCAGGGTCCAACACCTCTTCAACTTCCCTGGTCTCGGAGCCTCCTCTTGCACCCTTCCTGTCCATCCCTGATGCCTGCATGAGTCTGACCCAAACACACATCTGATGACGTCACCCCTCAACTCGAGAACACCAGCCAGTTCCTATTCTTACTAGAATAAGTACAGCTATTGTATTTGAGGCCCTGCATCAAAGATTGCCAGGAGAAATACCAATAACCCCAGGTGTGCAGATGACACCACCCTTATGGCAGAAAGCTGAGAGGAACTAAAGAGCCTCTTGATGAAGGTAAAAGAAGAGAGTGAAAAAGCCATCTTAAAACTCAACATTTCGAGGCTTCCCAGGTGGTTCAGTGGGTAAAGAGTCCGCATTGCCGTGCACCCTGAGCCGGTGCTCTGCAGTGAGAGAGGCCACTGCAATGGGAGTACCACACAGGCCAAAGAACAAAGATGGATGAAAATAAATAAATAAGTAAATAACAATAAAAAAGAGGCTCCCCCCACCAAAAAAAAACTCAACATTTCAAAAACTAAGATTATGGCATCCGGCCCCACCACTTTGTGGCAAATAGACGGGCAAACAATGGGAACAGTGGCAGATTTTATTTTCTTGGGCTCCAAAATCACTGCAGATGGTGACTGCAACTGTGAAATTAAGACATTTGTTCCCTGGAAGAACAGTTATGAAAAACCTAGAAAGTGTAATAAAAAGCAGAGACATCACTTTACTGACAAAGACCCATATAGTCAAAGTTGTGGTTTTCCCAGTAGTCATGTATGGATGTGAGAGTTGGACCATAAAGAAGGCTGAGTGCTGAAACATTGACGCCTTTGAACTGTGGTGCTGGAGAAGACTCTTGCAAGGCCCTTGGACTGCAAGGAGATCAGACCATTCGATCCTAAAGGAAATCAACCCTGAGTAGTCACTGGAAAGAGTGATGCTGAAGCTCGAATTCTTTGGCCACCTGATGGGAAAAGACAGTTCATTGGAAAAGACCCTGATTCCGGGAAAAACAGAAGGGAGAAGAGGAGGAGATGGTTGGATGGCATCACCGATTCAATGGATGTGAATTTGAGCAAACTCCAGGAGATGGTGAAGAACAGGGAAGCCTGGCCTGCTGCAGACCATGGGGTCACAAAGAGTCGGACACGACAGAGCAAATGAACCACCACCATACACAGGAAGCAGGCCTTTCCCAGGAAGCAGCATGAGGCTACAGGAGAAGGGGGCTGTGGTATGGACTCAGAACCAGGTCTGTCCCTGCCTGAGCCTTTACTCAACGAAGACCACCTCCAGTTGGGAGGGGGAAAGGGCAGGCAAGAGATTAGGGAGGAAAGCAACCTGTTCTTGTAAGTCAAATCCACACAGCTAAGACAGCCATGGCCATCCTTTTCATGTATAGACCCCCTTCTAGTGCTGAGGGGGACCCGGGGACGGGCCCAGAGGACACGGGTTCCATCCCCTTCCTGGCCTGTCTCCTTCAGCCTCCTCCAGGCACTGAAGCCCGAGGCTGGGAAGCTTCCTCTCTTTGGACCTCCCCTGGGCTCTGGAGGGATTGGGCAGGGCCCCCGGGACCATGGTTGGACTGAAACCTTCAGAGAGGCCCCCCACAACGGCTGTGAAGTTCCTGGGGGCAGGCACAGCAGCCTGCTTTGCTGACCTCCTCACCTTTCCACTGGACACAGCCAAGGTCCGCCTGCAGGTAGGTACCCTATGGCCAAGGCTCATTGTTCCCACCAGCCAAGGGGCCCACTTCTCCTCCAGGGGACCATCTGTCCCCCTGTTCTTCCCCACAGAGAACCCTGAACAAGTCACTCCCTTCCCCCACTGCCCACCACACCTCAGCACCTCCCCATCGCCATCACCCAAGATCTGAATTCCTTGGCAGGACGTGCCACGGCCCTCCAAGGCCTTGCCCTACTTTGTAAGCCATAAAGTGAGAAGTAAAATTAAGGAATTACTGTGTAAGCTTGGGCAAGCCATGCACAACTTATAATGAGAAAAACCATACCCTCCATTTTTCCTGAGGATTGAACCCTACACTATGCACAACAGTTTGTGAACTGGAAGCTGCTACACAAAACTGTCCTTTTCAATGAGATGTGACACTGTGACCATGCTAGTTCTGAGGTCCAGGCAGCACCCCCTGTACACAGCCCCACCCACCCCCACCTAAGTCTCTCCACTGCTGCGGGGTGTCCCTCAGATCCAGGGGGAGAACGAGGCGACCCGGGTGGCCCGGAGTGCCCAGTACCGCGGGGTGCTGGGCACCATCCTGACCATGGTGCGCACCGAGGGCCCCCGCAGCCTCTACAGCGGGCTGGTCGCCGGCCTGCAGCGCCAGATGAGCTTCGCCTCCATCCGGATCGGCCTCTACGACTCGGTCAAGCAGTTCTACACCCCCAAGGGATCCGACCGTGAGTGCCAAAGTGTGGGCGGAAGCAGAATCCAGGCTGTGGGTGAGGAGATCCAGGTAGTCCAGACCCAGAGGCAGAGCTGGGGTGTGGGAAGCTGGTAACAGATACTCATGAGGATACTGAGCCTCCATCAAGGCGGCTACAGAACCGGGTGAGGAGGGCATGGGGCAGGGGCAGCCCCCAGAGACCAGCCTCAGGCCCCACAGAGGCGTGGGGTGGTGGAACGCTGGCCCACTTGCTCTCGTTCTCTCCAGACTCCAGCATCATCACCCGGATTTTAGCAGGCTGCACCACCGGGGCTATGGCGGTGACCTGTGCCCAGCCCACAGACGTGGTGAAGATCCGCTTTCAGGCCAGCAGGCACACTGGGCACGGGAGCAACAGGAAGTACAGTGGGACAATGGATGCCTACAGGACCATCGCCAGGGAGGAAGGCGTCCGGGGCCTGTGGAAAGGTTGGTCTGGACTCAGCCTCAGGGGCTTGGGCAGCACCTTTCCCACCCAAGTGCTAGGGCAAGGAACTCCCAAGCGGGGAGCTCCCAACACGTAGTATTCCAGCAATTCTAAAGGAACATCCCAACATCTCCCCACGTCCTAGCTGACCTGCCACACTGACCCTCTCCAAGGCCACTGCCAGGACTGCATCCTGTTACTTTCAAATGCCTGGTCTTCCTCTCCCAAAGAAAGGCTTCCTTTCCCGGCTCAGCCAGGTCTCAGGGAAGCACATTTTAATTCTGATGGATTTTTCAGATTATCCTCTCAAATGTGGCCCAAACACACACACAAGGACCTCTCTGCTTTTTGTCTCTAAAGTGAACATGCCAGGCCATCTGAAGTGGGCTCTTCTGAGCCCACAGGAACAGGGCACGGCACCATGTCCCCTCAGCTGGATCTGTGGCCTTGCAGCCAAGGGGTCCACTTTTAGTTCCTACTTACCAGCCCCTGCACCTTCCTGACAGGAATTCTGCCCAACATCACAAGGAATGCCATCGTCAACTGTGGTGAGATGGTGACCTACGACATCATCAAAGAGAAGCTGCTAGATTACCACCTGCTCACCGGTAAGGCCCTGGGCTCCAGGCAGATGGCCCTGCCATAGCCCAGAGGGAATCTGGGACTCCACAGGGTGGGCACCGCCCACAGCAACTGGGCTTCAGGAGGAATAGGGAGGCGCAGTGCCCAGGACCCAATTGTGATGAGTCGGAAAGACCCCAGACCAAGGGTGAGCCTTCTCCCCATGCACCTTTAAGCAAGGCGGCTACAGAACCGGGTGAGGAGGGCATGGGGCAGGGGCAGCCCCCAGAGACCAGCCTCAGGCCCCACAGAGGCGTGGGGTGGTGGAACGCTGGCCCACTTGCTCTCGTTCTCTCCAGACTCCAGCATCATCACCCGGATTTTAGCAGGCTGCACCACCGGGGCTATGGCGGTGACCTGTGCCCAGCCCACAGACGTGGTGAAGATCCGCTTTCAGGCCAGCAGGCACACTGGGCACGGGAGCAACAGGAAGTACAGTGGGACAATGGATGCCTACAGGACCATCGCCAGGGAGGAAGGCGTCCGGGGCCTGTGGAAAGGTTGGTCTGGACTCAGCCTCAGGGGCTTGGGCAGCACCTTTCCCACCCAAGTGCTAGGGCAAGGAACTCCCAAGCGGGGAGCTCCCAACACGTAGTATTCCAGCAATTCTAAAGGAACATCCCAACATCTCCCCACGTCCTAGCTGACCTGCCACACTGACCCTCTCCAAGGCCACTGCCAGGACTGCATCCTGTTACTTTCAAATGCCTGGTCTTCCTCTCCCAAAGAAAGGCTTCCTTTCCCGGCTCAGCCAGGTCTCAGGGAAGCACATTTTAATTCTGATGGATTTTTCAGATTATCCTCTCAAATGTGGCCCAAACACACACACAAGGACCTCTCTGCTTTTTGTCTCTAAAGTGAACATGCCAGGCCATCTGAAGTGGGCTCTTCTGAGCCCACAGGAACAGGGCACGGCACCATGTCCCCTCAGCTGGATCTGTGGCCTTGCAGCCAAGGGGTCCACTTTTAGTTCCTACTTACCAGCCCCTGCACCTTCCTGACAGGAATTCTGCCCAACATCACAAGGAATGCCATCGTCAACTGTGGTGAGATGGTGACCTACGACATCATCAAAGAGAAGCTGCTAGATTACCACCTGCTCACCGGTAAGGCCCTGGGCTCCAGGCAGATGGCCCTGCCATAGCCCAGAGGGAATCTGGGACTCCACAGGGTGGGCACCGCCCACAGCAACTGGGCTTCAGGAGGAATAGGGGGAGGCGCAGTGCCCAGGACCCAATTGTGATGAGTCGGAAAGACCCCCAGACAGGAGGCCAGAGACCTGGGTTCCAGCCCAGCCTTCTCCCCATGCACCTTTAAGCAAGGGTCACCTTCTCTGACTTCAGCTTCCTCTAATGAGGGAGTCGGGCTGGATTAGCTTTCAACCCTGGGACAGCCCAGTTTTTACCAAGAGCTCTGCACTGTGCACCGCGAGAGATTTGGAAAACACTATCCTCGTGTTCAAAGAGTTCACCGTTTCATTAGGGACAAACAACGAACACAGGTGAGACAGAAAGCAAGGGCCCTCCTCATCTCACCACCCAATATCTGTTCTTCCCTTCCCTACCCAACCCGGCGACAGACAACTTCCCCTGCCACTTTGTCTCCGCCTTTGGAGCTGGCTTCTGTGCCACGGTGATGGCCTCCCCAGTGGACGTGGTGAAGACGCGCTACATGAACTCACCCCCAGGCCAGTACCGCAGCCCCCTGGACTGCATGCTGAAGATGGTGACCCAGGAGGGCCCCATGGCCTTCTACAAGGGGTGAGCTCCCCTCCTGCTGCCAGCACCCCCTCCTAGAGGGGCCTCCCTCTCCCTTCCCTCCACGTAGACTGTGTCTGCCATAGCTTCACCCGGAAACACAGTGGTGAACAGCACAGATGCGAATGCCACAGAGAAAAATCGCAATATAAAGACCCATGGAAATGTTTGTTGGAAGAGAGTGGACCAAATCTGGAGAGTCAGCAAAGCTTATCTGAGACGAAAGCAGTCTAGGCATAGGTCAAAGCACCATCAGGGTACCAGGCGGGGAGGAGGAGGGAAAGGTGCTTGGCGATCCTGAGGCTGTTGGCTCGCCCGCCCCGTCACAGGGATCACCCTGCCGGCAGCCCACACCCACAGTGTGCCTCACACGTTCTTGCTTCTCTGTCTGGCATTTACAGTTCCCCCTGCATCCTTTCCCGCGCCATCCACACCCACTACCTCCTACCTGTCCTTCAAGACGAGTTTAAATACCACCTTCTCCCTAACACTCTCAGGTACAAATGTTTCCCCTCTGTGAACTTCAGCAATACTTCCACAATACTGTCTTTATGGTACCTACCACTTCCTACTTTGTATGCTCATGTTCATAAGTTTAAATGATCCCCCAGGCTAGAGCGCAAGCTCCCTACAGCCAAGGAGTGTGGTTTACACAGCTGACCCACGAATGGTGTGAAACTTAGGGGCACAGTCTCCATGCAGTTGAAAATATCCATAAAAACACAACTGAGAGTCAACCCTCCTTTCACACCTGCAGATTCAACCCAACTCAGATGATTAGCATTTAATATCGATAAAAGATCTGAGTAAAAGTTTACACAGTTCACACCTGCATTTTCAAGGGTCAACCATATACGTCTTCCCTCTCTGAGAGTCCCAGCGCAAAGACAGCACTCTCTAGCATGGCTATGAACAATCACCGTGACCACCAAGTCACTAAGCAGGAGGCCTTGTGCCAAGCACGTCACATAGACGATCTCCACACCCCTTTGACCTGGGCCATGTTCTCCACACGTACTGAGGAGGAGACTGAGGAATGGTCACGGAACTTGTCCTGGGTCACAAAGTTTAAATGTAAGAGCCACGGCTCAGAGCCTGACCCTTAGACGCCACCCACGCCACCCCATGCCGAGCCCTTGGCCTGGCCCTCTCACCTTCACGGCTGGGGACAGCTTTCTGGCCCCAGGGTTGGATTAGGCCCAACAAGCAAACACTTCCTCAACCCTGGGATGATGTCACAAAACTGAGCTTCAGCTCTACGTGCCACCATCGGACGGCGCTTCAGCGACACCCACTCCAGTGTTCTTGCCTGGAGAATTCCACGGACAGAGGAGCCTGGCGGGCTACAGTCCACGAGGTTGCAGAGTCGGACACAACTGAGCGAGTGACTAACACACACACAAGCTGGGATTTGAACGCAGGTCGAATCCTGGAGCTCACTTCATTGTCTCTGAGCTATCCTCCCTGTGAGGGACCCAGGCTGAGGGCTCAGGAGAGGCCCTGGTGTGAGGTTCTGGTGCCCAAGCTAAGTTCCACAGAATCAAGAGCAACCAGCCCCATGAGGAGAGGAGGAGATATTCCAGGCAGAAGGTACAACGTGGCAAAGGTGTGGGAGGAAGGGTCTGGCAGGAGCCCAGCGGACTAGGAAGGGATAAGTGGAGGGAGAGGCTGAAGCAGAGGCCAGGGGGCCAGGCTGCTCCCTGAGTCTGTGAACCAGAGCAGAGGTGAGGACTTTCTTCCTGCTGATTGGTCACAGGACAAGCAGGCTCTTGGGAAATTAGCTAAATTTGTCCTTAAGTTATTTTTGCTTTGTGGTGCCTACAGCTGGAGGCAGGGGCATTCTCAAGAGTAGCCCAGAAACACCCAGCGGCAAAGTGGGGTCAGGTGCTTTCAGTTAAGCTATTTCACCTTAGGTTCTAAAGAGAAAACTGGCAACAGTCATAGCTACCTGATAAAACGGTGAGGATTAACTGCCTGACCCAGTAACCCCACTCAAAATGCTTTCCTTTCCCAACTCTCACTTCTGCCTAAATTCCTTCAGTAGCAAAGAAAATGAATGATCTCACAAAGGCTCATGACTAACAGAAACCAGGCCTTTGGCACCAGCACCGAGCAGGGAGATCTAGGCAGGACCCCAGTCCACCCACCTGACCACGTGGTCGTTTCTCTCATCAGATTTACACCCTCCTTTTTGCGTCTGGGATCCTGGAATGTGGTGATGTTCGTCACCTACGAGCAGATGAAACGGGCCTTGATGAAGGTCCAGATGCTGCGAGACTCTCCATTTTGACTAAAGACAAGGCCACTTGGTACTTAACTCGGACAAAAACCAGTTCAGGATGGAATGAAGCAGCAGGTCCACGCCTCAGGGACTAGACCCACACATGTTTACAGAACCAGTTATCTGCCGCTGACTCAAGAGGCAGACGAGGAGGAAGGATTGTGGTCTTCAGTGCTTTGTCTTAAGAACGCTTTCATTTTGCACTGACAAGATGGAAAATAAATTACATTAATTTGTGAAACCCATCGGGTAGGATGCCTAACATTTAGGCAAGGAAAAACAGATTCATTTGGATAAAATGGAAATTTGCAAATTTACATCCCCTGAAAAATCTGATTAGATGATGAATTATAAATGGGAAAGATAGCAAGCATGGGACACGAGCAGCACGCAGCTTGCCTGGAAATCAGCTGGGCAGTCGGGGGTACCGCCAAAGCAACGCAAAGGTTGTCACTGCCAGCTTTTGGTTACCACGCTCCTCGGCTGTATTTGTGATGCACCTGCGTGTAGAATCCACTGGGATTCCAGGAAATGTGAGGGGAAGAAAACAACTAGAGCCTGTGTCAGAGGAGCACTGCTGGGCCAGTGCGAGACTGAGAGCCACAAGTGTTTGCTGGAGAACTGGAGAACCAAGAGGGTAGCCTCAGTCTCCTTTCCTGTGAAATGGGAGTAATGATCCCTTTCCTCCAATGTCACTTGGGGTGTTTATGAAGATCAAGGGAGAAGCTGAGCAAGAAAGCACATTATAAAAGCAAAAGCTCTACACACATGTAAATAAAAGGACAATGCCTCGGGGAAGATTTTGTCCGTGAGTGAAGAAGCACCAGGGAAGAAGCTTTTGAAAGTCAGTGGTCTAGAAGCGAGACCAAAGGAACTGTCTGATGGAAGATGATGTGCAGCTGCGGGGAGCCCCACTCCCAGGCAGCCCCTACACCCTGTCAGACGGTGAGGCACCTTGAATGATATGGAGTTTGGGGACAAAGAGGTAGAGGCTGGGCTAAAAGTCTAAAGTACCAGGACTCAGAATTTTTGGAAATTATCATGACTCAATAAAGCAAGTCACACCCTGAGTGTGGGAATGAAAATAGCCACTCTTCTGCCTTCTCTTTCTTGGATGGAATTTCCCTTTCTCACTTCAGGCTTCCTGTTTGCCAGTGCACACATACACTGCCTTCTGCCCTTCTGCTGACCGGCTGTTCTACCTTTTAGGGGTTTGGTTCCCCCATCTGTGAAAGGTGGACTTGAACCAGGTGATCTTCTGAACTTACCTGGCCATATTTCACGCTGATAACTGGGACCCAGAATGTCAGTCTTGTTCTGGTTCCTAGCACCTTTGTGACTCTGATGACAGAACTGGGTTCCATCCCCACCCACCCGCCCACCCAGCACCCTAACCACAGGGAGCCTTGCACCTCAGAGTCCTCCAGAGCAGTGGGAAGGACAATCCCCACCTCTCAGGAAAGGCTCGGGGATGTCACCCCTCCTTCCTCACTCCTACTCCTGTGCACCCTGGGGAAAATGAACATCCACTTACCCTCAGCACGTTTCTAAATCTAAACCATAATCTGAGATCATTTACGTGTACACACTGGAAAGTCCAAGCAAAAGCAAAAAGACAAAAATTACTTTGATTTCATATCTGGTTTGGCTTTCAAATAAAAACCATACTTAAAACTTTTTCTTACCTAGATGCGAGGGGGGTTCAGGGGAAAATGGATGCATGTATATGTATGGCCGAGCCCCTTTGCTGTTCACCTGACACTATCACAAAATTGTTAATTGGCTATACCCCAATAAAAATGTTTTTGGTGGAAAAAAAAAAAAACTTTTTGTTTTGACTTGATGGCATGTACAAATCATTTTTAAATACTTGGTCTTGACTTGTAAGTTGCTAGAGGCCAACAACTATGCCTTCCACAAATTCCTATGTAGCAATATTAACCTGTCATCGACCAGAGCCCCACTGTTCAGATGCTGCTGCTGAAAACAGGATAAACGCTTCTGAGGAAGCTATGATTGGGATCAGAAACCTAGTGACTTCTGATGTCAGACTTCTGGGAGAGGGAACACGAGACTAGTGGGAGGTCATCTGAGGTCTTCTGGGCAAAATACTAGATCTCTTTTCCCACTTCTTAAAGGCAGAAGTTGAAACAAATGACCTCAGAATGAAGTTCCGTGATTTTAAGAACTAAGAGACAGCTTCCTCCAAGCCAGTGCTCCTCCCCGTTTCTGCCACAAGAAAGCTAGGGATGCAAACTCACGAGATCAGATTGCCAGCTGAGGCCCACTCCAATTCCATACCTACAGACGCCTATCTCCATCAAGTCTTTCAAAAGGTTACTGAACTTGGACGTCCCTGGTGGCCCAGTGGTTAAGAACCCTCCTGCCAATGCAGGGAACATGGGTTCAGTCCCTGGTCCCTGAGGATTCCACATGCTTCGGGGCAACTAAGCCCACATCTCACAACTACTGAGCCTGCATCTCCTAGTGCCCAAGCTCCAACCAACACGAGAAGCCACTGCAATGAGAAGCCAGCACACTGCAACCAGAGAGGAGTCTCCTCTCACCACACCTAGAGAAAGCTGGCACGCAGGAAGGAAGATCTAGTGCAGCCCAAAATAAACAAAATTAACAACAATGAAAAAAAAAGGATTACCTGCCCAAATGGGTCCTCCTGCCTGAGCAGTTGACCCTGAGGGAAGGAGACACAGCACGTATTGCAGGGTGCCGTCAGTGGGTCCAGAACATCTGGTGCTCAGAAGGCTCTAGCTCCCCAGTGGGTTTCAGCAAAGCATTCTGAGCGGCAAGCGGGGGAGGGGCATCCCGGGGTCTGTGATCAGCTAGTGCACAGTTCTCTGATTGGCTGATAGTGAGGAACAGGGCTGTGTCACAGGTGTTAACATTATCAATCCTTAGGCCTGGGGGGTAACGTGCTCATCAAGTAGTTAATTTCTTCCATTTGGTGGTGGGTTTCCACATCTATAAAACAACTCCAGAAATATGGATCAGATGCTATTGTTAGGTAATATTATCTAGGTGCTTCAGAGAGGAGCTAGGGCAGACAATACGAGGGAGAGGTCTGTCTCAAGAAGGCCCCATAGTGTCCTGCTGGGTTAAAAAAAAAAAATCTGCTTTTTCGCAAACTCTTCTAGTATATCAGGAGAAATGAAATTGGCCCATGATTCAGTCACATTAGTGACATAGTAGATTACTGACTTCACGGAAGTCTTATCAGTAAAAATTATATTTTTAAAGGGATATTTTATTCAGGAGGAATGAATGTTAAGTACGACAGTATACATTTATTGTTCTTACATAGTCCCACATTGTACTCAGTGTTGAGGTCAACGAGGCCAGTCCTGCCTTCAGGGAGTTCACTGGGGCAGGCGAGAGGAATAAAGGATATAGCCTTGATGAAAGCCACTGTGGAGAAGTGCCCCGGGACCTCAGGAGCAGGAACACAGATGAAGGATGCCTAACCTGGTCTAGGGGCCAGGAAGCTTCTATGAAGAAGACACTTAAAGGATCCCTGGTGGCCCAGTGGTTAAGAACCCTCCTGCCAATGCAGGGAACATGGGTTCAGTCCCTGGTCCCTGAGGATTCCACATGCTTGGGCAACTAAGCCCACATCTCACAACTACTGAGCCTGCATCTCCTAGTGCCCAAGCTCCAACCAACACGAGAAGCCACTGCAATGAGAAGCCAGCACACTGCAACCAGAGAGGAGTCTCCTCTCACCACACCTAGAGAAAGCTGGCACGCAGGAAGGAAGATCTAGTGCAGCCCAAAATAAACAAAATTAACAACAATGAAAAAAAAAGGATTACCTGCCCAAATGGGTCCTCCTGCCTGAGCAGTTGACCCTGAGGGAAGGAGACACAGCACGTATTGCAGGGTGCCGTCAGTGGGTCCAGAACATCTGGTGCTCAGAAGGCTCTAGCTCCCCAGTGGGTTTCAGCAAAGCATTCTGAGCGGCAAGCGGGGGAGGGGCATCCCGGGGTCTGTGATCAGCTAGTGCACAGTTCTCTGATTGGCTGATAGTGAGGAACAGGGCTGTGTCACAGGTGTTAACATTATCAATCCTTAGGCCTGGGGGGTAACGTGCTCATCAAGTAGTTAATTTCTTCCATTTGGTGGTGGGTTTCCACATCTATAAAACAACTCCAGAAATATGGATCAGATGCTATTGTTAGGTAATATTATCTAGGTGCTTCAGAGAGGAGCTAGGGCAGACAATACGAGGGAGAGGTCTGTCTCAAGAAGGCCCCATAGTGTCCTGCTGGGTTAAAAAAAAAAAATCTGCTTTTTCGAAACTCTTCTAGTATATCAGGAGAAATGAAATTGGCCCATGATTCAGTCACATTAGTGACATAGTAGATTACTGACTTCACGGAAGTCTTATCAGTAAAAATTATATTTTTAAAGGGATATTTTATTCAGGAGGAATGAATGTTAAGTACGACAGTATACATTTATTGTTCTTACATAGTCCCACATTGTACTCAGTGTTGAGGTCAACGAGGCCAGTCCTGCCTTCAGGGAGTTCACTGGGGCAGGCGAGAGGAATAAAGGATATAGCCTTGATGAAAGCCACTGTGGAGAAGTGCCCCGGGACCTCAGGAGCAGGAACACAGATGAAGGATGCCTAACCTGGTCTAGGGGCCAGGAAGCTTCTATGAAGAAGACACTTAAAGGACAAATAGGAGCTATCCAAGCAAAAGAGGTGCAAGTCATTCTAGGCAGAGGGAATGGCTTGTGCAAAGGCCCAGAAAGAAGCAAGAACAAGGGGCATTCACGTATTGCCAGCTGTCAGTATGGTTGCAGACTAAAGGGATACCTTGAGAGAGATGGGGATGAAGAGAAAAACAGGGACCCTGAAAGGCTGGAGAAGTCATCTATTATGGACTGAATATTTGTACCTCCAAATTCATACATTGAAACCCTAATACCCAATGTGATGGTATTTGGAGTTTGAGGCTTTGGGAGATAATTAGGTTCAGATAGGTCATGAGGGTGGGGTCCTCATTGATGGTATTAGGGTCGCTCCCAGGTGGCACAGTGGTAAAAATTCTGCCTGCGGGCTTCCCCTGGTGGTCCAGTGGGTAAGGACACCGCCTTGCAGTACAAGGGGCGCCGGGTGGATCCCTGGCCTGGGAAGATCCCACGTGCGGCGGAGCGGCTGGACCGATGTGTCCAATTACCGAGCCACAGCTCTGGCGCACATGCGCCCAGAGCCGGCGCTTTGTGACGACAGACGCCACTGCGATGGGAGGCCCACAGGAGCCAAAGAACAAAGATGGACGAAAATAGAGAAATGAAAGACCAGTAGAAGTGGCCCGCCCGCTCCCCTCCCTCCCCAACCCGACCCCCGCCCAAAATAAATAAATAAATCTTTCAAAGGTAGTAGTTTGTGTCAGACTTTCAATTGAAAAAAAAAAAAAAAAAAAATTCTGCCTGCAATGCAGGAGACCGGAGTTCAATCCCTGGATCAGGAAGATCCCCTGGAGGAGGAAATGGCAACCCACTCCAGTATTCTTGCCTGGAAAATTCCATGGACAGAGGAGTCCTGAGGGCTACAGTCCATGGGGTTGCCACGAGTCAGACAGGACTGAGCATGCACACACACAAGAAGGGGAAGAGGGCAGAGCTTTCTCTCTCTGCCATGTAAGGATACAGTGAGTCAGCTGTTTCCAAGTCAAGAAAAGGGCCCCGGGCTTCCCTGGTGGTCCAGTGGGTAAGGACACCGCCTTGCAGTGCAAGGGGCGCCGGTTCGAGCCCCGGCCTGGGAAGATCCCACGTGCCGCGGAGTGGCTGGACTGATGTGTCCAATCACCAAGCCTGAGCTCTGGAGCGCATGCGCCCAGTGCCGGTGCTCTGCAACGACAGACACCACCGCGATGGGAGGCCCACAGGAGCCAAAGAATGAAGACGAATGAAAATAGAGAAATGAAAGACCAATAGAAGTGGCCTGCCCACTCCCCTCCCTTCCCAACCTGACCCCCGCCCAAAGTAAATAAATAAATCTTTCAAAGGTAGTAGTTTGTGTCAGACTTTCAATTGAAAAAAAAAAAATTCTGCCTGCAATGCAGGAGACCGGAGTTCAATCCCTGGATCAGGAAGATCCCCTGGAGGAGGAAATGGCAACCCACTCCAGTATTCTTGCCTGGAAAATTCCATGGACAGAGGAGTCCTGAGGGCTACAGTCCATGGGGTTGCCACGAGTCAGACAGGACTGAGCATGCACACACACAAGAAGGGGAAGAGGGCAGAGCTTTCTCTCTCTGCCATGTAAGGATACAGTGAGTCAGCTGTTTCCAAGTCAAGAAAAGGGCCCCGGGCTTCCCTGGTGGTCCAGTGGGTAAGGACACCGCCTTGCAGTGCAAGGGGCGCCGGTTCGAGCCCCGGCCTGGGAAGATCCCACGTGCCGCGGAGTGGCTGGACTGATGTGTCCAATCACCAAGCCAGAGCTCTGGAGCGCATGCGCCCAGAGCCGGTGCTCTGCAACGACAGACACCACCGCGATGGGAGGCCCACAGGAGCCAAAGAATGAAGACGAACGAAAATAGAGAAATTAAAGACCAATAGAAGTGGCCCGCCCACTCCCCTCCCTCCCCAACCCAACCCCCGCCCAAAGTAAATAAATAAATAAAATCTTTAAAAAAAAAAAAAAGCAAAATTCCATTTGGAAGTAGTGAGACCCTGTTTTCCGTTCTTTTGGGTATAAACCCGGAAGTGAAATTGCTGAATCAACTGCAGGATCATTCTATTTTTTGTTTTTGAGGGACTTCCATACTGTTGGCATCTGTACCTTCTACATTCCTATCAACAGTACACAGTGTTGCAGTTTCTCCACTTCCTCACCAACATTTATTTTCCGTTTTTTAACATAATCACCATCCTAATAAGCGTGAAGTGGCATCTCAGTGTGGTTTTGATTTGGATTTCCCTGATGATTAGTAATATTGAACTTTTCATGTGCTTGTTTGCCATCTGTATATTTTCTTTGGAGAAATGTTGATTCAGTGTTAGGTAAGGATCCAAGTTCTCTCTAAAATAAGTAAGTTTTTAAGAGACTTAAAAAACTGTCCCAAAATAGAGCTTTGCCTTTGAGAGCGAAAAACAATAAATAATCTTATTTTGCAAGGGGGAGGGGGAGGGACCTCTTGATATTCAAGTACACATCTCAATTTATGTAAATGAAATGAGTATGAACCTTATAACAAAAACTAAAGTTAGAATCCCAGTTCTGATACTTCTTAGCTTTGTGGCATGGGTCAGATTCTCAGTATCCTTAAGCATTAGTATATTGACCTATAAAATGTGGATAATAGTTTGACAGAGATCAAAAATCCACAGCTTTGTCAACTAAGAGTGGTAAACTTTCTATGAAACAAACTGGATTCCCCTATGCATTGTTGGTGGAAATGAAAAATGACAGAGCCGTTTTGGAAATTTTTGAATTTTTAAGAATATTAAATACATATGTACCATCTGATCTAGCCATCCTACTTTGAGGTATTCACCCAAGATAAATGATGCCATATGTCCATGCAAAGATTTGTACATGAGTATCCATATCAGCCTTATTCATAATAGCCCCAACTGGAAATATGTAATCCAAATGCCCATCAACTGGTTAGTATATAAATAAAATGTTCCATATCATTGTGATGGAATATTACTCAGCAATTAGAAAAGGATCAAACTATTGATACATGCATCAACCGGGATGAACCTCAAAAAACACTAAGTGAAAGAAGCCAAACACCAAAGACTACATCACACTTATTATGAAAATTTTAGGAAATACAAAGCTGTAGAGATAGAAAGTAGATCAGTGCTTATCCAGGGATAGAGGTGAGAGAAGGAAATGACTGCAGATAGACACACTTCAACTTCTGGGGGTGATGGAAGTGCTAAGACTGGGTTGTGGGGACTGCCCTGGTGGTCCAGTGGTTAAGAATTCGCCTTCTAGTGCAGGGCACTCAGATTCAATCCCTGCTCGGGGAACTAAGATCCCGTATTCCACAGGGCAACAAAGCTAGTGTGCCACAAACTACAGATGCCCACACACAACAGCAAAGATGCGGCATAGTCAAAATTAAAAACAAAAAACTAGATTGTGGCCATTGTTGTACAACAGTATAAATTTACTAAGTTTTATTAAATCATTCACTTAACAATGAGTGAATTGCACTGATTTAAGTTGCACCTCCATTAGGCTGTTCAAAGTGGAAAAGGTCATGTTTTAGTTTATAGCAGTACAACTGTAATAGACCAAAATCTAGACACAACTGAAATGTCCCATCAACAATAGAGTGAATACATTGGATATACTCACATAATAGAGACTATATAGCAAGTTAAGACCTACAAAATGTGGATAATAGTTTGACAGAGATCAAAATCCACAGCTTTGTCAACTAAGAGTGGTAAACTTTCTATGAAACAAACTGGATTCCCCTATGCATTGTTGGTGGAAATGAAAAATGACAGAGCCGTTTTGGAAATTTTTGAATTTTTAAGAATATTAAATACATATGTACCATCTGATCTAGCCATCCTACTTTGAGGTATTCACCCAAGATAAATGATGCCATATGTCCATGCAAAGATTTGTACATGAGTATCCATATCAGCCTTATTCATAATAGCCCCAACTGGAAATATGTAATCCAAATGCCCATCAACTGGTTAGTATATAAATAAAATGTTCCATATCATTGTGATGGAATATTACTCAGCAATTAGAAAAGGATCAAACTATTGATACATGCATCAACCGGGATGAACCTCAAAAAACACTAAGTGAAAGAAGCCAAACACCAAAGACTACATCACACTTATTATGAAAATTTTAGGAAATACAAAGCTGTAGAGATAGAAAGTAGATCAGTGCTTATCCAGGGATAGAGGTGAGAGAAGGAAATGACTGCAGATAGACACACTTCAACTTCTGGGGGTGATGGAAGTGCTAAGACTGGGTTGTGGGGACTGCCCTGGTGGTCCAGTGGTTAAGAATTCGCCTTCTAGTGCAGGGCACTCAGATTCAATCCCTGCTCGGGGAACTAAGATCCCGTATTCCACAGGGCAACAAAGCTAGTGTGCCACAAACTACAGATGCCCACACACAACAGCAAAGATGCGGCATAGTCAAAATTAAAAACAAAAAACTAGATTGTGGCCATTGTTGTACAACAGTATAAATTTACTAAGTTTTATTAAATCATTCACTTAACAATGAGTGAATTGCACTGATTTAAGTTGCACCTCCATTAGGCTGTTCAAAGTGGAAAAGGTCATGTTTTAGTTTATAGCAGTACAACTGTAATAGACCAAAATCTAGACACAACTGAAATGTCCCATCAACAATAGAGTGAATACATTGGATATACTCACATAATAGAGACTATATAGCAATGAAATTAAAGACCTACAAATTCATATGACTTGGATGAATCTCAAAAATGCAGTGTTGAGTGAAAGACACAAAACAGCACAATTCCATGTATATGATGTTTAAGGACAAGCAAAACAAATCCTTGATGTTAGAAATCAGTATAGTTGTTCTTTGGGTAAATAATGACTGAGAAGGGACATGAGAGTTTGTTTCTGGGGTGTTAACAATGCTTCTTCTTAAATTATATTAGCTTTACTGAAGTATAATTGACAATGTTAATAGTGTTTCTCGATGCAAATTATATAGAGGTATTCACTTTATGAAAGTGTATTCAGCTTTATACTTTTTTTTTTAACTATATCATTTTTTTAAAGTGTAGTTTCTTTTGTATTTATTTATTTATTTTGGGGGAGGGGCGGGTTGGGGAGGGAGGGAGGGGGAGGACGGGCCACTTCTCTTGGTCTTTCATTTATTCATTTTTCATCCATCTTTGTTCCCTGGCCATGTGGGCCTCCCATCGCGGTGTCCTCTGTTGTCGCAGAGCTCCGGCTCTGGGCGCATGCGCTCCAGAGCTCCGGCCCGGTAATTGGGCACATCGGTCCAGTCGCTCCGCGGCACGTGGGATCTTCCCAGGCCAGGGATGGAACCGGCGCCCCTTGCACTGCAAGGCGGTGTCCTTACCCACTGGACCACCAGGGAAGCCCAGTTTTATACTTAATGTTACACTTCTACAAAAAGTTTACTTAAAAGTGCACTTGAAGGGTGGAGAAGGGAGGGGTCAGGGATATACATATGACTAATCTGGGATTATACATATCTGTAAACTACAAAACTCTGTTAAGCAAAAAGTAAAATAAAAATAATTGTAAAAAATAAAAGTGGGGGCATCCAAAGAACAAAGATGGATGAAAACAGACAAATGAAAGACCAATAGAAGTAGCCCGCCTGCTCCCCTCCCTCCCCACCCCTCCCCTCCAAATAAATAAAATAAATAAATCTTTAAAAAATAAAAATGAAAGTGCACTTGAAGAGGTCACTGATGGTCTCTAAGATGTGTGTGTGTCTGTGTGCGTGTGTGAGCGTGTGTGTGTGCGTGTGTGCAGGGGTGACGAGAGACGAGAGGTGCTGGCCAGGTAAAGATCTGAGGAACAGCGTTCCAGAAAAATGGAACAAGCAGTCCACTGGGCCTACGGGGAGGAGCTTGTCATGTTCAAAGAACAGAAAAAAGACCTGTGTGGCTGGCATACAGTGAATGAACAGATAAATGTGAAATCATTCATTTATTCATTCATCAGATATGTCGGAGCTGTGCCAGAAGCTAAGCCAGAGGACAGCCAATTGTTCAGAAAGTTTGGCTGAGAAAGAAAGGAATAAAAACAGCCACAGTAAAGGCACAGGAAAGTCCTGAGTATCTTTTAATTTACTCACAAACACACACAGTAGAAGAAAGGAAAGACTGAAGACAGGAAGAAAGCTCCTAGAGAAAACAGAAGAGCATAGAATAATGGGTACAGGCCGGAGGGATCACTCTGGAAAGGATATGGTAAACCTGGACAGAAAATAAGAGTCATATAGGCAAGAATTTTGAAATGGAGAGAAGCAAAATGAAGGCATTTTCCAATCCTTTCATTGAAATTTGAGGAATAGTCATATACGAGAATAGACTAGTGAACCTGCAGAACTATTTATGAATTTAAGAATGATGATTTTACAAGCTCTTCTTTCCTTTAAGTATAATTTAATGAAGAAACAGATTCTCTGAGGCACCCCAACACTGTTCCTGCCAGCCTGAGCTGTTCAGAGCCCTCACCATGGGGCAGCCTGGGGAACCCTAAAGTGTAAGGCACGAGGCCTCCAGCAGGCCCAGGGTCTTCACGCCCTAGGCATGAAGTTCCACATCAGACATGCCTCTCACAGAGCAAGCTGCCCGCTAGCACGTGGTAGGGTCTTGGAACTTCACAGAGGAAATATGCAAAGCAGGTTGTCCTCTACATACCCACAGTCAGTTATGATACAGAAACGTAACTTTGACACATCAAGAAAGATGAATGCAAATACTTTGAGAAACTATTTATAGTCAAGATTATTTCATGCTGTATCTTACTGAGTATTAGGGTAAAGGGCCTGAGAGTAACACCATTATTATATTCTACTAAGTTTATAAGAGGGTAGTATGAACAATGTGAAAAGTTATGCTTTAGGAGTTCCCTGGTGGCCTCGTTGCTAGGATTCTGGACTTTCACTGCTGTAGCGCAGGTTCAGCCCTTGGTCACGGAACTGAGATCCCACAAGTCAAGTGGTGTGACTGAAAAAAAAAAAAGTTGTGTTTCACTGCCCATTTTCACTAGCGCTGACAGTTTAAGTTTTCCTGACATAAAAAGACAGCAGTACATTGATACTCTGAATCAGTGTAGATCATCAAACTTTTTCTTTTTGAAATTTGAGGAATAGTCGCATCTTCTACCAATAAAGCCAGTGTATTCATACATGCTCAGTCACTTCAGTTGTGTCTGACGTTTTGCCATCTCACAGACTGTATGTAGCACGCCAGGCTCCTCAGTCCACAGGATTCTCCAGTTAAGAATACTGGAGTAGGTTGCCATGCCCTCTTGCAGGGGATCTTCCCGACCCAGGGACAGAACTTGTGTCTTCTGCATTGCAGGCGGATTCTTTACTGCTGAGTCACCAGAAAAGTCCCATAAAACCAGTGAAAACTGCCAAAGAATCATTGTGGAATGGTATAGGCTGGTCACATCTCAAGAATGACATAAAGAGGGCTTCCCTGGTGGTCCAGTGGTAAAGAGTCCACCTTGTAGTGCAAGGGGCACTGGTTCGATCCCTGGTCTGGGAAGATTCCATGTGCCGCGGAGCGGCTGGACTGGTGTGTCTGATTACAAGCCAGCACTCTGGAGCGCATGTGCCCAGAGCCATTCTCTGCAACGAGAGAGGCCACTGCAATGGGAGACCCACACAGAACAAAGATGGATGAAAATAACTAAATGAAAGACCAATAAAAGAGGCCCCCCTGCCAAAAAGAATGACATAAAGATATGCATTTTGCCTGAGACATACACTCAACTCTCTGAATCACTATATTATCATATGCCACATAGTTTATATAGCAAAGAATTTATTTGAATGTGTTAATATCTGATAATTTTATTATCTTGAAAGTTGTATAATGATTGAGTTCAAGATGACTAGGTGAAACTTTGAAACTCTTTATAGTCAAGATTATTTCATGCTGTATCTTACTGAGTATTAGGGTAAAGGGCCTGAGAGTAACACCATTATTATATTCTACTAAGTTTATAAGAGGTAGTATGAACAATGTGAAAAGTTATGCTTTAGGAGTTCCCTGGTGGCCTCGTTGCTAGGATTCTGGACTTTCACTGCTGTAGCGCAGGTTCAGCCCTTGGTCACGGAACTGAGATCCCACAAGTCAAGTGGTGTGACTGAAAAAAAAAGTTGTGTTTCACTGCCCATTTTCACTAGCGCTGACAGTTTAAGTTTTCCTGACATAAAAAGACAGCAGTACATTGATACTCTGAATCAGTGTAGATCATCAAACTTTTTCTTTTTGAAATTTGAGGAATAGTCGCATCTTCTACCAATAAAGCCAGTGTATTCATACATGCTCAGTCACTTCAGTTGTGTCTGACGTTTTGCCATCTCACAGACTGTATGTAGCACGCCAGGCTCCTCAGTCCACAGGATTCTCCAGTTAAGAATACTGGAGTAGGTTGCCATGCCCTCTTGCAGGGGATCTTCCCGACCCAGGGACAGAACTTGTGTCTTCTGCATTGCAGGCGGATTCTTTACTGCTGAGTCACCAGAAAAGTCCCATAAAACCAGTGAAAACTGCCAAAGAATCATTGTGGAATGGTATAGGCTGGTCACATCTCCAGAATGACATAAAGAGGGTTTCCCCTGGTGGTCCAGTGGTAAAGAGTCCACCTTGTAGTGCAAGGGGCACTGGTTCGATCCCTGGTCTGGGAAGATTCCATGTGCCGCGGAGCGGCTGGACTGGTGTGTCTGATTACAAGCCAGCACTCTGGAGCGCATGTGCCCAGAGCCATTCTCTGCAACGAGAGAGGCCACTGCAATGGGAGACCCACACAGAACAAAGATGGATGAAAATAACTAAATGAAAGACCAATAAAAGAGGCCCCCCTGCCAAAAAGAATGACATAAAGATATGCATTTTGCCTGAGACATACACTCAACTCTCTGAATCACTATATTATCATATGCCACATAGTTTATATAGCAAAGAATTTATTTGAATGTGTTAATATCTGATAATTTTATTATCTTGAAAGTTGTATAATGATTGAGTTCAAGATGACTAGGTGAAACTTTGAAACTCTTTACTTCAATAAATGAGGATATAAATGTTGCAGAGCTTGCAAATATCCTTAGGACAAACATATCCCTGACTAAGAATGTTTCCATATATTACTGCTTGGACTTTGCCCATAAGAAGAGACGTAAGTAATAAATGAGCATCAGTGACATTTCTCATAGTGTAATGTTCCATCTGCAAAAAGACACACCTTTTATAAGATGACAAGGGAAACAGGAGTCCTAAGAAAGGAGTTCTGTCAGCTCTGCTACTGATAGAAATAGTCAAGATCCAGCTAACACAGCCAGTATAAGCAGCTTGGTTGGATCTATCTACAGCACTTACAAGACATATATTGTTTTCCTATTTGACTCAACACTTTCCTTTGGAATGATGAGAAATCTTGTACCCAAAATTGACAGACGTTGACATAAGTGTCTGGACCTCTTCCTCACAGAACTAAAAAGTTTAAAATACTGATGAAGAAGTGCAGACTCGCAGAGGTATTTCAATCAGGCACTCACTCTGAGAAACACCATTCTGTCTCTGCAACATAATAATAACAATATAGTCACACAACTACATAGCCAGAAAAATCAATTCTGGTTTCTTCTGAACTTCTTAAAAGGGGTGAAAGCCTTCTTGATTCAGATCCTGTGACTTACAGCAGAGTTCTCTTTTTTATTAAAATTTCATGTATGTATTTATTTGGGGCTGCACTGAGTCTCTGTTGTGGGTTTCCCACTGTAGTGGCTTGTCTTATTGCAGAGCATGGGATCTAGGAGCTCAGGCTTCAGTAGTTGCAACACTCAGGCTTAGTTGCTCTGCAACATGTGGGATCTTCCCAGAACAGGAATTGAACCCATGTCCCCTGCATTGGCAGGCAGATTGTTAACCATTAGACCACCTGAGAAGTCCATGCAGCAGAGTTCTAAACAAAATTACCCATTGTTTGTTTCTGTGGCTCCTTGCACTGATGAATACGGCCATCAACAACAGTACTCCTCAGAATATGAGACCAGTTATCCAGCAGCCACTGTTCAGAAGTCAGATCCCCACTTCTTTTACTTTGGCCAAAGGTAGAAGACTTCAAAAACTATCAGATATATTTCAGAGCTAATACTGAGTGTCAATAATGTTTTGGAGTCATGATCCTGAAGTAATTCCTACTTCAGATTAGCTCAGATGTTAAATGATAGGATGGAAAAAATGTTTTCCATTGGATTAAAACAGAACTACAAGGAAAGTGCTTGTATCAATATGCATGTTCATCAAACACTCCAAATATTAAGGAAGAAAGTGAGCTTGCAAGGATTTCTATGAATATGTTAATATCTCTAAGATTCTAGTCAACATATAAACAGAAAACTTGGCGATGCTTCTGATAAGAAAGGAGAACCTGATTTGTCCAGAGCAAATGAAGAATCCTGTGGAAATGGTCATTGAGGAAGCCACAACAGACACAACAAAACATGACTCCGATGTTGCCACCACAGAAGTGACTGGTTTCCTCTTGAGCTGTGCTGTGAAATTCCACTACTTAGCTCTGAATTAAAACTGCTACATACAACCACTGCAGAAGAGAACGCTTTCAAAGACTGACATTCCAGCAGACAATTCTCTGCTCGTTTCCTTGGCTCTGTTCACTCATTCAGGGAAGCTACTCCAACACTGGATATTCCCACTGAAGTTTTCCAAGTCTGTTTTGCCATCTTATGCTGGTATGGGAGTTCCACTTCCTGTAAAGAATGTAATATCAGATGCTGTCTTATCAGAATGGTTTAGAGGGTCATCTTTCTCACATCTCACTGCTAGGTCTTCATTGGCCATAATTTAGTTACACCATTTGTTATTATTCACTCTTGGTGTCTTTACTTTCTTAAAGTTAGCTTTATACCACTGGTAAAAAAAACCTATTCTGCTGGTGCGGTATAACTTCCACTTAAATGATGTTAAAAGTGTATTGTAGGCTTCCCCTGGTGGTCCAGTGGGTAAGGACACCGCCTTGCAGTGCAAGGGGCGCCGGTTCGATCCCTGGCCTGGGAAGATCCCACGTGCCACGGAGCGGCTGGACTGATGTGTCCAATCACCGAGATGGAGCCTTGGAGCGCATGTGCCCAGAGCCGGTGCTCTGCAACGACAGAGGCCACCGCGATGGGAGGCCCACGGGAGCCAAAGAACAAAGACGGATGAAAATAGAGACATGAAAGACCAATAGAAGCGGCCCGCCCGCCCCCTCTCTCCCCACCCCCCAAAAGATAAATAAAAAATAAATGTTAAAAAAAAAAAGTGTATTGTATTATGGTTTGGCAAACGTTTAATTCTGTCTGGAGTCTTGCTCACTATAGCATGTCCTAATGCAAAAAAGAACTCCTTTTTGTTTGTTTGTTTAAGTTGATCCCTGGATTGTTTCTCTGTTTTTTAAAAGTTTATTTATTTATTCATTTTTGGCTATTCTGGGTTTTCACTGAAGGTTTTCAGGCTCTTCTCTAGTTGCAGGGAGTAGGGGGCTACCCTCTAGTTGAGGTGAGCAGGCTTCTTGTTGCGGTGACTCCTCTTGTTGTGGAACTAGGGCTCAAGGGCACATGGGCTTCAGTAGTTGCAGCCCATGGACTCAGTAGTTGTGGCTCTGAGGCTCTAGAGCACAGGCTCAATAGTTGAGGCTCACGGGTTCAGTTGCTCTGCAACATGTGGGATCTTTCCAGCTCAGGGATCAACCTGTGTCTCCTGCATTGGCAGGTGAACTCTTTACCACTGAGTTACCAGGGAAGCCCTGTTTGTTTCTTTTTAACAAAGAACTTTTAAGCAATCAGCACTGTATTTTTACTTTGAGATAAATCTACTTTTTTTTTTTTTTTTTTTGCCTCAGCAAGCGGCATGAAGGATCTTTGTTCCCACATCAGAGATGAGACCCAAGCCTGCAGTGGAAGTGCAATCTTAACCACTGGACCACCAGGGTAGTCTCTACATTTCTTCTTATTAATCTGAGGATAAACCTTGTAGGCTTTATGATAACTGTTAACACTTACAAGCAGTCACTGAACATTGTAGCAGAGATCTTCTGTTACTTTATTTAACAAATCTTTTTTTTTTTTTATCTAACAAATCTTGTTTAATTTTATACTTTATTATCTACACTTTTGCGGATAAAGGAAAGTGATTTAATTCTTCCTGTGAAAATACTTTTTGGTATTTAGAAAGAGTATAAAATAATAAACAACTATTACTGCAAAAAGATATGATGACACATTAAGAAATCCTATGAGGGAATTCCCTGCAGTTCAGAGGTTAGACTCCATACTTTCATTGCTCCCTGGTCAGGGGATTAATATTCCACAAGCCACGCAGCTGCACAGTGAGGCCAAAAATAAAATAAAATAAAATAATTCTTGTGGATACCTATAAACCACACACATCAGCTGAACCTTGTTGAAGGTATGTAAATCAGGATAATTTTAACCTTGTTTGATATGGTGAAGGGATGCAAATCAGTAAGATTATGTATAATATAACCTGTTTTGTAAAGTCTTAATTCAGAGTATAAAGATTCACTGACATTTCATGAGAGTTTTGGGGAAACATTTTCTTTTTTAATGCGTTTAAAGAATCTGTCTGCCAAGTAGGATATGTGGGTTCGATCTCTGGGTTTGGAAGGTTCCCTGGAGAAGGAAACAGCACCCACTCCAGTATTCTTGCCTGGGAAATCCCATGTTTACAAAATAAACTGGGATATATAAATACGTATTATCAATGAACTGGCTTGTAAATGCACATCTGTAACCATGGTGGACAAAGAACATCTGCCTGCCATGCACCCCCATGAGACTGTCCACAGGATTCTCCAGGCAAGAATACTGGAGTGGGTAGCCCTTCCCTTCTTCAGGGGATCTTCCCAACCCAGAGATCAACCCAGGTCTCCTGCACTGCAGGCAGATTCTTTACCGTCTGAGCCACCAGGGAAGCCCTAGCAGCAAAAAGATGAAGTTAAACCATCAACCCCTGCAGACACTCGCCATGGTGCACCCTGAACGGATTCAGGATGGAGAAAAACAGGATTCTGGCCCTGTAGAGTTAAGGTGCATATCAGAGGAACAATTTAATTAAATCCAGACTGTTGGATCTTCCCATAGAAAAGCCTTAAATTCATTAAGTTGAGATGTCTGGTTTTTAATTACCTGTAATCTTTTAATCTTTTGATGTTCAACTCCCCTTTTCTTTTTTGCAAACACTCCTGTGTACCCAGAGAGCACAGTGGTAAAGAATCTGCCTGCCGGGACTTCCCTGGTGGTCCAGTGCGTAAAGAGTCTGCCTTGCAGTGCAAGGGGCGCCGGTTTGATCCCCTGGCCTGGGAAGATCCCACGTGCCATGGAGCCGCTGGACCAGTGTGCCCAATTACCGAGCCGGAGCTCTGGAGTGCACGCGCCCAGAGCCAGTGCTCTGCAACAAGGGAGGCCACTGCGATGGGAGGCCCACGTAGGCCAAAGAACAAAGATGGGTGAAAATAACTAAATGAAAGACCAATAAAAGAGGCCAAAATTAAAAAAACAACAACAACAGAATCTGCCTGCCAATGTAAGAGACGCAAGAGACTTGGGTTTGATCTCTGGGTGAGAAAGATCCCCTGGAGAAAGGAATGGCTATCCACTCTAGTATTCTCGCCTGGAGAATCCCATGTGGCTACAGTCCATGAGGCTGCAAAGAGTCAGACACCACTGGGCACTGAGCACAGCCTGGATACCCTGGCTCCTCCTCTTCCTCTTCAGAACTGTTCCTCAGAGGTATCTGAGAGGCTGTGTCCCTGGCTTAAGTCCTCAGTAATGCCTCAAATAAACATAATTCTCAACTTTCATGCTGCACATTTTTTCAGTTGACACCATACATTCTTCAACTTCTCCATAAAACATAAGTCCCTTGAATTTTGCTAGGGATGAACAAACATCTCACAGGTATAGAGCCTTTGAGACCCAGATTCTTCCCTGTTTTGGCAATCAGGGTAACACTTTTATTTCCAGATCTTTTTGGTTCGACTCCATTTTTCATCTCTCCTCAGAGATTACCAACCAGTTCAGTAGTCTCATCACAAATTTGCTGAGCATCCTGGGAATTCATTCATCATAGCTAAAGACAGAAGCTCATGGGCAAGCTAGGCCAGCACTGAATGGGAGACTCCACAGTGCCAGAAATTAATTTGTTTTAGAAATCACCTTGCCATGGTGCACCCTGAACGGATTCAGGATGGAGAAAAACAGGATTCTGGCCCTGTAGAGTTAAGGTGCATATCAGAGGAACAATTTAATTAAATCCAGACTGTTGGATCTTCCCATAGAAAAGCCTTAAATTCATTAAGTTGAGATGTCTGGTTTTTAATTACCTGTAATCTTTTAATCTTTTGATGTTCAACTCCCCTTTTCTTTTTTGCAAACACTCCTGTGTACCCAGAGAGCACAGTGGTAAAGAATCTGCCTGCCGGGACTTCCCTGGTGGTCCAGTGCGTAAAGAGTCTGCCTTGCAGTGCAAGGGGCGCCGGTTTGATCCCCTGGCCTGGGAAGATCCCACGTGCCATGGAGCCGCTGGACCAGTGTGCCCAATTACCGAGCCGGAGCTCTGGAGTGCACGCGCCCAGAGCCAGTGCTCTGCAACAAGGGAGGCCACTGCGATGGGAGGCCCACGTAGGCCAAAGAACAAAGATGGGTGAAAATAACTAAATGAAAGACCAATAAAAGAGGCCAAAATTAAAAAAACAACAACAACAGAATCTGCCTGCCAATGTAAGAGACGCAAGAGACTTGGGTTTGATCTCTGGGTGAGAAAGATCCCCTGGAGAAAGGAATGGCTATCCACTCTAGTATTCTCGCCTGGAGAATCCCATGTGGCTACAGTCCATGAGGCTGCAAAGAGTCAGACACCACTGGGCACTGAGCACAGCCTGGATACCCTGGCTCCTCCTCTTCCTCTTCAGAACTGTTCCTCAGAGGTATCTGAGAGGCTGTGTCCCTGGCTTAAGTCCTCAGTAATGCCTCAAATAAACATAATTCTCAACTTTCATGCTGCACATTTTTTTTCAGTTGACACCATACATTCTTCAACTTCTCCATAAAACATAAGTCCCTTGAATTTTGCTAGGGATGAACAAACATCTCACAGGTATAGAGCCTTTGAGACCCAGATTCTTCCCTGTTTTGGCAATCAGGGTAACACTTTTATTTCCAGATCTTTTTGGTTCGACTCCATTTTTCATCTCTCCTCAGAGATTACCAACCAGTTCAGTAGTCTCATCACAAATTTGCTGAGCATCCTGGGAATTCATTCATCATAGCTAAAGACAGAAGCTCATGGGCAAAAGCTAGGCCAGCACTGAATGGGAGACTCCACAGTGCCAGAAATAATTTTTTTGCTTGATTTCAGTTTCTACTTTGTTTCTGCAAGGACCATATGCTCACTGTGCATGTGTGGGTTTTTCTTCTATAATTATCCAGTCTTGTTCCAGCTATAGTCTCCTGGTCTACAACTCCTTCTGCTTGTGGACAAGGAAACACCCGCATGGAGCTGACCGAGCAAGGCTTAAATTGTGGTTCACTGATTCCTAATGGTGTGACCCATGTGGTTCAATGGTAAAAGAACCCGCCTGGGTTTCCCTGGTGGCTCAGCGGTGAACAATCCACCCGCAATGCAGGAGATACGGGTTTGATCCCTGGGTCAGGAAGATCCCCTAGTGAAGGGATAGGCTGCTAACTCCAGGATTCCCAGGATTCCTTGGTGGCTTAGATGGTAAAGAATCTGCCTGCAACCTGGGAGGCCTGAGTTCAATTCCTGGGTTAGGGAAATGCCCTGGAGAAGGGAAAGGCTACCCACTCCAGTATTCTTGCCTGGGAAACTACAAGGCTCACCCATGGGTATCTAACTGTCTGACATGACCAAGTGACTTCATTTCACTTTTCACCAGAAGTATCCAAAGGGAACCTGAACATAGTAACTGCATACACTAAATGTTCCCCTTCCTAGATCCTCCCATTACACTTTCAGAGGGCACTTCCAACAGCAACCCAAACAGCTGCAACTGAGGGAATGCACACATCCTAACCGTAATGAGTTCAATTTTATTCCAGGGATTAGCTGTCCCTGGCTTAAGTCCTCAGTAATGCCTCAAATAAACATAATTCTCAACTTTCATGCTGCACATTTTTTCAGTTGACACCATACATTCTTCAACTTCTCCATAAAACATAAGTCCCTTGAATTTTGCTAGGGATGAACAAACATCTCACAGGTATAGAGCCTTTGAGACCCAGATTCTTCCCTGTTTTGGCAATCAGGGTAACACTTTTATTTCCAGATCTTTTTGGTTCGACTCCATTTTTCATCTCTCCTCAGAGATTACCAACCAGTTCAGTAGTCTCATCACAAATTTGCTGAGCATCCTGGGAATTCATTCATCATAGCTAAAGACAGAAGCTCATGGGCAAAAGCTAGGCCAGCACTGAATGGGAGACTCCACAGTGCCAGAAATAATTTTTTTGCTTGATTTCAGTTTCTACTTTGTTTCTGCAAGGACCATATGCTCACTGTGCATGTGTGGGTTTTTCTTCTATAATTATCCAGTCTTGTTCCAGCTATAGTCTCCTGGTCTACAACTCCTTCTGCTTGTGGACAAGGAAACACCCGCATGGAGCTGACCGAGCAAGGCTTAAATTGTGGTTCACTGATTCCTAATGGTGTGACCCATGTGGTTCAATGGTAAAAGAACCCGCCTGGGTTTCCCTGGTGGCTCAGCGGTGAACAATCCACCCGCAATGCAGGAGATACGGGTTTGATCCCTGGGTCAGGAAGATCCCCTAGTGAAGGGATAGGCTGCTAACTCCAGGATTCCCAGGATTCCTTGGTGGCTTAGATGGTAAAGAATCTGCCTGCAACCTGGGAGGCCTGAGTTCAATTCCTGGGTTAGGGAAATGCCCTGGAGAAGGGAAAGGCTACCCACTCCAGTATTCTTGCCTGGGAAACTACAAGGCTCACCCATGGGTATCTAACTGTCTGACATGACCAAGTGACTTCATTTCACTTTTCACCAGAAGTATCCAAAGGGAACCTGAACATAGTAACTGCATACACTAAATGTTCCCCTTCCTAGATCCTCCCATTACACTTTCAGAGGGCACTTCCAACAGCAACCCAAACAGCTGCAACTGAAGAAATGCACACAACCTAAAAGTAATGAGTTAAATTTTATTCAGGGATCTTACTGCAGAGGAAGCCCAGGAGAGGCCCTCTCAGATAGCTTGGAGGAAATGCTTGGAAGAGGTGAGAGATACGCCAGCATAAATAGTAGATTTTTAAAAACACTATATATTTATTTGGCTCTACTGGGTCTTAGTTGTGGAACGTGGGATCTAGTTCCCTGACCAGGGATCGAACCTGGGCCCCTTGCACTGGGAACACAGAGTATTAACTGCTGGACCACCAGGGAAGTAAGAAATAAGAGATTTTTGCTGGAAAAAAAAAATGTAGTCGAACCTCAAAAGATCACTGTCAATCATAAAGGACAGACATCTCAAATGAATGATTTTAGTGAGTTTCTATATATGGGAAGATGCAAGAATCTGGGTTCCTTTAAAATATTCCTTAGGTATGCGTCTTAACTATGGAAGGCCAGTACTACCCAAAGCCCAGAATGCTTCCTGTTTTCCTTCATCCTGAATTCTTCTCAGGGTTCATGGTGGGTGAGTGGTTACTGTGGCTAAATGGCCAGATGGGATGGTGGGAACCTTTGTTCCCAGAACGGTAGGCCACGGTCCCAGCCACATATAAAGCGGCCCTTAGATGGCTGATATTAAAAACTTAGGAAGTAGTTTCCTGCTTTGGAGGAACTTACAGTGCAGTCAAGGATATGGCTTCCACTAACCTCCACGATTTCTCACCAGAGTCCCAGACAGCCTACAAGGCTGGAAAAAAGGCAGTGGGGGCCAGAAGGAACACAAAAGCAGAGACACAGAGTCCAAGGGCGAACACAGCTTCCTTCTACATTCCATGTGCATTTTTCAGTCCAGCCACAGCACACAATTACCACTTGTTTACGCGTCTGTCACCACCATAAGACCACCGGGCACCTGCGGGCGACCCAGGTCCGGTTCATCGCCCGCCATCCCTTTCTCATGCTGGGGCCTAAGCACGCACCAGGTCCACGCCCTGTTCCGCCTTCTCACTCAGCCACTCGAGCGGCGCCTGCCTGTCGGCTCGTCTGTAAGTGGGGGCGGGAGCGTCATGCTCGGTACCCTCCCCCTCGTCCGGAAGTCCTCCGGGACACCCAGGACAGAGCCCTGAGGCGGCAGGAAACCCAGCTGCGCCCAACGGCCGCGTGGGCGGTGACAAGCCACCTGCTGCTGCGAGGTCGGCCGGGAAGCCCCGGCCCGGGGAGCCCGCGCTGGCGCCGGGGTAGAGCGGGCACTTTTGCATAATCACTAGCGGCCGAGTTGGGAGTCGCGGATGAGGCCCGTGAAAGGAGGGCGTGCCCTTCTACCTGAGGCCCTGGGCGCTGCTGAAAAGAGCCCTGGCCAGCCTCCGCTTCTTCCCGGGCGTCAGTCTTGCCATCCTCACAATGAGGTTGGCGGGACCAGGGAGAACCCTTCGGGCTACAATAGGCGCTAACGCGGGGGCCGACTCCCGGAAATGGGAGTGGAAGAAGGCGCGAAGACAACCCCGGGCGCGGCGGCCTCTGCGGCTAAGGGGCCGCCTCCCAGTCCTCCGAGCCCGCAGGCCCCGCCCCCGCCCGGCAGGCCCCGCCCCCGAGATCTAAGTCTCACCGCGCCCTCAGCAAATCTCTCTGCAAGTCCCGCCGGCCGCCTTCGGATCGAGTACTGTCTACGCTCCGTGGACTCGCCCTGCACCCGCCGACAGACAGAACTGCCTGTACTCGTTTGTTCTCCTTGCGGCCCGGTGAGCCTCGCCCCGGCCCTGCACCCGCTACACCTGCCCTCCTCCCGCTCCTCCGGCCGAGGGGACCCGCGCACCACCTTTAATTTCCCTTCTCGCCTCCCACCCTATTTTGTATTTTACTGTCTTGTGTTCTGTTATTTTTATCTCTCTTCTTTCACTTTTTCCTACCTTGCCCTTGTTCTTTAGCTCTAGCGCGCAAATGGCTGTAATTCAAGCCTTCACCTTTCCACTCCCTCTCCTCGGCCAGGGTGGAGGGCCGTCAGTGATGATCAGAATCACCTCTCCCCTCCAGGCGCCACCAGGCCATACCTGGGGCTCCTGCTGGCTGGAGGCTTTGAGCTACTTGATTCGGCCTCAGCAGAGCCCGCTCTAGCCACTCCAGCCCCTTCGCAGCCTCGCTCTGGGCCCTAATCTCTGACCCATCCTGACCGTCCCCCGCCCCTTCCAATTCTCCACTCACCTGAGTCTGCTCTGTTAGGGGATGCTTCTCCAGAGTGCCGAGCCCCACTGAAGCAGAAATCTCGAAGAGAGCCGCGTGTGATACCAAGAAAGCAGACGGGGGAGGGAGAACTCTGGGGTTCAGCCCTCTCCTCTAGTATGTGGACTAGTCCCCAGCTGCCCTGTGGGAAATGGACCCTGTTCCCTACCCCCACGTCCCCCAGGCAAGGACCGAATGGGCTAATGTGCCTTGGGCAGATGGCCTTTTCCCTGCTGGGTTGTAGTCCTTTAAGGCCTATTTCACTTCCTAAACTCTCCTCCTTTGCCCTACAGGACTCATAGTATGACCATTAGGTGTTTCGTCTACGAATCATTTTCTATGGAAAACCAAAGGGATCAGGCCATGATAGCCACTGGCAGCTTTGAAGAACGGGACACCTTTAGAGAAGCTTGATCTTGAAGGCCTCAGCGTGAGACCTAACAAAGCCGGGTAAGAGTTCAGTGTACGGGAGGGGTCATCTACTGCCTCAGCCCTGTGGTCTGGGAGAGGGGTCAGCGGAACATTAACAAAAGTACCTAGCACCGCCATCCCAGTAAAGTCACTCTTAGAGTTCACAAAGCACTTGCCTATATCCTTGGTCTCAGTCTGGCCCAGACAAGCCAAGTGATAGGAATCCCAGTGTTACAGAGGAGGATGCGTGGGACAGGGATTAGCCCCAGGCACTCAGCAGCAGCTAGGACAGGAACCTAGTGTCCTGACTACATACTGTTGACTCAAGCTTTGACTGTCCTTGAGACTGTGATTAGGAATCAGACGTACTTTTTTGGACTATTCCTGACACTGTGATAAGTAATCAGGTCAAACTGTTTATTTGTTGGAGACCGTAATATATGATTAACTCTTCCTAGTTTAATTTAATCTTCTTGGTAGGGTCTTTAGCACCGGGACCTTGGCCTCCATACCTGTGCTTCTGAAAGGCTTGACTTACGGCAAACCCAAGGCAACATTCAAAATAGCAACTTAGCCTTTGTGCTTGTCTCTAACATGGGCTGGGTCTTGTATTTCTCTGGCCATCGCAACACAAGATCAAGGTCAGGACATGACTGACTCATATCATCGTGTCTCAGATGCTCAGAGAAAGGCCGCCTTTTGCCCGAACCTTCTCAGAACTTTCCTAATTGCATAAGAGAACTTGGAAGTTGGACTTCTTCATGGAAGGCCCAGCCTGTGCCTGGGGCTGAGAAAACAGCAGGGAAGAAATGACCTGGGAACCAGTGCAAAGCAAAAAGCATAAGCTTTGAAGCCTACAGTCTCTGGACTCATCACTAAGTTCCTTTACAGGGCTGCTCTGAAGAGTAAGTGAGCTGATAGAATATGCCAGGCAGAGGGCTGAGGAAAGGTGGGGAGCACTTCCTGGGGGGTGAGGATGTCAGGACAGGGACACTGGGGGTTCAGGAACACCTTCATCCACCCCTTCTGCTGCTTGAGTGCTTGTCTTCATGGAGCCTCATGTTGGCCAGGCTCCAGGGAAACATGAATAAGGCCAACAGCTGAGTGGTGAGCAGCCTCTAGATTTCCTGTTAGCCCAGCCACCTGGGATGAGAAGCCCAGGAGGACGAAGCCTGGTGAGCCTTTTGTTTCCATGGGTCTGCGTGTTCACAACTGACTGCCTGGACCACATCATGCCTCTGTCGGCCAACTCTTTCCTTGCAGCCCCAGCAACAGGGGACAGCCAATTAGGTGGGGCTCAGAGCAGCCACTCCTATGCAAAGTAAACTCAGGGGAAGAGAAGCAGATCACCCTCCCCGACTGGGGCGCTGGGCCCACTTCCTCCCAAGGCAGGGGAAGAGGGTGGTGTTCCAGTTCTGAGAACAAAGTGGAGGTTTTGGTTTCCTTTGTCATTCTTCATGGCTCTGCCCTGCCCTTCCCCCTGCCCCCTCTCTTGAGGACGTGGGCTCCCCCTGTAGTATGGGAGGATAGGAAACTGCCCAGAGAGGGAATAGTCTTCCCTGTGTTACACAGTAGGCCGGGGGAGGGAGGAGGTTGCAGAGGCGGTGGCTGTGCACCTACCCTTATCCCTAAGAGCTGCTCAGCGTCCTTCAAAGCCTGGCGAAATGTTACCTTTCCTAAGTCTTTTCTGATTATCGACCCTTTCTCCTCTCTCAGTGGAGTTGGATGTTCCCTCCTTTGAATTCCGAGAATATGTTCTGCAAGCCCCGAATGCAGCTTGAAACCCCTGCCCACCCTGTGCTGGACACTAAGCCCCCCTCTAGGGGAGACAGTGTCTCCTGTGTCTCAGTGAACCAATGCCCAGCAAAGCAAACTCATTGACTCTAGAGAGCCCAAGCTGTGTGGGCGCTGGTGCGGAAGAGAACTAGACGGAACTGAAGGGGTCCACGAGGTCTCGTTCACTCCTTTTGTTCTGGGTTTAGGCAATTCCAGACCCACAGGAACCTCTCCTGCTTAAGACATCCAGGGCATACGCCTGTGGGTTTGTGCCTGTCAGGTCTTGGTCTGGCTGAAATCTTTCCCCCACATCTGCTGCCCTCTCGATAGAGCTGCTGAATCAGGAGCGCGGGCATCAGTGAAACCTCTGCTGCCAGCAGACAGAAGGCTGGGCCAGTGCCTGTTTGTGAGGCAGCCCCGGGACAGCTGTGATCTAGATGCTTCCGGGGTGAGCAGGAGGACTTCTCAGCAGGAATTTCCCCTAGGCCCTGTTGGAGCACCTGTGGAACTCAGTCCTGTTTGCCCCCAGGGGCAGCTCTGGAGGCCTTGCTTAGGGTTGTGGTGGGCAGGGGTGCGGTAGTGAGAAGAAAAGGTCTGGAGATTCAGCTGCTGAGGGACCTTCTCTCTCTCTCTGGCCTAGACTCCGGCAGAGTTCCTCTATCTCGTTGCTGATAGAAGGTGCCCCCTTCTCCAGTTTCTCTTCATCTCCTGGGAGGTTGCAGGATCATCATTATGGTTGGGTTCAAGGCCACAGATGTGCCCCCTACGGCCACTGTGAAGTTCCTGGGGGCAGGCACAGCTGCCTGCATCGCTGATCTCATCACCTTTCCCCTGGATACTGCGAAAGTCCGGCTACAGGTGAGAGATTGAAGCCTGGGGTTCTGAGGGTGTAGTCTGCTCCCTCCCTCATCAAGGGCCAGTGGGGACAGACTCATCAAGGGCCACTGGGGTTTGGGGACCATAAATTTTAGAGCATAGGGCTGGCAGGACACAGGGAGGGCAACCACCTGCCTTGGCCTTACAGATCCAAGGAGAAAGGCAGGGGCCAGTGCAGGCTGCGGCCAGTGCCCAGTACCGTGGGGTGCTGGGCACCATCCTGACCATGGTGCGCACCGAGGGCCCCCGCAGCCTCTACAGCGGGCTGGTCGCCGGCCTGCAGCGCCAGATGAGCTTCGCCTCCGTCCGCATCGGCCTCTACGACTCGGTCAAGCAGTTCTACACCAAGGGCTCTGAGCGTGAGTGTGGAGCTGGGCCATACGCCTCTGACCTTTTCTTGGTGATGCTCGACCCTAGTTCTTCCAGCCACACAGTTCCATTAGGCCCCAAGACCTCTAGGAGGAATTTCCCTTCAGAGGAACAGACCTAGAAGGGTCCCTGATTCATCTAATGATTCCTGAACACCTGGGCTGTGCCAGGCTCCAAGCAGACCTTCATTTCATGACGGTCTTCCCAGCCAGCCCGGAGCAGGTGGTGCCATCCTGGTGTTACAGCTGAAGAGGCCGAGGCTGCCTAGGGTGGAGGGAGGGGACCTGGCCAAGGGCCCACGAGGAGGAGCCAAGGAACACGCCCAGGACTTCTGCCTCCAAGGCCAGCGCTCATCCATTTCACCTTTTCAGCATGCCACGCCCACCCACCCCAACTTTACATTTGTGGAAACTGAGAACCCACATCAAACGGTTGACTTTTCCCAAGATCATATGGCAGGGAGAACTAGATCCGAGATGAGAACCCAAGTCCTTTGAATCCCAATCTGAGAGCCTTTCATATTTCTCAAATGGAAATGATTCTCAGAAATTCTCTGGTGGTCCAGTGGTTAGAACTTTCACTGTTGGGGCTTGGGTTCAACCCCTGGTGGGGGAACTAAGATCCCAGAAGCTATGCAATGCAGCCAAAAAAAAAAAGATTCTGATTTCTCAGGGGCTGTTTAGCAGGTGGAATGAAGTGAATGAAAATGCTTTATGAAAGAAAGCATTAAAAAAAAAGGGAGGGGGGCTTCCCTGGTGATCCAGTGGGTAAGGACACCGCCTTGCAGTGCAAGGGGCGCCGGTTCAATCCCTGGCCTGGGAAGATCCCACGTGCTGCACAGCGGCTGGACCGATGTGTCCAACTACCAAGCCGCAGCTCTGGAGCGCATGTGCCCAGAGCCGGTGCTCTGCAGCGAGAGGCCACTGTGATGGGAAGCCCACACAGGCCAAAGAACAAAGATGGATGAAAACAAATAAATGAAATACCAATTGAAGTGGAAAAGAAAAAAAAACATAAGCATTAAGTCCCATTTTATCCTGCTCCTTGCTCTATCCCAGTGCCCAGCACATTAATAGATACGCCCAGTGATAACACTGTATGATGCAGAAAGTTCTTAGAGCAGAGGTGGTCTGGGTCTTATTACCAAAAGACAACAGTAAGGTGACATGGTTTTGGTGAGGAGAGGTGGAAAAGAAGTGGAAGCACAGGTGGCCACTGACCCCCATGGCTCTCCCACAGACGCTGGCATCGGGAGCCGGCTCCTGGCAGGCAGCACCACAGGTGCCTTGGCCGTGGCCGTGGCCCAGCCAACGGATGTGGTGAAGGTCCGGTTCCAAGCGCAGGCCCGGGCTGGAGCTGGCCGGAGGTACCAAAGCACTGTTGAGGCCTATAAGACCATTGCCCGAGAGGAAGGGTTTCGGGGACTCTGGAAAGGTGCGTACCAGCTGTTTCCCCTGCCCCGTCTTCCTCTTCCCCTGCTCCCTGGCTTCACACAGGCATGCTTTCCTCCTGTAGGGACCTCTCCCAATGTCGCTCGCAATGCCATTGTCAACTGTGCTGAGCTGGTGACCTATGACCTCATCAAGGACACCCTCCTGAAGGCCAACCTGATGACCGGTGAGTTAGGGGGGACAATGCTGGGTCTCGCCCTTCCCCCAGACCAGGAGCCCTGTGGGTCTGCCTGGAGACCACATCCTTATCCTACTTGCCCTTTGCCTGTGGAGTGAGTTTCCCTCACCAAGCTGAAGCCCGCCAGAGAGAAATCTGCACTGTGCCCCTTGAGGCCCTGAGGCCAGATGGGCGCGGTGACTCTCAGAGGCCCTGGGAGAGGTCCCCGCTGGAGTCGCTGTCTCTAAAACCACACGACTGTAGCTACTTAAACCATCTCTTTCCTTCTGGTATCACGGGGTGGGGAGTCCTGACGCTTCGTCCGTGCCTCCTCCTTGGCAGACGACCTCCCTTGCCACTTCACTTCCGCCTTTGGAGCCGGCTTCTGCACCACCGTTGTTGCCTCCCCTGTCGATGTGGTCAAGACGAGATACATGAACTCTGCCCTGGGCCAGTACAGCAGCGCTGGCCACTGCGCCCTCACCATGCTCCAGAAGGAGGGGTTCCGAGCCTTCTACAAAGGGTGAGCCTCAGGCCTGCCCCTCCCAGTTCCAGGCACCCCCATACCTGTCGCACAAATGGGAGAGAACCACTGGAACTGAACCACGTGTCAGCTATTTCTGATCCTGGTCCAGGCATGCCTATTTTATGGGTGTTAAAGTGGAGACTCACAGGGGACGCTTGGTCACAGCCCACCGCTCCATCCCCTGGGCCCTCCTAACTTCCTGGGAGACAGAGCATCTGGGTTGCATTGGATGCCAGGACCCAGCGTGGGGAACTAGAGATGACCTGTGTTTTCTCCCCTCTAGGTTCATGCCCTCCTTTCTCCGTTTGGGCTCCTGGAACGTGGTGATGTTTGTCACCTATGAGCAGCTGAAACGGGCCTTCATGGCTGCTCGCGCTTCCTGGGAGGCTCCCTTCTGAGCCTCCCCTGCTGCTGACCCGATCAGCTTTGGCTCTGGCTGCAGCCTGGCCCTGCTTCCCTTTTCCTCTTCCCCTTCTCCCCTTCCCTCTCTCCCCACCCCTTCTGCTCCCTCTCCCACCACCTGCCTTCCCCCTCCCCACGTTCTCACCCCTCACTCCCCATATAACCTCTCCACAGCCCAGATGGCACCGTGGGAAGCCTGGCACTAGCCAGGATCTCAAGCCCCTAGCCCCCAGAAGGGCTCATCCTGACTCTTTGTCCTGCCTCCTGCCCCCGAGCCCAACTAGCATATCACCCATAAAACAAGCTCAACCTTGGTGTCTCCTCCCTCTCTGTTACCAGAGGGCTTGGTCTGCTGGGCCCTTTTGGTACCCGGTGGGCAGGGGAGGAGCCTCCTGACTTGGAAAGAGGCGTGGACCCGGTCTCCCTCCAGCAGCAGTCCACTCTGGGTGGAGGCCATCTGGTCCACTTCCACCTCCGGACCAGGCCAGGGCTGAGGTGGGACGTGAAAGAGCGGCCTGGAGTCAGCAGTGACCTGGCTCTCCCGCCAGACCACTTGAGCTTGCACTCAGCAGTGCCCGGTACTCGCATCTGCCTCCAACCCCCGTGCTCCATGGCAAGACGAGGGGGTACAGCAGCGCTGGCCACTGCGCCCTCACCATGCTCCAGAAGGAGGGGTTCCGAGCCTTCTACAAAGGGTGAGCCTCAGGCCTGCCCCTCCCAGTTCCAGGCACCCCCATACCTGTCGCACAAATGGGAGAGAACCACTGGAACTGAACCACGTGTCAGCTATTTCTGATCCTGGTCCAGGCATGCCTATTTTATGGGTGTTAAAGTGGAGACTCACAGGGGACGCTTGGTCACAGCCCACCGCTCCATCCCCTGGGCCCTCCTAACTTCCTGGGAGACAGAGCATCTGGGTTGCATTGGATGCCAGGACCCAGCGTGGGGAACTAGAGATGACCTGTGTTTTCTCCCCTCTAGGTTCATGCCCTCCTTTCTCCGTTTGGGCTCCTGGAACGTGGTGATGTTTGTCACCTATGAGCAGCTGAAACGGGCCTTCATGGCTGCTCGCGCTTCCTGGGAGGCTCCCTTCTGAGCCTCCCCTGCTGCTGACCCGATCAGCTTTGGCTCTGGCTGCAGCCTGGCCCTGCTTCCCTTTTCCTCTTCCCCTTCTCCCCTTCCCTCTCTCCCCCCCCCTTCTGCTCCCTCTCCCACCACCTGCCTTCCCCCTCCCCACGTTCTCACCCCTCACTCCCCATATAACCTCTCCACAGCCCAGATGGCACCGTGGGAAGCCTGGCACTAGCCAGGATCTCAAGCCCCTAGCCCCCAGAAGGGCTCATCCTGACTCTTTGTCCTGCCTCCTGCCCCCGAGCCCAACTAGCATATCACCCATAAAACAAGCTCAACCTTGGTGTCTCCTCCCTCTCTGTTACCAGAGGGCTTGGTCTGCTGGGCCCTTTTGGTACCCGGTGGGCAGGGGAGGAGCCTCCTGACTTGGAAAGAGGCGTGGACCCGGTCTCCCTCCAGCAGCAGTCCACTCTGGGTGGAGGCCATCTGGTCCACTTCCACCTCCGGACCAGGCCAGGGCTGAGGTGGGACGTGAAAGAGCGGCCTGGAGTCAGCAGTGACCTGGCTCTCCCGCCAGACCACTTGAGCTTGCACTCAGCAGTGCCCGGTACTCCAGCATCTGCCTCCAACCCCCCAGCTGACCCTGGGCCTGTTACTCTGCAAAACAAGTGTTCCTGTTTGCCCTGCATCTCCTGGGCTGCTCGGAAGAGTTAGAGGAACTTGGGACTCTTAGATGCTGTGGGCCTATTTTATTCCATTTTTCAAATGGGAAATTCACCTCCCTCAAGTTCCAGGCCTAGTGAGGTCAAGTCAGGCTGCTTCCCATCATCCACGGTCAGACCCCTAGGAGACAGCACTGGGGACAGCAGGCTGCCGAGCAGACATCCGGCCTCAGCCTGACCCCAGGATCGAGATCCCAAGGCGGTGGTGACATGCAGGGGTGCCAGCCTCCCTGCCCCTTGTCCTACCACCTGGCCTCAGTCAGGAAAACGGGGCCAAAGCTATTTATGTTCCAATAGTTGGGGGGTAAGGGGTGCTTCCCTGGTGGTCCAGTGGGTAAGGACACTGCCTTGCAGTGCAAGGGGCGCCAGTTCGATCCCTGGCCTGGGAAGATCCCACGTGCCGCGGAGCAGCTGGACCAGTGTGTCCAGTTACCAAGCTGGAGCTCAGGAGCGCATGCACCCAGAGCCGGTGCTCTGCAACAACAGAGCCCACTGTGATGGGAGGCCCACATGGGCCAAAAAACAAACATGGACGAAAATAGATAAATGAAAGACCAATAGAAGTGGCCCGCCCGCCCCCTTCCCTCCCACCCCACCCCACCAAAAAATGAGTTCGGGACTCTGAGGTTCCAGGATCTCAGGGCATCTCATGCAGCTAGGCCCTTAGAACTAAGCCACCCAGGCCCATTTTATAGATGTCTGAAGAAGCTGGAAGCTGGGACAAGTCATGCCGGCAAGGACACAGACCTTGTCCTTGGAGATGAGCAGCTGACCTGGAAAGAGGCGTGGACCCGGTCTCCCTCCAGCAGCAGTCCACTCTGGGTGGAGGCCATCTGGTCCACTTCCACCTCCGGACCAGGCCAGGGCTGAGGTGGGACGTGAAAGAGCGGCCTGGAGTCAGCAGTGACCTGGCTCTCCCGCCAGACCACTTGAGCTTGCACTCAGCAGTGCCCGGTACTCCAGCATCTGCCTCCAACCCCCCAGCTGACCCTGGGCCTGTTACTCTGCAAAACAAGTGTTCCTGTTTGCCCTGCATCTCCTGGGCTGCTCGGAAGAGTTAGAGGAACTTGGGACTCTTAGATGCTGTGGGCCTATTTTATTCCATTTTTCAAATGGGAAATTCACCTCCCTCAAGTTCCAGGCCTAGTGAGGTCAAGTCAGGCTGCTTCCCATCATCCACGGTCAGACCCCTAGGAGACAGCACTGGGGACAGCAGGCTGCCGAGCAGACATCCGGCCTCAGCCTGACCCCAGGATCGAGATCCCAAGGCGGTGGTGACATGCAGGGGTGCCAGCCTCCCTGCCCCTTGTCCTACCACCTGGCCTCAGTCAGGAAAACGGGGCCAAAGCTATTTATGTTCCAATAGTTGGGGGGTAAGGGGTGCTTCCCTGGTGGTCCAGTGGGTAAGGACACTGCCTTGCAGTGCAAGGGGCGCCAGTTCGATCCCTGGCCTGGGAAGATCCCACGTGCCGCGGAGCAGCTGGACCAGTGTGTCCAGTTACCAAGCTGGAGCTCTGGAGCGCATGCACCCAGAGCCGGTGCTCTGCAACAACAGAGCCCACTGTGATGGGAGGCCCACATGGGCCAAAAAACAAACATGGACGAAAATAGATAAATGAAAGACCAATAGAAGTGGCCCGCCCGCCCCCTTCCCTCCCCCCCCCCACCCCCACCAAAAAAAATGAGTTCGGGGACTCTGAGGTTCCAGGATCTCAGGGCATCTCATGCACGGCTAGGCCCTTAGAACTAAGCCACCCAGGCCCATTTTATAGATGTCTGAAGAAGCTGGAAGCTGGGACAAGTCATGCCGGCAAGGACACAGACCTTGTCCTTGGAGATGAGCAGCTGACCTGGAACCAGGACCCATTCCTCTCTCTCCCTGGGGGCCAGTGCTGGGCCCTTCAGGAGTCCAGTTGGGTGGCTGCAGACCCAGGCCCAGAGAACATGACCTGCCTGTATCGGTCAGCTTGTGCTACCAGGCTTTCCCCACCAGTCAGAGCTGGAGGCTGGGCCCTTGAGTGCTTGCTCCAGGGGTCCCACATATTAGGGTTGTGGAGAAGGAAAGGGCCCAGGACTCCTCACCTCACTTCTGAGCTGAGGTCCCATAGTCCCCAGGAGGGACAGGGTTGGGTGCTGCGAGTCAAGCCAAGGTGAGGGTGGCAGGGCACCAACCTAAATAGGAGACCCAGTCAGTGTGCCTAACACACCTTGATTCTCACATTAATCCTGGGAAACAGGCTGGTTTGCATCAGAGGAAACGGGCATTGTGTTGCCCTGGGCATGTTTGTCAACTGGCTCATTCCCCAGTCTTGCCTAGGGCGTGAGACCACCAGATCACTAGGCACGATGAGCCTGAGACGGGAGCTGGAAAGGTGGTGGGAACCCTGGACAGCATACCAGTCGGCCTCAGTAGCTCCTCGACCCTCACTGCCTATAAAATACCAGACACAAGGTAGCACTGAAGACCGCACAGACCTAGTAACAATCTTGTAAATAGCTCTTGTCAGGCCTGAAACCAGGCTTCCTTGAGAATCTCACCATAAGGAAGAGGTTAGGAGCGGGCCTTGTTGCTGGCCTAGGGGAGAGCTGGAGTCTCACTGGGCAGGTCCTCACCCACTGGCTCGCAGACCAGGGCACCTACCCCCACCTTTCCACCTGGGTGCTGCCTCATGGCAGAGTCTCTGCTGGTTTCCACTCACGGCACCCAACCCTGTCTTCCTTGGGGACTATGAGACCTCAGTTCAGAAGTCAGGTGTGGAATCGTGGGCTTGCAAGAGGGGAAACAGTGAGTTCGGGACTCTGAGGTTCCAGGATCTCAGGGCATCTCATGCACGGCTAGGCCCTTAGAACTAAGCCACCCAGGCCCATTTTATAGATGTCTGAAGAAGCTGGAAGCTGGGACAAGTCATGCCGGCAAGGACACAGACCTTGTCCTTGGAGATGAGCAGCTGACCTGGAACCAGGACCCATTCCTCTCTCTCCCTGGGGGCCAGTGCTGGGCCCTTCAGGAGTCCAGTTGGGTGGCTGCAGACCCAGGCCCAGAGAACATGACCTGCCTGTATCGGTCAGCTTGTGCTACCAGGCTTTCCCCACCAGTCAGAGCTGGAGGCTGGGCCCTTGAGTGCTTGCTCCAGGGGTCCCACATATTAGGGTTGTGGAGAAGGAAAGGGCCCAGGACTCCTCACCTCACTTCTGAGCTGAGGTCCCATAGTCCCCAGGAGGGACAGGGTTGGGTGCTGCGAGTCAAGCCAAGGTGAGGGTGGCAGGGCACCAACCTAAATAGGAGACCCAGTCAGTGTGCCTAACACACCTTGATTCTCACATTAATCCTGGGAAACAGGCTGGTTTGCATCAGAGGAAACGGGCATTGTGTTGCCCTGGGCATGTTTGTCAACTGGCTCATTCCCCAGTCTTGCCTAGGGCGTGAGACCACCAGATCACTAGGCACGATGAGCCTGAGACGGGAGCTGGAAAGGTGGTGGGAACCCTGGACAGCATACCAGTCGGCCTCAGTAGCTCCTCGACCCTCACTGCCTATAAAATACCAGACACAAGGTAGCACTGAAGACCGCACAGACCTAGTAACAATCTTGTAAATAGCTCTTGTCAGGCCTGAAACCAGGCTTCCTTGAGAATCTCACCATAAGGAAGAGGTTAGGAGCGGGCCTTGTTGCTGGCCTAGGGGAGAGCTGGAGTCTCACTGGGCAGGTCCTCACCCACTGGCTCGCAGACCAGGGCACCTACCCCCACCTTTCCACCTGGGTGCTGCCTCATGGCAGAGTCTCTGCTGGTTTCCACTCACGGCACCCAACCCTGTCTTCCTTGGGGACTATGAGACCTCAGTTCAGAAGTCAGGTGTGGAATCGTGGGCTTGCAAGATAGGGGTTGTAAACAGCCTCAGAGAGGTGAAGCAGTTTGCCCAAGGGCACACAGCTGGTAAGTGGAACAGCTGGCATGGACCTAATGCCAAAGCCCACATTCTGTAATGAACCCTGGGTCAAAGTCTACATCTCAAGGTCTTGCTTTCCTCATGATGGTTTAAAAACGGCTTAAACTAATATATTTTGAACAGTGGAATCCAAGCAATATTGATACAATGGGGCCCTCTACTGGCTCCATTTTTTTTTTTTTTTTTGGCCCTGCTGTGTGGCTTGGTTCCCCAACCAGGAATTGAACCCATACCCTTGACAGTGAAAGTGCAAAGTCCTAACCACTGGACCACCAGGGGATTCCCTCTGGCACCTTTTAAGTCACTCTATAAAAGTGGCCACCCTCTGTCACAAGCTTGGATCTCTTAGCCCAAGGCCAGACTCGACAGGGGTGCCTCCCCAGGCACAGAAGAGGTACGTGCCACAGGACTGACTGGCGGGAGGCAGACTGGGGAAGCAGGTGTGGTCAGCACAGGCCCAGCTGCGCCTAGAGGCTGGCACTCCCACAGGCCACTTTGGTAGCAATGTGGTCACCCTGATATCTAAGCCATGAGTTCACCAAGCACCTTCACACCAGTGAGCAGCCTGAGGCGGCTTATGGGTTCTGCTTTACTGACAAGATGGGTAATAATGTCCAAAGGGTCAGTGGCAAGATCGGAAGCACAGCCCAGTTCTAAGAGCCTGCCTAGGGCAGCCCAGACACACTGCATAGACCCGGCAGTGGAGGCTGGCAAGGCAGAAACCAAAGCCATTTCTGGCACTTGTGTCCTCTTGCTGCCTCTAAGCAGAGGGAGGTTGTGGGCAGTGGCCTCCAAGGCTCTGATGACAGCTTTGCTGCGGAGCCCTGTGTGACCTGGGACAAGTGTCTTGTTCCCTTTGTGCTCCAGTTTTCCTGAGTACACTGTGACTATAGCATGCTAGAGGCTGCCCTTCCAAAGAGCGTGTTGTCAGGAGAAACAGAGCTGGGAGTCCTCCGAGAGTATGCGGCTCTGCCTCCTGCCCCCACGATCAAGGTGGGAACACAGAGGCTCTGGGACCCGGCCAGGCCCACACAGGCTTCTCAACTTCTTAGGCCCTGTCCTTCCCTTTGCTCCACATGAAGGGGGCCCCCCCCGGGTGTAGATGGAGGATAGGAAATAAAAGTGGAACAGCTGGCATGGACCAATGGGGCCCTCTACATGGTCTTGCTTTCCTCATGATGGTTTAAAAACGGCTTAAACTAATATATTTTGAACAGTGGAATCCAAGCAATATTGATACAATGGGGCCCTCTACTGGCTCCATTTTTTTTTTTTTTTTTGGCCCTGCTGTGTGGCTTGGTTCCCCAACCAGGAATTGAACCCATACCCTTGACAGTGAAAGTGCAAAGTCCTAACCACTGGACCACCAGGGGATTCCCTCTGGCACCTTTTAAGTCACTCTATAAAAGTGGCCACCCTCTGTCACAAGCTTGGATCTCTTAGCCCAAGGCCAGACTCGACAGGGGTGCCTCCCCAGGCACAGAAGAGGTACGTGCCACAGGACTGACTGGCGGGAGGCAGACTGGGGAAGCAGGTGTGGTCAGCACAGGCCCAGCTGCGCCTAGAGGCTGGCACTCCCACAGGCCACTTTGGTAGCAATGTGGTCACCCTGATATCTAAGCCATGAGTTCACCAAGCACCTTCACACCAGTGAGCAGCCTGAGGCGGCTTATGGGTTCTGCTTTACTGACAAGATGGGTAATAATGTCCAAAGGGTCAGTGGCAAGATCGGAAGCACAGCCCAGTTCTAAGAGCCTGCCTAGGGCAGCCCAGACACACTGCATAGACCCGGCAGTGGAGGCTGGCAAGGCAGAAACCAAAGCCATTTCTGGCACTTGTGTCCTCTTGCTGCCTCTAAGCAGAGGGAGGTTGTGGGCAGTGGCCTCCAAGGCTCTGATGACAGCTTTGCTGCGGAGCCCTGTGTGACCTGGGACAAGTGTCTTGTTCCCTTTGTGCTCCAGTTTTCCTGAGTACACTGTGACTATAGCATGCTAGAGGCTGCCCTTCCAAAGAGCGTGTTGTCAGGAGAAACAGAGCTGGGAGTCCTCCGAGAGTATGCGGCTCTGCCTCCTGCCCCCACGATCAAGGTGGGAACACAGAGGCTCTGGGACCCGGCCAGGCCCACACAGGCTTCTCAACTTCTTAGGCCCTGTCCTTCCCTTTGCTCCACATGAAGGGCTGGATGAAGTTCTTCTCTATCCACACATACTCTCCTGGGTGTAGATGGAGGATAGGAAATAAAACTTTATTGTGTCAGTTCAAAAGTTCCATGCCATCTGGTCCTCGTGGCCTGTCTATGCAGTGGGCTGGCTCCCCTGCACACCATGAGGCTGGGCAGGGGTGAGGTCAGGCCCAGCTCGCCTTCCCCTCCCTGCTCCAGGCCCAGCGTAGCACAATTATGTCAGCAACGCCTGGCGCAGCATGTGCTTCTTCTGGGGTGTCAGGCGGGTGGGGAACTGGATGTCGAAGAAAATGAAGAGGTCCCCCTTCTTAGTGGGGTCCTCTGGCAACGGCATCCCCTCCCCTGGCACCTTCTTGAAGTACTTGGGGCTAAGACAGGGAAGGTGAAAGAAGAGGGTTCAGAAGGCACCCAGAGCTGCACGTCCATCCCTGCTCACACAACCTCAGGCAGATGGTAGTCACCAGCTTCTAAAACTGGTGACAGGGGAGAGGAGATGGCTGGTTCCAGACAGCTTCCTGGAAACCCATTTATACTGAGTCTCTGATAGAGGATTCAGGCATCTCATTTTAGATGGAAAACGGGAGGAGGAGGGAAGGAACGTGAGCAGACCTAGGCTGGAGGAGAGTATGAGGCTTCTGAGTTGTCCATGCAGAGGACCTTTCTTGGAAAAGGGCTTAGGGGATGCAGCTCAGATCTCTAAAAGTTCTAGAAGATGAAGATAACAAGGATTTCTCCACACTGGGGGCCTTTAGCCTCCCTGATGCCTTCATGTAAGGAAGAAAAAGGCACTCCATTTGCCAAGTGAATGCAGCCCTACCTTAGCCAGAGTGGGGTCTGAATTTCAATCTCTCTCACCCCCTTGTGCTGGGTGCCACCTGAAGAGCTATACCAGGCCAGCCTGTCTGAAACACCCTCTAAGGACCAGGTAGCCCTTCTCTGGCCTGCTGGGGCCCAAGTAAATGGTCTTACTGGATGATGTCATTGATGGGGATGTTGAGCAGACGGTCATCTAGGGTCTTCACCTCTACAGTGCAGCAGGTCAGAGCCTAGGGGACACGAAGGCCCAGAATGGGAGTGGGGAAGGTCCCTGAGTCCATTCTGCTTAGAAGGTACTTTATGAGACTATTTGATGCCAGGCTCTAAGCTGGGCCTCTAGAAGGAAAGGATTCAAAAGTTCCATGCCATCTGGTCCTCGTGGCCTGTCTATGCAGTGGGCTGGCTCCCCTGCACACCATGAGGCTGGGCAGGGGTGAGGTCAGGCCCAGCTCGCCTTCCCCTCCCTGCTCCAGGCCCAGCGTAGCACAATTATGTCAGCAACGCCTGGCGCAGCATGTGCTTCTTCTGGGGTGTCAGGCGGGTGGGGAACTGGATGTCGAAGAAAATGAAGAGGTCCCCCTTCTTAGTGGGGTCCTCTGGCAACGGCATCCCCTCCCCTGGCACCTTCTTGAAGTACTTGGGGCTAAGACAGGGAAGGTGAAAGAAGAGGGTTCAGAAGGCACCCAGAGCTGCACGTCCATCCCTGCTCACACAACCTCAGGCAGATGGTAGTCACCAGCTTCTAAAACTGGTGACAGGGGAGAGTAGATGGCTGGTTCCAGACAGCTTCCTGGAAACCCATTTATACTGAGTCTCTGATAGAGGATTCAGGCATCTCATTTTAGATGGAAAACGGGAGGAGGAGGGAAGGAACGTGAGCAGACCTAGGCTGGAGGAGAGTATGAGGCTTCTGAGTTGTCCATGCAGAGGACCTTTCTTGGAAAAGGGCTTAGGGGATGCAGCTCAGATCTCTAAAAGTTCTAGAAGATGAAGATAACAAGGATTTCTCCACACTGGGGGCCTTTAGCCTCCCTGATGCCTTCATGTAAGGAAGAAAAAGGCACTCCATTTGCCAAGTGAATGCAGCCCTACCTTAGCCAGAGTGGGGTCTGAATTTCAATCTCTCTCACCCCCTTGTGCTGGGTGCCACCTGAAGAGCTATACCAGGCCAGCCTGTCTGAAACACCCTCTAAGGACCAGGTAGCCCTTCTCTGGCCTGCTGGGGCCCAAGTAAATGGTCTTACTGGATGATGTCATTGATGGGGATGTTGAGCAGACGGTCATCTAGGGTCTTCACCTCTACAGTGCAGCAGGTCAGAGCCTAGGGGACACGAAGGCCCAGAATGGGAGTGGGGAAGGTCCCTGAGTCCATTCTGCTTAGAAGGTACTTTATGAGACTATTTGATGCCAGGCTCTAAGCTGGGCCTCTAGAAGGAAAGGACTAATAGATGAGGGAGTTGGGCAACTACCTGCCCTCAGGGAGTTCAGTCTGAGAGACAAGAGTGACACTGATACAGGTGCTGACAGAGGGAAGTGAAGGAGTCGGTGGAAGCCAAGGTGGAGGGCCCTCCAGACCATCCTGGGGTGGGGCAGAAGGGTTCCACAGTGGTGGGTGGAAGCAGTGATGAGGGTCTTCAAGGATGAGGAGGAGCCTGCCAGTTGGACACATGGGTAGACAGAACTCCAGGTGGAGGGCCCAGCATAAAGAAGAGCATCGGGGTGTGGAAAAATGTGTACCTAGTGGGCTGGATTTCTGAGTGGCCGTGGTGGGAGGGCAAGGGATGAGGTCAGCAGGGGCAAGGCAGCAGAGGCCCTTGAATGCCACACAAAGATGTTTAGGGAGGAGTCTGGCAGGGTCAGATGAGTTTGTGGAGAGACCCCAGTGGGGACATCCCTGGAAGGGTGAGAAGGGAGACAGGAAGGCCACTGAGAGGCTGCTGCATATACCCAGCGTGCACAGACCCAGATGAGGGGCATGAACAGAAGTGGACCAAGTGGAGAGAGGTTTGGAGGTGGAGCTGACAGGACTTAGTGCCTGAGTGCAGGTGGGGTGGGGGAGGGCCCGCAAAGTCCAGGCTGGCATTCAGCTCCTTGTTTTAGTCGTGACCGTGCACAGGGGCTCCTCACACTCAGGGTGAAGACGACCACAGAGGTTTTAGGCAGCACTTGGCACGTTCTGAAGGCCTGCACCATGCATCGGGGGGAGGGGAGAGTGAGGCCCCTGCTTGCCTCAGGGCCTCCCCCAGGGTGGGGGTTTCCCTCTGGTCCACCCACCTCTGGCTCCTGCACTTGGCCCACTCACCTTGCCCAAGGGGATGGAGCTCATAAAAAAGAGGTGGTCGTTCTCCCTGCGGAAGCGAGGGTGTAGCTTCTCTTTCACGATGAAGATGATGTCGGCTGGGATGATGTTGGGACCCTGGGCAGGGAGGCCAGCGGATGAGAAGGACTGGCTATGTGACCTTGGCCAAGTTCCTGCCTCTGCTGCCTCCAGGTCTTGATCAATGAGGGGATTAGACCAGTTTTCTCTGGAAGGGCCTTTCCAATGTGGCCTTGAGAGAAACCTACCCCTACTCACACACCTACTCCCCCATCCCCACCCCATCACCCTCCATTAATTACACTGCAGCTCAAGTAGATGCGACACAGCTGGGGGGCAGACCCCTGGGCTGGGTCAGAGCACTGCCTGCAAGACTGCCCTGCCAAGCAAGCTTCATTAGTCCCAGAACTCTCTGGGTCTCTTCTGGGCACTGGGATAGAGGAATCAGACTGGCCCCTCCCCTCTGGGACTTCCAGTCTAGCAAGGGAAACAGGAACACAGTGAATCCTCAAGGCTGTGATAGAAGGAACCCAGAGGAAGGAGCTCAGAGAGAGGGTCAGGGAAGGCTGCCCAGAGAGGAGAGCATTGAAGCTGGGTGGATTTTTTTTTTTTTTTTGATTTGATTTGTTTGACTGTGTCAGGTGTTAGTTTTGCGGCCTGTGGGATCTAGTTCCCTGACCAGAGGTGGAACTTGGGCTCCCTGCACTGGGAGTGTGGAGTCCTAGCCACTGGACCACCAGGGAAGTCCTGGAGCTGGGTCTTGAAGTGGCTTTTTGGAAGTAGGTGTTTCCTAAGGGAGAAAGGGGGCAGGGATATGGTCAGAGGAATTTATCTCTCTGGCTCCAAAGACACCATCATTCCTTCTCTTCTCAGAATTTGAGGAGTCAGCACGCCTTGGACAATAATTTTATATCTTTATATAAGTTTTTAATTTAAAATTAGTATATAGTTAATTTTTTTTTTTTTTTCTTTTTACTGGGCTCTGGGGATGGGATGGGGAATACCTTGGCTTCTGAGTAGCTCCTACAATTGGGCTTTACTTAGAGAAACATGAGAGAAAATCAGGAAGGATACCTCCCTGGGGTCTAAGATTCCACACTCCCAATGCAGGGGGCCCGGGTTTGATCCTTGGGCAGGGAACTAGGTCCAACACCTAAGACCTGACACAGCCAAATAAGTAACTAATTTTTAAAATAGAAAAATCAGAAAGAGCACTGATGTTAGGATGGGGTGTTCCTTTCTGCTCTGGTGCTCTTGCCCTGGGCAAGTCCCTCCCCTCTCTGGGCCTGTTTCTCTGCAAAATGAGGAGAAGCCCGAGGCTACCCACTCCCCGAGGCACTGTGGGAGGCTCCATCCCTCAGAAGGGACGCTAGGGATAGTTCACCTCCCCTGGAGGGTGGTCTCCCTGCCAGACCAGGGCTCACAGGGCCTCCTTCCTCCTCCGTCTTCCCACCACGCTACCCCAGGCGACTGACCTTACACATCTTTCCTAACTCTCACCTGGTCCCCTTCCTTCTCGAAGATGATCCGTGTGCCCTGCCTCCAGCCAGGCTTCACATCGATGGTGAGGATCTTGTCCTTGATGGTAGAGGAGTGCCCGTCGTCATTCAGCACCTGTAGCGAGATGATGGGGAGGTCGGTCGGTTGAGATTTCCCAGCTGGCCTTTCCACACATGACATCAGCTCAACCCTCTGGCCCTGGGAGAACCCCGCCTGAGCCAGCCCCATGCCCACATTTTTTTGCAAACTGCCTTTTTTAAACAAATGATTTGCTCTTAATTATAAATACTGTGCCTTCTTTTGCAAAACCAATAAATACAAGAACAAAGTTTAAACATATGTGATTTGTCCAACATATGGGGAGGAGGTGGAGGACCTGATTTTTTTTTTCCCCAGTATTTAAAAAAAAAATCAGTTCTCCTTAGCCTTGCAAAGAATAAGTGTGAAGGTATGATACAACTAGAGAAAAGAGAGGGGAAGACTATTTATAGCTGCTTTAAATAGCTTCTGATAATTCTTCTGATGTTACCTTTCCTTTCTGAAACTCCGATCTTCAAAGTAGTTGAATTTAAAAGGTTTCTAATGAAATGATTAATGGGGGAAGAAAATACATATGGAACACATGTATAAATTTTACCATCAACAATTATGCATATCAAAAAGACACTGACTTTATTTATTTATTTTTTTCATGTGCTAGGCACCATAAATACTTTACTTATACTAAATCACAGTATCACATTTCCTTGGCACTAAAGAATAAACGAGCTCTACCCAGACACTATAAACCACCACACTGTGGCTATTCTCGCTTTATGGTTATAGGAACCGTAACGGGAGATAAAGCAACATGAATTGAGTTCCTAGACTTGGGAATTGATAAAGATGGAGTTTTTAAGGCCTCCATTAGAGGCTAATGATAGAGCTATAGAGGTTAATTTTAAAGTGCATGTTAGGTAGTAAAATCTAAAGAATCCCCAGCCTATGCAATATCAAAGGGATGAACATTTTTACAAATTCATAATTATTCAATTAACACGGAACAATCTACAAAAACCAAAAACAAACAAAAAACCTCCCATGACTCTTTTTTTTTCATTTTTTTTAAACCTTTATTTTGCTTTTAACTTTTACAGAGTTTTGTTGTTTACAGATATGTATGTTCCCAGATTAGTCATATGTATATCACCCCCTTCCCACCCCTCCCAACCATCACACAGCACCCCTAAAGGATCCCCTTTTCTCACATAGCAATGACTAGAGCTATTTTCTTCACATATGATAGTACAGGCCTTCATGCTACTTCCTTTACGCCTTCCACCTTCTGTTCCTTCCCCATAATGTCCATATGTCCACTGTCCATGTCTGTCTTTCCGTCGCTTCACTGCGTGTGCCATCATCACCATCCTACTAGATTCCATATATATGTGTTTAGTATATTGTACTTGTCCTTCTCTTTCTGAGTGACTTCACTTTTTATGATACATTCTAGATTCAGTCACATCATTAAGGCTGATTCTTCTGCATTTCTCTTGACAGCTGTATAGTATTCCATTGTATATATGTACCAGAGTTTTTGTATCCATTCGTCGATGGGCATCTAGGTTGCTTCCATGTTCTAGCTATCATATAGAGAGCTTCAATGAACATTGGGGCTCTCATGACTCTTTAAGAGTCTTCATCTTCAATGAAAGTTAACATGTTCTTCATGCATGAATTCATATGGAAAACATGTATAAATTTTACCATCAACAATTATGCATATCAAAAAGACACTGACTTTATTTATTTATTTTTTTCATGTGCTAGGCACCATAAATACTTTACTTATACTAAATCACAGTATCACATTTCCTTGGCACTAAAGAATAAACGAGCTCTACCCAGACACTATAAACCACCACACTGTGGCTATTCTCGCTTTATGGTTATAGGAACCGTAACGGGAGATAAAGCAACATGAATTGAGTTCCTAGACTTGGGAATTGATAAAGATGGAGTTTTTAAGGCCTCCATTAGAGGCTAATGATAGAGCTATAGAGGTTAATTTTAAAGTGCATGTTAGGTAGTAAAATCTAAAGAATCCCCAGCCTATGCAATATCAAAGGGATGAACATTTTTACAAATTCATAATTATTCAATTAACACGGAACAATCTACAAAAACCAAAAACAAACAAAAAACCTCCCATGACTCTTTTTTTTTATTATTATTATTTTTTTAAACCTTTATTTTGCTTTTAATTTTTACAGAGTTTTGTTGTTTACAGATATGTATGTTCCCAGATTAGTCATATGTATATCACCCCCTTCCCACCCCTCCCAACCATCACACAGCACCCCTAAAGGATCCCCTTTTCTCACATAGCAATGACTAGAGCTATTTTCTTCACATATGATAGTACAGGCCTTCATGCTACTTCCTTTACGCCTTCCACCTTCTGTTCCTTCCCCATAATGTCCATATGTCCACTGTCCATGTCTGTCTTTCCGTCGCTTCACTGCGTGTGCCATCATCACCATCCTACTAGATTCCATATATATGTGTTTAGTATATTGTACTTGTCCTTCTCTTTCTGAGTGACTTCACTTTTTATGATACATTCTAGATTCAGTCACATCATTAAGGCTGATTCTTCTGCATTTCTCTTGACAGCTGTATAGTATTCCATTGTATATATGTACCAGAGTTTTTGTATCCATTCGTTCGTCGATGGGCATCTAGGTTGCTTCCATGTTCTAGCTATCATATAGAGAGCTTCAATGAACATTGGGGCTCTCATGACTCTTTAAGAGTCTTACAGACCTCTTCAATGAAAGTTAACATGTTCTTCATGCAGGATGAATTATGGAGACCATCCAAGTCCTTAAGAAGACCATTCTGATTTGGAATTAGCATCAGTGTTTCTTTCTGCTTTATCTTCTTCTCTTCTTCCACCTCACTTGTCAGAAGATGAACTTTGTTCTTTAGGCTGTGAATATCCCTAGTCATTGACTCTACAGTCACTACCATTGAGGCCAGACCCTCTTCATTAGCTCTGTGCTGTACCCTTTCCATTTTCAGATGTGACATATAAGATAAATCTTGCAGCTTTTTGGGAGGGACTTTCAGGGTTTCACACACTTGCAGTAATCTTTTCTTCAGGAAGTTCAGATGACCCTGAATTTGTTCATTTTCTCTAAGATTTATACTCAAACTTGCTATTATTACTAATTCCATCATAGTTTGCAAATGTTTTCTGCTACTCCTTGAAAGAGGTTGCCAAGTTTTTCTCCTGCTGGATGCTATCTTTATCTGTTTTAGAGTAGTATGCTTTGTTTGTCTTGTCACCTTAGAAGACAGATGCTTTGGATGATTTTTATTTTTTTTTCACTATGTTTCTAACCTTTTTCTCTGATAACTCTGCTTCTTCATCATCATTTTTTCTTTTTGGATTTCTTTTTTAACTGTCGAGACTTTTTCTTGGATGCATTGGCTTTGCTAGACATCTTAATTTAAACACAACAATTTTAAGTGTGTTTCAAAATATCAAACACCTCTCGAATCTTTCCAGGAGCCACATTTGTAACAATTTGCAGACACTAACTTTAAAAGGTACCCAAAAAAGTGAGGAAAAACCTGAATTACACAAGTACAATATACTAAACACATATATATGGAATCTAGTAGGATGGTGATGATGGCACATGCAGTGAAGCGACGGAAAGACATGGACAGTGGACATATGGACATTGTGGGGAAGGAACAGTGGGTGGGAGGCGTAAAGGAAGTAGCATGAAGACCTGTACTATCATATGTGAAGAAAATAGCTCTAGTCATTGCTTTGTGAGAAAAGGAGATCCTTTAGGGGTGCTATGTGACGGTCTGGAGGGGTGGGATGGGGATGATATACATATGATTAATCTGGGAACATACATATCTGTAAACAACAAAACTCTGTAAAAGTTAACAGTAAAATAAAAGTTTTTTTAAAAAAAACCCTGAATTACAGAAAAGAAAGTCAAATTTATTTAATGAAAAACTAGAATTAACAAAAATTAGCAAATACACACACAAAAAATATACACACACAGCAGCACTATGTATTGACTTACATAGGGGAAAAGCAGTGGCCCAAGGCCACTCAACATGGCTTGTCAGTTAAAGGAAAAAAATCCAAACACACACACGTACATGCACACTCACACACCCCAAAACAAAAAACAAGAACCCAGTATTTTTCAACAGTACACTCAATCTACCACAGGAAGTTCAGATGACCCTGAATTTGTTCATTTTCTCTAAGATTTATACTCAAACTTGCTATTATTACTAATTCCATCATAGTTTGCAAATGTTTTCTGCTACTCCTTGAAAGAGGTTGCCAAGTTTTTCTCCTGCTGGATGCTATCTTTATCTGTTTTAGAGTAGTATGCTTTGTTTGTCTTGTCACCTTAGAAGACAGATGCTTTGGATGATTTTTATTTTTTTTTCACTATGTTTCTAACCTTTTTCTCTGATAACTCTGCTTCTTCATCATCATTTTTTCTTTTTGGATTTCTTTTTTAACTGTCGAGACTTTTTCTTGGATGCATTGGCTTTGCTAGACATCTTAATTTAAACACAACAATTTTAAGTGTGTTTCAAAATATCAAACACCTCTCGAATCTTTCCAGGAGCCACATTTGTAACAATTTGCAGACACTAACTTTAAAAGGTACCCAAAAAAGTGAGGAAAAACCTGAATTACACAAGTACAATATACTAAACACATATATATGGAATCTAGTAGGATGGTGATGATGGCACATGCAGTGAAGCGACGGAAAGACATGGACAGTGGACATATGGACATTGTGGGGAAGGAACAGTGGGTGGGAGGCGTAAAGGAAGTAGCATGAAGACCTGTACTATCATATGTGAAGAAAATAGCTCTAGTCATTGCTTTGTGAGAAAAGGAGATCCTTTAGGGGTGCTATGTGACGGTCTGGAGGGGTGGGATGGGGATGATATACATATGATTAATCTGGGAACATACATATCTGTAAACAACAAAACTCTGTAAAAGTTAACAGTAAAATAAAAGTTTTTTTAAAAAAAACCCTGAATTACAGAAAAGAAAGTCAAATTTATTTAATGAAAAACTAGAATTAACAAAAATTAGCAAATACACACACAAAAAATATACACACACAGCAGCACTATGTATTGACTTACATAGGGGAAAAGCAGTGGCCCAAGGCCACTCAACATGGCTTGTCAGTTAAAGGAAAAAAATCCAAACACACACACGTACATGCACACTCACACACCCCAAAACAAAAAACAAGAACCCAGTATTTTTCAACAGTACACTCAATCTACCACAAACAAAAATTCAGAATTATTTTACAATGCATTCTTTCTTAATACAAAAGATGCCCATCTTGGGTGTATGGCACGTCATGGGGTTGGGGCCTGAGGTGCCAATCAGTCACCAGGAGTTGATCAAGATCACAACTCCAACCCTAGAAATTACGTGGTGACTAATAGACACATGGTGACCATGCACTCACTTCCTCTCTCGCCCCAGAGGCTTTGGTCAGGAGCCTCTAGCAGGTCTCTTAATCCCAAGGAAGAAAGACTGTGGAGGGCAACATGTCTCCTTCTCTCCCAAAGCATTCCTCCATTAGGTCATCCATCTCTTCCCCAGTCTCATGCCCTGATGGGTGCCCTCTGTGGAAACCATGGCTGCAGCTGGCATCTCCTCTGCCGGGCAGAAGGGTGAGGGGTCTTGCTCATGTACTGAGCACAGGGCTGGACCATGGGACAGGGCCCTGGCAGGATCTGGAGCCTGGGGTACTGAGTGTCTTCTTCAACCAGTCCCTTTGGGAACTGTGCCCCAGCCCACCCTCCACGCCCACAAGGCCCCTTCCTACTCCTGAAGTGGACACCCAGATGAAACCTGGAAGGTATGGTCTGGTAACACCCAGAGAACAGAATTCACAGGAGGCTCCTCCCATCCAGAGCTCTCTCTGGGGCTGAGCCAAGAAGGGAAAGATTTCCTACCAGTTAGGAAAGCAGGCAGAGGGGGATTCCTATAGGAGCAAAGAACCAGCCCACTGTCCCTTCCAAATTTCACAGTTGGCTGCAGTTAACAAATACATATCTGTAAACAACAAAACTCTGTAAAAGTTAACAGTAAAATAAAAGTTTTTTTAAAAAAAACCCTGAATTACAGAAAAGAAAGTCAAATTTATTTAATGAAAAACTAGAATTAACAAAAATTAGCAAATACACACACAAAAAATATACACACACAGCAGCACTATGTATTGACTTACATAGGGGAAAAGCAGTGGCCCAAGGCCACTCAACATGGCTTGTCAGTTAAAGGAAAAAAATCCAAACACACACACGTACATGCACACTCACACACCCCAAAACAAAAAACAAGAACCCAGTATTTTTCAACAGTACACTCAATCTACCACAAACAAAAATTCAGAATTATTTTACAATGCATTCTTTCTTAATACAAAAGATGCCCATCTTGGGTGTATGGCACGTCATGGGGTTGGGGCCTGAGGTGCCAATCAGTCACCAGGAGTTGATCAAGATCACAACTCCAACCCTAGAAATTACGTGGTGACTAATAGACACATGGTGACCATGCACTCACTTCCTCTCTCGCCCCAGAGGCTTTGGTCAGGAGCCTCTAGCAGGTCTCTTAATCCCAAGGAAGAAAGACTGTGGAGGGCAACATGTCTCCTTCTCTCCCAAAGCATTCCTCCATTAGGTCATCCATCTCTTCCCCAGTCTCATGCCCTGATGGGTGCCCTCTGTGGAAACCATGGCTGCAGCTGGCATCTCCTCTGCCGGGCAGAAGGGTGAGGGGTCTTGCTCATGTACTGAGCACAGGGCTGGACCATGGGACAGGGCCCTGGCAGGATCTGGAGCCTGGGGTACTGAGTGTCTTCTTCAACCAGTCCCTTTGGGAACTGTGCCCCAGCCCACCCTCCACGCCCACAAGGCCCCTTCCTACTCCTGAAGTGGACACCCAGATGAAACCTGGAAGGTATGGTCTGGTAACACCCAGAGAACAGAATTCACAGGAGGCTCCTCCCATCCAGAGCTCTCTCTGGGGCTGAGCCAAGAAGGGAAAGATTTCCTACCAGTTAGGAAAGCAGGCAGAGGGGGATTCCTATAGGAGCAAAGAACCAAGCTAATACCCTCAACTGTCCCTTCCAAATTTCACAGTTTACAATTCGACCATCCTAGGGCTCCAAATCTAAGACTTCATGATTCTGTGAGACTGTACCTGAGGTCTCCATTAAGGTCAGGGAGGAGGTGACCAGTAGGGTTGGAGCAGATAGAAGGTGACTCCTGAGTACTCACCCTTCGGGAGATCTTAATTTTCTTGGTGCAGCCAAAGAATAGGTCCTCCAGGGTCAGATAGAGGTCTTGTTCAATTGGAGGGTCCTGTTTCTTGACCCCTCGGCCCCGGAGCCCCACAAAGTTCAAGTCCACCTCATTTCCTTCTGCATCAAAAAACTCTGCAGGAGGTGGGGAGAGGCAAGGAATAACAGAGATTGTGTCCGGAAACTCAAATTCATAGACTATCCCTCACCTCTTCAGTCCCCAGCCTCCCATTCCCACCTCACAGACTTGGCCTGTTGGGCCAGGCCAACGCTGTGCCCTTGTAATAGGGAAGAACCTCGGTATTCTAGTACAAGGTCATCACTAAAGGGATGTTGCCTATAAACTTAAATTATACATAAAGGCCCACTCTGGCCCCTGGCTCCCAGGTGATGAGCATTAAGCTAAAATGCCTTTGGTTCAGCTGAGAGGAGACACCGAGCAGGTTCACCTGTGAATGACTGTAGGGAGGAAGAAACACATCTCCTCCTAAGGCTGACCGAAACTAGGAGATGTCTGGCTTTCCTCCCTCCCCTTTTAGTATAAAGGCAGGCTGAATTCTAACTCGGGCAAGATGGTTCTTTGGGACGTGGGACCACTGTCTTCTCAGTCTGCTGCTATTCCTTTCCCTAACAACTCGTCTCTCAATGTATTGGTCTGTCCTACAGGGAGCAGGACAAGCTGGACTCAGGAAATCCTCCATGAAGACCCAAGGATTACCATCTCTTGAGGCTCTCGCTGCTTCATCCTTGCCTCGGACTCCCTTCACCCACAGTTCCCTACCTTCCTTCCCCCCATCCCCTCCCCACCTCCGGGGGAATGCTCCTCAACTCTGGCTGCCTCAGGAGAGAGGAGCGTCCTCTGGTGGCAGTGGATGGTACTGCCAGAAATGACCTGTTAGCTTTTGTGGAAGAGGGTCACAGCAATGCCAAACCTTCCTACCCTTCCCCAAACTCCATTTCTCTTCACTGTTCAGCCCAGCCCAAGACCACTACAGGCCTCGGACTCCAGTTTCTATGAAGCCAGCAGCTGAGACGGGGAGAGGCAGGGTTAATCCTAACCAGTTAGAGAGGTCACCAACATCTCCCCAAACTCTTCTTGCCTCCACTTCTTCTGCCCTTCCCAGCTCTACGCTGTACAATAGAATCTTATGCAGATGTTAAAATAAATAAGGTAGATCTGTATGTTATATAACATAAGATAACCTATAGGATGTAAGTGAAAAAAAAATCAGTGTAAACAATGTGGTCCCATTTCCTTATCAAAATGAAAGGCTATGTAAAAATAAATAGAAGCTCATAAATTCACAGAATACTTCTAAAAGGATACATAAACTGTTAACAATGAGTGGCTGCTTCTGGGGAAGGAATGGAGAGCTGGAATTTACTTCTTTTTCAATAAATAGGTTTTTCTTTTTCTTTTTTCAATACCATGTATTATATATATGGGGCTTTCCAGGTGGCTCAGTGGTAAAGAATCTACCTGCCAATGTAGGAGACATAGGAGGCGTGGGTTTGATCCCTGGGTCAGGAAGATCCCCTGGAGAAGGAAATGACAACCCATCCAGTATTCTTGCCTGGAGAATCCCATGGACAGAGGAACCTGGCGGGCTACAGTCCACGGGATCCCAAAGAGTTTGACACGACTTAGCAACTGAGTACGCATGAGCAGACACACACATACTATATATATTTCTTAAAGTAAACGAAACTACTCAAAGGAAAGCGTCTTCCACAGCTACAGCCTTCCCTAGTGAGGCAAAGGGGCAGGCAGGGCCTCTTACCATTAAAGGGTTATTGGTCTGTCCTACAGGGAGCAGGACAAGCTGGACTCAGGAAATCCTCCATGAAGACCCAAGGATTACCATCTCTTGAGGCTCTCGCTGCTTCATCCTTGCCTCGGACTCCCTTCACCCACAGTTCCCTACCTTCCTTCCCCCCATCCCCTCCCCACCTCCGGGGGAATGCTCCTCAACTCTGGCTGCCTCAGGAGAGAGGAGCGTCCTCTGGTGGCAGTGGATGGTACTGCCAGAAATGACCTGTTAGCTTTTGTGGAAGAGGGTCACAGCAATGCCAAACCTTCCTACCCTTCCCCAAACTCCATTTCTCTTCACTGTTCAGCCCAGCCCAAGACCACTACAGGCCTCGGACTCCAGTTTCTATGAAGCCAGCAGCTGAGACGGGGAGAGGCAGGGTTAATCCCTAACCAGTTAGAGAGGTCACCAACATCTCCCCAAACTCTTCTTGCCTCCACTTCTTCTGCCCTTCCCAGCTCTACGCTGTACAATAGAATCTTATGCAGATGTTAAAATAAATAAGGTAGATCTGTATGTTATATAACATAAGATAACCTATAGGATGTAAGTGAAAAAAAAATCAGTGTAAACAATGTGGTCCCATTTCCTTATCAAAATGAAAGGCTATGTAAAAATAAATAGAAGCTCATAAATTCACAGAATACTTCTAAAAGGATACATAAACTGTTAACAATGAGTGGCTGCTTCTGGGGAAGGAATGGAGAGCTGGAATTTACTTCTTTTTCAATAAATAGGTTTTTCTTTTTCTTTTTTCAATACCATGTATTATATATATGGGGCTTTCCAGGTGGCTCAGTGGTAAAGAATCTACCTGCCAATGTAGGAGACATAGGAGGCGTGGGTTTGATCCCTGGGTCAGGAAGATCCCCTGGAGAAGGAAATGACAACCCATCCAGTATTCTTGCCTGGAGAATCCCATGGACAGAGGAACCTGGCGGGCTACAGTCCACGGGATCCCAAAGAGTTTGACACGACTTAGCAACTGAGTACGCATGAGCAGACACACACATACTATATATATTTCTTAAAGTAAACGAAACTACTCAAAGGAAAGCGTCTTCCACAGCTACAGCCTTCCCTAGTGAGGCAAAGGGGCAGGCAGGGCCTCTTACCATTAAAGGGGTTATCTCCTCCAAAGAACTCGTGGAAAACCTTTCCCGGGTTGCCGTGGAAGACATAACCAGTTGTCCATGGGGTCTGCGATCCAAACTCCAGAGGAATTCCGCCCTTCAGGCCCTCCTCTCCAAACTTGTCATAGATGCCTCTTTTCACAGCTGTGGATATGCGTCACCTTGAGGAGGGGCTAGCATGGGGGCTGAGAGAGCTGAAGGGCAGGGAAGAGAGAACAGGGGGCAGAGAGGAAGAAACTGCGCGAAAACAGACTTATTTCTTAAGTGCTTGGTATCTGGAAGTCTTTGGAGAGAAACTCTAGAAGTTAAGGGTTTAATTTCACAACAGGTGGACCTAGGTATGGCCCCGTAGCCCAGAGGAGGGATGAGAAAGACTGAAACTTCTTGGGGGTGGGATGGGAATTGAAGAAGAAACCAAGAGACGGAGGGTCAGACTTTCATCCTGGGGTTTGGTTTAGTTCAGTCATCACAGCTACTGTCTTAAGTGGGTAAATACAATCCTAGAGCCTTGAGATTGTAAGATGGAAGAGTTCTAGAGCTGCCAAATTCTAGAGCTTGGAAATCTTAAAAGAGTCCAAAGTCTTGAAAACTCAGGGCTGGAGAAACCTTAGTGACCTTCTGGCCATTCTTCTGCACAGTATCCACACAGCCTCCCGGACAGCACTTAGGGAGACCATGTGGGCATTGCCAAGGGCAAGGAAGAGCGGGGGTCTCTTACCCCAGGCTTCAGGTTGTCATAGGGGAGAGATTTCCTAATCACAGACTCTCGGTGTATATGCTGTCCTTGGGGAGAGAGAGATCTGACTTCTAGGTCACATGGGAATAACCAGGCATGTCTGCTCAGCCTTAGCCTTCTTCCCTGGGCAGCAAGCATCTCACTCTGTATCCCTGTGGGGACCGCTGGGGCATGGAGGCGTGGGGGAGCCCCTGCCCTGGGTCCTGAGACTCGGGGAGCACATCCTTCACCTGAGCTTGTGCCTACTTTGTTTAGATTCTGGGCAGGAAAGAGGAACGCTTCCTCTCTGTTGGGCCCCCTCAGAGACCCCAATACTCAGAGACGTTAAGAGAAACATTAGAGAGACAGTGATGAGGAATGACGTTCAGAGAGACGATGGGGGTGGGGGTGGGGGCAAAGAACCCGTGCTCCATGCTCAGTGCCAGTCACTCACGGTCGCTCAGCACATCGTAGGCCTCTGCTATTTGCCTGAATGTGTTCACTGCACCTGGCTCAACGGACCGCAGCGGGTGGTTCTTAAGAGCAAGTTTCCGGTACCTAGAGAAGAAGGGTTAGTATCCTGAGGCACAGGCTAAGGCTCAGAGCTGGCTCTGAGGTCAGCCGCCTGCCCTTTTGTACAGACCCTGAAGTGGAAAAGCTGAGTACCTTTGACTCTAAGTTCTCCTTCGTTCCATCCACCCCTGTCCCATCACTCACCAAGTCACACTGGCTTTTCATTCTAATGTTTTCTTCTTGCCTCTTTATCTCCACAACTATTACAGAACCACGTCTTCCTGTTTTCAGTTCCCCCGCTGCTCCAGTTTATTCTGTGTGCTGCTACCAGTTTGATTTCTCTCTCTTTTGTTAATCTGTCCCTTTAAAATGCTCCCTGATCAAGTCACTCTCCTGCCTAAACCCTTCACTGGTTCTTCCTTTGTCTTTTTTTCTTCTTCTTCAAGGAGCCAGGATTCAAAGCTCATCCAGCTCCAGAGCTTCTTTCTTTTTTTAAAAAAAATTATTTTTTAATATTTATTTATTTGGCTGCACCAATACGAGAAATCTCTGATCTTCATTTCAGCATCTGATATCTTTTAATTGATGCTTGCAAACTCTTAGTTGCGGCCTGTTAAGTGTCCTGACCAGGGATCAAACCTGGGCCCCCTGCATTGGGAGTGAAGAGTCTTAACCACTGGATCACCAGGGAAGTCCCATAAAAAGGCAAAAAAGTTTCTTATTATTTTGGCCACACTGCACAGACCAAGGATTGAACCCAGGCCGTGGCAGTGAGAGCATTAAATTCTAATCACTAGGCCACCAATGAAACCCCCACCCTTTGTCTGCAGCATAAAATCCAAATGTCTCGAAGATTCAGCTCCTCCTCCTTGCTCTGCCTATCTCACCACCCCGTCCCGGCTCCCACACCTCTCCTGTCCTTTTCTCTCAGGCTCCACAAGCTGCACACTGCCGTGCTCATGCCTTCAACATTCCCCTCCTGTTACCTGGAATGCTCAACCCTCTCCAGCCCCTTTTATCTCCTCCTGGCAAATATTTACTCACCTTTCCACATTCAACTCAGGGGTCAGCTCCTTGGGATGCCTTCTCTGACTGCAGCCTCCCTTCTAGATTACATTCCCGTTCCGGCAGCCCCAGTGCCTTTGATCCTGATACTTGGACACACAGTGCTCCAGCTGTTTGATAGCTCTCTCTCTCCCACCAGCCTGTGAGTCCCTCCAGCTGCTGTGTCCAGTTCTGTGTCCTCAGTGCCTCGCACCAAGCGCAATAAGGAAATGAGTGACATGAACGCACCATCCCACTGTGCTATGGGACCTCTCTTGACTCTTCAGTAAGCTTTCTCTTACTGACCTGAGTCTGCTGTTCTGCAACTCTGTCTCCATCCACAAGGATCATAGCTCTGCCCTGGGGGCCTTACAAATAGAATCTGCTCTGTCTACCCTTAGAGACTTGAAGGCAATGGTCGCAACCTCCCTGAGACTCTTAAACCAGCCCTTCTCACTTACAACGGTTGCAATTAGGCATGCGAATTGCAAGAAAACTCTAACACTGAGTAAAAGTTAGGAGCTTTGAGAAGAGTCCAGTTTTTCATGTAAACTTGAGGGGTTTTAAGACTATTCCTACTGCATCTGCTTTCCTGAGTGGGAGAGAAAGTCACAGCCCAGATGTGGCAGCCTAGAATGAATGAGAAGTTAATAGGTGGGCGATTATGAATCTCTGTTGTGCTTTTTCTTCATTATATATTTAGCCTTTTTGGAGGAAGTGTCAAAAATCTAGGCACTCCCATGGGAGAGTATCTCAAACATGTGATTCATCCTTCAAGAGTTGTTTCAGGGGAGAAAGGTTAAGGACTGTTTAGAACAGAAACGGTTTTTAAATCACTCTTTATAAGACTTCAAGGCAAGTTGTTTTTCAGGCCACACTGCACACCAGGGCCCTGCATCAAATTCTAATCACTAGGCCACCAATGAAACCCCCACCCTTTGTCTGCAGCATAAAATCCAAATGTCTCGAAGATTCAGCTCCTCCTCCTTGCTCTGCCTATCTCACCACCCCGTCCCGGCTCCCACACCTCTCCTGTCCTTTTCTCTCAGGCTCCACAAGCTGCACACTGCCGTGCTCATGCCTTCAACATTCCCTCCTGTTACCTGGAATGCTCAACCCTCTCCAGCCCCTTTTATCTCCTCCTGGCAAATATTTACTCACCTTTCCACATTCAACTCAGGGGTCAGCTCCTTGGGATGCCTTCTCTGACTGCAGCCTCCCTTCTAGATTACATTCCCGTTCCGGCAGCCCCAGTGCCTTTGATCCTGATACTTGGACACACAGTGCTCCAGCTGTTTGATAGCTCTCTCTCTCCCACCAGCCTGTGAGTCCCTCCAGCTGCTGTGTCCAGTTCTGTGTCCTCAGTGCCTCGCACCAAGCGCAATAAGGAAATGAGTGACATGAACGCACCATCCCACTGTGCTATGGGACCTCTCTTGACTCTTCAGTAAGCTTTCTCTTACTGACCTGAGTCTGCTGTTCTGCAACTCTGTCTCCATCCACAAGGATCATAGCTCTGCCCTGGGGGCCTTACAAATAGAATCTGCTCTGTCTACCCTTAGAGACTTGAAGGCAATGGTCGCAACCTCCCTGAGACTCTTAAACCAGCCCTTCTCACTTACAACGGTTGCAATTAGGCATGCGAATTGCAAGAAAACTCTAACACTGAGTAAAAGTTAGGAGCTTTGAGAAGAGTCCAGTTTTTCATGTAAACTTGAGGGGTTTTAAGACTATTCCTACTGCATCTGCTTTCCTGAGTGGGAGAGAAAGTCACAGCCCAGATGTGGCAGCCTAGAATGAATGAGAAGTTAATAGGTGGGCGATTATGAATCTCTGTTGTGCTTTTTCTTCATTATATATTTAGCCTTTTTGGAGGAAGTGTCAAAAATCTAGGCACTCCCATGGGAGAGTATCTCAAACATGTGATTCATCCTTCAAGAGTTGTTTCAGGGGAGAAAGGTTAAGGACTGTTTAGAACAGAAACGGTTTTTAAATCACTCTTTATAAGACAAGGTTTTGCAAGGCAAGTGGTTGCTCTCCATTTTCACATTCATTGTCTCATATAATCCTATTCCAATACCACAGCAACTTTTTTTTTTTTAAGAGATGGGAAACTGAGGTTCAGAAAGATTAAGCAATTTGCACAGATCACACAGCTAGCACGTAGGAGAACCTGGGTTCAGATCTGGTTTTTTCTAATGCTTAAGTTGGGCTTATCTTTCTACATTCCAGCTGACCTTCTTCCTTGTGACACATCCCTAGACAGGTCTCACTGGCCAACGAAATGCGATGAACAGTGGGTAACATCACAGGCTGTCCTGAATTGTTCTCTAACTGATGCATGAGTTTGCATCTGTTTCTCAAGCAACCTGTAGGCTCTCTCCACTTACCCACTGAGATCCCCTACTGGACAGGGGATCCCCCTACCATCCCCTACATGGTAGGCAGCGATAGTAGGCAAGGTGTCTGAATACTGACTCTGCATGTGAGTAGGCTCATGGCCCTGAGATAATCATGGTATCTACCTCTCAGGGCTGCTGTGAGGATTAAATAAATGATAGAAGCTTCTCAGAACAGCACCTGCACAATTCAATAGAGTGTAGCTATTATCAATACCCTATCTTAATTAAATTGTCCTAGATTTCTCCTTTCTTCTTTACCCTGTGATAGTCCAATTAATAGCTAAGTCCATTCTCTCTTCTCTCCAGCTCACTGCCCTGTTCCATCTCATCTTTGCCTTGACTATCATGATAGCCACTGGAGGGGTTTCTCTCCTCCACTAGAGCTTCCTCGTGCCTTGTATTTTTTCCCAAGTTTACTTGCTTTTTCACATAAAAAATTGGAAGGTTTGGGGCCATTTTGCGAGGGATTCCTACTGCTGCTTTCCTGAGTGGGAGAGAAAGTCACAGCCCAGATGTGGCAGCCTAGAATGAATGAGAAGTTAATAGGTGGGCGATTATGAATCTCTGTTGTGCTTTTTCTTCATTATATATTTAGCCTTTTTGGAGGAAGTGTCAAAAATCTAGGCACTCCCATGGGAGAGTATCTCAAACATGTGATTCATCCTTCAAGAGTTGTTTCAGGGGAGAAAGGTTAAGGACTGTTTAGAACAGAAACGGTTTTTAAATCACTCTTTATAAGACAAGGTTTTGCAAGGCAAGTGGTTGCTCTCCATTTTCACATTCATTGTCTCATATAATCCTATTCCAATACCACAGCAACTTTTTTTTTTTTAAGAGATGGGAAACTGAGGTTCAGAAAGATTAAGCAATTTGCACAGATCACACAGCTAGCACGTAGGAGAACCTGGGTTCAGATCTGGTTTTTTCTAATGCTTAAGTTGGGCTTATCTTTCTACATTCCAGCTGACCTTCTTCCTTGTGACACATCCCTAGACAGGTCTCACTGGCCAACGAAATGCGATGAACAGTGGGTAACATCACAGGCTGTCCTGAATTGTTCTCTAACTGATGCATGAGTTTGCATCTGTTTCTCAAGCAACCTGTAGGCTCTCTCCACTTACCCACTGAGATCCCCTACTGGACAGGGGATCCCCCTACCATCCCCTACATGGTAGGCAGCGATAGTAGGCAAGGTGTCTGAATACTGACTCTGCATGTGAGTAGGCTCATGGCCCTGAGATAATCATGGTATCTACCTCTCAGGGCTGCTGTGAGGATTAAATAAATGATAGAAGCTTCTCAGAACAGCACCTGCACAATTCAATAGAGTGTAGCTATTATCAATACCCTATCTTAATTAAATTGTCCTAGATTTCTCCTTTCTTCTTTACCCTGTGATAGTCCAATTAATAGCTAAGTCCATTCTCTCTTCTCTCCAGCTCACTGCCCTGTTCCATCTCATCTTTGCCTTGACTATCATGATAGCCACTGGAGGGGTTTCTCTCCTCCACTAGAGCTTCCTCGTGCCTTGTATGCCCCCTTTTGTAACATTCCTCAAGTTTACTGTGACTTATTCAGCATCTGTATTCACCAACAAAATTAAGCTGCTTGTCTCTCTGATTCACAATTGTACCTCCAGCTGCTGAAACTGCACTGAACCCACATAAGCAAGTGTTCAGTAAATATTTACCCAAAGACACTTTTTCAGAAAAATGTGCTGATTCCTGTTCCAGACTTCTTAGAAATACCAAAGTCCTCAAGACTTGCTGGAACTATTCAGAGATATGATTTATCCAATACCAAAACTCCATGTGACAACAGAATAAAATTTGTAAATACATCTGTCTGGCCAAATCATCCTCCTGTCCACAATCTTGTGGGTCTCCATAATATTTGGGAAAAGTCTCCTTTATTCCTATTTAATTGCTAGGAAGACCAGGGTGCTAAGAACAGCAGACAGGGCACAGAGGGTAAGGGATGATAAACTGGGAACCCTGACCCAATCCAAAGCCAGGATGTGGGTGTTCAAGAAGAGAAGGAACAGGATTTACCTCACCTGCCCTAAACCATGCAGGAAAGCTCAGTTTAGAAGAGATGGCGAGGGGGGAGCTGTGCCAGCACAACCCAAAATCTTTGCTCCTGCCCCAACTTACGCGTTCTTGATCTGGGCATCTTCTGAATTGCGACTGATCTGGAGCACAGAGTAATAGTCCTGGCCCATGGCTGACTGTCAGTTGTGGATAGTCCTGACTCCAGCGGCAAGTCAGTTAGTCTGTATTCCTTGGTTGCTCCTGACAACCGCACAAAGGCACTCTGGGAGTTGTAGTATTTCCTAAGCAAATCACCTTCTCAGCTGTGGCTGTAGAGGAAGAACTAATAGAAGCTTCTCAGAACAGCACCTGCACAATTCAATAGAGTGTAGCTATTATCAATACCCTATCTTAATTAAATTGTCCTAGATTTCTCCTTTCTTCTTTACCCTGTGATAGTCCAATTAATAGCTAAGTCCATTCTCTCTTCTCTCCAGCTCACTGCCCTGTTCCATCTCATCTTTGCCTTGACTATCATGATAGCCACTGGAGGGGTTTCTCTCCTCCACTAGAGCTTCCTCGTGCCTTGTATGCCCCCTTTTGTAACATTCCTCAAGTTTACTGTGACTTATTCAGCATCTGTATTCACCAACAAAATTAAGCTGCTTGTCTCTCTGATTCACAATTGTACCTCCAGCTGCTGAAACTGCACTGAACCCACATAAGCAAGTGTTCAGTAAATATTTACCCAAAGACACTTTTTCAGAAAAATGTGCTGATTCCTGTTCCAGACTTCTTAGAAATACCAAAGTCCTCAAGACTTGCTGGAACTATTCAGAGATATGATTTATCCAATACCAAAACTCCATGTGACAACAGAATAAAATTTGTAAATACATCTGTCTGGCCAAATCATCCTCCTGTCCACAATCTTGTGGGTCTCCATAATATTTGGGAAAAGTCTCCTTTATTCCTATTTAATTGCTAGGAAGACCAGGGTGCTAAGAACAGCAGACAGGGCACAGAGGGTAAGGGATGATAAACTGGGAACCCTGACCCAATCCAAAGCCAGGATGTGGGTGTTCAAGAAGAGAAGGAACAGGATTTACCTCACCTGCCCTAAACCATGCAGGAAAGCTCAGTTTAGAAGAGATGGCGAGGGGGGAGCTGTGCCAGCACAACCCAAAATCTTTGCTCCTGCCCCAACTTACGCGTTCTTGATCTGGGCATCTTCTGAATTGCGACTGATCTGGAGCACAGAGTAATAGTCCTGGCCCATGGCTGACTGTCAGTTGTGGATAGTCCTGACTCCAGCGGCAAGTCAGTTAGTCTGTATTCCTTGGTTGCTCCTGACAACCGCACAAAGGCACTCTGGGAGTTGTAGTATTTCCTAAGCAAATCACCTTCTCAGCTGTGGCTGTAGAGGAAGAACTAATAGAACTGGGGCTGATTCTGTCAGCCTGGCTTCTAAGGAGAGCAGGAATTGGTTTTAATTACAAGTGTTCAGAACAAATAACTTTGTCTATTTGAAACAGAGCCACCTCTGCTCAGACCCTCCCCATCAGACCCACCATAGACCCTGACTTCAACCCAGCTACTTTTTTCTCGTGAAATAGTTTACCTGCACATAGAGCAGCATTAGAACATTTATTATTGAAAGATGATTGCCCCTCCCTACTTGTTTATTATTCTCTTGCTTTGCTTTGTCATTTTGCTATTGAGTTAGCCAAAAAGTTTTTTTTTGGTTTTTCCATATCATCTTATAGAAAAGCCAGAACAAACTTCTTGGCCGACCCAATACTATGCATGTGTTGGTTGATGAACTGGTAAAAGTTTAACCGCCTTGCCAGAAGGAAAAGCAACAGTCCAGAATTGTAGCACTTCCTGACTTCTCTCAGGTTGGTACAAGGCAGCTGCAAGCACAAGCCATACCACTGCATGTATCCCAAACGACGTTTACTTTTTAATATTTTAAACTTTCCATAAATGTATGTCTGTGCATGCATGTGACTTATCTTCACAGAGGTTGTTCACCATTCACTGCTGATTCTGACTATCTGGGCATGTGTGTCAACTCTGAAGGTAATGTCAGTTTTCTGATACAGTGATTCTAATTTACAACGTCAACACTCACCAATTCTTGGTGTCAGATTTTTTTTTTTTTAATTTTATTTATTTATCTTTTGGGGGTGGGGTGGGGAGGGAGGGGAGCGTGCGGGCCGCTTCTATTGGTCTTTCATTTCTCTATTTTCATCTGTCTTTGTTCTTTGGCTCCTGTGGGCCTCCCATCGCGGTGGCCTCTGTTGTCGCAGAGTGCCGGCTCTGGGCACATGCGCCCCGGAGCTCTGGCTTGGTAATTGGACACATCAGTCCAGCTGCTCCACGGCACGTGGGATCTTCCCAGGCCAGGGATCAAACTGGCGCCCCTTGCACTGCAAGGCGGTGTCCTTACCCACTGGACCACCAGGGGAAGCCCCGGTATCAGATTTTTTAATGTTTGCCAATACAAGTATGAAATAGCAGCTCATTGTGGGGTTTTAATTTCATTTCTTGGTAGAGATCTTTTCATTTTTATTGGCAATTGTTTTTTCTTCATTGTGAAAGGCCTATTTATATCTTTTATCCATTTTCCTACTCAGCTGTTCTTTTTTAGAAAATTGATTTGTGGCTCTTTATATTTCTTTGCTGATAATATAAAATACAAACCCCTTCCACCTTGGAAATACCACTGTTTTTTTACCATTTTTTTAAAAAATGGGGTCAAATTTATCTATCTGTTTCTTTTGGGTTATACTTTTTGTATACACTTTTGTATGTACTTTTTGTATCTTTTAAGAAATATTTCCTATAAAAGGTCATAAAGATCTTTACCAGTATGTTCATCTAAAAATCCATTTTATGTTTATTAATCTTTAACATATTTATTTATTTGGCAGTGCTGGGTCTTAGTTTTGGGACTTGGAATCTTAAGTTGCAGCATGCAGGATTTAGTTACCTCACCAGGGGGATTGAACCCAAGCCCCTTGCATTGGGAGTATGGAGTCTTAGCCACTGGATCACCAGGGAAGTCCCCATTTTACTTTAACCCACTTAGAACTTTTTTTGCTATATATGATGGCAGGTATGTCTCTTTTTTTTTCTTTTTCTTTTAGACATCCCTCTGTCCCAAAAGCATTTATTCAACATTCTGTTGTTTTCCTACAAATCTGTATGGTTGCTGTGCTGTATACAGCTGTTACATAAATGCATGGTTTGTACCTGGACTACTGTTCCATAGGTCCATCCCTGGGCCAGCGCCCCACCACAGCCCTTTATCCTAAGTGAAAGAAGCCAGACACAAATGCCACATATGGTATGATTTCATTTATATATAACATCCAGAACCAACACCTCCAGAGACACAGGCAGGTGACTGGCGTCTGCCAGGGCTGGGCCATGGGGAGTGATGATGAACTACATGGGGCTTCTTTCTGGGGTGATGAAATGTTCTGGAGTTGGTGGTGATGGCTGCAATAACTTGTAAATATACTAAAAACCACAAAATTATGTACTTTAAAAGGGTGAATTTTATGGCTTGTGAATTATATCTCAAAAAAAAAAAAAAAAAAAAAAAGGCTAACATCACCTGTAGTGAAACAAATCAACATTGCTTTTCTCTCAATACCATGCTTTTAGCATGGAGAATTACTTTGGGAGTATTCTTGCCCAAATACATAATCTGAATCTAATCATGCAAAACAAATCAGGCAAACCCAAAGTGGCCTATATTCCAAAAATATCAGGGTTATAAAACAGAAAACTGAGGCAGTACTCCAGACAGAAGGCAAATAAATGTAATGCATGATCCTGGATTAGACCCTGGACCACAAAGGTAAGAATGATTATAAAAGACACTGTTGGGACAACCGGCAAAATATGAATGGGATCGGCAAACTGGACGACAATACAGGATCACTGTGGGGTTCCTTATTTTGATAGATGTACTGTGGTTATGCAGAAGTGTCCTTTTATGTTTATTAATCTTTAACATATCTATTTATTTGGCAGTGCTGGGTCTTAGTTTTGGGACTTGGAATCTTAAGTTGCAGCATGCAGGATTTAGTTACCTCACCAGGGGGATTGAACCCAACCCCCTTGCATTGGAATGTGGAGTCTTAGCCACTGGATCACCAGGGAAGTCCCCATTTTACTTTAACCCACTTAGAACTTTTTTTGCTATATATGATGGCAGGTATGTCTCTTTTTTTTTCTTTTTCTTTTAGACATCCCTCTGTCCCAAAAGCATTTATTCAACATTCTGTTGTTTTCCTACAAATCTGTATGGTTGCTGTGCTGTATACAGCTGTTACATAAATGCATGGTTTGTACCTGGACTACTGTTCCATAGGTCCATCCCTGGGCCAGCGCCCCACCACAGCCCTTTATCCTAAGTGAAAGAAGCCAGACACAAATGCCACATATGGTATGATTTCATTTATATATAACATCCAGAACCAACACCTCCAGAGACACAGGCAGGTGACTGGCGTCTGCCAGGGCTGGGCCATGGGGAGTGATGATGAACTACATGGGGCTTCTTTCTGGGGTGATGAAATGTTCTGGAGTTGGTGGTGATGGCTGCAATAACTTGTAAATATACTAAAAACCACAAAATTATGTACTTTAAAAGGGTGAATTTTATGGCTTGTGAATTATATCTCAAAAAAAAAAAAAAAAAAAAAAAGGCTAACATCACCTGTAGTGAAACAAATCAACATTGCTTTTCTCTCAATACCATGCTTTTAGCATGGAGAATTACTTTGGGAGTATTCTTGCCCAAATACATAATCTGAATCTAATCATGCAAAACAAATCAGGCAAACCCAAAGTGGCCTATATTCCAAAAATATCAGGGTTATAAAACAGAAAACTGAGGCAGTACTCCAGACAGAAGGCAAATAAATGTAATGCATGATCCTGGATTAGACCCTGGACCACAAAGGTAAGAATGATTATAAAAGACACTGTTGGGACAACCGGCAAAATATGAATGGGATCGGCAAACTGGACGACAATACAGGATCACTGTGGGGTTCCTTATTTTGATAGATGTACTGTGGTTATGCAGAAGTGTCCTTGATTTCAGCAAATACATACTGAACAACTTAAAGCTTAAGAGGACATAACATTTGTGTATGGGCTTCCCCTGGTGGTCCAGTGGGTAAGGACACCGCCTTGCAGTGCAAGGGGCGCCGGTTCGATCCCTGGCCTGGGAAGATCCCACGTGCCATGGAGCGGCTGGACAGATGTGTCCAATTACCGAGCCGGAGCTCTGGCGCGCATGCGCCCAGAGCCGGTGCTCTGCAACAACAGAGGCCACCGTGATGGGAGGCCCGCAGGAGCCAAAGAACAAAGACAGATGAAAATAGAGAAATGAAAGACCAATAGAAGTGGCCCGCACGCTCCCCTCCCTCCCCAAACCGACTCCTGCCCAAAATAAATAAATAAATCTTAAAAAAAAAAAAAAAAACCAAAACATTTGTGTATTACACCTGATTCAGGAAAAAAAAATATATATATATATAGCATATATAACCTGTGTAAAAATAGATGTACCTATATATTTCTCTTTAGAGAGAGGGAGAGAAAGGGTGATAAAGCAAACATAATAAAGCTAACAACTGGGAGATCTGGGTGGGGATATATTAAAATTTTCTGATTTATTCTTACAGATTTTCTGCAAGTTTGAAATCATTTCAAATAAGAAGTAAATTAGAAAAATAAAATAAAATACAGCCACTAAGAGATGTGTTCAAGAAAAACACACCTTTTACAGGCTACTGTGAGCACTGTGCCAGCCCACAGTACACACTCACACAACAGCTGCTGCCACAGCCAGCTTTTCAGGTCTGAGAAACAGAGGTACTTCTCACAAGAAGTCACAAGGGGGCATCTGAAAACCAAGAAACAAAGCCTTAGCACAGCGCTTCCCTGGGCCTGCAGTGTTGCAGATGGGGACTGTCAATATTTTCTAGAATGCTCTCTTCAACCCGTCCCCACCAAAAAAAGCTTCGCTGCAAACTGCCGATAATTCCATTCACTGTAGATAAGGCTTTAAATATTTAAATATAGTATCCAGACAGAAGAAATAAAGAAGCACTGTTGGGAAAAAAAAAACGGGGCAAAATATGAATGGGATCGGCAAACTGGACGACAATACAGGATCACTGTGGGGTTCCTTATTTTGATAGATGTACTGTGGTTATGCAGAAGTGTCCTTGATTTCAGCAAATACATACTGAACAACTTAAAGCTTAAGAGGACATAACATTTGTGTATGGGCTTCCCCTGGTGGTCCAGTGGGTAAGGACACCGCCTTGCAGTGCAAGGGGCGCCGGTTCGATCCCTGGCCTGGGAAGATCCCACGTGCCATGGAGCGGCTGGACAGATGTGTCCAATTACCGAGCCGGAGCTCTGGCGCGCATGCGCCCAGAGCCGGTGCTCTGCAACAACAGAGGCCACCGTGATGGGAGGCCCGCAGGAGCCAAAGAACAAAGACAGATGAAAATAGAGAAATGAAAGACCAATAGAAGTGGCCCGCCCGCTCCCCTCCCTCCCCAAACCGACTCCTGCCCAAAATAAATAAATAAATCTTAAAAAAAAAAAAAAAAACCAAAACATTTGTGTATTACACCTGATTCAGGAAAAAAAAATATATATATATATAGCATATATAACCTGTGTAAAAATAGATGTACCTATATATTTCTCTTTAGAGAGAGGGAGAGAAAGGGTGATAAAGCAAACATAATAAAGCTAACAACTGGGAGATCTGGGTGGGGATATATTAAAATTTTCTGATTTATTCTTACAGATTTTCTGCAAGTTTGAAATCATTTCAAATAAGAAGTAAATTAGAAAAATAAAATAAAATACAGCCACTAAGAGATGTGTTCAAGAAAAACACACCTTTTACAGGCTACTGTGAGCACTGTGCCAGCCCACAGTACACACTCACACAACAGCTGCTGCCACAGCCAGCTTTTCAGGTCTGAGAAACAGAGGTACTTCTCACAAGAAGTCACAAGGGGGCATCTGAAAACCAAGAAACAAAGCCTTAGCACAGCGCTTCCCTGGGCCTGCAGTGTTGCAGATGGGGACTGTCAATATTTTCTAGAATGCTCTCTTCAACCCGTCCCCACCAAAAAAAGCTTCGCTGCAAACTGCCGATAATTCCATTCACTGTAGATAAGGCTTTAAATATTTAAATATAGTAGCTAGAACAGAGTAGATATCCAGTAGATAATGAATCACAGTTCTTGATCTTCAATTTGGTTTAGGTAAAAAGCAATCAGAAGGAAAATATAGGATTTAAAGTGAAGATAAACTGTGTTCAAGTTCCTACTCTCTATGACCCTTGGCTAATCACCACATCTCTTTGAGACTCACCAGTAGCCCTTTTTTCTTTTTGGCTGTGATGGCACAGTATGAAGGATCTTGTTTCCCCAACCAGGGAACAAACCTGTGCCCACTTGCAGTCGAAGTGCAGGGTCTTAACCACTAGACTGAGAAGGAAATCTAGACTCTGGAAAGTGTTAAAAAGAATGAGGAAGGCGCTTCCCTGGTGATTCAGTGGGTAAGGACACCACCTTGCAGTGCAAGGGGTGCTGGTTCAATCCCTGGCCTGGGAGGATCTCGTGTGCTGTGGAGCGGCTGGTCCGGTGTGCCCAACTGCCGAGCCAGAGCTCTGGAGAGCATGCACCCAGAGCTGGTGCTCTGCAGCGAGAGAGGCCACTGCGATGGGAGGCCCACACAGGCCAAAAGAACAAAGACAGATGAAAATAGATAAATGAAAGACTAATAGAAGTGGCCAAGAAAAAAAAAATGAGGAAGTTTAAATGTACTGAAAATGAAATAACTCAGAGACACTAAGTGAAAATAAACCATGGAACATGTAAACTATGATTCCATTTTTATGTTTAGGGAAAAAAAGAAGTGACCATATTGTACCCTTGCTTAAAACCTTTCTGTGTTCCCCATAGCCAACCAAGTGAAGTTCAAGCTCCTTACCTGGCACTCAAGCCCCTTCACTATTTGAACCCTGTCAACGTCTTCAGCCTCATCTTCTATAGACCAGCTTTGCCATCCATGAGCACTGGGTTCCATCTATGACTAAATTGCCCTTCACTAGTTCTTTTTCAAAGTCTCCAACTTCAGAAGGAATTAGAATCACCTGGAAATCTTGTTAAACTACTGACTGTGGGCCCCACTCACAGAATTTCTGATTTAAGTCTGAAAAGAATAGGGGTTTCCAGAATTTACACCAAGTTCCTGGGTGATCCGATACAGCTATTCCAAGGACCACATTTTGACAGCTGTCAGCCTTTATGATGACAGAATTCAACTTCATCACCTGTATAAAGGCTAGCCAATCACATCAGCTTGCCTGGGGACAGAAAAAAGCAAAAAATCCCTCAGTGTGAAGAAAACTGGGATGTCTGGCTACCCTACCTGTGGAAGAATCTTTCGCAGGTCGTGCCGGGATAGGCACTGCTGCTGTCACGCAGTCCTTCCCTACAGCCATCCTAACAGGAAGCACCTGAGAAAGGAATCCCATCACCATGACTGACCTTGCTAGAGCAAGAGTATTTCACCTTTCTCAAATTCAGACTCCTCCCTATTCTCTTTATTTCCTCCAGAGAACAGGCTTTACTCCTCCAGTCCTTGTAACATTTAACATAATCTGTGTGGGATCAAACTAGAAGCATTCATTTCTTTGTCCTACGTTGTCAAGGTGAGTTTAAGGGAGAAGTTGGGATAAATGCAGCAAGCACATGTGAGCTTCTTACTCAGTTCAAAGTGGCTCTTGTCGTGGAATGAAAACTCCCCAAGGGCCAATGCAGCAGACTTTCTTTTGTTTCGAAAGGGTACCCAATACAATAAACAACACTCATGGTCCTTCCATGGTCCCTGAAGTTTCTGCTCACTGTTGATCAGTCAGTCTTGTTCATTTACTGGAACTCTTCTTCCCAAGGGGTCAGAGGTCAGAGAGCTGATAGCGTCGCACAAGACCATCTCGACAACATGTGTAGATCTGCTTCTCCCACGTGGCAACCTGAAACACAAGAGTTCACAGCTCAAAGGACACCTGGGGTTCCTCCACGTCAGAAATGTAAGAGCCTGTCATTGACTCCTACTAGTACAAGGGAGTCTGAGAAGTTTTATTGACTCTCAAGGCAAGAATTATACCTATGTTATGAATTTAAAAAATAACTGACCAGAATTAAGAAGGTTCATGAATACAGAACAGAGAAACTAAGTAGCCAAGTGGAGAGAAAATCCACTAGTGTTGTGCATGGTTTAGTGCAGGGGGTCTGTACCATTTGAGCAGATGGTCCACAGAAAAGCGTGGGTAGAAGATGGTGCAGGACAGGGGAGCCTGGCGCGGGGTCTACAGTTCATAGGGTCTACAGTCAGACAGCTTAGTAACTGAACAACACTGCCACCTCCAGAAGAGGGCGCTATCATATTAAACCCTAAAATCGCCTTTGACAGAGCTTGGGAGTAGAGAGGGGCTGGAGCTAAAATTAAGTTGGTCCCTTACGTCTGTTATTACATTATACTTGGAAGCCTTTGAAAAAAGAAAAGAAAAGAAAAAAAAAAAGGCCTGGGTATTCCCGAATCTCATAAAATTATATGCAAAGAAGTTTCTCAATATGTGCCTTTGTTTCCTAAGAAGGATTTTGTCAAATTCTCGAAGTAGTTCTCAAAGGTTAAGAACCACTAATTTCATGGAAATAGCATGAATTCTGGAGTTAATTAGCTTTAATCACAGGTGTGCTAATACAGAGCTGCATGACCTAGGGTAGCTTTTTCAATCCCTTTGGTCCTGTTTTTTCATTTCTAAAATGAAAATGATATGTCAATTCACAATATAGAACACTATGCTGGAATTTTTAAAAATGAAGTGTATCTATAAGCATTTGTCTGGTAAAAGCTCCACAATGTTAAGTAAAATAACCTAAGTCAAAGAGCAATACATGAGCAATACATAGGGGCTTCCCTGGTGGTCCAGCGGTTAAAGAGCCCACAAGTGGTCTTGTGGTGCAAGGCGCGGTTCGATCCCTGGCCGGGAAGATCCCACGTGCTGCGGAGCGGCTAGACCGGTGTGTCCAATTGCAAGCCAGCGCTCTAGGGCGCATGCGCCCAGAGCCAGGTGGGCCCCTGCACCTGAAACACAAGAGTTCACAGCTCAAAGGACACCTGGGGTTCCTCCACGTCAGAAATGTAAGAGCCTGTCATTGACTCCTACTAGTACAAGGGAGTCTGAGAAGTTTTATTGACTCTCAAGGCAAGAATTATACCTATGTTATGAATTTAAAAAATAACTGACCAGAATTAAGAAGGTTCATGAATACAGAACAGAGAAACTAAGTAGCCAAGTGGAGAGAAAATCCACTAGTGTTGTGCATGGTTTAGTGCAGGGGGTCTGTACCATTTGAGCAGATGGTCCACAGAAAAGCGTGGGTAGAAGATGGTGCAGGACAGGGGAGCCTGGCGCGGGGTCTACAGTTCATAGGGTCTACAGTCAGACAGCTTAGTAACTGAACAACACTGCCACCTCCAGAAGAGGGCGCTATCATATTAAACCCTAAAATCGCCTTTGACAGAGCTTGGGAGTAGAGAGGGGCTGGAGCTAAAATTAAGTTGGTCCCTTACGTCTGTTATTACATTATACTTGGAAGCCTTTGAAAAAAGAAAAGAAAAGAAAAAAAAAAAGGCCTGGGTATTCCCGAATCTCATAAAATTATATGCAAAGAAGTTTCTCAATATGTGCCTTTGTTTCCTAAGAAGGATTTTGTCAAATTCTCGAAGTAGTTCTCAAAGGTTAAGAACCACTAATTTCATGGAAATAGCATGAATTCTGGAGTTAATTAGCTTTAATCACAGGTGTGCTAATACAGAGCTGCATGACCTAGGGTAGCTTTTTCAATCCCTTTGGTCCTGTTTTTTCATTTCTAAAATGAAAATGATATGTCAATTCACAATATAGAACACTATGCTGGAATTTTTAAAAATGAAGTGTATCTATAAGCATTTGTCTGGTAAAAGCTCCACAATGTTAAGTAAAATAACCTAAGTCAAAGAGCAATACATGAGCAATACATAGGGGCTTCCCTGGTGGTCCAGTGGTTAAAGAGTCCACAAGTGGTCTTGTGGTGCAAGGGGCGCCGGTTCGATCCCTGGCCCGGGAAGATCCCACGTGCTGCGGAGCGGCTAGACCGGTGTGTCCAATTGCAAGCCAGCGCTCTAGGGCGCATGCGCCCAGAGCCAGTGCTCTGCACTGAGGGAGGCCACTGCAATGGGTGGCCCACATGGGTCAAAGAATAAAGATGGATGAAAATAAATTAAAAAAACAATAAAAGCAGTCAAAATTTAAAAAATATACATATAATAAAAAAGAGCAATACATAAAGAATGATCTCAATTATGTATAAACCAAAGACAAAACTATATTATTTACATAACTACATAAACAAAGGTAAAAGTACAAATTCTCCAAAAGTCTGAAAAGATACATGCCAAACTGTCATTCCTAGTACTTACTTCGGGAAAGAGTGGAACCAAGAAAGTCTTAAAGCAGACTTTTAAGTCTGCACAATTCTATCCTGTTTGAATTTTTCCCAGGTGAGAATCACCCAGGCCTGGTCTCCTCTCAGGTCTGTACCTTGTACACAGGGTCACAGTCAGCTCCGGTGAGCTCAATGACATAGTCTAAGTCCTGCTGGACAATGAAACAGCTTCCATCACCTACAAGGCAGAGAGAAAACTGAGATAACTACAGAGAAAGCTACATGCAAAGTTACCCTGCCTTCCAAATTTTAAAAACATAAAATAAAATAAAATAAAAAAAGAATCTGCCTTCTAATGGAGGGGACATGGGTTCAATCCCTGGTCAGGGAACTAAGATCCCCAGTGCTGAATGGCATAGCACCAAAAAATTAAAAAGAAAAATAAATAAACAGAAGTAAAAAAAATCACCCGTATCTACCACTCAAAGATAATTAGTCTTCACATTTTAATGTATTTTTCCAACCTTTTCTGTATAAATTTTTATTTTATATGGATGAGAGCAGATTGCATAAAAGAATATCTTTATGCCTAAAGTTTTTTCTATATTAAGACTGTGACTTTGTATAGAACTCCAGAAAACAATCAAAAGATATTAACTATTTCAAACTTTTTAGAAATCTGAAAACTTGCTTTCCAAAATTCTGTTAATAAATTTTAGTTTAACCATTAATCGATCTATACTATAATCAGCAGTATCCAAGAGGACCTTATTCTTTCTTGCCTTATCATTATTAAAAATAATCTTTTCCAAAAAAAGTGTTGAAAGTGTTAGTCGCTCAGTTGTGTCTGACTCTTTGTGACCCTGTGGACTGTAAGCCATCAGACTCCTCTGCCCATGGGATTCTCCAGGCAAGAATACTGAAGTGGGCCATTCCCTTCTCCATGGGATCTTCCCGATCCAGGGATCAAACCTCGGTATCCCGCATTGCAGGCAGATTCTTCACTATCTGAGCTACCAGGGAAGCCCCAAAAAGAATTCTTACATTTTAGAGGTACAGGACGTAAGAAAGTACGATTACTATAGTTCTTCTGCATTCAAGATTCTACACACAAACCCACTTGATAAGCCCAAGCCCTAGTCCCATTCTGTCTAGGAAGCCATTTCTAACCACGCCATATAGTAAACCCTTCCCCCATCAGCCTCTTTTAACATTTATTATCTTCTGACATTTCCACATATCTTTCCTTAGGATATAATTCTAATTTTCTTGAGTGTGTGCTTGGTCATTGGATCATGATGATCAGAAACACTTTTTAAGGAGGGCTTTCAGGGCAAGGGTCACACAAGCAAGAAGAAACTATCACTTACAGAGGAGCTAACTTTACATCACCTATCTATTTTATCTCTAAGTAAACCGAGACTTAGAAAAGTGAAATGGTTTACCAAAGGTCATAGGACATAAACCATACACAATTTCCATTTTTATATAAATCAAAAGTGGCCATATATTTCACAGAGCAGAATCTAATAGTAATTGATAGAGGGAGGATTTATTTGCTTATTTATTCACTAGGTCTTCACTGTTGTGTGTGGGCTTTTTTGAGTTGCAATACGGGGGCTCCTCTTCATCGTGGCACTCAGGCTTCTCATTACGGTGGTTTCTCTTGTTGTGGAGCACAATCCCTAGGTGACAGGGCTTCAGTAGTTATAGTAGGCAGGCTCAGTAGTGTGGCTCTTGGGCTCAAGAGCACATGCGCAGAAGTTGGGGCTCACGGGCTTAGCTGCTCTGCAGCATGTGAATCTTCCCGGACCAGGGACTGAACCTATATCCTCGCACTGGCAGGTGGATTCCTATCCACCATGCCACCAGGCCCATCCAACACCACAGTTTAAGCCAATCATCTGTTGACAGACACTTGGGTTGCTTCTATGTCTTGGCTGCTATAAATACTGCTGCTACAAACACTGGGGTACAGGTATCTCTCTGAACTAGAGTTTTTGTCTTTTCTATACATATATGTGCCCATTAGTGAGTGGGATTGCTGGATCATATGGGAACTCTAGTTTTAGTTTTTTAAGGAATCTTCATACTGTTTTGCATAGTACTACACTAGAAGCCCAAGTTCTTACATTTTAGAGGTACAGGACGTAAGAAAGTACGATTACTATAGTTCTTCTGCATTCAAGATTCTACACACAAACCCACTTGATAAGCCCAAGCCCTAGTCCCATTCTGTCTAGGAAGCCATTTCTAACCACGCCATATAGTAAACCCTTCCCCCATCAGCCTCTTTTAACATTTATTATCTTCTGACATTTCCACATATCTTTCCTTAGGATATAATTCTAATTTTCTTGAGTGTGTGCTTGGTCATTGGATCATGATGATCAGAAACACTTTTTAAGGAGGGCTTTCAGGGCAAGGGTCACACAAGCAAGAAGAAACTATCACTTACAGAGGAGCTAACTTTACATCACCTATCTATTTTATCTCTAAGTAAACCGAGACTTAGAAAAGTGAAATGGTTTACCAAAGGTCATAGGACATAAACCATACACAATTTCCATTTTTATATAAATCAAAAGTGGCCATATATTTCACAGAGCAGAATCTAATAGTAATTGATAGAGGGAGGATTTATTTGCTTATTTATTCACTAGGTCTTCACTGTTGTGTGTGGGCTTTTTTGAGTTGCAATACGGGGGCTCCTCTTCATCGTGGCACTCAGGCTTCTCATTACGGTGGTTTCTCTTGTTGTGGAGCACAATCCCTAGGTGACAGGGCTTCAGTAGTTATAGTAGGCAGGCTCAGTAGTGTGGCTCTTGGGCTCAAGAGCACATGCGCAGAAGTTGGGGCTCACGGGCTTAGCTGCTCTGCAGCATGTGAATCTTCCCGGACCAGGGACTGAACCTATATCCTCGCACTGGCAGGTGGATTCCTATCCACCATGCCACCAGGCCCATCCAACACCACAGTTTAAGCCAATCATCTGTTGACAGACACTTGGGTTGCTTCTATGTCTTGGCTGCTATAAATACTGCTGCTACAAACACTGGGGTACAGGTATCTCTCTGAACTAGAGTTTTTGTCTTTTCTATACATATATGTGCCCATTAGTGAGTGGGATTGCTGGATCATATGGGAACTCTAGTTTTAGTTTTTTAAGGAATCTTCATACTGTTTTCCATAGTGGCTATACCAATTTACATTTTCACCAACAATGGAGGGGGGTTCCCTTCTCTCCACACCCTATACAGCATTTATTCTTTGTAGACTTTCTGACTGGCATCAAGTGATACTTCATTTGTGGGTTTGATCTGCATTTCTCTAATGTTTGCAATACTGAGCATCTTTTCATATGCCAGTTTGGTTATCTGTATGCCTTCTTTGGAGAAATATCTATTTTGGTATTCTGTGCACAACATATATTACATAATTCTGGCCAATGACGTAGGAAAGGAAGACCGCTGGGTTGCTCCTGAGGAAATATTTCTCCTTAATAAGGGTAGCAATATCTGTGTTATGTGAAGATAAGATCTGCTGCAGCTTGCCGTACCATAATCTTGAGGGAATAAGCCTGAGGACAAAAGCCAGCATGCTAAGGAAGAGAGTACCAAAAAGAGAGAAAAGTTGGGTTCTTGATTTTATTTCTTTTTTCCTTGTTAAAGCTTTTATTAAGTCAATACTTACTTGGATTTTACCAGTCTCTAAACAGGCTGGATACAATCCAGGATACCACAGTGAGTTAGCTGTCAATTTTTCTTAGTCTCTCCAACGAATCTGTTTTCAAGTCACTGAATTAATCTAATCTGGAGCCACCATAAATCTGGGTACCTTGTTAGGTGAAGTAGTACATCTTCTGAATTACTGAAGCCATTTTTCAGTTGGGTGTTCTGTTACTGACAGCCAAAAACATCTAAGTGATACACTCAAGTTCTCGGGTAAGGTGGTCCCTGCAGGCTTCCAGGCCAAGCCTCCTCACCTGAATCATTTCTATGAGGATTCAGTGTCCCTTAACGGACACCTTCTTCCATGCATTTCTCCCAACCCCACTCCCAAACTCAAATTCCAAATATTTTGCACTGTTACACCAAGGTACTTACTTTACCCACACTACACATGTAAAGCATCAGACACAGTACCGACTGCATAGTGGACACCGAATAAATGACAGATCCCTACTTTCTACCCCCTTTCACTCACCTATGATTTTTAACACACCATAGCTTTGGACTTCAATGTACATCTTTAATCTCCAGTTGGTAAAATATTCATTAGATTATCTATCACTTAATCCATGAAGGGGCTTCCCAGGCGGCTCAGTGGTAAAGACTCTGCCTCTAAGGCAGGAAACATGGGTTTGATTCCTGGAGAGAAGGGAATGGCAACTCACTCCAGTATCCTTGCCTGGGAAATCCCATGGACAGAGGAACCTGGTGGGGCACAGTCTGTGGGGTTGTAAAAAAGAGTTGGACACACCTTTACGACCAAAACAAACAAGTCCATGAAGACATCCCTGCCGCACCCCCACCACTCAAGTTAACTGTTCCCCAGTTCCCATATAGTCTTCTGCAGCAGTACTTATCAAACTGTACCCAATCACAGGTCACAGGTCCGTCTGCCTTACTAACTGCCAGCTCCTTCAGAGCGGAGGCTGTAACTGATTTGTTATTGAATTCTCAATGATTTGTAAGGAGGGCCAGTGTATTTACTCTGACAATGTTTCTTGAACACCTGCTACACAGTGGACACTGAGATACAATGCTGAGGATAATGTGATGAATAAGGCACAGTCACTACTGACAAGGAGCTTAGATTGGAGGGGACACAGATAATTACAATTAGTGCTTTAAACATTATGTGAAAAGCACAATGTGTCAAAGAATCATGGAGGGCTATGCCCCTAGCCGTGCCACAGACCAGGATCTTAAACCTATGTTTCACTGAACCATACAGAACCACTTCCCTCAATCGGCCCCTAGACTCACCTTGGCTAGCAATGAATCCGTCTCTGAAACTCAGCAGGGACATCACTGGTGCTCCTGATCTGTGGATGACTTGCACTGGAGTCCTAGGGTACAGAATAAGTGGAGCAATTCTGCCTTTTTTCTTAAAAAGCAATACTTGACTATATTTAACATTACAGTACTAAATGCGTAACAGCACACAGGACGCATGTGGACAGAGATTAAACAATCATATGGTTTCCTTCCTGGCAAGATTCTTAAGGTAGACCAAGGTAGTCCATTCAAAATCACCTTGGAGTGAATGTAAACATGTCTCTAAATATGTTACTGAGCTGAATGAACTAAGTAACCACCTATATTTCCACCCCTTTCACTCACCTATGATTTTTAACACACCATAGCTTTGGACTTCAATGTACATCTTTAATCTCCAGTTGGTAAAATATTCATTAGATTATCTATCACTTAATCCATGAAGGGGCTTCCCAGGCGGCTCAGTGGTAAAGACTCTGCCTCTAAGGCAGGAAACATGGGTTTGATTCCTGGAGAGAAGGGAATGGCAACTCACTCCAGTATCCTTGCCTGGGAAATCCCATGGACAGAGGAACCTGGTGGGGCACAGTCTGTGGGGTTGTAAAAAAGAGTTGGACACACCTTTACGACCAAAACAAACAAGGCCATGAAGACATACCTGCCGCACCCCACCACTCAAGTTAACTGTTCCCCAGTTCCCATATAGTCTTCTGCAGCAGTACTTATCAAACTGTACCCAATCACAGGTCACAGGTCCGTCTGCCTTACTAACTGCCAGCTCCTTCAGAGCGGAGGCTGTAACTGATTTGTTATTGAATTCTCAATGATTTGTAAGGAGGGCCAGTGTATTTACTCTGACAATGTTTCTTGAACACCTGCTACACAGTGGACACTGAGATACAATGCTGAGGATAATGTGATGAATAAGGCACAGTCACTACTGACAAGGAGCTTAGATTGGAGGGACACAGATAATTACAATTAGTGCTTTAAACATTATGTGAAAAGCACAATGTGTCAAAGAATCATGGAGGGCTATGCCCCTAGCCGTGCCACAGACCAGGATCTTAAACCTATGTTTCACTGAACCATACAGAACCACTTCCCTCAATCGGCCCCTAGACTCACCTTGGCTAGCAATGAATCCGTCTCTGAAACTCAGCAGGGACATCACTGGTGCTTCTGATCTGTGGATGACTTGCACTGGAGTCCTAGGGTACAGAATAAGTGGAGCAATTCTGCCTTTTTTCTTAAAAAGCAATACTTGACTATATTTAACATTACAGTACTAAATGCGTAACAGCACACAGGACGCATGTGGACAGAGATTAAACAATCATATGGTTTCCTTCCTGGCAAGATTCTTAAGGTAGACCAAGGTAGTCCATTCAAAATCACCTTGGAGTGAATGTAAACATGTCTCTAAATATGTTACTGAGCTGAATGAACTAAGTAACCACCTATATTTCCAGTTTTTAGGGGAGGCCTGACAAGGGTTTAAAGTAACAATATTAACAATAATGTTAATCTCTTTACTTGTGGACGGGATTAATACAGCTGTAAAATATTAAAATTGTTAGGACTCTATAAAATGGAAGAGAAAGGTGAGAATGAATTAATTATATGTATATACCTACATATAGATAGATAGATAGGAGATTTTAAAATAATAGTCAGATTATCTCCATTGATGCAAAACAAGTCAAAAATAAATTATGGAAGAATTGCAACCAAAAGAATAAAATATCTAGGAATAGACCTACCCAAAGAAACAAAAGAACTGTACACAGAAAATTACAAGACACTCATGAGAGAAATTAAAGAAGACTTAAACAGATGGAGAGATATTCCATGTTCCTGGGTCGGAAGAATCAATATTGTGAAAATGACCATACTACCAAATGTCATCTGTAGATTCTATGCGATCCCTATCAAACTAACAATGATGTTCTTCACAGAACTAGACCAAAGAATAACACAGTTCATACGGAAACACAAAAAACCTCGAATAGCCAAAGCAATCCTGAGGAAGAAGAATGGAGCTGGAGGGATCACCCTCCCCAACTTCAGACGCTACTACAAAGCAACAGTCCTCAGGACAGTATGGTACTGGCACAAAAACAGAAATATCGACCAATGGAACAAGATAGAGAACCCAGAGATAAACCCACGCACCTATGGGTACCTTATTTTTGACAAAGGAGGCAAAACTATAAAATGGGACAAAGACAATCTCTTCAACAAATGGTGCTGGGAAAATTGGACAGCTACATGCCAAAAAATGAAGTTGGAACATTCCTTGACACCATACACAAAGATCAATTCAAAATGGATTAAAGACCTAAATGTAAGACCAGAAACCATCAAACTCTTAGAAGACAATATAGGCAAAACCCTCAAGGACATAAATCAAAGCAAGATCTTCTCTGACCCACCTACTAGAATAGCGGAACTCAAAAGACAAATGAACATGTGGGACCTAATGAAACTTAAAAGCTTTTGTACAGAAAAAGAAATTACAAAAAAGCTGACCAGACAACCCACAGAATGGGAGAAAATCATAGCAAATGAAACAACAGACAAAGAATTAATCTCCAAAATCTACAAGCAACTCAGACAACTCAGTACCAGAAAAACGAACAACCCAATCAAAAAATGGGAAAAGGGGCTTCCCTGGTGGTTCAGTGGGTAAGGACACCGCCTTGCAGTGCAAGGGGCGCCAGTTCCATCCCTGGCCTGGGAAGATCCCATGGACCGATGTGTCCAATTACCGAGCTGGAGCTCCGGTGCGCATGCGCTCAGAGCTGGTGCTCTGCGACAACAGAGGCCACCACGATGGGAGGCCCACACAGGCGGAAGAACAAAGATGGATGAAAATAGATAACTGAAAGACCAATAGAAGTGGCCCGCCCGCCCCCCCCCCCCCCCAACCCGCCCCCCCCCCCCAAAAAAAAAAAAAAAAAAAGTTAAAAAAAAAAAAAAAAAGATATGCACATTTCTTAAAAAAAAAAAATGGGAAAAGGACCTAAACAGACACCTCTCCAACAATGACATACAGATGGCCCCAAAATACATGAAACGATGCTCAACTTTGCTCATAATTAGAGAAATGCAAATCAAAACGACAATGAGATATCACCTCGCACCCGTCAGAATGGCCATCATCCACAAGACAATAAATGCTGGAGAGGGCAGTCCTCAGGACAGTATGGTACTGGCACAAAAACAGAGATATCGACCAATGGAACAAGATAGAGAACCCAGAGATAAACCCACGCACCTATGGGTACCTTATTTTTGACAAAGGAGGCAAAACTATAAAATGGGACAAAGACAATCTCTTCAACAAATGGTGCTGGGAAAATTGGACAGCTACATGCCAAAAAATGAAGTTGGAACATTCCTTGACACCATACACAAAGATCAATTCAAAATGGATTAAAGACCTAAATGTAAGACCAGAAACCATCAAACTCTTAGAAGACAATATAGGCAAAACCCTCAAGGACATAAATCAAAGCAAGATCTTCTCTGACCCACCTACTAGAATAGCGGAACTCAAAAGACAAATGAACATGTGGGACCTAATGAAACTTAAAAGCTTTTGTACAGAAAAAGAAATTACAAAAAAGCTGACCAGACAACCCACAGAATGGGAGAAAATCATAGCAAATGAAACAACAGACAAAGAATTAATCTCCAAAATCTACAAGCAACTCAGACAACTCAGTACCAGAAAAACGAACAACCCAATCAAAAAATGGGAAAAGGGGCTTCCCTGGTGGTTCAGTGGGTAAGGACACCGCCTTGCAGTGCAAGGGGCGCCAGTTCCATCCCTGGCCTGGGAAGATCCCATGGACCGATGTGTCCAATTACCGAGCTGGAGCTCCGGTGCGCATGCGCTCAGAGCTGGTGCTCTGCGACAACAGAGGCCACCACGATGGGAGGCCCACACAGGCGGAAGAACAAAGATGGATGAAAATAGATAACTGAAAGACCAATAGAAGTGGCCCGCCCGCCCTCCTCCCTCTCCAACCTGCCCCCTCCCCATAAAATAAAAAAATAAAATGTTTAAAAAAAAAAAAAAAAGATATGCACATTTCTTAAAAAAAAAAAATGGGAAAAGGACCTAAACAGACACCTCTCCAACAATGACATACAGATGGCCCCAAAATACATGAAACGATGCTCAACTTTGCTCATAATTAGAGAAATGCAAATCAAAACGACAATGAGATATCACCTCGCACCCGTCAGAATGGCCATCATCCACAAGACAATAAATGCTGGAGAGGGTGTGGAGAAAAGGGAACACTCCTGCATTGCTGGTGGGAATGTAAATTGATACAGCTGCTATGGAATACAGCATGGAGATTCCTTAAAAAACTAAAAATAGGGCTTCCCCTGGTGGTCCAGTGGGTAAGGACACTGCCTTGCAGTGCAAGGGGCGCCGGTTCGATCCCTGACCTGGGAATATCCCACGTGCCGCGGAGCGGCTGGACCCATGTGTCCAATCACCCAGCCAGTGCTCTGGAGCGCATGCGCCCAGAGCCAGTGCTCTGCAACGACAGACGCCACCGCGATGAGAGGCCCACAGGAGCCAAAGAACAAAGATGGATGAAGATAGAGGAATGAAAGATCAATAGAAGTGGCCCACCCGCTCCCCTCCCTCCCCAACCCGACCCCCGCCCAAAATAAATAAATAAATAAATAAATAAATAAATAAATCTTAAAAAAAAAACAAAACCTAAAAATAGAAGCACCATGCGACCCAGCAATCCCACTCTTAGGCTTATACCCTGATGAAATTAAATCCGAAAGAAGCACCCGCACCCCAATGCTCACTGCAGCTCTCTATACAATAGTTAGAACATGGAAGCCACCTAGATGCCCATCGATGAACAAATGGATACAAAAAATCTGGTACATGTATACAATGGAATACTACACAGCTGTAAAGAGAAATGCAGAAGAATCAGCCCTAATGACGTGGCTGGATCTAGAACCTATCATAAAAAGTGAAGTTAGTCAGAAAGAGAAGGACAAGTACAATATACTAACACACATATATGGAATCTAGTAGGATGGTGATGATGGCACACACAGTGAAACGACGGAAAGACAGACATGGACAGTGGACATATGGACATTGTGGGGAAGGAACGGTGGGTGAGAGGCTTAAAGGAAGTAGCATGAAGGCCTGTACTATCATATGTGAAGAAAATAGCTATAGCATTGTTCTGTGAGAAAAGCAAATCCTTCAGGGGTGCTGTATGACAGTCTGGAGGGGTGGGATGGTGGGGATATACATATGACTAATCTGGGAACATACATATCTGTAAACAACAAAACTTTGTAAAAGTTAAAAGTAAAATAAAAGTTTTTAAAAAAGAAAAGAAAAAAATTATGGAAGAAAAGGTGTAAGCTAGTCACTCTTTAGCTGAAATTGTTTCACTACTCTTGGAATAAAGTCCAAACCCCTTGGGATGGTAATATAAGTCCTCTCTAACGCAAATTCCTATCACCCTGTTGGGCATCACTTCTCATCACTACTCCATCGGCATGGGGCACACTTGTCGTGTTAAGCTATTCAGAGGTCCGTTATGGTGCCATACTTTCATGTACCTTCATGCATCTCTATACACTAGTCTACCTATGGCAGGTCCTTCTCTCCTCCACATGGTAACTTTCTACTTGACAAGATCCAGTTAAAGCCTCACTTCCTTGGAGAACCAGTCTCATCTTCTTCCCTCTTCTTCTTGATGCTTCCTCAAATTCTTATGCGTGGTCCTGTGAGACCACTGATCACACTGCATCATAACACTCTTTTACTTGTCTATCTTTACTGTCTGTCTCTAAATGCCTCAAAGACAGAGTCTATATCTTTTATTTCTGTTCTTTGGTGGCCTGTACAAAGCCCAATTCCTATAGAAGACATTCAATAAATATTAGCTGAGCAAAGGAAGGAAACAGAAGGAGAAGGGGACAGACTGTAGAAACTGTTAAATCCTGAGACAAATAGGCTATGGATTCTCTTTGGATATTTGTAATACCAGGAAAAAGCCTAATAGGTTATGATCATGGCCAAATAAGAAATCAGAGTTGGCTTACTTGAACTAAAAATGGTTACTCTTAGGCCAACCCAGATATAATACCCTGAAGAAAATTACTAAGCTCCTTAAAATTAAACATTTTACACAAAGTGAGATGTTAGTTCATTATTTAAGCTTTATTTCCAAAGCAATCTTGACAGTATGAATCAATTTACCTTTTAATGTGATTCCAGGAATAATAAGAACCAGACAATTCACACTGGAAAGCCTTTATAAATGGAAAAATATACCCTTGATTCAACAGCCAGATTAAATCACTGTGAAAGCCAATAAAAATGTCTACTCTGCAGAAGACATGCATCATGCAAATGAATGGTGACTCACCTTGGACTCCTCACATCCAGCTGATAGATGTTCCCATCCTGTGTCCCAGCCAACAGCAAGAAGCCAGAGAGAAAAGTACAGCAGTTGAAGGCATCTGAGCCAATAAAGAGGAACAGCTGGGAACAAGTGGGAGACAAAGATGCTGTTTAAATATTAACTTGTTTTCAGGAATAAGCAGACACCAAGAAAAGAAGAATTGTACTATTCTTAGTACAGAATTTCTTCTCCTTTTAAGCACTCCCAATCATTCGTGAACAACTGTGGGGAAGCACTCACAGGATTTCAGGAACCTGAGGCTGGCTGAGGACTTAAGAAGGTTACATAGTATCATAGTCTGAAGTAGCAGTTTTCACACCAGTTTCCCTCAACACATTGACTCATGGGATCCTCAACACCAAAAATCGTTCTTTTCCCTCTTTTTAGCAAACCCTCCATTTGATAAACACTTGCAACTCACACATTTAAGTTTTGCTCTAAGAGACTGGTGACAATCTTTTAAAGTGGCAATTTAAAGAATCACAATTTGCCCATATACCTCAAGAAAAAAAAAACTATCAGATTTTTATTTATGTCTTAGAATTAGTTCAAACAGTAAAGTTTGAATGGTCTAAAAAACAAAAACCCAAAAACAAAAAGAAGCAAAACAAAAAACATCTGACTTCCCTTTGGAAGGAAAAGCCAGCATGGAAATTCAGAGTGCAAAGGCAATACGATCAAAAACAGTGATGTTCCCAGAACAAATGCTGAAAATGGAAGCATTACCAGCACAATGAAGTAATGAGATGAAATGAAAATACAAAGCCTGTGGCCAAATCATGTCATTAAAGTTGTCTGGGTGATGATGACAGGAGCTGGAAAGAAATTTAGAAAATCTAATCTCAAGGAACTCAGAGTTTAATTAAAAGCATAGTCTGCTTGGCAAAATCTCAGCAAATGAAGGAAGAAAATCCCATTCTTCTAAAAAAGACATTCTGGCCTAAAGCCCTGAATGCATAAGTTCTTTACTCAAAAAATCTTCATACTACCTTAGAGAAGAAAGGGAATCTATAGAACTCATAATTATACACACAGCACAAACTAAGGCCCAGAGGACCAGCAGCAATCCAGCTGATAGATGTTCCCATCCTGTGTCCCAGCCAACAGCAAGAAGCCAGAGAGAAAAGTACAGCAGTTGAAGGCATCTGAGCCAATAAAGAGGAACAGCTGGGAACAAGTGGGAGACAAAGATGCTGTTTAAATATTAACTTGTTTTCAGGAATAAGCAGACACCAAGAAAAGAAGAATTGTACTATTCTTAGTACAGAATTTCTTCTCCTTTTAAGCACTCCCAATCATTCGTGAACAACTGTGGGGAAGCACTCACAGGATTTCAGGAACCTGAGGCTGGCTGAGGACTTAAGAAGGTTACATAGTATCATAGTCTGAAGTAGCAGTTTTCACACCAGTTTCCCTCAACACATTGACTCATGGGATCCTCAACACCAAAAATCGTTCTTTTCCTCTTTTAGCAAACCCTCCATTTGATAAACACTTGCAACTCACACATTTAAGTTTTGCTCTAAGAGACTGGTGACAATCTTTTAAAGTGGCAATTTAAAGAATCACAATTTGCCCATATACCTCAAGAAAAAAAAAACTATCAGATTTTTATTTATGTCTTAGAATTAGTTCAAACAGTAAAGTTTGAATGGTCTAAAAAACAAAAACCCAAAAACAAAAAGAAGCAAAACAAAAAACATCTGACTTCCCTTTGGAAGGAAAAGCCAGCATGGAAATTCAGAGTGCAAAGGCAATACGATCAAAAACAGTGATGTTCCCAGAACAAATGCTGAAAATGGAAGCATTACCAGCACAATGAAGTAATGAGATGAAATGAAAATACAAAGCCTGTGGCCAAATCATGTCATTAAAGTTGTCTGGGTGATGATGACAGGAGCTGGAAAGAAATTTAGAAAATCTAATCTCAAGGAACTCAGAGTTTAATTAAAAGCATAGTCTGCTTGGCAAAATCTCAGCAAATGAAGGAAGAAAATCCCATTCTTCTAAAAAAGACATTCTGGCCTAAAGCCCTGAATGCATAAGTTCTTTACTCAAAAAATCTTCATACTACCTTAGAGAAGAAAGGGAATCTATAGAACCTCATAATTATACACACAGCACAAACTAAGGCCCAGAGGGAAAATAACTCACTACGGTCACAAAGCAGTAGGACATATAATTTCATCACATAACCCTATGTGGTAAATCCTACTATGACAAGTTTAGTAAAGAGGAAACAGAGGCTCAGAGAGGGTAAGTAAGCAGTCCAACGTCATAGCCTTTAGGAATAGTTAGGGTTTAAATGCCCTTATCTCGTATCACATGCTCTTAATCATTACACTGTGCTGCCTCTCACACATGTAGCTTCCTCAAAAGGCGAACACACAGAGAAATCAGAAATGTTTCGATGAATCAGTGTGACCCCACGTTGCCCCAGAATTCAAAGGTCTTGGAGGGACCACTTGCCGACTGCCTGCTCTGCAGTCCCAAGCACTGAAGTTTCTTATCTTCTCGGGCCAAAAGCAGCATTTTCGACTCCGTTCCAACCTCCCGTTCACCTGCATGACAGAAGAGCTATGTCAATAATGGGCAAGGATGATCTGTCAGCAGTATTCAGAAAGCATGGCTATTGATGGCTGTTTACTGAATTACTCTGTTAGTCACTCACTTATCAATTTTAAAAAACATTTATTATGTTCTGTATCTTTACCATTGTTTATATGACCACACATATTCATCAAAATTTATAGAACTATGCAATTAAAAAACAGTGACTTTTACTAGATGTAAAATATACCTCAATAAACCCAACAGTAAAATATTATCAATTCCTTTGTAATATGGAAAGATACCATCCATACTTGGAGCAGGAGTACAACGCTAAACAAAGTAGATAATTTCTGCCCCCGTGGCTCTTATGGTCTAGAGGGAATAAGATTTATTCATTCACTAAATAAATATTTATTGAGAGACAAAGTATTTACTCTCAAAGAGTATCAGATTCCAGATTCTAGTAAAAACAAGAAATGGTAAAATGAACACATAAAAAAGCAAGGTATTTTCAGTGATGAGCTCCATGAAGGAAATAAAGTAGGAAAATATGACTAAATTGGAGTAGAGAGGAGGGAAATGAGTCAGGGAAGTGACTTAAAACTTCGACTTTGGGGGCTTCCCTGGTGGTCCAGTGGGTAAGGACACTGCCTTGCAGTGCAAGGGTTCGATCCCTGGCCTGGGAAGATACCACGTGCCACGGAGCGGCTGGACCGATGTGCCCAATTACTGAGCCAGAGCTCTGGAGCGCATGCGCCCAGAGCCGGTACTTTGCGACAAGAGAGGCCACCAAGATGGGAGGCCCGCGCAGGCCGAAGAACAACGATGGATGAAAATAAATAAATGAAAGACCAATAGAAGTGGCCAAAAGAAAAACAAAATAAAATTAAAAAGTTAAAGGAAAAAAAACCTTCAACTTTAGAAAGGTTTCATGGAGGTTACTTTTCAAGAGATCTGAATGGTGCACAGAAGACAGCCTTGTGAAGAATTTTGGGAGGTAGATTCCAGACTAAGGGAAGAACAGGCAAAGGCCAGAAGGGTGGCAGAGTCTGGTGTGCTGAAATAACAGAGACCTGCGACAGGAACACAGTGGACCTGGTAGAGAGTGGTATGACTTGGCATTGGAAGGGACAGCAGGGGTTAGAAACTGTGCTTGTAATAAGCCATGGTGAAGAGGCTGGGATTTTAACACATAGTTGTCCCTCGGTATTTACAGGAGATTGCTTCCAGGACCCACTGCAGACATCAAAATTTAGATGCTCAAGCCCCCAGTGTTGGCCTTCCATATCCAAAAGTTCCACATCCATAGATTTTTAGCCAACTGTGGATCGTGTTCTGAATGAGAAACCCATGGATATAGAGGGCCAAACATATGTATAACAGGAGGCCACCCAGAGGAGAGTAGGGACAGAGAAGAGTGGTATGAACTAGATTTTTTTTTTTAAATAACCTCAATTTTGAGAATGTAGAGTTGGTGGTGCCTGAAGGCACAGCTGACGTGGAGCTGGGAGGAGAGTAGGGGGCAGTAGTCAGGGGTGGAAGGAGAAGGAGGCAGTGGCAGTGAATCACTTATAAATGGCGCCGAAACAGGACCTGAAGCTTAAATCCCAGGAGGGTGAGAGAGTGCTGTGCTTTCATGGGCCTCTTCTTCATGAAGCAAAGTGTGTAAAGGTTGCCACAAAGGATAAACAGTGAAATACTTCATACATTACAGTGACTGGCATAAAAATTGGGATGAATGGGTTCCAGAAAGCAGAGTACTCAAATACATAGATACCAATCTGCAGAAACAACATGAACTTCAAAAGGCCAATCAGGAGCAGTATGCAGAGGGGAAGATGCAAGGGGATGCCCCTGGAAAGAAAACTTCTGGGCTGCAGCAGAAAAGCGTTGATGTGAAAACAAAAAAGAACAAACAGAAAACACCTGGAAATGCAGATGGCGGCAGCACCAGTGAGACCCCTCAGGGTCCTCGCAAGAAGAGGGCTCAAGTGGATCCTACTGTTGAAAACAAGGAAGCGTTCACAAACAGAGCTGAAGTTAAAGTAAGATTCCTGAAAAACTGAAACCAAGGCTTGTTGATGACTGGGATTTAATTACCCAGCAAAAACAGCTCCTTTATCATCCTGCCAAGAATGTGGATTCCATTCTAGAGGATTATACAAATCACAAGAAATCTCGAGGAAGCACAGGTAACAAGGAGTATGCAGTCAATGAAGTGATGGGCGGGGTGAAAGACTACTTCAGTGTGACGCTGGGCACTCAGCTGCTCTACCCACTTGAGAGGCCGCAGTACACTGAGATCCTTGAGGACCCCTTGGACGCGCCCATGTCCCAGGTGCACAGGGCGCCACATCTCCTGAGACAGTTTGTATGAATTGCAGCAATGTTGACCTATACACCTCTGGATGAGAAGAGCCTTGCTTTGTTACTGAATTATCTTCATGATTTCCTAAAATATCGGCAAAGAACTCTGCAACTTTGTTTAGTGCCAGTGACTATGAAGTGGCTCCCCTTGAGTACCATCAGAAAGCTGTGTGAGGCACATGCACCCAACAGAGAGATCGTTTGATCTCTGTAAACATGTTTTGCGTCTTTCTCTTGTACAATATACTCTGCAAATGTTCGTGTATAATAGAATTGATGTTTGTTTTCTGTTTGATTTTAAACAGAAAATAAAAGGAGTGACAGCTTTTTGAACTCTGGTGGTTCTATTCCTTTGACACTCGCACTTTTATAATACGTGTTAATGCTAGGTGACAGAATGCTCTGATTCCTAGCGCCAAAGGTTCAACTCAGTGTATATACCTACTCATACATTTACATATATACATGTACATACTCATATATTGGTGCTCCTCTTTTTATGGTGCTTAAAGTAAAGAGCCCATTCTTTGCCAGTCATCCAACCATCTTGTTCTTTAGGCATTTTATCTTTGCTCAGATTGTTGAAGAACAGTGTCTTGTTTCATGGTTTCTGTATTTTACATTTTTTGATCAAGGAACCCCAAAAGAAACCCCAGCCGTTGATGTAAAAAAAAAAAAGGGGCAGATGGCGGCAGCACCAGTGAGACCCCTCAGGGTCCTCGCAAGAAGAGGGCTCAAGTGGATCCTACTGTTGAAAACAAGGAAGCGTTCACAAACAGAGCTGAAGTTAAAGTAAGATTCCTGAAAAACTGAAACCAAGGCTTGTTGATGACTGGGATTTAATTACCCAGCAAAAACAGCTCCTTTATCATCCTGCCAAGAATGTGGATTCCATTCTAGAGGATTATACAAATCACAAGAAATCTCGAGGAAGCACAGGTAACAAGGAGTATGCAGTCAATGAAGTGATGGGCGGGGTGAAAGACTACTTCAGTGTGACGCTGGGCACTCAGCTGCTCTACCCACTTGAGAGGCCGCAGTACACTGAGATCCTTGAGGACCCCTTGGACGCGCCCATGTCCCAGGTGCACAGGGCGCCACATCTCCTGAGACAGTTTGTATGAATTGCAGCAATGTTGACCTATACACCTCTGGATGAGAAGAGCCTTGCTTTGTTACTGAATTATCTTCATGATTTCCTAAAATATCGGCAAAGAACTCTGCAACTTTGTTTAGTGCCAGTGACTATGAAGTGGCTCCCCTTGAGTACCATCAGAAAGCTGTGTGAGGCACATGCACCCAACAGAGAGATCGTTTGATCTCTGTAAACATGTTTTGCGTCTTTCTCTTGTACAATATACTCTGCAAATGTTCGTGTATAATAGAATTGATGTTTGTTTTCTGTTTGATTTTAAACAGAAAATAAAAGGAGTGACAGCTTTTTGAACTCTGGTGGTTCTATTCCTTTGACACTACGCACTTTTATAATACGTGTTAATGCTAGGTGACAGAATGCTCTGATTCCTAGCGCCAAAGGTTCAACTCAGTGTATATACCTACTCATACATTTACATATATACATGTACATACTCATATATTGGTGCTCCTCTTTTTTTTATGGTGCTTAAAGTAAAGAGCCCATTCTTTGCCAGTCATCCAACCATCTTGTTCTTTAGGCATTTTATCTTTGCTCAGATTGTTGAAGAACAGTGTCTTGTTTCATGGTTTCTGTATTTGTGTCTAACACATGTTTTAACAGGAGAGACACAATGCATTGTGTAGCTACAGTTTTCTGGAAAAGTCAATCTTAGAAATTGTTTTTCAGATACTCAATGAACTTTTTCTTTAAATTTCAAAAAAAAAAACCCTCAATTTTATTTATTTATTTCTGGCTGCACTGTATGGCATGCAGATCTTCGTTGCCTGACCAGGGATGGAACCCATGCCCACTGCAGTGGAAGCAGTCTTAACCATCTGCCCCAGAACAGTTCGCCCAGTTCCCTTTTTTAAGTAAGTTTATTTGTTTTTGGCGGTGCTGTGTCTGTTACTGCGGGGGCATTTCTACAGTTGGGGCAAGTGGGGGCCACCCTCTAGCTGTGATACACGGGCTTCTTGTGGTGGCTTTGCATACTGTGGAGCATGGGCTCTAGAGCACAGGCTCAATATTTGTGGCAGATGGGCTTAGTTGCTCTACAGAACGTGGTATTTTCAGGAGGCAGATTCTTTACCAGTGAGTCACCAGGGAAGCCCTGGTTTTACGTTTTTTAAATGACCACGACAATTCCTCTGAGGAGAACTACAAAATTGTGCTGGCCACAGATGATGGTAGACTGAATCAGGATGCGGGCAAGAGGAAGAGAGAGATGGAGGGAGAGGGTGATATGGAAAAATGAGAAACATTCTGAAGGTAAGAGATGACAGACTCTGCTGATGTGGGACAAGAGGAAAGGTGGGGGTGGATCTTGACTGAATCTCAGGAGGCTTTGGGCTTGAGCAAGGAGCTGGTGGTCCCATTTACTGAGATGGGGAAAAAAGACTCAAGGTAGGGGGAAAGCAAACACTCCATGCTGTAAGATATCTATTAGACATCCAAATAGAGTCTAAAATGGAAGTAAAAGATCTATGCTTTATAAACACTTTTGGAAATCACCAACTTAAGTACAGTATTTAAGGTCATGGAAATGATAAGATCACCTAAGAGTAAGGTAGAGCTGAGGGCTCTCCAATATTTAAGGCAGAATAAAGGAGACATGTAAAAGGAGACTAAGCAGCAGCCGTCAATGAGCCAGAAAGAAGAGTAGTGTAGTGTGGTATTACAGAAGCCAAGGAAGCACAGTGCCCTGAAGAGGATCGCTGACAGTGCTGTGTCCTGTTGAGAATCTGGAAAGATAATCACAGAGAAGTAACATGGCTCACACAACACGGAGTCCCCAGTGACCCTGACAAGAGCTGATGCCGGTTAAGTAGCTGGGGCACAAACCTCTCTTAGGACAGATTGAAGAGTAAGTGGGATGTGAGGAAAATAGAAAAAACAAGAATATTTTCATGTAAATTACTTTAAACCAACTAATTTTTGTTTTTATTACTTAGTTTTTTTTTATTTTGCTTTTACAGAGTTTTATTGTTTACAGATATGTATAATCCCAGATCAGAAGACCAACTAAATTTTTAAAACTTAACCTTATTTTAAGTAGTATCTGTGGAATCTTTGGTTAGAAGTGAGAGGTGTGTTTTGATATAAAACTATTAAAAAAATACACTGCCTAAAATAATCTTGTTTACCACTAACCGCACATGTATCATACTCTAGGAAATAGACTCTTCCTATTAACCCATTAATTCCCAATGAGGGGCCAGGCAACATGTGGTGTCACAACAGGTTTAGTTCTTGGACCACAGTGCATCTAGATAGGATGTTAAACAGAGTGAGGAGAGTACTGTCCATAACGAGGGGCAAAATTAACCCAATCCTACACAGGAATATTTATAGCAGCTTTATTCATAATTGTCCAAACTGGGAACAACCAAGGTGTCTTTCAGTAGCTGAACGAATGAATAAACTGCCAGATAATGGAATATTGTCATGCAAAGGGCTTGAGCAAGGAGCTGTGGTCCCATTTACTGAGATGGGGAAAAAGACTCAAGGTAGGAAAGCAAACACTCCATGCTGTAAGATATCTATTAGACATCCAAATAGAGTCTAAAATGGAAGTAAAAGATCTATGCTTTATAAACACTTTTGGAAATCACCAACTTAAGTACAGTATTTAAGGTCATGGAAATGATAAGATCACCTAAGAGTAAGGTAGAGCTGAGGGCTCTCCAATATTTAAGGCAGAATAAAGGAGACATGTAAAAGGAGACTAAGCAGCAGCCGTCAATGAGCCAGAAAGAAGAGTAGTGTAGTGTGGTATTACAGAAGCCAAGGAAGCACAGTGCCCTGAAGAGGATCGCTGACAGTGCTGTGTCCTGTTGAGAATCTGGAAAGATAATCACAGAGAAGTAACATGGCTCACACAACACGGAGTCCCCAGTGACCCTGACAAGAGCTGATGCCGGTTAAGTAGCTGGGGCACAAACCTCTCTTAGGACAGATTGAAGAGTAAGTGGGATGTGAGGAAAATAGAAAAAACAAGAATATTTTCATGTAAATTACTTTAAACCAACTAATTTTTGTTTTTATTACTTAGTTTTTTTTTATTTTGCTTTTACAGAGTTTTATTGTTTACAGATATGTATAATCCCAGATCAGAAGACCAACTAAATTTTTAAAACTTAACCTTATTTTAAGTAGTATCTGTGGAATCTTTGGTTAGAAGTGAGAGGTGTGTTTTGATATAAAACTATTAAAAAAATACACTGCCTAAAATAATCTTGTTTACCACTAACCGCACATGTATCATACTCTAGGAAATAGACTCTTCCTATTAACCCATTAATTCCCAATGAGGGGCCAGGCAACATGTGGTGTCACAACAGGTTTAGTTCTTGGACCACAGTGCATCTAGATAGGATGTTAAACAGAGTGAGGAGAGTACTGTCCATAACGAGGGGCAAAATTAACCCAATCCTACACAGGAATATTTATAGCAGCTTTATTCATAATTGTCCAAACTGGGAACAACCAAGGTGTCTTTCAGTAGCTGAACGAATGAATAAACTGAAGCACACTCAGATAATGGAATATTGTTCAATGCTTAAAAGAAAAGAGCTATGGGCTTCCCTGGTGGTCCAGTTGGTAAGGACACCACCTTGCAGTGCAAGGGGTGCCGGTTTGATCCCTGGCCTGGGAAGATCCCCAGTGCCGCGGAGCAGCTGAACCAATGTGTCCAATTACCAAGCCGGAGCTCTGGAGCACATGCGCCCAGAGCCGGTGCTCTGCGACAAGAGGCCACTGCGATGGGAGGCCCACACGGGCCAAAAGAACAAAGATGGATGAAAATAGATAAATGAAAGACCAATAGAAGTGGCCCGCCCGCCCCCTCCCTCCCCAACCCGCTCCCCCCCAAATAAATCAATAATATTAAAAAAAAAGAATGAATCCTAACGTCAATCCTGAACTTTGAGTGATAAGTATGTGTCAGTTTAGGTCTATCAATTGCAAGAAATGTACTACTCTGGCAGGGCATGCTGATAACAGGGGAGGGTGTGTGGGTGTGGAGGCAGAGGGTATACTAGAGCTCTGTACTTTCTGCTCAATTGTATGTGGACCTAACTGCTCTAAAAACGAAAGTTTTTGTTTTTTAATGCAAGAAGCAGAGATGCTAGGAGGAAAACAGTCCTATGGAAACAGAGAAGCAAGTATGTTATAATCACAGGAAAATAAGAAAAGAATGCTGCAAGATGCTTTATTGGGACCTTTATCATTCTGACTCACCAGAGCTATCATTCCGCTCACCTATTTCCCCCTACTAACCTTCGCCAGCTTCTGGCCCAGCAAGCATATCTTTATCCAATGGTCAATTTTACCTCTGTACTATTTTAATGGGAACTGACTCTGCCTCTACCCTTGCACTAGTGCCCTTGAATGAGTGTAAGGGTAGAGGCAGATTCAGTTCCCATTTTTCCCAGTTCAACTTGAATTCATCCTTCAAGGTTCAAGTCAGCTTCTTTTGTGACCCTCTTCTCATCTATACTCACCTAAAACACTTTCCTCTTGAAAAAACAAACAAGAAAAACAATTATATTTGCATTCAGTGAACCATTATTTCAGCCAAAAATGTATTGAGGTGTCTTTCAGTAGCTGAACGAATGAATAAACTGAAGCACACTCAGATAATGGAATATTGTTCAATGCTTAAAAGAAAAGAGCTATGGGCTTCCCTGGTGGTCCAGTTGGTAAGGACACCACCTTGCAGTGCAAGGGGTGCCGGTTTGATCCCTGGCCTGGGAAGATCCCCAGTGCCGCGGAGCAGCTGAACCAATGTGTCCAATTACCAAGCCGGAGCTCTGGAGCACATGCGCCCAGAGCCGGTGCTCTGCGACAAGAGGCCACTGCGATGGGAGGCCCACACGGGCCAAAAGAACAAAGATGGATGAAAATAGATAAATGAAAGACCAATAGAAGTGGCCCGCCCGCCCCCTCCCTCCCCAACCCGAACCCCCCCCAAATAAATCAATAATATTAAAAAAAAAGAATGAATCCTAACGTCAATCCTGAACTTTGAGTGATAAGTATGTGTCAGTTTAGGTCTATCAATTGCAAGAAATGTACTACTCTGGCAGGGCATGCTGATAACAGGGGAGGGTGTGTGGGTGTGGAGGCAGAGGGTATACTAGAGCTCTGTACTTTCTGCTCAATTGTATGTGGACCTAACTGCTCTAAAAACGAAAGTTTTTGTTTTTTAATGCAAGAAGCAGAGATGCTAGGAGGAAAACAGTCCTATGGAAACAGAGAAGCAAGTATGTTATAATCACAGGAAAATAAGAAAAGAATGCTGCAAGATGCTTTATTGGGACCTTTATCATTCTGACTCACCAGAGCTATCATTCCGCTCACCTATTTCCCCCTACTAACCTTCGCCAGCTTCTGGCCCAGCAAGCATATCTTTATCCAATGGTCAATTTTACCTCTGTACTATTTTAATGGGAACTGACTCTGCCTCTACCCTTGCACTAGTGCCCTTGAATGAGTGTAAGGGTAGAGGCAGATTCAGTTCCCATTTTTCCCAGTTCAACTTGAATTCATCCTTCAAGGTTCAAGTCAGCTTCTTTTGTGACCCTCTTCTCATCTATACTCACCTAAAACACTTTCCTCTTGAAAAAACAAACAAGAAAAACAATTATATTTGCATTCAGTGAACCATTATTTCAGCCAAAAATGTATTGACCTGTTTTATAGGCATTAGCCCCATCTGCTAAATTAAACTGTACTTAGTCAAATGTAGTGACTATGACATATACTTCCTTTGTAAAATCGAAGCAACAGATATGCAATAAATATTAATATTATAATGAAAACAGAAATACCAGCCACAAAGCAGGAAAGAAGGAGGAAGAAAAGAAGAAACTAAGGCAAGCACTGGAGAAATTTAAGGACACAAAGTAAATTCGTGGACGGTTATCCACTCACTAGGCATGTGCTCAGGTGAGCCGAGGTTTATGGAGTTGTCCGCAGCTCCCACAGCCACTCCATTGATGGAAGAACCACAGTCTGCAATGACTCCCAGGCAGGCTGAGCGCCCGCAATCCCAAAGTCGGGCTGTCCCATCTCGAGAACCAGATACCACATTCTTCCCCCGATCAACAATGGCTGTATCCAGGATACCTGGCATGAGAAAAAAAAGAATAGACCGTAAGATGGAGTAGAGAGTAATGGAACTAAAGGGCAAAGAGCATGGATCATAAATGACTCTATTCCTTCACAAGCAAGTACTGGACATGTACTACATGCTGGGCACATTCAAGTGTGAGAAAAACAGAAATAAACAGAACAGGACCCCTGCTTCCCAATGGTTCAAAGACTAACTGTGAGAAACAGACATGGAAAAGTAAGCTTTGTATTTAATTCTCAGTGTCATGTCCTAGAGCAGTGATTTTATGTGCTCCAGAGCTCTGGCTCGGCAACTGGACATATCGGTGCAGCTGCTCCGCGGCACGTGGGATCTTCCCAGGCCAGGGATCGAACTGGCGCCCCTTGCACTGCAAGGCAGTTTCCTTACCCACTGGACCACCAGGGAAGCCCTAAAATCTGTTTTTTAAACAAAAATTAAGTAGGCATCTTAGACAGTTCAGTAGGAAAATCACCATCTTCAAAGATCCTAGTCTCGCCGTCATAAAAAAGGATGTGAGTTCTCGTCTGGCCAAGATAAAGTAGCTCCATAAGACAACAAATAAACACAGGAAAGCTGAAAGATGCAAAGAAGAAGGAGTCCACCTAGGGACCTTAGAACTTGAAGAACAACAGGGAAATAAGTACCTGGCATTTCCTTACTGCCTCACATATATCCTAGACAGGATATTGCAAAAGCCTTTAACATAGAACTGATTTAAAAAAGAAACAAACAACAACAAAAAATATAGACACAAAACAGGGGCTTCCTTGGTGGTCCACTGGGTAAAGAGTCCGCCTTTCAGTACAAGGAGCACAGGTTCGATCCCTGGCCCAGGAACTAAGGCAAGCACTGGAGAAATTTAAGGACACAAAGTAAATTGTGGACGGTTATCCACTCACTAGGCAGCTCAGGTGAGCCGAGGTTTATGGAGTTGTCCGCAGCTCCCACAGCCACTCCATTGATGGAAGAACCACAGTCTGCAATGACTCCCAGGCAGGCTGAGCGCCCGCAATCCCAAAGTCGGGCTGTCCCATCTCGAGAACCAGATACCACATTCTTCCCCCGATCAACAATGGCTGTATCCAGGATACCTGGCATGAGAAAAAAGAATAGACCGTAAGATGGAGTAGAGAGTAATGGAACTAAAGGGCAAAGAGCATGGATCATAAATGACTCTATTCCTTCACAAGCAAGTACTGGACATGTACTACATGCTGGGCACATTCAAGTGTGAGAAAAACAGAAATAAACAGAACAGGACCCCTGCTTCCCAATGGTTCAAAGACTAACTGTGAGAAACAGACATGGAAAAGTAAGCTTTGTATTTAATTCTCAGTGTCATGTCCTAGAGCAGTGATTTTATGTGCTCCAGAGCTCTGGCTCGGCAACTGGACATATCGGTGCAGCTGCTCCGCGGCACGTGGGATCTTCCCAGGCCAGGGATCGAACTGGCGCCCCTTGCACTGCAAGGCAGTTTCCTTACCCACTGGACCACCAGGGAAGCCCTAAAATCTGTTTTTTAAACAAAAATTAAGTAGGCATCTTAGACAGTTCAGTAGGAAAATCACCATCTTCAAAGATCCTAGTCTCGCCGTCATAAAAAAGGATGTGAGTTCTCGTCTGGCCAAGATAAAGTAGCTCCATAAGACAACAAATAAACACAGGAAAGCTGAAAGATGCAAAGAAGAAGGAGTCCACCTAGGGACCTTAGAACTTGAAGAACAACAGGGAAATAAGTACCTGGCATTTCCTTACTGCCTCACATATATCCTAGACAGGATATTGCAAAAGCCTTTAACATAGAACTGATTTAAAAAAGAAACAAACAACAACAAAAAATATAGACACAAAACAGGGGCTTCCTTGGTGGTCCACTGGGTAAAGAGTCCGCCTTTCAGTACAAGGAGCACAGGTTCGATCCCTGGCCCAGGAACATCCCACATACTGCAGAGCGGCTGGACCAGTGTGTTCAATTATGAGCCAGTGCTCTGGAGCACATGTGCCCAGAGCCAGTGCTCTGCAATGAGAGAGGCTACTGCAGTAGGAGGCCCACAGAGGCCAAAGAATAAAGATGGATGAAACTAAATAGTGACTTAAGAGGCAAAAAAAAAAAAAAAAAGACACTAAAAAGAAAAAAAAACAGACACAAAATTAAAAATAATAGCAAAAAACAACTCCAAGGAAAGTCTGTTACCTCTAGGAAGAAGGCTGAGAAAATGGTGGACTAATAGGACAGAAAACCTGTTGGCAACATCCATCTGAAATAGCAAAAGTAAAACTGCTACTTCTCCTCCCTCAAAGTTTCAGTGGGACCGAACACAGAGTGATCTTCTACCCCACCTCCCCAAAAAAGCAGGAGATAGAATTCCAATTTTCCCCACCTGGTGACACTGACCAGGCCTAGCAGAGTAATTGTCAGTGGGAAGCTGAGCCTCTACTCTCATCCATGCAGAAAGAAGCAATCTTGCCTGAGGGAGCATGAAGTAGCACTCCACTTTCCCCAGCCCCTCCCCTGGTGTCAGTCAGCAGGGACCAGAGCTACAGCCCACCGGGAGGCCAGGAAGTGGTGCAAGATGAGGTGATGCAAGTTGTTGCCCTACTTTCACCAGGAAGGAGTCAGCAGGGTCAAGGGGAAGCTGAGCGTCTACCTCACCTGTGTGCAAAGAGGTGGTGTGAGCCAGCGCTCCACTTCTGCCAGAGCAGTGTTATCAGAGGAGCGCAGCTAGTTTGGCCAAGATAAAGTAGCTCCATAAGACAACAAATAAACACAGGAAAGCTGAAAGATGCAAAGAAGAAGGAGTCCACCTAGGGACCTTAGAACTTGAAGAACAACAGGGAAATAAGTACCTGGCATTTCCTTACTGCCTCACATATATCCTAGACAGGATATTGCAAAAGCCTTTAACATAGAACTGATTTAAAAAAGAAACAAACAACAACAAAAAATATAGACACAAAACAGGGGCTTCCTTGGTGGTCCACTGGGTAAAGAGTCCGCCTTTCAGTACAAGGAGCACAGGTTCGATCCCTGGCCCAGGAACATCCCACATACTGCAGAGCGGCTGGACCAGTGTGTTCAATTATGAGCCAGTGCTCTGGAGCACATGTGCCCAGAGCCAGTGCTCTGCAATGAGAGAGGCTACTGCAGTAGGAGGCCCACAGAGGCCAAAGAATAAAGATGGATGAAACTAAATAGTGACTTAAGAGGCAAAAAAAAAAAAAAAAAGACACTAAAAAGAAAAAAAAACAGACACAAAATTAAAAATAATAGCAAAAAACAACTCCAAGGAAAGTCTGTTACCTCTAGGAAGAAGGCTGAGAAAATGGTGGACTAATAGGACAGAAAACCTGTTGGCAACATCCATCTGAAATAGCAAAAGTAAAACTGCTACTTCTCCTCCCTCAAAGTTTCAGTGGGACCGAACACAGAGTGATCTTCTACCCCACCTCCCCAAAAAAGCAGGAGATAGAATTCCAATTTTCCCCACCTGGTGACACTGACCAGGCCTAGCAGAGTAATTGTCAGTGGGAAGCTGAGCCTCTACTCTCATCCATGCAGAAAGAAGCAATCTTGCCTGAGGGAGCATGAAGTAGCACTCCACTTTCCCCAGCCCCTCCCCTGGTGTCAGTCAGCAGGGACCAGAGCTTACAGCCCACCGGGAGGCAAGGAAGTGGTGCAAGATGAGGTGATGCAAGTTGTTGCCCTACTTTCACCAGGAAGGAGTCAGCAGGGTCAAGGGGAAGCTGAGCGTCTACCTCACCTGTGTGCAAAGAGGTGGTGTGAGCCAGCGCTCCACTTCTGCCAGAGCAGTGTTATCAGAGGAGCGCAGCAGGAAGCTAAGAATACACACCTGCTGGGCCCCTGTACTATACATCGACAGAGGACCGCCTGCTATAATAGATCAAATGAGATCCAGAGGGTTAGAGTATCCCAAATCTCCTCAGATTTTATCATTTTTGTTATCTTCTTGCTATGATCCCTGGCCTCAGGAGCACCCAGCATAAGAAGGCAGAAACAGTCATGGACAAAGAGAGCTACGAGGCAGGGACATATGTGTGGTAACAGAGGACTGCAGAGTAGAAAGGGAGTCTGTTTCCATGGTGATGCAAGCAGGGCTAGCACTTGCTTCAATAAAGCCCATTTAATTATCCTATTATAGGTGCCCAATAAACACTTGCAGGCTGAGTGACAAGAGGACCTGACCACAGGTTACTTAGTAAACTCATGCTCTTTGGCCTGTCCCTGTTCCTCTCAAGATGAGATGACTTCAGATACATAAACCCTGACAAAAACTCTACAGAAAATTGACATACGGCACAAGAGAGGGATGACCCATGCAGTTCATTGTATGTCTCAACTCCTACTGGAAATTTCACCTTGAAAGCCTTTTTCAGAAAAAGATGAATTTATAAAAAATGTCCCAAATTGAAAAAGCAGCCAATTTGGGGCCTGTTTTGAGAAAACAGGATTAGAGACAACTCAGGTGGGACCTAATTCACAGGGTACGTTTCCAAATATACCCCATTTGAAATAAAAATTTAATACAATTTACATAACTGGTCATAGTTGCTGGAAAAATAAAATGTAATCCTTATAATTATATATCAACTGGATAAGGGCCAAATGAATAAGCATTTTTTCTTTTTTAGCCTCTTTTTACTGGCTTTTCATTTATTTATTTTCATCCATCTTTATTCTTTGGCCTCTGTGGGCCTCCCATTGCAGTGGCCTCTCTCACTGCAGGGCACCGACTCTGGGTGCATGCACTCCAGAGCGCTGGCTCATAATTGAACACACCAGTCCAGCCGCTCCGTGGCACGTGGGATCTTCCTGGGCCAAGGATCAAACCGGTGCCCTCTGTACTGCAAAGTGAACTCTTTACCCACTGGACCACCAGGGAAACCCTAGATAAGCTTTTAAAAGTAGCCTTACAACAAAACTCTGTAAAAACAAAAAGTAAAATAAAAATAATAAACAAAGAAACGAACAAAAAAAGTAGCCTTTCCCTCAAGCAGACCTAAGGAGGCAACGTGTCTTGTAGTTATTTTATGGTTCTTATTTACAACATATTTTGTAATTGTACTTAAACTTTAGAAAATTCACCTTTCCACTCTATTTCCATCACATACTCAACATTTTAGACAGAAAAGGATCTTAGATCTTTTACGAATATAAAGGAAGTCACCAATAGGAACATAAGGAAGAGTCTTCAGCTCTTACCAAGCAATCAAAGATCTAATTGTATCCTTATTGGACAGTTCCAACCACTATTTAAAACTACTGAGTTCCATGGAAGTGATACAAACTTTAAAGGACAAATAATTATGAAAAATACATCCCCAAGGCAGGATGCTACTGCCGTGACTAGAGAGCTGTGAATGGTATTAACTGTGTATAAATCTCAATTAATACTCAGTAAAGAGCCACCATCTTGAAAGTCTTCCCTTTTTATGAAAGTTGAGTGGAAATCTATCACCCCCTCTCTAATAAAATGCCCCTCACAACACAATGGCATTTCGTGTGAGTCTCTTCACTCTCATGTGACAAGAATAAAACAAAGAAGAGTCTCACAGGAGCAGGTATCTGTGAGGAATTACTTAAGAAAAAGCTTGGAAAGTAGCAGGAATGCCCTTAAAAAAAAAACAACATAGTTACGACCTTACAGAGCTGCCAAGGCTTTAGATACCAAACCAGACAGACACGGATCCTCAACATATAAACCATGATGAAAAAAAATTTCATTCAAGAAAAGATTCAGCTGATTGACATATAAACATCCTCACCAAAGTCTGGGAAATAAGAATGTTACATGAAACTACGACTGAATAAATACTGGTAAGAAACAGAGCCAAAAAATAAATAAAACAAAGCAAATTTCATATTTCTATATAGGTTTCTAACAAGTTTGCTCAATTCAATTCTCAGAAAACAATGAGCCTTGAAGCATCTACTATTACTTGAAGGCAGCATATCCTATTTCAAAGAAAGTATGTAAGAGTTTGAAAAGAATGGTCCAAGTGCTGAAAATGTACCTTGGTTTCTCAAATATAAACATCTCTCCTCCCTTGATGAGCAAAAAGCCTCAACCAATCAACTGAAATGGTGCTTCATTTGGTCTCAGTATTTTCATAGATTATGAAAGATCTAGTGCTTATTACAAAGAATTAAGATTATGAATATATATATCCAAATTCACCAACCTTAATTAAATGGTCTGGGCAAGAAAAAAACTTCAAGCTGATTAAAGTACACTTTAGACCTTCTTAATAAATTCATACATTACAGAACACTACTTGCAGTTTATCTTTCCATCAGAAAGATTTAGAAACACACAAAAATCTTGCCTTTTCCTGTTAAGAACATGCTAATTCTTTATTTAAATATAAAATGCATTTCTGGGCTTCTCTGGTGGTCCAGTGGGAAGGACACCGCCTTGCAGTGCAAGGGGCACCGGTTCGATCCCTGGCCTGGGAAGATCCCACGTGCCACGGAGTAGTTGGACCCATGTGCCCAATTACTGAGCCGGAGCTCTGGAGCACATGCGCCCAGAGTGGGTGCTCTGTGACAACAGAGGCCACTGCGATGGGAGGCCCACATGGGCCAAAGAACAAAAAATGGATGAAAATAGATAAATGAAAGACCAACAGAAGTGGCCCGCCTGTCCCCTCCCTCCCCAACCTGCCCCCTCCCCCACTCCAAAAAAAAAACTTGAAAAAAAAAATATAAAATGCATTTCTAAAAGTATTAGAAAAGACCAATTATATAACAACTAAGATCAAAAATGTATATCCTATCAGAAATAACAATTTCCGCTTTTCACACTTGACAAACATGTTACTACATCATGAGGTTCAACTTTCCTGGCAGAGTTTAAAGTAGAATGTTACATTTTTAATGAACAACAACAATACTCACCATGTATTTATTAGATACCAGGCATTATGCTAAATCTCTCATATGCACAATCTCTTTTAATACTACTATCCCAATCTTACACATGAGGAAAATAAGACTCAGAAAAGTTAAGCAACTTCCAAGGCTTCACAGACTGTAGTGGAAGAATTAAGATTTAAACCAAAATTTGCATGTTTCCAAATCCTATGCTTAACCACTCTACTATACTGCCTCCCTTGCCATCATGTTTCCATATACGAGAAGCAGTAAACAAGCCAGGGACTTAATTAAGCTAACAAAAGGTTATACTGTAGAACAGATCTTTATACCGAGCTGCTCTATTAGTGTCGTAATGATTCTTTGCAGTAAGCATCAGGTTATGTTCAGTCTAGTCCTCCTTTCCTACCTTGCTAGCCAAGACTCACCTCAGCAATAAAAGACTATATTCACTTTTTGACACTATCTTCTAATTTTCTTATTTAGCCACCAGTTGTGAAACTACTAAAGAGCACAAATGCAGGTAATAATTCTTTATTGTTTTTTACGTGGTTCTTGACTTTTGCTAAAATGCTTCAAAATCTCAGAATGAGTAAGACTATAGACAAGGACTCACACAAGCAACCTGGAAGTCAATGGGGTAGAGATAGTGACCCACACGTGCTGCTGAGTTACTGGAGATGATTAACCTTGATTTTTGGCTCTGTACTTTTGAAGAATGGACAGCCCCAAACCAGGGACTCTTTTATAGAAATAATTGCAGTGGTGCATTTGAGACCTGACAGACATCAGCCTGAACCTAACTTCATGCAATTTCCCGTAAAGCTTATCATTTCTGTTTCATGTAATTAAAAAAAAAAACCCTCTCAAGAGAAAAAATGTCAAGGTTGTTATACTCTGAGAAGCCCTACCCCACCCCAGAATTTTCTCACAAGGCCAAAAGAATGGAACAATTATATGAATAAAGGTTAATTCAGATCAACGAACACGACAGTTCACTCTAAGCCAAGAGATATGCATGGATTCTTCAGGAGAACTGAGTAATGCTGGGAAGACTTAGGCATTCACTTGTAAATCTTTTCATATCAATTCTGGCAGAGTTTAAAGTAGAATGTTACATTTTTAATGAACAACAACAATACTCACCATGTATTTATTAGATACCAGGCATTATGCTAAATCTCTCATATGCACAATCTCTTTTAATACTACTATCCCAATCTTACACATGAGGAAAATAAGACTCAGAAAAGTTAAGCAACTTCCAAGGCTTCACAGACTGTAGTGGAAGAATTAAGATTTAAACCAAAATTTGCATGTTTCCAAATCCTATGCTTAACCACTCTACTATACTGCCTCCCTTGCCATCATGTTTCCATATACGAGAAGCAGTAAACAAGCCAGGGACTTAATTAAGCTAACAAAAGGTTATACTGTAGAACAGATCTTTATACCGAGCTGCTCTATTAGTGTCGTAATGATTCTTTGCAGTAAGCATCAGGTTATGTTCAGTCTAGTCCTCCTTTCCTACCTTGCTAGCCAAGACTCACCTCAGCAATAAAAGACTATATTCACTTTTTGACACTATCTTCTAATTTTCTTATTTAGCCACCAGTTGTGAAACTACTAAAGAGCACAAATGCAGGTAATAATTCTTTATTGTTTTTTACGTGGTTCTTGACTTTTGCTAAAATGCTTCAAAATCTCAGAATGAGTAAGACTATAGACAAGGACTCACACAAGCAACCTGGAAGTCAATGGGGTAGAGATAGTGACCCACACGTGCTGCTGAGTTACTGGAGATGATTAACCTTGATTTTTGGCTCTGTACTTTTGAAGAATGGACAGCCCCAAACCAGGGACTCTTTTATAGAAATAATTGCAGTGGTGCATTTGAGACCTGACAGACATCAGCCTGAACCTAACTTCATGCAATTTCCCGTAAAGCTTATCATTTCTGTTTCATGTAATTAAAAAAAAAAACCCTCTCAAGAGAAAAAATGTCAAGGTTGTTATACTCTGGAGAAGCCCTCGCCCCCACCCCAGAATTTTCTCACAAGGCCAAAAGAATGGAACAATTATATGAATAAAGGTTAATTCAGATCAACGAACACGACAGTTCACTCTAAGCCAAGAGATATGCATGGATTCTTCAGGAGAACTGAGTAATGCTGGGAGACTTAGGATTCATGTAGAAGGCACAATCCGTAACTGCAGTAGTTCAAAGGCATTCTGAAGCTGACAGTGTACCGATGATAAATAATATGGATCTTGTTATGTTCCACATGCAGGGCCTTGTCCCACAGGAAAGTTCCCCATGATCATATTTTCACTATGGCCAAGTCTGAGGTGAATCCCTCAGTGTTCCTCTAGACCTCTTTGGTTCCTAAACTCCCCAACTATGCTGACCACTCTGACTCCTTAGACCTCTCAGTTCTTCAGAAGGAACATGAGGAAGGCTCTATATATTCCTCTATTCCCTCTCAACACCCATGTACTTAAGTCTAAAAAGAAAACTCATTTATTTGCTAAGTTAAAATGTGTGTTTGCTAGACAATCTGTATGTAATCTGATGAACCATTATAAAAAAATATGAAATAAATCAACCTCAATACACAAGTTATTTATAATATAATCAGGTACACAAGGCAAAAACACTGGGTTAAATACCGCAAGTACAGGGTGATACATAATGAATTCTCAAATGGGTGGTGTAGAGGATGTATCTTATGATTCTAATACCTTGTATTAGAATCTAGGTAAGAAATTACTTGGGGATGTTGTTACATTTTCAAAAATACACAAATCTATAATATTTAAAAGGACATATCTAGTACTTTTTTAACTTTCAAATTAACGACAGAATGTCTCTAAATTATCTTTTTCCCAAAAAACCAACCAATCAGAGAGGAAAGATGCTCTCATGCTGTCTCCACAATCTGATAGCAATGGTTAGGACCAAGATCTATAGCGTGTCTGGTAAGGCAACTGTTTGCAATCCAGCTTTTACTCTCATCTCAGCCAAAAGACTAATGAGAAAGAATGGTCACACCTCTCTCGCTTTTTCCCAGCACACAAGTAGATAATTTCCTGTGGTGGCTTTTTTCCCCTTATCAAGTATGAAAAACAACTGTCTATGTAGGGCAGTTAGTTCTAGGCAGCAATAAGGAGACTGAGCAGGAAAAGAACTTCTAATCTTTGGGGAAATAGCAGTTCACTTAAATAACCAGTTTGATAAACTATGTTTTTATGGATAACTAGATTCTGTTTCTATCTTTTGGGTGATTCATTTCTGGGAATCTAATTAGAGAAGCCTTTAGGGGAAATCACTCTTCATACCTGCTTTGTGACCCTTGAAGGTTACCACGCAGCTAGCATCTTCAGCTGACCAGATCTTCAGCTGGGCATCCATTCCCCCACTCAGGACCACAAGGCCTGATGGGAAAAACCTGCAACAATTCACATCAAACACATGTCCTTCCAGTACTCTCTGGAAAAACAAAAGAAAATTCCATGCTAGTTCTCTCGTTCATCTTTTGATGTCCTGTTACCTCCCAAATTCTTGGTCCCTTAGATGATACATCTACATGCTGGATTTTAAGACAAAAGAGAGCCAAACAATATCTTTAGTTCATCTGTCTACCAGCTAATGTTCTAGGAGCTGTGGGCTCCCTTTCTTGGACTTGCTGCAGATGTTGTGAATTGGAACTCAGGAGCTCGCAGCCATTCCTAAGTGTCTATTCCTACATACAAGGAGCTGAGGAGGCTTAAGGGCTCTCTTACTCATCTTTTCTTCAAATCCTCTATACAGCTTGAAGGGCTCAGCCGAGAGTCAGTGTAACAGCCTAGCTCCTCTGTCTTAGAAATGGAGCACTGAAGGCAGTTCATATCAAGGTATCATCCACTCAGACACTGACCAGCCTGGCTCTTCCACTGTTCCAGCCTAATTTGTTCTGGAAAATCATCAAACCTGAGCATGGTTCTCAGATTAACAAATGGAATAACAAAGACCAGTTAAAGTGCAGTGTTCCTACATTTTCAGAACGGGCTGCTCTTCTTTCCATGGACCAGTCTAAGGTTTCCTAGACCACCCTAAAAGTGTATCCAAAGCCTTTACTCTGAGCTCTCCATTAGAGGCCTGCCAGATCTTCATGCTCCCATCAGTGCTAGAAGACACTCCAAGGCCTCCTCCACTGGAGACATCCAGGCACGTTATCTGTTCAAGAGACAAAACAACCCGTATTACCAATAATGAAATGCTCTTCTTTCCTTGAAATGTTTTCTACACTTCTCTCATTTCACATTCCTCTAGGAGTTCTTCAAGCCTATGCAGCCCAACACAAAGGACAGGTGTTTCATATGAAGACTGAATTGTCATCACCGATCTCCCAACAAGGCTACAGCCCAAACCCTTTATTCCTCGAAACAGATTTTCCGGTAGTCATCTATAACCTCCTGCTTCAGCTGTAAAGTACCCTATTCCCATTTCATTTCTGTAGTTTCCATCAAAGTCCTTTTTTCAGGACCACAAGGCCTGATGGGAAAAACCTGCAACAATTCACATCAAACACATGTCCTTCCAGTACTCTCTGGAAAAACAAAAGAAAATTCCATGCTAGTTCTCTCGTTCATCTTTTGATGTCCTGTTACCTCCCAAATTCTTGGTCCCTTAGATGATACATCTACATGCTGGATTTTAAGACAAAAGAGAGCCAAACAATATCTTTAGTTCATCTGTCTACCAGCTAATGTTCTAGGAGCTGTGGGCTCCCTTTCTTGGACTTCGGCTGCAGATGTTGTGAATTGGAACTCAGGAGCTCTCGCAGCCATTCCTAAGTGTCTATTCCTACATACAAGGAGCTGAGGAGGCTTAAGGGCTCTCTTACTCATCTTTTCTTCAAATCCTCTATACAGCTTGAAGGGCTCAGCCGTAGAGTCAGTGTAACAGCCTAGCTCCTCTGTCTTAGAAATGGAGCACTGAAGGCAGTTCATATCAAGGTATCATCCACTCAGACACTGACCAGCCTGGCTCTTCCACTGTTCCAGCCTAATTTGTTCTGGAAAATCATCAAACCTGAGCATGGTTCTCAGATTAACAAATGGAATAACAAAGACCAGTTAAAGTGCAGTGTTCCTACATTTTCAGAACGGGCTGCTCTTCTTTCCATGGACCAGTCTAAGGTTTCCTAGACCACCCTAAAAGTGTATCCAAAGCCTTTACTCTGAGCTCTCCATTAGAGGCCTGCCAGATCTTCATGCTCCCATCAGTGCTAGAAGACACTCCAAGGCCTCCTCCACTGGAGACATCCAGGCACGTTATCTGTTCAAGAGACAAAACAACCCGTATTACCAATAATGAAATGCTCTTCTTTCCTTGAAATGTTTTCTACACTTCTCTCATTTCACATTCCTCTAGGAGTTCTTCAAGCCTATGCAGCCCAACACAAAGGACAGGTGTTTCATATGAAGACTGAATTGTCATCACCGATCTCCCAACAAGGCTACAGCCCAAACCCTTTATTCCTCGAAACAGATTTTCCGGTAGTCATCTATAACCTCCTGCTTCAGCTGTAAAGTACCCTATTCCCATTTCATTTCTGTAGTTTCCATCTTTTGCTATTTTACTTTAAAATTAAGATACCTCTCCTAATTCCTAGGAACCCACTTACACAAAAGACAGACTTCCAAGATGCACCACAAGGATTCAAGGAAAAGCAAAGAGGCTTTCAATTCATCACTTCATGCTGCCTCTGTAAAAATCTTAACTGTGTGTGTTTATGTATTTCAGAACATGTAACAGAATATTCTCAGATTCACTTATGCAATTTCAATATTAGGAATCACTTCATGAATAAGGCATGATCAGAATGCCAAGTCTCTTTCATATACACACATATATAATAATCTAGCTTTTATTAAAAAAAAACACCCAGTTGCAAATATTCTGGAAATGTAAGACTGAGATGTATAATTAAAGTCATTCCCAGCAACTATGATTCTCATATGACCTAAATTATTTTTTTTTTAAAGTAGGAACTTTGGCTTTAATTATTCAACCTTCCACTTTACATTTCTATGCCAATTAAGCCATAATGAATAGGTGTGGCAAAACTAAAGGGATATACAGATCAGCTCTAACACTAAGACATTTTTTCTCTTTATTTTGGTCCCTCAGTAAAAGGACTGTTAACTTAATTGCAGTTCTTTCAGTTTCTAGGATTATGACAATTAACATTTAATCACATTTTATCATTTATAAAATATTTTCAAATACAAGGAATCATTTGATCCTCATAATAATCGGATTATGCTCTGAGCTCCTCATTGGTGGATACTGCTTTCACATTCTAGTGTAGGAGTCATTTCTCATATCCATCTTTCTTCTCCAAAACCACTGACACCCACTAGTCCTTGGCCTGACAATGACTACCGGTACTGTCAGTTTCAGCTGTACTCTGGCTCCCCAGCTACATGATGAGCTTTGTAAGTGTCAGAACCATGTCAAGCACTTTCTTTCACAAATCATAGGCTATGTACTTAGTAACTATTCAACAAATACCTAATAACCGTTTGGGAATAAGGATGAAGCACCTCATCAATAGATAGGGAAGTAAAGCCACCTCACCCATATCAACCAGACCAGCTATCTCCATTCACACGGTCTCAGAAACAAACATATTTAAACTCTTTCCTTCTCACTTTGAAATCAATTTAATCCCTGAAGTAACAGCCCCACTCTTTCCTGACTTAGGTGGCATCTATCTTTGGTTTTATAGTGGACATCTGAAACTTAACTTGTCCAACAGAACTCTTATTTGCCCCCTGCTGCCTACCAATACAACTACCTGTCCCCCAGTTAGTAAATGACATCAGAATTAAAACTCGAGTCTCAAGCCAAATCTTTGGAATTATCCAAACTCCTCATATTCTCTCATATCTTATATCCAAGTCATTGGCAAATCCTATTTGGTCCCACACCCTAGAGTACAGGCTCTACACCATAGTTCTATTCAATTTAACTCCAGTGCCCAGAAAAGTATATGGAATATAGTAGGTGTTTAACAAATGGGATTATTTTTTCTCATATGACCTAAATTATTTTTTAAAGTAGGAACTTTGGCTTTAATTATTCAACCTTCCACTTTACATTTCTATGCCAATTAAGCCATAATGAATAGGTGTGGCAAAACTAAAGGGATATACAGATCAGCTCTAACACTAAGACATTTTTTCTCTTTATTTTGGTCCCTCAGTAAAAGGACTGTTAACTTAATTGCAGTTCTTTCAGTTTCTAGGATTATGACAATTAACATTTAATCACATTTTATCATTTATAAAATATTTTCAAATACAAGGAATCATTTGATCCTCATAATAATCGGATTATGCTCTGAGCTCCTCATTGGTGGATACTGCTTTCACATTCTAGTGTAGGAGTCATTTCTCATATCCATCTTTCTTCTCCAAAACCACTGACACCCACTAGTCCTTGGCCTGACAATGACTACCGGTACTGTCAGTTTCAGCTGTACTCTGGCTCCCCAGCTACATGATGAGCTTTGTAAGTGTCAGAACCATGTCAAGCACTTTCTTTCACAAATCATAGGCTATGTACTTAGTAACTATTCAACAAATACCTAATAACCGTTTGGGAATAAGGATGAAGCACCTCATCAATAGATAGGGAAGTAAAGCCACCTCACCCATATCAACCAGACCAGCTATCTCCATTCACACGGTCTCAGAAACAAACATATTTAAACTCTTTCCTTCTCACTTTGAAATCAATTTAATCCCTGAAGTAACAGCCCCACTCTTTCCTGACTTAGGTGGCATCTATCTTTGGTTTTATAGTGGACATCTGAAACTTAACTTGTCCAACAGAACTCTTATTTGCCCCCTGCTGCCTACCAATACAACTACCTGTCCCCCAGTTAGTAAATGACATCAGAATTAAAACTCGAGTCTCAAGCCAAATCTTTGGAATTATCCAAACTCCTCATATTCTCTCATATCTTATATCCAAGTCATTGGCAAATCCTATTTGGTCCCACACCCTAGAGTACAGGCTCTACACCATAGTTCTATTCAATTTAACTCCAGTGCCCAGAAAAGTATATGGAATATAGTAGGTGTTTAACAAATGGGTGAACCACCTAATAATAAGCTCAAATAAGAGAAAAGAAGAATTAAAAAAAGAGTAAAGGAACAGTTAATAGTTTCTTTAAAATGACCTACTCCTCAATCACTGAATCAGTCAACATGAGTTTGAGCAAGCTCCTGGGAGACAGTGCAGGCCGGGGAAGCCTGGCATGCCACAGTCCATGGGGTCGCAAAGAGTCAGACACGACTGAACAACTGAATTGAACATCTCAAAAGGTCAAGTGGTTCTCCAAATTCCCCAAGGAGTTCACCACTTGAAGACTCAGTGGTCTTCAGCTCTATGCTGATATATTATAGTGGCTGTTAACCAGGAATGATTTGTTTCTGGGAGAACACCTGGTGATATCTGTAAACACTTACATTTATCACAACTAGGGGGCAGTGTCTAACTGACCACTTGTAGTAGAGGCCAGGGATGCTGCTCAATAGCCTACAGTGCACAGAACAGCCCCCTGTAAAAAAGAACTCTCTAGTTTAAAATGTCAGTACTGCCAAGGCTCTGATATACTGTTTGGTACTCTCTCAGTTAATACTCTCTCCCTGGAGGCAATAGGGATATTGTGTCATTTATCTCAGTTACGTATCTTTGGAGCCCTAGTTCCTAGACCTAAAAGCAATTAAGGCTGAACTACCCATTTCTTCCAGTGTGATAAAACACTGAAAAGCAGACTATGGATCATACCAGTTGTCTCCTTCCTCCAAATTTTTATTAAAGGAGGAAAGAGAATGAACATTTATTGAATAGCTATTATGTGCCAGACATGTAACAGACACTACTCTCTAATCCACTAGAAAATCGTTTAAGTGTTGGTGAGAAATCTGACATTTAAGAGGTGGTTAAGTAATTTCCCACGGTGACAGAGCATCTGAAACTTACTTCCCTTTTTGCCCCTGCTGCCTACCAATACAACTACCTGTCCCCCAGTTAGTAAATGACATCAGAATTAAAACTCGAGTCTCAAGCCAAATCTTTGGAATTATCCAAACTCCTCATATTCTCTCATATCTTATATCCAAGTCATTGGCAAATCCTATTTGGTCCCACACCCTAGAGTACAGGCTCTACACCATAGTTCTATTCAATTTAACTCCAGTGCCCAGAAAAGTATATGGAATATAGTAGGTGTTTAACAAATGGGTGAACCACCTAATAATAAGCTCAAATAAGAGAAAAGAAGAATTAAAAAAAGAGTAAAGGAACAGTTAATAGTTTCTTTAAAATGACCTACTCCTCAATCACTGAATCAGTCAACATGAGTTTGAGCAAGCTCCTGGGAGACAGTGCAGGCCGGGGAAGCCTGGCATGCCACAGTCCATGGGGTCGCAAAGAGTCAGACACGACTGAACAACTGAATTGAACATCTCAAAAGGTCAAGTGGTTCTCCAAATTCCCCAAGGAGTTCACCACTTGAAGACTCAGTGGTCTTCAGCTCTATGCTGATATATTATAGTGGCTGTTAACCAGGAATGATTTGTTTCTGGGAGAACACCTGGTGATATCTGTAAACACTTACATTTATCACAACTAGGGGGCAGTGTCTAACTGACCACTTGTAAGTAGAGGCCAGGGATGCTGCTCAATAGCCTACAGTGCACAGAACAGCCCCCTGTAAAAAAGAACTCTCTAGTTTAAAATGTCAGTACTGCCAAGGCTCTGATATACTGTTTGGTACTCTCTCAGTTAATACTCTCTCCCTGGAGGCAATAGGGATATTGTGTCATTTATCTCAGTTACGTATCTTTGGAGCCCTAGTTCCTAGACCTAAAAAGCAATTAAGGCTGAACTACCCATTTCTTCCAGTGTGATAAAACACTGAAAAGCAGACTATGGATCATACCAGTTGTCTCCTTCCTCCAAATTTTTATTAAAGGAGGAAAGAGAATGAACATTTATTGAATAGCTATTATGTGCCAGACATGTAACAGACACTACTCTCTAATCCACTAGAAAATCGTTTAAGTGTTGGTGAGAAATCTGACATTTAAGAGGTGGTTAAGTAATTTCCCCACGGTGACAGAGCAGAGCCAAGGTCTACTTGGCTCATACAAACCTAGGTCAGAGTCTAAAGTTGGACTGACTTACAGCAGAACAGACAGATCAATGGAGCAATTCTAAATATTGGATAAAGAAGACAATCCAAGTCCTTGAGATAAAAGATGGATTACTTTGTACCACTGTAATACGCTAATTATTTCAAAAATTGTGAAGTTATACAACACGGTAAATCAAATATACTTCAATAAAAGAAATTTTAAAATATGAAATTAAAAAAATTAAATTAGACAACCTACTTCAAATCAAATCACAAAAATAAAGTTTGAAATGTAAAAATTAAAACATAAAAATTCAGAGATTATCATATTTATAATTTTTAAAAAGTAATTTTATTTATTTTTGGCTGTGTTGGGTCCTTGTGGCTGCAGGGACTTTCTCTAGTTGCAGGGAGTGAAGGCTACTCTCTCCTTGTGGCTCAAAGTTACGGCACACAGGCTTAGTTGCCCTAAGGCATGTGGGATTGAACCAGTGTCTCCTGCCTTGGCATTGGCAGGTGGATTCTTTACCACTGAGCCACCAGGGAAGCCCCTATAATTTTACTTAACAAACACTATTTATATTGTGCTTGCCATATTCCAGGCCCAATTCTAACTGCTTCAATTCTTATAACAGCTCTAAGAGATAAATACTTTTACTTTCATTTTACAGATAAGAAACCTAGAGCAAAGGAAAGTTAAGCACCTCCTAAGGTCACACAGTGACAGAACTGAAATTCAAATCCAGGGGGTCAAATCCAGTGAGTCTGTCTCTAGAGTTCCTGTTCTTACCCATTACGTTATGTATATAAAATCATAGACTACCATGATTAAGTAGGATACCAAAGTCAGTCACCATAAATGGATGGGTTTTATATCTAGAAAATCAAACATGTTGTATGTCAAGACATCATAAATAACAATAAACAAAAGCAAGAAAAAAACTATCTGCAAAATACATGGCAAAGGATCAATACCCTTAATATAAGAAGAGTTCTTATCAATAAAGAAAAAAATTCACACTTAGACAGATGGGCAAATGACATGAGGAGTGGTCAATAAACACATGAAAAAGTGGTCAACTCATAATCAAAGGAATGTACATTAATACAGCAATGAAACATTATCCCTCAAGTAAAACTTAAAAAATTTGAATAGCCAGCATTAGCAGAAAATGTCAAGCCCAAGTCCTTGAGATAAAAGATGGATTACTTTGTACCACTGTAATACGCTAATTATTTCAAAATTGTGAAGTTATACAACACGGTAAATCAAATATACTTCAATAAAAGAAATTTTAAAATATGAAATTAAAAAAATTAAATTAGACAACCTACTTCAAATCAAATCACAAAAATAAAGTTTGAAATGTAAAAATTAAAACATAAAAATTCAGAGATTATCATATTTATAATTTTTAAAAAGTAATTTTATTTATTTTTGGCTGTGTTGGGTCCTTGTGGCTGCAGGGACTTTCTCTAGTTGCAGGGAGTGAAGGCTACTCTCTCCTTGTGGCTCAAAGTTACGGCACACAGGCTTAGTTGCCCTAAGGCATGTGGGATTGAACCAGTGTCTCCTGCCTTGGCATTGGCAGGTGGATTCTTTACCACTGAGCCACCAGGGAAGCCCCTATAATTTTACTTAACAAACACTATTTATATTGTGCTTGCCATATTCCAGGCCCAATTCTAACTGCTTCAATTCTTATAACAGCTCTAAGAGATAAATACTTTTACTTTCATTTTACAGATAAGAAACCTAGAGCAAAGGAAAGTTAAGCACCTCCTAAGGTCACACAGTGACAGAACTGAAATTCAAATCCAGGGGGTCAAATCCAGTGAGTCTGTCTCTAGAGTTCCTGTTCTTACCCATTACGTTATGTATATAAAATCATAGACTACCATGATTAAGTAGGATACCAAAGTCAGTCACCATAAATGGATGGGTTTTATATCTAGAAAATCAAACATGTTGTATGTCAAGACATCATAAATAACAATAAACAAAAGCAAGAAAAAAACTATCTGCAAAATACATGGCAAAGGATCAATACCCTTAATATAAGAAGAGTTCTTATCAATAAAGAAAAAAATTCACACTTAGACAGATGGGCAAATGACATGAGGAGTGGTCAATAAACACATGAAAAAGTGGTCAACTCATAATCAAAGGAATGTACATTAATACAGCAATGAAACATTATCCCTCAAGTAAAACTTAAAAAATTTGAATAGCCAGCATTAGCAGAAAATGTCAAGCCCAACTTGTAGAAAACAATACAGTAAAAAACCAGTCTTTTTAGGCAATAGATAGAGCCCAGTCAGTCAGGTAGAAAATAAAAAATGGTAAAGAAATAACCTTTAATTTTAACTCAGATATTAATATTTTCATGAGTCTACTAATTACTATAAAGAAGCTTTATCCTGACTTCATTGTAATAAACTACAACCAAAAGGTATACAATTTCTAGTTTCTTTAAAGCAGGGCAACCCTTTAATCACATTTACCAAGCAATCTAAGAGCAGAAATTTATCCAGGGATTTAAAAAAGTCTTTCCCCTGATATTTACAACACTTATTTTTTCTAAACATACCAGAATAGCAGGTTTTAAAAGACTCTTCTAGGGAATTCCTGGCAGTTCAGTGGTTAGGACTCCTCTGTAGGGGCACAGGTTCAATCTCTGGTCAAGGAACTAAGATTTTTTAGGCTGCATGGCTCAGCAAAAAAAAAGAAAACTTCTTTATCAAGTCCCAACAAAGCAATCAATTTCGTTTCCAAAGACACAGTCACCCTGCCTTTCACATTCATATTTCACTGGTTTAACATATTTAATTAATATAATTCAGAAGACAATGCAACAGACATTGTAACTGACCCTTGGCAAGCATTCAACCTAACTGGCAGTGGCAACAGGCAGACGTCAGAGACCTTACAAGCCGCAGATGTGCTGTGGGGGCGAGTCTGAACTGTTCACAGAGGAAATGCAGAGAAACAGTGGACTCAACGAATCAGTTAAGTGGAAGTAGAACATACCAGAAGTCTTATAAAGTGCATTCCCTGTGACTCGACAACTCTATTTTTATAAATGTACTCTGATTTTTTCTTATCTTTGTGAGTAAAGAGTTAGCTATAAGTATATCATCCAAATATGAAGTCACAAAATTAGAAATAACTGAACGCCCAGTAATGGAAGACAAGAAAAATAAATTATACTAAAGTCATACAGTGGAAAACTATGCAACTCTTAAAAATAATACACATAAAGTAAACATAGAATGACATACATAATATTAAGAATTAAAAAGTAACATAATGGGCTTCCCCTGGTGGTCCAGTGGATAAGGACACCGCCTTGCAGTGCAAGGGGCGCCGGTTCGATCCCTGGCCTGGGAAGATCCCACGTGCCGCAGAACGGCTGGACCGCTGTGTCCAATCACGGAGCCGGAGCTCTGGAGCGCATGCGCCCAGAGACGGCGCTCTGCAACAACAGAGGCCGCCGTGATGGGAGGCCCACAGGAGCCAAAGAACAAAGACGGATGAAAACAGAGAAATGAAAGACCAATAGAAGTGGCCCGCCCGCTCCCTTCCCTCCCCAACCCAACCCCCGCCCAAAATAAATAAATAAATAAATCTTTAAAAAAAAAAAAAGTAACATAATACAGTTATGTACTAATAAAAACCTGTTATGATAAAACATTTAAAGAAAAAAGACTGGATAAAGTAAAATAATGATATGGAAAGTTTAGCATAATGCTGGCATATAGCAGGCAATCAGTAAATGTTAGCTATTACTACTATAATTATTATTAATTTCTTTTTACTTTTAAAAATTGAGATAAATAGACAATATTATATAAGTTACAGGCATACAAAATAGTGAGTCACAATTATTTTGGGGGGGGAGTGGCGGGCAGGCCACTTCTTTTTTTTTTTTTTTTTAAATATTTATTTATTTATTTTTAGGCAGGGGTGAGGAGGGAGGGGGGTGAGCGGGCCACTTCCACTGGTCTTTCATTTGTCTAGTTTCATCCATCTTTGTTCTTTGGCCCATGTGGGCCTCCCATCGTGGTGGCATCTGTTGCTGCAGAGAACCGGCTCTGGGCGCATGCGCTCCAGAGCTCCGGCTCGGTAATTGGACACATCGGTCCAGCCGCTCCACGGCACGTGGGATCTTCCCAGGCCAGGGATCGAACCGGCACCCCTTGCACTGCAAGGCGGTGTCCTTACCCACTGGACCACCAGGGAAGCCCAGGCCACTTCTATTGGTCTTTCATTTATCTATTTTCATCCATCTTTGTTCCTTGGCCTGTGTGGGCCTCCCATCGTGGTGGCATCTGTTGCTGCAGAGAACCGGCTCTGGGCGCATGCGCTCCAGAGCTCCGGCTCGGTAATTGGACACATCGGTCCAGCCGCTCCACGGCACGTGGGATCTTCCCAGGCCAGGGATCGAACCGGCACCCCTTGCACTGCAAGGCGGTGTCCTTACCCACTGGACCACCAGGGAAGCCCAGGCCACTTCTATTGGTCTTTCATTTATCTATTTTCATCCATCTTTGTTCCTTGGCCTGTGTGGGCCTCCCATCACAGTGGCCTCTGTTGTCGCAGAGCACTGGCTCTGGGCGCACGCGCTCCACAGGTCCGGCTCAGCAGCTGGACACATGGGTTCAGCTGCTCCGCAGCACGTGAGATCTTCCCAGGCCAGGGATCAAACCCTTGCACTGCAAGGCGGTGTCCTTACCCTGGACCACCAGGGAAGCCCCTGAGTCACAATTTTTTAAAGGCTATATTCCATTTATACTTATAAAATATTGGCTACAGACCCTGTGTTGTACAATATATCCCAGTAGCTTATTTATTTTATGCATAATGGTTTATACCTCTCAATCTCCTACCCCTATTTTGCCCTCCCCACTTCCCTCCCACCATTTGTACCCATTAGTTTATTTTCTATTTCTGTGAGTTTGTTTCCTTTTTGTTCTATTTACTAGTTTGTTTTATTTTTAGATTCCACATCATACAGTGTTTGTCTTTTTTTCTTTGACATATTTCAGTTAGCATAATACCCACCCAGTCCATCCATGTTACTGCATTATGGCAAAATCACTACAATTACTAATAAGTGCTATATAACAAAAGCTCACAATAGTTATCTTTATATTACAGAAATGAGTGATTGTCACCATCTTTTCTATTTTCTAAATTTTCACTACTAAATATGTATTTGTTTTGCAATAGGGTAAAACCAGCTATTTTTCAAAATATATCACACAATAAGCAGCAGTAGGTTTTAGTATGATCAGTTTATCCACCATTTCTGCTTCCAAAAAGCCTATGGTAGCAGAAAGGGCTTTATCACAAAGATCTCTGAAAATTATCCCTCAATATGCTGTTCTTGGAATTTTGAGAAAATGCCCCTTCCTATAGGCAAAGGGAAAGAAATATGAGCGGTAGCAAATTATGCAAACATCAACTATTATCATCATTATCTAAAAGCCAGTAAGTAGCTCTGATAAAACATACATAAGAAAATTTCATACAATTCCTTTAAGATTACCAGTGACTGCACGTATCTTTTTGAGTTATAGTTTTGTCTGGGCATATGCCCAGGAGTGCGATTACTGGATCATATGGTAATTCTATTTCCAGTTTTCTGAGGAACTGTTTTCTACAGTGGCTGTACCAACTTATATTTCTACCAACAGTAGAGAAGGGTTCCCTTTAATAAGAATAATAACAAAAAATTTACAGTGAGTGTATTTCTGCATTTATCCTAAGGACCCAAGTACCAGTTTTGCCAAACATATCACACTTTATCAGCTGTGTTATCTTATAATACAAAGCAAATGAAAAACATGCTAATTAGGAATATGTTTATAGCACTAGACAAGTAAATAAAATGAAAAACTAACATAGTATTGCATTTTCTCCTCATTTTATCAAAATACTTACAGACCCTGTGTTGTACAATATATCCCAGTAGCTTATTTATTTTATGCATAATGGTTTATACCTCTCAATCTCCTACCCCTATTTTGCCCTCCCCACTTCCCTCCCACCATTTGTACCCATTAGTTTATTTTCTATTTCTGTGAGTTTGTTTCCTTTTTGTTCTATTTACTAGTTTGTTTTATTTTTAGATTCCACATCATACAGTGTTTGTCTTTTTTTCTTTGACATATTTCAGTTAGCATAATACCCACCCAGTCCATCCATGTTACTGCATTATGGCAAAATCACTACAATTACTAATAAGTGCTATATAACAAAAGCTCACAATAGTTATCTTTATATTACAGAAATGAGTGATTGTCACCATCTTTTCTATTTTCTAAATTTTCACTACTAAATATGTATTTGTTTTGCAATAGGGTAAAACCAGCTATTTTTCAAAATATATCACACAATAAGCAGCAGTAGGTTTTAGTATGATCAGTTTATCCACCATTTCTGCTTCCAAAAGCCTATGGTAGCAGAAAGGGCTTTATCACAAAGATCTCTGAAAATTATCCCTCAATATGCTGTTCTTGGAATTTTGAGAAAATGCCCCTTCCTATAGGCAAAGGGAAAGAAATATGAGCGGTAGCAAATTATGCAAACATCAACTATTATCATCATTATCTAAAAGCCAGTAAGTAGCTCTGATAAAACATACATAAGAAAATTTCATACAATTCCTTTAAGATTACCAGTGACTGCACGTATCTTTTTGAGTTATAGTTTTGTCTGGGCATATGCCCAGGAGTGCGATTACTGGATCATATGGTAATTCTATTTCCAGTTTTCTGAGGAACTGTTTTCTACAGTGGCTGTACCAACTTATATTTCTACCAACAGTAGAGAAGGGTTCCCTTTAATAAGAATAATAACAAAAAATTTACAGTGAGTGTATTTCTGCATTTATCCTAAGGACCCAAGTACCAGTTTTGCCAAACATATCACACTTTATCAGCTGTGTTATCTTATAATACAAAGCAAATGAAAAACATGCTAATTAGGAATATGTTTATAGCACTAGACAAGTAAATAAAATGAAAAACTAACATAGTATTGCATTTTCTCCTCATTTTATCAAAATACTTACACTTTTCGCATGAATTCTGGAAAAAGTAGCATATGGTGCCAAAAACTTCGAGGATACATTTTCCTTCGGACATGAAACATGAACGCTCTTCTAAACAGAGATGGAAAGATGAAATCCATCAGTAATGCTACTCCAGTAGAATTAAAGCTTCTTAAAGAAAACACTAGGATGAAAGAAAGGTACACCTTTTAAGCATACCCCCCTCTAATCCTCTTCCTCAGCCCATGAAACTATCATAGACAGGCAGTCCCTCTACTGCAGAGGGCTGCAGTGTAAATTGATACTGCTGAGCCATTAGGTATTTATGTTGAAGTAAGCTGTCCCACAGAAGACAACAATAAAATACAAATGACAAACATAAGAACATCAATTTCCATTAAGAAAATCTAGTACCAGTATTCTTAATTAGCAGGGTGGCAAGAAATAGGACTAACAGATGGGAGAAAACAGAACCAGACCCCAGGCCAAGGGCCCAAAAGACTCATCTAGAAGTAAACTTGCTGACTGTAAGAACTTTCAGAAAGAATGTTAGGGGCTTCCGTGGTGGTCCAGTGGATAAAGAGTTCGCCTTGCAGTGCAAGGGGTGCCGGTTCGATCCCTGGCATGGGAAGATCCCATGTGCCATGGAGCGGCTGGACCGGTGTGTCCAATTACGAGCCGGTGCTCTGGAGCACATGTGCCCAGAGCTGGTGCTCTGCAATAAGAGAGGCCACTGCGATGGGAGGCCCACGGCCTAAAGAATAAACATGGATGAAAATATATTACAAAAAAAAAAAAGAATGTTAGACTACTAACAGGAATAGTTACCACAGTAAGAAAGTAGGTAAAGGAAATTATGGTACATTCATACAATGTGTAGGCCCTGGTCAGGCTTACGGTGTCCATTTCCAAGCCTAGGCTTAAACTGGCACATGTTCATAGACTGGTCATCACCAAATATCTGTCTCACAATTTCCCATGTGTTTTGCCTTGTCATTACCACACATATTTCAGCTACACCTAGAACCAGGTGCTAGAGTCAAAGGCTATAACCATTTAAGGTAAGTACGCTGGTGTTTCCAAGGCAGAGATACAGACGGCTTGGTAACCACCTCCTCAAGGATTCTTGCAACACAATAATCCCTCACTCCAATCAGCTGAATATTAACACCATCCCTTAAGTGTATATCTTCTACATAGAGCCGAGGAGCTGCTCTTACCAAATGGCCGCTAACCTGTTATCTCTTCGCAGTAGTACTTGAAAGTTTCTGGAAATTCTACTGGACAATGAAAATGTTTTCAATAATCAAGACTTTCTGAACCTCTTTACGTACAACAAGCACAGTCCTCACAGTTCATTAGAAAGAAGAATGTCAAAATTATAATATTCTCTTCACTGAAAGTCAATATGCTCTTATTACAGGTCTTCCACTCCTTTAAAAAGACAATTAGGGGCTTCCCCTGGTGGTCCAGTGGGAAAGGACAACGCCTTGCAGTGCAAGGGGCGCCGGTTCGATCCCTGGCCTGGGAAGATCCCACGTGCCGTGGAGCAGCTGGACTGATGTGTCCAATTACCGAGCCGGAGCTCTGGGGTGCATGCGCCCAGAGCCGGTGCTCTGCGACAACAGAGGCCACCGCGATGGGAGGCCCACAGGAGCCAAAGAACAAAGACGGATGAAAATAGAGAAATGAAGGACCAATGGAGGTGGCCCGCCCATCCCCCTCCCCCCCCCCCCCACCCCCCCAAAAGATAAATTAAAAAAAAAAAAAAGACAATTAGATTATTTATACAGACAGCTCTTTCCTAGTCAGCATGTCTATGCCTGGCTGCCTGCAGGCCTTTTATTAAGTGAGATTTTGCTTCTAACTACATGACAAAGCCCACACAGCTGCAAGAGAGCTGACCTGGATTTGGAATTGTCTCCTGTACCCGAAACTAAAATGTCAGCTAAACTTTCCTGGCTCAACATTCATACCAAGCAAGGACGTGAGGAGCTCTAAAAGCTTAATGTTCGGGCCTCTGTAAAACTGGGTTTTCTCTCAGAAGACTATTTCTTTGGAGTTAATTATGCAAAATATTTCAAGAAATCAGTGGTTTTCTCCTGCTCATCAATATTCCAAATCAAACTTTAATCCATAAAGAGACTATTAAGGAAGAAGATAAACGTTGAATTTCCTTCCAGCAGGAGAAAATCATGCTGTTAATGAAAAGATTTTAAAGCAAAGCTGCAGGAGATACCAAAGCAAACGAAATTCAGTGTGACGGTGAAAAGTGAATACTCCACACTAAGATAAAATTAAAAGTCAAAACTTTTACCTTTCGGGGTTAGGCTTTTAAGCATAATGACAGATCTGTTTAACAGGACAATGCAGCAACATCAAATAGCAAAGTGACTCATGGTAGTTAGAAAACTAGTTTCTGGAAATTCTACTGGACAATGAAAATGTTTTCAATAATCAAGACTTTCTGAACCTCTTCATTACAACAAGCACAGTCCTCACAGTTCATTAGAAAGAAGAATGTCAAAATTATAATATTCTCTTCACTGAAAGTCAATATGCTCTTATTACAGGTCTTCCACTCCTTTAAAAAGACAATTAGGGGCTTCCCCTGGTGGTCCAGTGGGAAAGGACAACGCCTTGCAGTGCAAGGGGCGCCGGTTCGATCCCTGGCCTGGGAAGATCCCACGTGCCGTGGAGCAGCTGGACTGATGTGTCCAATTACCGAGCCGGAGCTCTGGGGTGCATGCGCCCAGAGCCGGTGCTCTGCGACAACAGAGGCCACCGCGATGGGAGGCCCACAGGAGCCAAAGAACAAAGACGGATGAAAATAGAGAAATGAAGGACCAATGGAGGTGGCCCGCCCATCCCCCTCCCCCCCCATCCCACCCCCCAAAAGATAAATTAAAAAAAAAAAAAAGACAATTAGATTATTTATACAGACAGCTCTTTCCTAGTCAGCATGTCTATGCCTGGCTGCCTGCAGGCCTTTTATTAAGTGAGATTTTGCTTCTAACTACATGACAAAGCCCACACAGCTGCAAGAGAGCTGACCTGGATTTGGAATTGTCTCCTGTACCCGAAACTAAAATGTCAGCTAAACTTTCCTGGCTCAACATTCATACCAAGCAAGGACGTGAGGAGCTCTAAAAGCTTAATGTTCGGGCCTCTGTAAAACTGGGTTTTCTCTCAGAAGACTATTTCTTTGGAGTTAATTATGCAAAATATTTCAAGAAATCAGGGGTTTTTCTCCTGCTCATCAATATTCCAAATCAAACTTTAATCCATAAAGAGACTATTAAGGAAGAAGATAAACGTTGAATTTCCTTCCAGCAGGAGAAAATCATGCTGTTAATGAAAAGATTTTAAAGCAAAGCTGCAGGAGATACCAAAGCAAACGAAATTCAGTGTGACGGTGAAAAGTGAATACTCCACACTAAGATAAAATTAAAAGTCAAAACTTTTACCTTTCGGGGTTAGGCTTTTAAGCATAATGACAGATCTGTTTAACAGGACAATGCAGCAACATCAAATAGCAAAGTGACTCATGGTAGTTAGAAAACTAGTTAGTTCAACCATAAGCACTTACTGTCTGACCCAGCAGGCATTCAGCAAAAATTAGCAATGATGTTGGAAGGGCCTGAGTACAAAGGCAAGAAAGGAAGTCAGCATCCAGGCTGTGGATGCATACTGGCGGAACACTTGGGTAAAATGTAGGTGTGCAAGGTGGCGTTATGCTTGAAGTTAAGCAAAAGACGAAAGTGAGAGTCGTTCAGTTGTGTCTGACCCTTTGCAATCCATGAATGAACCATGGAATTCTCCAGGCAAGAAGAGTGGAGTGGGTAGCCTTTCCCTTCCTCAGGGGGTCTTCCCAACCCAGGGATTGAACCCAATCAGGTCTCCCATATTGCAGGCAGATTCTGGAAGCCTGAAGTTAATAGAACTGGGTTTTAATTCTGATATAATCTAACTAGTTTAGGGGTTAACTAACCTGTCTGACTCTATTTGCTTATCTGCAAAATGGAAAGTTAAAATGCCAATCCCTGTTTACGGCCATACCACCCTGAATGCGCCCAATCTCGTCTAAAATGCCAATCCCTCAGGATTATTACGATAAATAAGAACTCACTTTTGAAATATCTCAGTTTCTTTCACATGCATTCTCAGCTGCCACTAATTAGCCTAGGAAGTAGAATACTGTCTCTGTTTTACAGATGAGGAAACTGAGGCTCCAGTAACCAAGTTATTTGTCTATAATCATTTTGCTGGTTAAGTGTCACATTAACTAAGATTTGGGCTCAGATCTTCTGACACATTCTACAATACTGTTTATAAAAAACAAATATAAAATATATAATATAGCTTATTTTGTACATGAACATTTGCTAAAAATCTTTTGTAAAATACAAAATATTCTCAAAATTTTAAAAATACATTCTCTATTCTCAGCAGTACACCTGAAATACAACTAGCAAACCTTAATTACACCAAAAAAAGAACTAAAAGACTATTTCACCCTTTGGGAATCTTCTCACCAAAGCACACTGAGTGCAGCCATCAGAAAGAGGAAGGAAAGTCAGAGCAAGGGTTCTGCAACATTTAGATGGCCATCTACTCACCTCAAAGACTGATGAGAAAAACTATTAAGTACCACTAATGAAGGCCTTCACCAAGGTATGGGCAGACACATTATAATGCTATGCTATACAATATGGGGTACTAGCCACATAAACCTATTGAGCACTTGAAATGTGGCTAATGTAAATAAGTGACTGAATTTTTAATTTTATCTAAAGTTTAATTTAAAAACTGATCAGTCAGTTCGGTCGCTCAATCGTGTCTGACTTTTTGTGACCGCGTGGACTGCAGCACACCAGGCTTCCCTGTCTATCACCATCTCCTAGAGTCTGCTCAAGCTCATGTCCATTGACTCAGTGATGTCATCCAACCATCTTGTCCTCTGTCGTCCCTTTCTCCTTTTGCCTTCTATTTTTCCCAACATCAGGCTCTTTTCCAGTGAGTTGTCTCTTTGTTTGCATCAGGTGACCAAAGTAATGAAGCTTCAGCTTCAGCATCAGTCCTTCCAATGAATATTCAGGGTTGATTTCCTTTAGGATTGACTGGTTTGATTTCCTTGCCATCCAAAGGACTCTCAACAGTCTTCTTCAACACCACAGTTCAAAGGCATCAATTCCTTGGCGCTCAGCCTTTTTATGGTCCAGCTCTCACATCCATACATTACTGGGAAAACCATAGCGTTGACTATACAGACTTTTTTTTTTCTATACAGACTTTTGTCAGTAAAGTGATGCCTCTGCTTCTGAATACGCTGTCTAGGTCTGTCATACCTTTTCTTCCAAGCAGCAAGCATCTTTTAATTTCATGGCTGCAGTCACTATCTGCAGTGATTTGGGAGCCCAAGAAAAGTCTGTTCCTGTTCCTATTGTTTGACCATCTATTTGCCATGAAGTGATGGACCAAATGCCATGATCTTAGTTTTCTGAATGTTGAGTTTTAAAACCTGATAGTTAATCCAATTATTGAAAAACTTTTTAAGGTATGTTTGAAACTACTTAGGTATGTGAATCTTTTTTTTTTTAAGTTTTTAAAATTTACATATATATCAAGTATTGACGCCAAAGAATTGATACCTTCAAACTGTAGTGCTGAAGGCTCTTGAGTCCATGGACAGCAAGGAGATCAAACCAGTCAATTCTAAGGGAAATCAACTCTGAACACTTATTAGAATAATGTATGCTAAAGCTGAAGCTCCAGTATTTTGGTCATCTGATGTGAACAGCTGACTCATTGGAAAAGTCCTTGATGCTGGGAAAGACTGAGGGCAGAAGGAGAAGAGGGCATTAGAGGATGAGATGGCTGGATGGCATCACTGATGCAATGGACATAAACTTGGGCACACTTTAGGAGATGGTGAGGGACGGGGAGGCCTGGTGTGCTGCAGTCCATAGGGTCACAAAGAGTTGCACACACCTGGGCAACTGAAAAACAGCAACAACAACAACATATCAAATATGTCCAATAAAAAATTACTGTTTGAACTGAGAGGTGCTCTAAGTGTAATATATACAAAAGAGCTCAAAGACTTAATAAGGAAAAAAAAAAGAATAAGAAAAAAGAAATGTAAACTATCTCTAATAATTTTTTATAGTAACTACAGGTTAAAACAATATTTTAGACATATTAGATTAAATAAAATATATCATTAAACAAATGTCACCTATTTTTTTTTTAACAAATGTCACCTATTTTTTTTAACCTTTTTAATGTAATTACTAGAAAATTTTATTCACATGGATACACAGTTATATATAAAGTAGATAAACAACAAGGACCCACTGTATAATACAGGGAACTATACTCAATATCTTTTTTTTTTTAAGATTCATTTATTTATTTATTTATTTATTTGAGGGGGTGGGGTGCTGTGGGGAGGGAGGGGGCGGGCGGGCCACTTCTATTGGTCTTTCATTTTGTCTATTTTCATCCGTCTTTGTTCTTTGGCTCCTGTGGGCCTCCCATCGCGGTGGCGTCTGTCGTTGCAGAGCACCGGCTCTGGGCGCGTGCGCTCCAGAGCTCCGGCTCGGTAATTGGACACATGAGTCCAGCCGCTCCGCGGCACGTGGGATCTTCCCAGGCCAGGGATCGAACCGGCGACCCTTGCACTGCAAGGCGGTGTCCTTACCCACTGGACCACCAGGGAAGCCCTACTCAATATCTTATAATAACCTAAAATGAAAAAGAATCTGAAAAAGAATATATATACTATATATATATATATATATAACTGAATCACTTTGCTGTACACCTGAAATACTGTAAACCAACTGTACCTCAGTAAAAAATAATCTTACACATGTGGCTCATAATATTCATCTATTGGATAACACTGGTACCAGGGAAGTGAAAGAAAGGTTACATTCGAAAGCATATGTAAGTATAAAAGAAAAAGACAACTCCTGACATTCAACATTATATAAATGAAATGGAAATGACTCTGATACACTGGTGAATTTATATTTAAAGTAGATATATAAAAAATACATAGTTTGGGACATGATGCCATTTAGAAAACATAAAAACCTACCTTGTTTATTTCATTCACAATAAATCCTTCTGAAGCTGTAACCTCTGGGATGCCATCAAGGCCAATTCCTTGACAAGTCAGGCTTCCATACAAAGTTGGTTTCCTACAAAAGAGCTCAAAGACTTAATAAGGAAAAAAAAGAATAAGAAAAAAGAAATGTAAACTATCTCTAATAATTTTTTATAGTAACTACAGGTTAAAACAATATTTTAGACATATTAGATTAAATAAAATATATCATTAAACAAATGTCACCTATTTTTTTTTTAACAAATGTCACCTATTTTTTTTAACTTTTAAGTGTAATTACTAGAAAATTTTATTCACATGGATACACAGTTATATATAAAGTAGATAAACAACAAGGACCCACTGTATAATACAGGGAACTATACTCAATATCTTTTTTTTTTTAAGATTCATTTATTTATTTATTTATTTATTTGAGGGGGTGGGGTGCTGTGGGGAGGGAGGGGGGCAGGCGGGCCACTTCTATTGGTCTTTCATTTTGTCTATTTTCATCCGTCTTTGTTCTTTGGCTCCTGTGGGCCTCCCATCGCGGTGGCGTCTGTCGTTGCAGAGCACCGGCTCTGGGCGCGTGCGCTCCAGAGCTCCGGCTCGGTAATTGGACACATGAGTCCAGCCGCTCCGCGGCACGTGGGATCTTCCCAGGCCAGGGATCGAACCGGCGACCCTTGCACTGCAAGGCGGTGTCCTTACCCACTGGACCACCAGGGAAGCCCTACTCAATATCTTATAATAACCTAAAATGAAAAAGAATCTGAAAAAGAATATATATACTATATATATATATATATATAACTGAATCACTTTGCTGTACACCTGAAATACTGTAAACCAACTGTACCTCAGTAAAAAATAATCTTACACATGTGGCTCATAATATTCATCTATTGGATAACACTGGTACCAGGGAAGTGAAAGAAAGGTTACATTCGAAAGCATATGTAAGTATAAAAGAAAAAGACAACTCCTGACATTCAACATTATATAAATGAAATGGAAATGACTCTGATACACTGGTGAATTTATATTTAAAGTAGATATATAAAAAATACATAGTTTGGGACATGATGCCATTTAGAAAACATAAAAACCTACCTTGTTTATTTCATTCACAATAAATCCTTCTGAAGCTGTAACCTCTGGGATGCCATCAAGGCCAATTCCTTGACAAGTCAGGCTTCCATACAAAGTTGGTTTCCCTATATAGCACAAAAGAAGCATGTTTCAAAAAAATAAGAAGAATTAAAACTTTTCTCCTTGAAGGCCTAATTCAGGCATTTGGGAGGAAATCAGCTAATGAAAGCTAATGAAAGAAAAGCAGGTACTTGTGCTAAAAATGAGAAGCAGAAAGAACACTAGCCTAGGTGAATCTAATTTGGAAGCAATACTCTCAAGGGCAAGCTTCCCAGGTGCCACTAGTGGTAAAGAATCCACCTGTCAATGCAGGAGATGTAAGAGACGCAGGTTTGATCCCTGGGTCAGGAACATCCCCTGTAGGAGGGCACAGAAATCCGCTTTAGTATTCTTGCCTGGAGAGGCTCATGGACAGAGGAGCCAGGTGGACTACAGTTCATAGGGTCATAAACAGTTGGACACACACACACACACACACAAAAGAGTTGGACACAATTGAAGTGTGTTAGCATGTCACACAGATACTCAAAGGTTAAAAGCTAGGAACAAAGATTTTGAGATACAGTATTTATAGAGAAAACTACTATAATAATCTCAACTTCAGTTTTACTGCCTGTGAAATGGAATTCTCCCAAGATGAAAGGTAAAGATCAACACACACAAAAGAGTTGGACACAATTGAAGTGAGTTAGCATGTCACACAGATACTCAAAGGTTAAAAGCTAGGCACAAAGATTTTGAGATACAGTATTTATAGAGAAAACTACTATAATAATCTCAACTTCAGTTTTACTGCCTGTGAAATGGAATTCTCCCAAGATGAAAGGTAAAGATCAACATAAAAATATGCATTTATCTGCAGTATATACACATAACACAGCGTAAAGAGTTAAGCTTTTTAACTGGAAAATTTGCTTAAGTAGGACACTGCTTTTGCAGTGATACAGACTAAGTAAGATATTACCCTACACGTAAATGTTAAAATGTTTTCTTCTATTCCTCTTCTGTACTTTATATATACACTTCAATAATAGCCCGTTAATATGTTGTTCACATTTCTGTCCTCCCCATCAGACTGTGAAGTCCTTGAGTTCATAAACCAGCATGTCTCAAATTATTCAGTAAACAACTGGTGCACCAAACTGAAATTCTAGGAGTAAGAGGGAAGTCAAAATCATCATGGATTCACACAGAGCGGAAAAACTTCCCAGAAAAGGGTGGGACTTAGGAACAATCTTGAAAGAAAGACAGGATAAGGCAGGAAAAAAGGGAAAGGAAACTTCATGTCAGGGAGGGGCATGTCATGAATTTAAAAAAATCACACAAGCACAAGGTGGGGGGAGGCTTCAATTAATATACTAGTTTAGCCACTGAAAGATATTAAAAAAGAGTAACTCACAACCTAGGCTAGCTGTCTGAATTAGAGAAGATCTGGTGAAGGTTTGGCAGGGAAGTGGCAGGAATGCTAGTTCAGAAAGATGCCACAGAAACAGGGTTGAGTTAACTCTGCTTTTTGTCCCACTCCGTAATTCCTATAAAGTCTGGCCCTTTTGGTATATTATTCCTACCAGTCTCCTGTCAGGACTCTCAATGATCTCTCTACATGTGTAAAGTCACTGGAATAATCTCAGTCTCAGTATCTTGTCTGTATAACAAAAGTGGGATCATTCACCTTCTACATTTCCACATACAGGATGTTGAGTACAGATACAGAAAAGGACACAACCATGCAAACTGGCACCACTACAATCTACCATTTTCCAAACTCTGCACATTTTGGAGTCCTTTATCCCCTCTGAATCCCCAGAGCTGCCAATCACAACACCTAGCCTGCCATCAAAACCTTCTTCCTTCATAATAGCCCAAAACTGGAAACAATTCAAATGTCCATCAACAGATGAATGGACCAAAAATGTGTTATGTCCTTACAACTGACTACTACTTGGCCATGAAAACATATGAACGCTACAAAGTGGATGAACCCTGAAAATGTTATGTTAAAGGAAAGACACAAAAGGCCACATACTATGATTCTATTTATATGAAATGTCCAGAACAGGCAAACCCATAGAGACAGACAGTCAATTAGTGGTTGCTAGGCACGAGGAGAAGGCTGGAATGTGGAGAGACTGCGAAAGAGCAAAAGGTCCTTTCAGAGGTGATGAAAATGTGTGGAATTACTGACGACAGATGTACGACTCTATGAAAATACGAAAATCTACTGAACTGTACACTTTAAACAGATAAACCTTATTGTGTGTGAATTACATCTGAATATAACTATTACCTTAAAAAATCACGTCTCAAATTATTCAGTAAACAACTGGTGCACCAAACTGAAATTCTAGGAGTAAGAGGGAAGTCAAAATCATCATGGATTCACACAGAGCGGAAAAACTTCCCAGAAAAGGGTGGGACTTAGGAACAATCTTGAAAGAAAGACAGGATAAGGCAGGAAAAAAGGGAAAGGAAACTTCATGTCAGGGAGGGGCATGTCATGAATTTAAAAAAATCACACAAGCACAAGGTGGGGGGAGGCTTCAATTAATATACTAGTTTAGCCACTGAAAGATATTAAAAAAGAGTAACTCACAACCTAGGCTAGCTGTCTGAATTAGAGAAGATCTGGTGAAGGTTTGGCAGGGAAGTGGCAGGAATGCTAGTTCAGAAAGATGCCACAGAAACAGGGTTGAGTTAACTCTGCTTTTTGTCCCACTCCGTAATTCCTATAAAGTCTGGCCCTTTTGGTATATTATTCCTACCAGTCTCCTGTCAGGACTCTCAATGATCTCTCTACATGTGTAAAGTCACTGGAATAATCTCAGTCTCAGTATCTTGTCTGTATAACAAAAGTGGGATCATTCACCTTCTACATTTCCACATACAGGATGTTGAGTACAGATACAGAAAAGGACACAACCATGCAAACTGGCACCACTACAATCTACCATTTTCCAAACTCTGCACATTTTGGAGTCCTTTATCCCCTCTGAATCCCCAGAGCTGCCAATCACAACACCTAGCCTGCCATCAAAACCTTCTTCCTTCATAATAGCCCAAAACTGGAAACAATTCAAATGTCCATCAACAGATGAATGGACCAAAAATGTGTTATGTCCTTACAACTGACTACTACTTGGCCATGAAAACATATGAACGCTACAAAGTGGATGAACCCTGAAAATGTTATGTTAAAGGAAAGACACAAAAGGCCACATACTATGATTCTATTTATATGAAATGTCCAGAACAGGCAAACCCATAGAGACAGACAGTCAATTAGTGGTTGCTAGGCACGAGGAGAAGGCTGGAATGTGGAGAGACTGCGAAAGAGCAAAAGGTCCTTTCAGAGGTGATGAAAATGTGTGGAATTACTGACGACAGATGTACGACTCTATGAAAATACGAAAATCTACTGAACTGTACACTTTAAACAGATAAACCTTATTGTGTGTGAATTACATCTGAATATAACTATTACCTTAAAAAAATCAGAATCGTATCAGTACCCACCTATTATGTTGTGAGAAATAGAAATAATGTATGTAAAACATCTAGCACATAGATAGCACACATTTTATTTCAACAAAACTGCTATTTCAAGGGAAAACACCAACAAAAAGAAATCCTTTTCTTTAAGAGCTGATCCTAACTCCAACAGCACAAAGAAAACTGAGGCTGTAAGGTACTCTCACACTTCTATATCCATGTCTATGCATGTATCTATTAATACATCTACACTTAGCCTCGCCTTCTTTCATCTTAGTCTTTTAGACTTAATTCAATCTCTTTCTCCTGTAAAGTAACTGATTTTTCAGTTAGTCCTCTTTTCTACCTAAACATATGTTTTAACTGCTCTCCAATTAGTTCCCATCTTTAAAAATAAAACAATAACCCTTGATTCTGAGACCTTCCAGCTATCAGCTTGCTTCAGTGCAGCACCAATCCCCTCAAAAGATAACTGTTTAAAACTCTGTCTCTTCTAGAAATACAGTATCTCATTATAGAGAGACATCAAAGATCTCTGAAATGAAAAATAATCAGTTTTTAAAACAAAACTTTCTCACAAATTTAAAAGGCCAAAAATTTAATGTTACCACTCAAACTGAAAACAAATGGATGAGATAATACATGAATATTATTGAAATGAAAAATTTGTAAGACTTGGGAACTAACTATATATGGCAGGGTGAGGTGACCAGGTTTTTTGCTCTGATGCCTAGAATGGTGATAACTTAAGAACTGAGAAAATCTAGAAAGAACACCTGTTTGACAATAGAAGTGCTCAGCTTCAGGTTTTGGATCTGACAAACCCAAGATGACAGTGAGAGCTTTAAGCAGAAATGTTTAACAGATAACTAGTCCATGGGGTCGCAAAGAGTCAGTCACAACTGAGTGACTGAACAACAAATTCAATCTCTGCTTGAAACTGAAGAGAAGACAGAACTAGAGCTATAGATCTTGGAATCATAATCAGGAAGCTCATAACTGATGCTACAGAACTGCTTAGAATTCCGTAACACATGGCAAAAATATTAAGATGCAGCAGCAACATCTCCATGAATGCCTGTGGCTCCCAAATGGAACACCAATCCAAAGCCCTTCCCCTAGACTGGAGGACTTGCAGTGACATCATTACATCAAGAACATCTGAAGACACTGTGCAAGGAGTTTGGTCCAGGAGAAAGAAGGTAGCTCTTTTTTTTTTTTTGGGGGGGGGCGGGGGTGGCTCTCTCTTTGGGTTGTAAATCCTCCTTCTCTAAGTGGAAGGCATATAGACTTAAGGACATTACCTGGGGGGTGACAGCTCAGCCAGGCCTCCCCTTCGTCCTTCCTATGAAGAGACACAAAAATGTAATTAGGCTCACTCAGTGTCAAAAATGATGTTACTGATGAAGGGGAGTAAGATCATTTAACTTCTGGTCTGGCCACAGCACTTACACAAATCAGCCTAATATCTTATCCAGGCATAGACAAACTTTATTTGTTGAAGAAATACTTATGGATTATGTTTAATACACAGATCTGTTGTTTAAATGAAGTTCAAGTACTTCATCAAACATTTCATGAGATACCTGTTAATTACACAATCTTGGACAACTTATTTCTTGCTTCTGGACTTGTGTTCTCTCAAAAGCACTTGGTGGTCCCCTGTAAATGCCAGTGTTTTTCCCTATTACACATCCTGTATTGTAGTAAATAGCACCTATTTTATTTCAGCCCATCTAGTAAAGACTGTTTCTTAAATGCAGGAGACTATTATATTCACCTTCACTATTGTTTCAATTTGAAAGAGCTATGTAATAGTTGCCATTCTTGCCAACTGCTGTTGGAGAAGGAAATGGCAAACCACTCCAGTATTCCTGCCTGGGAAATCCCAAGGACAAAGGAGCCTGGCAGGCTACAGTTCCTGGTGGACAAGACTTAGCAACTAAACACCACGGTATAGCTGTACTCAATTCTGTGTCTAGCATAACTTGCACCGCATATGATCCATAAATATTTGTCAAATAAATGAATGGCTTGCTGTGCATTCCAATTAAGCTGTTAGCGTCTGGAGGGCAGGAACCATCCCTTAAATTTAGAGTATACATCTGAACTCAGCCAAGCATCCATCTAGGTCAGAATGTGAACATAGTAGGCGTTCCTCTCATTGAAAAGAACGGTACAATATGACAAATACACCACTAGGGGTCGAGGAGCATGCCAAGGCGACTGGTGTTGCAGAGTACTGGGACGTTTGCAAACAACTAAGGACCAATAAATATTTGCTAAATGATCACGACTACTTGGCCAAGAGTCTTCCTGTCTACCAACTTTCCTGTCTTTTTCCAACTCATTGATCCTATTCTGTTTTTGGCATCACACGGCGCATATGTGTTTCCTGGGCCTCAGCACGGCCCTTCCGAGAATGAAAAACAATGATGATGTGGCTTTGGGAATTCTTTTTCTAGACCCTGGACTCCCTCAATAACTGATGAGGTAACCCCTATGGATATCCTGGGTCGGGCATGGCTCTCCTTAACGTAAAAGCAATGTGCGCTACCCGCCTCCTTTGTCCCAGTCCTGGACCTGGAATCACCTGAGAGCGTGGACCCAGTCGCTCTGAATCCTCAAAGGCGCCGCCATCTTGACCCGCCTCCGCCGCCGCCGCCCGCCTCTTCCGTTCTTTCCCGGAAGTGGGTTCCTCCTAGAGGCTGCGTCGAGAACCGAGGGCGGAACCTATACCGAAAACCCACTAATGAAAATGCACGATGGAGCCTCATTCCCTCCTCTCCCCTTTGTGTGCGTGTTCACTACGGGAGGCTGGCTCCTGACCAGAGGGTCGGAAGACTTAAGCACGGCCTGCAAAACCGACGCCGCTGTGCGGCAGTGCGCGTTTGGGTCTTCCTTTCCGCTTGTCGGGTGAGCACTGTGTGCCGCGGTCTTAACGCGGTGAAGCTTCATGGGCACGCCTTCGCGTGCCCGCGCGCAGCGTTCTCTCCGAAGGTGGAATAGGCCTCTTAAGTGACTTGGCCGCCTGGGTTTTTCTGCTTAGCCGACCTTTCCACGCTTTCTCAGGCCACGCCGGCCATCGCGAATCAGCTGCCAACCATTCAGCTTGCCCTGATCTCTGAGCGAGGGTCTTCTTTTTACTTAGGGGAGAATGAAGCCAGGTTTAGATGGGGAAAGAATATGGTAGCATTTACTTCAGTTCTTTTGTAGCCCATGCACTTGTCACTCACTAGCATCTTAAATCCTTACAGTAACTCTGCGAGTTAAATGTTACCTAATGAAGGAAACTAAGGGAGTCCGTTGATGGACCAGTCGTTAAGACCGCCCTTCCGCTGCAAGGGGCACCGGTTCTTCGCTCCCAGGTGGGGGACCTAAGATCCCACATGCCAAAAAACTAAAAAAATTGCATGCTAAGGCATGTACATAGTAAAGCGAGGTGCCAGTATTTGAATCCGGATATCTTGGGTTTAGCATCCAGGCACTGTTCTTTCCACAATACTGTTCTGAGAGGTTTACCCTTGCCTTTAAAGAGTTCACAGTATTAAAAATTAGAAGGAGGAAACGTTACTGATGAGGTAACCCCTATGGATATCCTGGGTCGGGCATGGCTCTCCTTAACGTAAAAGCAATGTGCGCTACCCGCCTCCTTTGTCCCAGTCCTGGACCTGGAATCACCTGAGAGCGTGGACCCAGTCGCTCTGAATCCTCAAAGGCGCCGCCATCTTGACCCGCCTCCGCCGCCGCCGCCCGCCTCTTCCGTTCTTTCCCGGAAGTGGGTTCCTCCTAGAGGCTGCGTCGAGAACCGAGGGCGGAACCTATACCGAAAACCCACTAATGAAAATGCACGATGGAGCCTCATTCCTCCTCTCCCCTTTGTGTGCGTGTTCACTACGGGAGGCTGGCTCCTGACCAGAGGGTCGGAAGACTTAAGCACGGCCTGCAAAACCGACGCCGCTGTGCGGCAGTGCGCGTTTGGGTCTTCCTTTCCGCTTGTCGGGTGAGCACTGTGTGCCGCGGTCTTAACGCGGTGAAGCTTCATGGGCACGCCTTCGCGTGCCCGCGCGCAGCGTTCTCTCCGAAGGTGGAATAGGCCTCTTAAGTGACTTGGCCGCCTGGGTTTTTCTGCTTAGCCGACCTTTCCACGCTTTCTCAGGCCACGCCGGCCATCGCGAATCAGCTGCCAACCATTCAGCTTGCCCTGATCTCTGAGCGAGGGTCTTCTTTTTACTTAGGGGAGAATGAAGCCAGGTTTAGATGGGGAAAGAATATGGTAGCATTTACTTCAGTTCTTTTGTAGCCCATGCACTTGTCACTCACTAGCATCTTAAATCCTTACAGTAACTCTGCGAGTTAAATGTTACCTAATGAAGGAAACTAAGGGAGTCCGTTGATGGACCAGTCGTTAAGACCGCCCTTCCGCTGCAAGGGGCACCGGTTCTTCGCTCCCAGGTGGGGGACCTAAGATCCCACATGCCAAAAAACTAAAAAAATTGCATGCTAAGGCATGTACATAGTAAAGCGAGGTGCCAGTATTTGAATCCGGATATCTTGGGTTTAGCATCCAGGCACTGTTCTTTCCACAATACTGTTCTGAGAGGTTTACCCTTGCCTTTAAAGAGTTCACAGTATATTTAGAAGGAGGAAGCATGTATAGTAATAGGAGATTTCAGTTATGAACTCTAGACGTGTTAGACTCTTCACGTGCATCATCTCATGTAGTTTTCAACAACCCTGTGAGGTAGATTTGATCTCCCGTTTTTCAAGAGAGATTATTAAGTATCATTTGCTCAGTCTCCCAGTCAGTCAGTGACAAAGCTAATTTTCCAATCCAAGTCTGTTTGCAAAGCCCATTCCCGCCTCCTCCCTTAGGTTATATTGCCTTCAAAGCAAATGAGTTCTTAAGGCCTTTTTGTGACTTCCCCATTGCCCTCTGGAAGCCTTAACTTGAGGCCTTCCGAAGATCAGATACTTTCCCAACTCATCAATTTCATTAATTTTCCTGTTCTCATACTGTATTCTTCAGTCATATAGAACTTTCAGTTCCTTTCATGTCAAATTCTGTTTTAACCCCCCACTTTGCTCTTCCACTGACCAGGACTGTTCTTTACACCTCTGACTAACTCCTTTTCATCCTTCAAGTCTCAGTTTAGAAATCACTTTCTTCAAGAAGCTTTCCCTGCTTGTTCCTGCCCCTGTCTGGATTAGGTAGTCCTCCACTGTCTTCCCAGTCTTAGCTATCTGTTCACACTTCACACAGTAAATACCCTTTTTACTTAACCTAGATTGGAAATTCTGTGAAGGCAGGAACTGTATCGGTCTTAATCACTCTTGTATCCTTAACTCTGGTATAGTGCTTATAGTGCATGATAGACACTCAGTGGTAATTTGTTGAATGAATCAGAGACCCAGGAAAGGCATTAAGGAGTCTCAGCTCATTTACAGCCTGTCATGGTTAAATGTGTACAAAGGTTGAGGTCATTTATCTTCAAACCTTTCTTAAGTTTCTTTGTATGCTACCTTGAAGGTCTGAAGCAGATAACTGTGGAAAGGCAATCTGGGCAAATACAAGATCCCACATGCCAAAAACTAAAAATTGCATGCTAAGGCATGTACATAGTAAAGCGAGGTGCCAGTATTTGAATCCGGATATCTTGGGTTTAGCATCCAGGCACTGTTCTTTCCACAATACTGTTCTGAGAGGTTTACCCTTGCCTTTAAAGAGTTCACAGTATATTTAGAAGGAGGAAGCATGTATAGTAATAGGAGATTTCAGTTATGAACTCTAGACGTGTTAGACTCTTCACGTGCATCATCTCATGTAGTTTTCAACAACCCTGTGAGGTAGATTTGATCTCCCGTTTTTCAAGAGAGATTATTAAGTATCATTTGCTCAGTCTCCCAGTCAGTCAGTGACAAAGCTAATTTTCCAATCCAAGTCTGTTTGCAAAGCCCATTCCCCTCCTCCCTTAGGTTATATTGCCTTCAAAGCAAATGAGTTCTTAAGGCCTTTTTGTGACTTCCCCATTGCCCTCTGGAAGCCTTAACTTGAGGCCTTCCGAAGATCAGATACTTTCCCAACTCATCAATTTCATTAATTTTCCTGTTCTCATACTGTATTCTTCAGTCATATAGAACTTTCAGTTCCTTTCATGTCAAATTCTGTTTTAACCCCCCACTTTGCTCTTCCACTGACCAGGACTGTTCTTTACACCTCTGACTAACTCCTTTTCATCCTTCAAGTCTCAGTTTAGAAATCACTTTCTTCAAGAAGCTTTCCCTGCTTGTTCCTGCCCCTGTCTGGATTAGGTAGTCCTCCACTGTCTTCCCAGTCTTAGCTATCTGTTCACACTTCACACAGTAAATACCCTTTTTACTTAACCTAGATTGGAAATTCTGTGAAGGCAGGAACTGTATCGGTCTTAATCACTCTTGTATCCTTAACTCTGGTATAGTGCTTATAGTGCATGATAGACACTCAGTGGTAATTTGTTGAATGAATCAGAGACCCAGGAAAGGCATTAAGGAGTCTCAGCTCATTTACAGCCTGTCATGGTTAAATGTGTACAAAGGTTGAGGTCATTTATCTTCAAACCTTTCTTAAGTTTCTTTTGTATGCTACCTTGAGCTGAATGTTCTGAAGCAGATAACTGTGGAAAGGCAATCTGGGCAAATACAACTCATATTAGGTACTCTCACACCTCACAGACTCACTTCTTGCCTTGGACCCTGTATGCTCTCTATTACAGCTAAACTCTCTCTATTCTGCCAAATCTCAAATTCTACCCCTATTTTGTTTCTCTCTTAAGTACTAAACTTTGTTCTTCTCCAGCCATAGAATAAGACTGATTGGAGAAAAGAAGATAATTTCTCCAGTAGGAAAAAAGAGGTAGCTTCCCCATAAAGGTGACATTTCACTTAATTCAGATTCTGTTTGTAGAATCCATTTGGGCTTATTAGTGCTGTGTTAAACATTCTCACATACTTTATCTCATTCTGTTCAGTGCAAACCTTTTTTCAGGCCTACTGCTGGGAGGACCAGGATGAATCAGGCCCAGGATCGGTCCTCAAATAGCTCACAATCTCCAAGAGGAGACACATGCACATATAGGCTGTACCAGTGCAGTGACCAGTAGTACTTATAACAGGGAACACACATAATTGTGTCCCTGCTCTAACCTTGCTTCCATTGATGTTCTAGAGACTCCCAACGATGTCGGCTCAAGGCCACGCCTGGTCCCGCCAGGTGAAGAAGGAGGATGAAGAAGAGGACCAGCTGGACCAGCTCATCTCCCGCTCAGGCTGTGCTGCCTCGCACTATGCAGTACAGGAGTGCATGGCCCAGCACCAGGACTGGCGGCAGTGCCAGCCCGAGGTGCGGGCCTTCCGGGACTGCATGAGTGAACAGCAGGCAAGGCGCCGGGAGGAGCTGCAGCGGAGGAAAGAGCAAAGCAGCACCCATCGCTGAGACCCCAAACCACCTATCCCCAGAGCATGGCCTTGCAGAAACTAGCACCCCGAGAGATCGTGGGAGAAAGAAATTCTAAACCATGGAAGTGTGGGCCAAGAAGTGGAAGACTTGGGGGTAGTACGTGGGCCTGGGGTTGAGAGCCGGGCAGCCATGGGTGTGGACATTTTGCCATAATGTGCTGTTATATTGAGATCCCACACATCCTCACCCATCTTGTATCACCAGTCTTAAGTACTGACCAGTATTTGCTGTGTAAAACAGAGAGTGGGCTTAAGAGATGCTCTCCTATGCTACATCTTGGGTCAGTGTGCCAAGAACTGTGCTGATTACATGGACATTTTATTTTAAAGTAAATTCAGAGTCTAAATATAAATGGGTTTCCTAATCAGTTCTTCATTTATTCAGTCATTGGTTCAAATTCTACCCCTATTTTGTTTCTCTCTTAAGTACTAAACTTTGTTCTTCTCCAGCCATAGAATAAGACTGATTGGAGAAAAGAAGATAATTTCTCCAGTAGGAAAAAAGAGGTAGCTTCCCCATAAAGGTGACATTTCACTTAATTCAGATTCTGTTTGTAGAATCCATTTGGGCTTATTAGTGCTGTGTTAAACATTCTCACATACTTTATCTCATTCTGTTCAGTGCAAACCTTTTTTCAGGCCTACTGCTGGGAGGACCAGGATGAATCAGGCCCAGGATCGGTCCTCAAATAGCTCACAATCTCCAAGAGGAGACACATGCACATATAGGCTGTACCAGTGCAGTGACCAGTAGTACTTATAACAGGGAACACACATAATTGTGTCCCTGCTCTAACCTTGCTTCCATTGATGTTCTAGAGACTCCCAACGATGTCGGCTCAAGGCCACGCCTGGTCCCGCCAGGTGAAGAAGGAGGATGAAGAAGAGGACCAGCTGGACCAGCTCATCTCCCGCTCAGGCTGTGCTGCCTCGCACTATGCAGTACAGGAGTGCATGGCCCAGCACCAGGACTGGCGGCAGTGCCAGCCCGAGGTGCGGGCCTTCCGGGACTGCATGAGTGAACAGCAGGCAAGGCGCCGGGAGGAGCTGCAGCGGAGGAAAGAGCAAAGCAGCACCCATCGCTGAGACCCCAAACCACCTATCCCCAGAGCATGGCCTTGCAGAAACTAGCACCCCGAGAGATCGTGGGAGAAAGAAATTCTAAACCATGGAAGTGTGGGCCAAGAAGTGGAAGACTTGGGGGTAGTACGTGGGCCTGGGGTTGAGAGCCGGGCAGCCATGGGTGTGGACATTTTGCCATAATGTGCTGTTATATTGAGATCCCACACATCCTCACCCATCTTGTATCACCAGTCTTAAGTACTGACCAGTATTTGCTGTGTAAAACAGAGAGTGGGCTTAAGAGATGCTCTCCTATGCTACATCTTGGGTCAGTGTGCCAAGAACTGTGCTGATTACATGGACATTTTATTTTAAAGTAAATTCAGAGTCTAAATATAAATGGGTTTCCTAATCAGTTCTTCATTTATTCAGTCATTGGTTCAAAAACATTAAGCTTTTCTGAGACCTTCTCACATGCCCGGCGCTATATAGGAAATAGGTAATGAAAATATCTCTGCCTTCATATTGTTTTAGTCTGGTTTGACACAGAAACAGAACACTAATTCCTGATAATGATACAAATGATTTTATCTTTCATCAGTGGTTCTGAATGTTCCAGTCAGTCTAGTAGAAGGAAGAAGGCAAATGGGAAAATAAATACTAAGTGCCTCTCCTATGGCAGACCCTGTCATCCAACAGACCCTATTGTATCTAACAGATACAGAGTCTGACGTGAACATGCTCCCGACCAGAAAGCACACACAATGTTGGCTTGACGTTTAAAAAGTACATTTAACATAGCGTACAGATTTTCAGTTTTTTAAAAGAAGTTTGGAGAATCTGCCAACATGAAGCTTATATTCCTATTTGGACAGCAATATGCTGGAGATGAAGTAAGCGTTTCTGTTTTAGGTGGATGTGTTCTCCAGTTCACAGTAGTTGCCGCTTCTTTCCATTTTTCTTCTAAGTACATTCATTACCCATTCTCGTTGTCCCTGCTGTTTGGGATTGCAAAGGGAGTTTGAAAGGATGACCCCTGCTATAGAACTGGTTCCATCATCATCAGAAGCATTTATTCAGTAGCATTTATTAGAAGCACAAAAGGGGTGTGTGTCTGTGTGTGTGTGTCTGTGTGTCTGTAAAAGGATGAATGAATCTGTTGGGCTATGTGAATGCTGTGGATCACCAGAGGTAGGAGAAGGGGAGTTTGTTCAATGCTGTTAAAGGCTTAAGTAAAGTAAACTATGTATTTTGTAACATATATAGCAGAAAGTCGTAACATTTGCAACAGATAAGATCATGCAAGCCACATGACATGGCCCTCCCAAAAGACTGTACCTAATATGATTAGATGATCCTATTGACAAAAATGAAAAGTCTTTATTATGACTAGTGTTGATGGCAATGGAAAGAGATACATACTCTATACATACTATTATAAGGATCATAAAAATTAGTAAAGCTTCTTAGGGCAATTTGGTGAGATCTACAAAAATTTTAAGTTAAATATTTAAACAGCAATTCCTTTTTAGGAATCCTCTTTTATATATATATATATATTTTAATTACTGCTTTATTTATCTTAATTTGGCTGCACTGGGTCTTAGTTGTGGCATGTGGGATCTAGTTCCCTGACCAGGGATCAAACCTTGGCCCCCTGCATTAGAAGCACAGTCTTAACCACTGGACCACCAGGGAAGTCCCAACATCTTATAAGGGGTATACACATAATGTTCATTGCAGCATTGTGTGTAATAGTGAATAAATGAAAAAAAAAAAAAGTGAATAAATGGTCACAATATGAAGTTCCATCAGTGAAGATGGTATTTGCATACATATTTAAAGATATTACAAAAGAAAATGTACTTATGTATTAATTTGGATAATTAAAAATAATAGGTCATGGGGATGCAGGGAATTCTAACAGAGAAAGGAACTTTTCAACAAGAGGACTGGTTTTCACACCAGCTAAGTGGAGGAAGCAGGTTTGGAAGGACTCCATTTTAACAGAGCCAGCACTCCATTTTAACAGGGGGCGGATCACAAACTATGTTTGGGTAAAGAGGGCTGTATTGACAACCAGGCCTGTTCCCTCAAGTATAACAAACGGAGAGAATTCCTACTTAGTAGATACACTAGGAGAATTAAATGAGGGAGGAAATAGAAATACCTTGTAAGAGCTGTTAGCTCTTACTGAACTGTTGTATACATGGAGCACTTAACCTAGGCTATCTGGTTCCGGTGTCTGCGCTCTCAATCCCTATCCCTATGATGTGCTGCTTTCAATCCCACCATGCTGTGAGGTTTGGGGCAAACTAACATCTCAGAATTTGTTTATTTCTTCGGTAAAAATGCAGTTTTAAAGGCATCAGGTGGCTCTAGTGGTAAAGAACCTGTTTGCCATTGCAGGAGACTGAAGAGACACAGGTTTGATCCCTGAGTCAGGAAGATCCCCTGGAGAAGGAAATGGCAACCCACGCCAGTATTCCTGCCTGGAGAATCCCGTGGACAGAGGAGCCTGGTGGGCTCTGGTCCACAGGGTCACAAAGAGTCAGACACGACTGAAGGTTACTTGGTCAAAAGCATCAAAGCACCCAGAGCTCGTGCTCTGCAGTGAGAGAGGCCACTGCAATGGGAGGCCCACACAGGCCAAAGACTAAATATGGATGAAAATAAACAAACAAAAAAGCATCAAAGCTAATAAGGGTAGATCTTCCTTGTAGGGCTGTTTAAAGAATGGGTTAATACTGGTAAAGAGTTGAGAAATAGTTTCTGGCACATAGTAAGCCTTCACTAAATGTTAGCCATTACTATCATTACTATCATGTGCTAGTCGCTGTTCAGAGTCACATTATCTCATTTAATCCTCATAACACTAACTCCTCTTTTTTTTTCTTTTTGTCACTTTAAAAAGAAAAAAAAACTTTTATTTTACTTTTAATGTTTACAGAGTTCTGTTGTTTACAGATATGTATATTCTCAGGTTAGTCATATGTATATCCCCCCCATCCCACCCCTCCAGACCATCATACAGCAGCTGTGAAGGATCTGCTTTTCTCAGAGCAATGACTATAGCTATTTTCTTCACATGTGATACTAACTCCTCTTTATAGAGGAGGAAATAAAGAGCAGATTGGGGATCAGACTCTAAGTGTGTCTTGTTCTAAAGCCTATGCTGTTCTCTGCTCTGTGCTCTCTCACAAGTATCCGGTGCCTAGCACTATGCTTAACCACAGGTAAATAACTGTACTTACTGTGTAAATATTACTTTGCCCTTTTTTAGTACTTCATAATGGAGAAGGAAATGGCAACCCACTGCAGTATTCTTCCCTGGAAAATTCCATGGATGAAGAAGCCTGGCGAGCTACAGTCCATGGGGTCTATACTGGGCTTCCCTGATGGCTCAGTGGTGAGGAATCTGCCTGCAATGCAGGAGACCCAGGTACCACCCCTGGGTTGGGAAGCTCCCCTGGAGTAGGGCATGGCAACCCACTGCAGTATTCTCGCCTGGAGAATTCCATGGACGGAGGAGCCTGATAGGCTGCAGTCCATGGGGTCACACAGAGTCGGACACAGCTGAAGTGACTAAGCAGCAATAGTGCTTCACAAAAAGGAAATTAATCAGTGCAAGTTGCCTGCAGTGTTCTAGATTAGTACAGTTTTCTAGTCTCTCAGCTCAGCAGCCCACAGTTGTGGAGCTGGAGTTTAGGGTGGTCCATGTGTAGCCCTATACCCTCTATATCTCCCTCTACAGAGAGGCTTGGTGCCAGGGCTGAGCAGAGAGACCTGTTGGCTGGGTGCCACCATTGGCTAGGTCTAGGTCAGACACATGATTTGGCTTTTCTGCAAGGACCTTGGCTGTTTAAAGAATGGGTTAATACTGGTAAAGAGTTGAGAAATAGTTTCTGGCACATAGTAAGCCTTCACTAAATGTTAGCCATTACTATCATTACTATCATGTGCTAGTCGCTGTTCAGAGTCACATTATCTCATTTAATCCTCATAACACTAACTCCTCTTTTTTTTTCTTTTTGTCACTTTAAAAAAAAAAAAACTTTTATTTTACTTTTAATGTTTACAGAGTTCTGTTGTTTACAGATATGTATATTCTCAGGTTAGTCATATGTATATCCCCCCCATCCCACCCCTCCAGACCATCATACAGCAGCTGTGAAGGATCTGCTTTTCTCAGAGCAATGACTATAGCTATTTTCTTCACATGTGATACTAACTCCTCTTTATAGAGGAGGAAATAAAGAGCAGATTGGGGATCAGACTCTAAGTGTGTCTTGTTCTAAAGCCTATGCTGTTCTCTGCTCTGTGCTCTCTCACAAGTATCCGGTGCCTAGCACTATGCTTAACCACAGGTAAATAACTGTACTTACTGTGTAAATATTACTTTGCCCTTTTTTAGTACTTCATAATGGAGAAGGAAATGGCAACCCACTGCAGTATTCTTCCCTGGAAAATTCCATGGATGAAGAAGCCTGGCGAGCTACAGTCCATGGGGTCTATACTGGGCTTCCCTGATGGCTCAGTGGTGAGGAATCTGCCTGCAATGCAGGAGACCCAGGTACCACCCCTGGGTTGGGAAGCTCCCCTGGAGTAGGGCATGGCAACCCACTGCAGTATTCTCGCCTGGAGAATTCCATGGACGGAGGAGCCTGATAGGCTGCAGTCCATGGGGTCACACAGAGTCGGACACAGCTGAAGTGACTAAGCAGCAATAGTGCTTCACAAAAAGGAAATTAATCAGTGCAAGTTGCCTGCAGTGTTCTAGATTAGTACAGTTTTCTAGTCTCTCAGCTCAGCAGCCCACAGTTGTGGAGCTGGAGTTTAGGGTGGTCCATGTGTAGCCCTATACCCTCTATATCTCCCTCTACAGAGAGGCTTGGTGCCAGGGCTGAGCAGAGAGACCTGTTGGCTGGGTGCCACCATTGGCTAGGTCTAGGTCAGACACATGATTTGGCTTTTCTGCAAGGACCTTGGCTGGGGACGTGGCCGATGCTCGGTACAAAGGTACACTGTGAAATGTTTTACTAGTTGAGTAATCAGATCCCCCTCCCAATCTTCCTCCTTCAGGTAAAGTTGCCAAACCAAGTCCTGAGCTGCTTCTTTAGAAATCCAAGGAGAGGGCTTCCCTGGTGGTCCAGTGGGTAAGGACACCGCCTTGCAGTGCAAGGGGTACCGGTTTGATCCCTGGCCTGGGAAGATCCCACGTGCCGCAGAGGGGCTGAACCGATGTGTCCAACTACAGAGCCGGAGCTCTGGAGTGCATGCGCCCAGAGCCGGTGCTCTGCGACAACAGAGGCCATTGTGATGGGAGGCCGCATAGGCCACAGAATAAAGATGGATGAAAATAGATAAATGAAAGACCAATAGAAGTGGCGAAAACAAAAAAAAAAAAAAGAGAAATCCAAGGACTGGAGGGAGTCCAAGTTGAAACCCTGTACTGGCCTCACTGTTTGGAATGTTAGGGCTTCCTGCTCTGCTCCAGTGGGGCCTTGAAGCAGACAAAGGAAATAGGAGGGAGTCTTTCCTTCTCTAGCAGTTATCTTCATTTCTCAGAGCCTGGACGTCTTGCAGAGCCTGGCTACTCTGTCTAAACATGGAGCTAATTTTCTAAACCTGAAATGTCTGAGAATGGAAGTTATTCCAGGGGGAGTATAAGAACTAAATGGGTCATACCCGATTCTCCAGGGAGATCAGGCATTTGAAGACTGAAAATGTCTGAGAATTCCATGGACGGAGGAGCCTGATAGGCTGCAGTCCATGGGGTCACAGAGTCGGACACAGCTGAAGTGACTAAGCAGCAATAGTGCTTCACAAAAAGGAAATTAATCAGTGCAAGTTGCCTGCAGTGTTCTAGATTAGTACAGTTTTCTAGTCTCTCAGCTCAGCAGCCCACAGTTGTGGAGCTGGAGTTTAGGGTGGTCCATGTGTAGCCCTATACCCTCTATATCTCCCTCTACAGAGAGGCTTGGTGCCAGGGCTGAGCAGAGAGACCTGTTGGCTGGGTGCCACCATTGGCTAGGTCTAGGTCAGACACATGATTTGGCTTTTCTGCAAGGACCTTGGCTGGGGACGTGGCCGATGCTCGGTACAAAGGTACACTGTGAAATGTTTTACTAGTTGAGTAATCAGATCCCCCTCCCAATCTTCCTCCTTCAGGTAAAGTTGCCAAACCAAGTCCTGAGCTGCTTCTTTAGAAATCCAAGGAGAGGGCTTCCCTGGTGGTCCAGTGGGTAAGGACACCGCCTTGCAGTGCAAGGGGTACCGGTTTGATCCCTGGCCTGGGAAGATCCCACGTGCCGCAGAGGGGCTGAACCGATGTGTCCAACTACAGAGCCGGAGCTCTGGAGTGCATGCGCCCAGAGCCGGTGCTCTGCGACAACAGAGGCCATTGTGATGGGAGGCCGCATAGGCCACAGAATAAAGATGGATGAAAATAGATAAATGAAAGACCAATAGAAGTGGCGAAAACAAAAAAAAAAAAAAGAGAAATCCAAGGACTGGAGGGAGTCCAAGTTGAAACCCTGTACTGGCCTCACTGTTTGGAATGTTAGGGCTTCCTGCTCTGCTCCAGTGGGGCCTTGAAGCAGACAAAGGAAATAGGAGGGAGTCTTTCCTTCTCTAGCAGTTATCTTCATTTCTCAGAGCCTGGACGTCTTGCAGAGCCTGGCTACTCTGTCTAAACATGGAGCTAATTTTCTAAACCTGAAATGTCTGAGAATGGAAGTTATTCCAGGGGGAGTATAAGAACTAAATGGGTCATACCCGATTCTCCAGGGAGATCAGGCATTTGAAGACAAAGGTGGCACAAAGAGATTAAAGAACAGATTAAACAAGCACAAGACATGTGGGCAGCTTCTGTCTGCAGTGCTCTGTCATCAGGTCTACTTCCAGACATGCCCAATGCATGCGCAGAGAGCTTATTTCCTTCTCTAAATATACATAACATCCTAAACCAGTGGGGACCAGGCTCTCTGAGCATTGCTCCAGTGTCTGAATGGCTAAAATATCCAGATCCCATTTCTTTCTCTGCAACTAAAAAACACACTTTCAGAATCCACAATTTTTAAAATATTTTTAAATTATTTGTTTATGTGTGTGTTTAGTTTTTGGCTGTACTGGGTCTTCATTGCTGTGTGCAGAGTTTCTCTAGTTGCAGTCAGCGGAGGCTACTCTCTAACCGGGGTGCTCGGGCTTTCTCATTGTAGTGGCTTCTCTTGTTGCAGAGCACAGCTTCTAGGGCATATGGGCTTCAGTAATTGTGGCTTGAAGGTTTAGTTGCCCCACGACATGTGAAATCTTCCCAGACCAGGGATCAAACCGATTCTTTTTTTTTTTTTTTTCTGATAAACAATGATTTTATTGCTTGAGTACAACAAATTTATGCAACCAGGGCAGAGGCTGTGGATGACTCGTATTTCCAGTTGTGGGGAGGACTCGTTTGGTCTTGTAATATTGAGCCAACCGATGACTACAACTCTCAATCAGAATCGGACAGAATTTAGCATCTTTAGCCTTTCTGTTCCTCTCAAGATGCTTTCGAACAGCAACAGCTTTCTTAGTTAAAGGATAGAGATCCTCAGGAAGGTCAGGAGCAAGTCCTGTTGACTTAAGAATTCTCAAGATTTTATTGCCTGTCACAAAACATACTTGTGCAACACCATGTGAGTCAGGCCCTCCTTGGCCAGTTTGTAGATCTGCTCCTTCACGTCATCAGACGTTAACTTCAGCCAGGTGGGGACGCTGCGGCAGTAAGGCAGAGCTGACTGGGACAGGCTCTTCCCGGGAGCGTGCATGCGACCCATGATGGCGGTAGAGTGGTAGCTTCCAGGGGAGTATAAGAACTAAAGGGATCCCGATTCTCCAGGGAGATCAGGCATTTGAAGACAAAGGTGGCACAAAGAGATTAAAGAACAGATTAAACAAGCACAAGACATGTGGGCAGCTTCTGTCTGCAGTGCTCTGTCATCAGGTCTACTTCCAGACATGCCCAATGCATGCGCAGAGAGCTTATTTCCTTCTCTAAATATACATAACATCCTAAACCAGTGGGGACCAGGCTCTCTGAGCATTGCTCCAGTGTCTGAATGGCTAAAATATCCAGATCCCATTTCTTTCTCTGCAACTAAAAAACACACTTTCAGAATCCACAATTTTTAAAATATTTTTAAATTATTTGTTTATGTGTGTGTTTAGTTTTTGGCTGTACTGGGTCTTCATTGCTGTGTGCAGAGTTTCTCTAGTTGCAGTCAGCGGAGGCTACTCTCTAACCGGGGTGCTCGGGCTTTCTCATTGTAGTGGCTTCTCTTGTTGCAGAGCACAGCTTCTAGGGCATATGGGCTTCAGTAATTGTGGCTTGAAGGTTTAGTTGCCCCACGACATGTGAAATCTTCCCAGACCAGGGATCAAACCGATTCTTTTTTTTTTTTTTTCTGATAAACAATGATTTTATTGCTTGAGTACAACAAATTTATGCAACCAGGGCAGAGGCTGTGGATGACTCGTATTTCCAGTTGTGGGGAGGACTCGTTTGGTCTTGTAATATTGAGCCAACCGATGACTACAACTCTCAATCAGAATCGGACAGAATTTAGCATCTTTAGCCTTTCTGTTCCTCTCAAGATGCTTTCGAACAGCAACAGCTTTCTTAGTTAAAGGATAGAGATCCTCAGGAAGGTCAGGAGCAAGTCCTGTTGACTTAAGAATTCTCAAGATTTTATTGCCTGTCACAAAACATACTTGTGCAACACCATGTGAGTCAGGCCCTCCTTGGCCAGTTTGTAGATCTGCTCCTTCACGTCATCAGACGTTAACTTCAGCCAGGTGGGGACGCTGCGGCAGTAAGGCAGAGCTGACTGGGACAGGCTCTTCCCGGGAGCGTGCATGCGACCCATGATGGCGGTAGAGTGGTAGCGAAAAGCTGGCAGGTAGATTCTTAACCACTGGACCACAGGGAAGTCCCAGAATTCACAATTTTTAGGCTTGATGGTGGAGGAATATGGATTCCTCAGCCAGAGAAAAGAAACTAACACATGAAGCTGAAGAATAGACTGCTTTCATGAGGAAAACTGCCCATTAAACTGGGGCATTTTGTCCTTGAAAGTCACTGATCCACATAAGAATCCATTTCTAAAAATCTCAGTAATGTGTACTGAACCAGGAATCCAGTGACTTAGAGCTACCCCTGTGAATGACATTGGACAAGTCTCTTTCCCTCCTGGCCAGTTAACTCATCCGTAAAATGAAGACCAAAGCAGATTATCTCAAAGGTTATGTATTGATAGAGCCCAAACTAAAACCCAGCCACTCTGATTCCTAACCTCATTGACCTTTCTTCTCTCCTGTGTAGCCTTCAAGTTTTTGCAGCAATACTAGGCATATTTTAACCCTACCTGAGTCCAAAACTAAAAGTGTTCTGAAGGAATGAACTACGGTTACATGCAATAACATGGGTAAAACATCAGGGTAAGTGAATGAAGTCAGACACAAGAGGGTACCTACTCCAGGCTACTTATATATTGTTCTAGATAGGCAAAACTAACCTATGGCAATGGGAATAAGATTGGTGGTTATTTCTGGGAAGAATGACTATCAAAGAATGTAGGGGAACCTTCTGGGGGATGGAAATGTTCTTAAACTTCATATAAGTGTAGGTTTCATTGGTGACAGCATTTTCAAAACTGACCAAATATACACTTAATATCTGTGTTTCACCATATATAAATTATACCTCAATGAACAAATAATCTTTAAAAAAAAGCATAGTGAATAACTTTATAAGGAAAGGTAATATAACATTTATTGACCACATGCTTGCCCGTTTTATACATTATTTCCACCTCAAGATCCTAAAAGGGATTATCCCCATTTTACAGATCAGAAAACTGAGGTTTGATGAAGTTAAAGTAACTCCCCTGAGATCTCAAAATGAATAATTGTAGGAATTAAGTATAGCTCAGGTTTGTCTGCTTCTTTTCTTTAGAATTGGTTCTTTCAGGAAGGGAGGAGTAGGTATTAATAGTTTGCGCCTAGAGCCCAGAGACTTGCATTCCATTTGATTTCACTGCTATGTGGTCCTAGGAAAATTCACTTCCTCTAAAGAGTCAAATGAAGCTCATAATTATTTAACTCTGAGGTTCTAGCAATCAGAGTATCTGTCCCTCTTACCAGGATATTAAGAGTAATTTCCATCAGTTTCAGGGCAGACCAATCTTGAGCAACAAAAGCCCTGTGGCTCTGGTAAGAGGATAAATCATCCACTCGGTCAGTGACACAGGAGCTCCAAGGTGACAGAACCCAGAAGCTTCCTGTGTAAGAAAAAGCCTGACTCATTCCTCGTGACGGAATGGAAAGGGATGGACTGGGAATCAAGAGATCTGAATCCTGCTCCCAGCTCTACCAGGGAGGTGTCCTGTCACCCTAAGTAACACACTGCCCTTCCTGGGCCGCTAGCCTGAACCTGCAGAATAAAAGAGGATAGGTTGCCTGGGTCCCAAGTCCCTCAGCTCTAGTATCTCAACGACTGATGACACCTTGTATCTTACTTCCACCAATTAATAACAAGAAAAGGTGGGCAACTGGAAAATACCACTGTATTCCAGCTTCCCAAATGGGGCCCATACAACACTGCCCGTCGCCCATGTGATATGGAGGCAATGTGTGTCTGTGTGCACACCTGCATTTATCCACCTTATCTTCAGGTCACTACACATCTTCCAACTTTACACTCATTAACTGCTGCTTGCTCTTCTTCCTTAAAGGAGAAGCAACAGTGATCAATTCTCGACTAAAATAATAAGCCTTCACCTGGCAAATTCTGCCCACACTCCCTTTGGGGTTCCCTTGTAAATCCTGGCCTGCTGAGCCTTCAACTTGAATTCAGAAAAGCATTTTAATTGAAGGCACCTGCTCTCAACAGCCCTCCCTTAGTGTCATGCCTTCAGAGGAAATCTGAATTTCCTTTTGTTGCTTTTGGAAACCAAAAGGAGTGAGTAGGATCTAAAATTATTTAGGAATTAAGTATAGCTCAGGTTTGTCTGCTTCTTTTCTTTAGAATTGGTTCTTTCAGGAAGGGAGGAGTAGGTATTAATAGTTTGCGCCTAGAGCCCAGAGACTTGCATTCCATTTGATTTCACTGCTATGTGGTCCTAGGAAAATTCACTTCCTCTAAAGAGTCAAATGAAGCTCATAATTATTTAACTCTGAGGTTCTAGCAATCAGAGTATCTGTCCCTCTTACCAGGATATTAAGAGTAATTTCCATCAGTTTCAGGGCAGACCAATCTTGAGCAACAAAAGCCCTGTGGCTCTGGTAAGAGGATAAATCATCCACTCGGTCAGTGACACAGGAGCTCCAAGGTGACAGAACCCAGAAGCTTCCTGTGTAAGAGAGAAGCCTGACTCATTCCTCGTGACGGAATGGAAAGGGATGGACTGGGAATCAAGAGATCTGAATCCTGCTCCCAGCTCTACCAGGGAGGTGTCCTGTCACCCTAAGTAACACACTGCCCTTCCTGGGCCGCTAGCCTGAACCTGCAGAATAAAAGAGGATAGGTTGCCTGGGTCCCAAGTCCCTCAGCTCTAGTATCTCAACGACTGATGACACCTTGTATCTTACTTCCACCAATTAATAACAAGAAAAGGTGGGCAACTGGAAAATACCACTGTATTCCAGCTTCCCAAATGGGGCCCATACAACACTGCCCGTCGCCCATGTGATATGGAGGCAATGTGTGTCTGTGTGCACACCTGCATTTATCCACCTTATCTTCAGGTCACTACACATCTTCCAACTTTACACTCATTAACTGCTGCTTGCTCTTCTTCCTTAAAGGAGAAGCAACAGTGATCAATTCTGCGACTAAAATAATAAGCCTTCACCTGGCAAATTCTGCCCACACTCCCTTTGGGGTTCCCTTGTAAATCCTGGCCTGCTGAGCCTTCAACTTGAATTCAGAAAAGCATTTTAATTGAAGGCACCTGCTCTCAACAGCCCTCCCTTAGTGTCATGCCTTCAGAGGAAATCTGAATTTCCTTTTGTTGCTTTTGGAAACCAAGTCAAAGAAACCAAAATAACTTCAGAGCTGAAAATTTCTGAAAAGTTTCAGAAAAGTACATGGAATGCTGAGAATGCTCTAACCTCTCCCGACCTCTGTACAGGTATACCAGAGAAGTTGGGGACAGAGAGGAGACGTGTGCCACTTCTTAGTTGTGGAACCCTAGATGTCAGTTCAGCTCTCCACACCTCAGTTTCTCCACCTGTAAAACTGGAATAATACCATCAGCCCCAAGGATAATCTGTATAAAGTTTATAGCATAATTAGGGCTCAATAAATGTGAATGAGATGCACTCACTCACTGGTTACCATCCACATGCACACACATAGATAAACCTAAATATCTGGTGTGAGGATTAGAGCTAATGTAGTACCTAGCATGGTGGTTACATGGTGGCAAAGAATCTGCCTGCAATGCAGGAGAGCCAGGCTTGATCCCTGGGTTGGGAAGATTCCCTAGATGAGGGCATGGCAACCCACTACAGTACTCTTGCCTAGAGAATTCCATGGACAGAGGAGTTGGCCAGCTACAGTCCATAGGGTTGCAAAGAGTCGGACACGACTGAAGAGACTAAGCAGTAGCAGTGGCAGTGGCTAGCATAGGGTCTAGAACAATAAATTATACCTGTTCTGTACAAAAGTAAATGCGCTAATGCTCAGGAGGGGAAATACATTACAGGTCAACTTAACCCTAGTAGTTCTCAAAGAGAAAATTTTACCAGCAGCAGCAGTATCTTCCTTGCTCAAGATCTACTAAGTCAGAAAGTCTGGAATGGAGTCTAGGAATTCATGTTTTTAAAAGCCCCTCAGGTGATCCTGATGCATGCTTAAATTTGAAAACCAAGGACTTAGATCAATGATTGACAAACTGCTTTTATAAAGGGCCATGTACAAACGTTTTAGATTAACCGTCTCTGTCACAGCTACTCCACTCTGCCATGGCAACATGAAGGCAGCCATGGACAGTATGTACATGAAGGAGCTGGGCTTTGTTCCCATAAGCCTTTGTTTATGGAAACAGGCAATGGGGTTTGCAACTGGATAGAGGTTGCACAGCCCTGCAAATGTATTAAATACCACCGGATTATTCACTATAAAATGGTTAATTTGCTGATATGTGAATTTCAATGTATTATTTTTAAAAAGCAGACAGGGAGTTGATGGGACTTGGCTCACAGGTTGTAGTTTTCTGACACGTGACCAACATCAACCTTTAATTCTTTGCTTAAACTCATTCCAGGCAACCATAATTTGCAGTTATATAACATCTACCTGCATATTTATGACAGGTCACTCACTACCCCACAAGGTAATATTTTTTTTCACTTATGAGTAGACCTTGATTCTAACTGGAGCATTTTTTTGTGTGTACTTTTTTCTTGGCCACTTCTATTGGCCTTTCATTTATTTATTTTCATCTATCTTTGTTCTTTGGCCTGTGTGGGCCTCCTGTCACAGTGGCCTCTCTCGCTGCATAGCTCCAGCTCAGTAGTTGGACACATCGGTCCAGTTGCTCCACGGCACGTGGGATCTTCCCAGGCCAGGGATTGAACTGGCACCCCTTGCACTGCAAGGCGGTGTTCTTACCCACTGGACCACCAGGGAAGCCCCTGGAGGATTTTTTCATATTTAAAAATCTCTCTCCCTGTGCCTTCTGTGCACGGAGAGTTTACTTATTATTTTCTGCCTCATTAAAGGGACTCCATGCCAGGTTGATTTAAAGGATGAGTTCAGTCTAACTGGAGAAATTCTGAAGGAGAATATGCCTGTGAGCTAAAGCACCAGACAAAGAGAAATCCCTTAGTGAAAGATACTCCACAGGATGGATCGACGTCTCACATACACACCCAGCAGCAGCAGCTTTTTATTAGATGGAGGATACCCAGGGTTGGCCCAAACGAAAGTGGTGACAGTTGGCAAGCATTCCTCCACAGAGGAGAGGAAGCACTCCTGGCAGCGAAGATGGGTACTTAGGATGTCGAGGGTCAGGGTCTCCCGCTCAACTCTGGCCACCCAGGAAGCTCTTCCCCTTGCCACTCAGGATCACCAGTGCTGGCATGAAAGGTTCTGCAATGAGTTAGTTCAACTTGGCTAACAGTTCTTCCAGTTCTGGCCGAGCTTTGAACCTTCCCTTGAAGTCTTCTTCAGTGTGCTGTGGAGAAGAAAAAGAAAATATGAGGGAATTACTATATGAATCTCTCAAATATATCCAGCATCAGAAAAGGATCCATTAGCCAGCTCTGTAGAAAATGACTTAGATTCAATTTATACTGAGTAACTACTATATACCAGACTTATATTTGGTAGCGAGGACTCAAAGTTGAATTAGACTTCTTCCCGGCCTTCATACATTTCCCTCTTTGCATTCTGATTACCTACACTATATGTGATCTTAAATCATATTCTTTCTGCTATACAACTGCCTCAAGTGAGGGAATCTGGGATTGTAATGGGCTCACCCCTAACATCAGGATGCTTTGATGGAGTTCAGCTTCCAGGGTTTATAAAGTATCATCTCTGAATCAATGGAACAACCAGAGTCATGATTACAGTAAAGCAGCCTGCACACCTCTCCTGATTATCATCTGGGTTAAGTTATCCACATGCCTTTCTTGTTGTTGTTGTTTATGTAAGAAGTGGATTTTCTCACATTCAGAGACAAGCTCACTCCACAGAGTGTGGGCCATCACTGGGGGCGAATGCAGCGGCTGCCTGTGTTATTTCTAAAGCCAGCCAGTTCAGATTTTCTGGTCCATATTTTGAGCCCACCAGTGGACCTCTTCTCAGATTAGCACCTACCTCCCTCACTGACAATTTGACTCCTTCAGGAAGATTGCTTTGGATCATTTCCAAGAAAATCTCTGCAAACGTAGCACTCAAACAGCTGATCTGCAAAAGGAAAGGAGATGCTCAAAGGGAGGCACTGAAAGCTGGGTGGTTGGGCAGAAATGGCAAGGGCTCAAATGTCAGCTCCAGCAGAGCCTGAGAGCTTTTGGGTGAAGGAGTAACACCCAGAGTTGGTTTTGGAGCCCAGACATTACACGATTTCTCTTGCTGATCTGTCTGGTTCCTGAGATGGTCATGGCCAATATCTGCTCTTGTAGCCAATGAATGTCATAACTGGATCAAGAGGTGAAGTCCAGGAGGACTTTCTGAGGCGAGTGAGGTTTACCCACATAGACCAGGACCTGATTGTTGTCAGATCCTGCGCTGAGGATCCAAAGTTAAATCAGATGCGTGGAAGAAGGGCACGCAGGGGGCTGGCGGAACCCACAAGAGAAACACCTACCTAACTTAATCAGGGAGGTTAAAAAAAAAAAAAGGCTTCCAAAAGAGCTAACATCTGGTCAGAGTCTTGAAAAACAAGAGTTAACAGGGTGAATTCCAAAGTAGTATGCATTTTTTTTTTAAGGCAGAGGAAATAATATTCAGTAAGATGTGGAGGAATAGCACAGTACTAGGGAATTAAAACTAGTTTCATGTGTAACTAGAATTAATGGAGGTATAAAAAGGAAAAGCAGGAGGAAAATCATAAAGACGCTTAGGTGCTAGTCAAAACAGTTCAAACTTTAACCTGTGGGCCTCAGTGGCAAGTTAGATCTGTCATAAAATGTAGCTCAAATAATTTATTCCTCATAATAATTAAAGAACCAAGATTGTAAGTACTTTAATCATTTAAGAATTTAACCTATAGTTAGCGTATTACTGCCTTAACATCCCTCTGGTTATCTTCCTGATACATTTCTTGAGTGTACCTAAAGGGGTGATATCCATACCTTAGAAGTAAAAAGGAATGAAGTATTGATATATGCTATTAATGCAACATGGATGAACCTTGAAAACATTATGCTAAATGAAAGAATGTAGATATGAAAGGCCATATTTTATATAGTTACTCTTGAAGAAATGTCTAGAAAAGTTAAAACCACAGAAGTGGAAAGTAGGTCAGTGGTTGCCAGGAACTGGGGCGATGGGGAAAGAGGAGTGACTGCTAATGGAAACCAGTTCAAGGGAAGCCACTGAGGGGATCTAGGTGGGAAAATGACATGATCACACTGATAGAAGTATAAAGCAAACTGGATGGATCTGAAAGGTTTTAGGGTAGAAACCATAGAATTTGGAGTATGAATGGATACCCAAGGACAAAGAAGGATCAAGCAACGTGCAGATTTCTCTTGCTGATCTGTCTGGTTGCTGAGATGGTCATGGCCAATATCTGCTCTTGTAGCCAATGAATGTCATAACTGGATCAAGAGGTGAAGTCCAGGAGGACTTTCTGAGGCGAGTGAGGTTTACCCACATAGACCAGGACCTGATTGTTGTCAGATCCTGCGCTGAGGATCCAAAGTTAAATCAGATGCGTGGAAGAAGGGCACGCAGGGGGCTGGCGGAACCCACAAGAGAAACACCTACCTAACTTAATCAGGGAGGTTAAAAAAAAAAAAAGGCTTCCAAAAGAGCTAACATCTGGTCAGAGTCTTGAAAAACAAGAGTTAACAGGGTGAATTCCAAAGTAGTATGCATTTTTTTTTTAAGGCAGAGGAAATAATATTCAGTAAGATGTGGAGGAATAGCACAGTACTAGGGAATTAAAACTAGTTTCATGTGTAACTAGAATTAATGGAGGTATAAAAAGGAAAAGCAGGAGGAAAATCATAAAGACGCTTAGGTGCTAGTCAAAACAGTTCAAACTTTAACCTGTGGGCCTCAGTGGCAAGTTAGATCTGTCATAAAATGTAGCTCAAATAATTTATTCCTCATAATAATTAAAGAACCAAGATTGTAAGTACTTTAATCATTTAAGAATTTAACCTATAGTTAGCGTATTACTGCCTTAACATCCCTCTGGTTATCTTCCTGATACATTTCTTGAGTGTACCTAAAGGGGTGATATCCATACCTTAGAAGTAAAAAGGAATGAAGTATTGATATATGCTATTAATGCAACATGGATGAACCTTGAAAACATTATGCTAAATGAAAGAATGTAGATATGAAAGGCCATATTTTATATAGTTACTCTTGAAGAAATGTCTAGAAAAGTTAAAACCACAGAAGTGGAAAGTAGGTCAGTGGTTGCCAGGAACTGGGGCGATGGGGAAAGAGGAGTGACTGCTAATGGAAACCAGTTCAAGGGAAGCCACTGAGGGGATCTAGGTGGGAAAATGACATGATCACACTGATAGAAGTATAAAGCAAACTGGATGGATCTGAAAGGTTTTTAGGGGTAGAAACCATAGAATTTGGAGTATGAATGGATACCCAAGGACAAAGAAGGATCAAGCATTAAGGTCAAAGGTGCAGAGGATTATAGGGAAAAGAATCTGGTCCTTCTGCAATTAGTTTTGTATACACTGAGTGTAGGGTACCTGTGGAACGTCTCGGTGGAGAAACCTAGTGGAAAACTGGCTATCAGGTTTGAAGCTCCACGAAGAGATCAGGACAGAGACGAGAACCAGGAGAGGCAAACACATTCAGGTTTCTTCCAGAGTACCTACCTGAACCACTCGCTCATGGATGGTAAGAACTGAGTCCAGTAACATTTTGTTGCCTTGGTCCTGCAGCTGCATCACCTCCATGGTTTTGGTGGGCATCGCGTAACTGGGGGAAGGAAGAGTCAGCTGTTGGGAGGGTTCCCTCTCCAGCTGCACCACTTCAGTCAGGGTAGTCCCTGAGCACAGCCACTACTGCAGACAGCAGCTCCTGCAACCTAGGGCTGTTTATCTGCAGCCAGGGGCAAAGTGCTCACTTTGGCAGCACACACACTAAAACTGGAACGATACAGAGATTAGCGTGGCCCCTGCACAAGGATGACATGTAGCCAGGGGCAAAGTGACCAGATCCTCTGATGCCTCCTCCAGAAGTTTCTACACTCCATGAGGGGACAGACCATGTCTAATACTACTATGCATAGCCAATCATGCCTAATATAACACTGAATAAAACCTGGTGATTAATAAGTATTTGCTGCTACTAAATAAAGGCCAGTTCTAAAAGAACCAAGCTCACCACTAGGTACACTCTAGAGGCTAACCTTGGGTATTTCATCTCTTTTGAAGAAATTAGCCACAAAATCCAATCCTGCTCCATTCTATTTTTATTTTATTTTCCTCATTTATTTTTTAAGCTCTTGCCCATGCTGTGAGACATGTGAACGCTTAGTTCTCCAACCAGAGACTGGACCTATGTGCCCTGCAGTAGAAGCCCAGAGTCTTAACCATTGGACCACCAAGGGGTTCCCTGCTCCAGTTCTACAGCAGGATTTCTTCATGTCAGCACTACTGACCCTTTAGAATTGATAATTCTTACTGTGGAGGCTGGCCTATGCATTCGTAGCCTCTAGACTCAGCAAGTGCAAGCAGTATCCCCGAAGTGATAACAACCAGAACCATCTCTAGACATTGTTCAATGTCCTGAGGTTGAGAACCACCATTGTAAGGTCTATGCTCATGATAATTGGTTTCAGCAGATCTATATGCCACAATGAAAAGAGGGCTATACTTGGGCTCCAGTCTTGGCCTGTTAGTAATATTTACTTAGGCAAGGTCCTTCCCCTCTGTGTCTCAGTTTCTTCATGTATAGTAGGGATTGCAATCCAGGTTTATATCAAGAGACTACTAGAAGAATCAGATATGGTGATAAAATAGAACTGATGACTACACATAAAAAGGATATTAGTATTGTGTTCATCTTATCAAAAATTCCTCAAACAAAAGATAAATAATAATAACAACAGTAGGATTTCTGTTCATGCTACACAAGACTTCATGAATTACGAGTAAGGAGCATGACCCTCTACAGATGGACTGCTACAAAAGGAAGTCTGGTGTAATGGAAAGTGGTATGGAAACATGGGAGTCAGCACTCAATTTAAATGTTGGCTCTGCCACTTATTACCTATTTGACCTTGGACAAACTAACTCAGCTCTCTAGGTCTCCATTTCTTCAGCTATTACATGAAGATAATAATACCTAGTTCACAGGGTTGTAGCAATAAATAAATAAGATTACATAAGTAATTTGCCTGGCATAGCACACCTACAAATCCCAATTTCCTCGCCCTTATAAACAAGGAGTAAATGCTAGGTACCGCACACTTCCAAGCAGCCTCCCTAAATAATATCCCCTTCCATTTTATAGCACAATCTTGGATCTCTTCAAATTTACATTTGGCAATACTTCTTTATAAAAAATCAGGGACTTCCCAGGCGGTCCTGTGGTTAAGACTCCACACTTTCACTGCAGGGGCACAAGTTTGACCCCTAGTTAGAGATCTAAAATCCCACATACTGTGTGGTACAGCCAAAAAAGACAAAGGGAGGGAGGCACATGCATAAACTTGTTATGGAAAGTCAAATGAAGTAATTATGTAAGAGCTTTCCGAAAAGTAAGCCGCACTCTAAAATATTCTTTTTCCTTTTTGACATTCCACAGATAAGACTGACTGATAAAGTGAGACTTGTTCATTCCTGCCACTGAGCATGCGTTTTATTCTTCAACACTCACTTCAGCAAGATTTCATTTATTTATTTATTCACTCACTCACTCAACAAACATTTACTGAGATCCTATTCTGTCCTAGGCAATCTAATGGGCGCTGTGCAGTCTGTGCTTTCAAGGACCTTGCTAAGAATGTTTTGGAGACAGGTAAGTCACAAACATTGGCACTACAGGAAGACAGAGGCAATGGGTACATACCAAATATTGCAGGGACAAGAGGGAGAGAAGCGGGGGAGCTTGGGGAAGGCTTCATAGGCGAGGCAGTGCTTTATCAAGGAATGAACATATAGATGTTCGGCTGGAGGGCATTCCAAAAAAGGGCATTCTACAAAGGCAAGGAGGCATGAGGCCCTTAGAGATGGACTGCTACAAAGGAAGTCTGGTGTAATGGAAAGTGGTATGGAAACATGGGAGTCAGCACTCAATTTAAATGTTGGCTCTGCCACTTATTACCTATTTGACCTTGGACAAACTAACTCAGCTCTCTAGGTCTCCATTTCTTCAGCTATTACATGAAGATAATAATACCTAGTTCACAGGGTTGTAGCAATAAATAAATAAGATTACATAAGTAATTTGCCTGGCATAGCACACCTACAAATCCCAATTTCCTCGCCCTTATAAACAAGGAGTAAATGCTAGGTACCGCACACTTCCAAGCAGCCTCCCTAAATAATATCCCCTTCCATTTTATAGCACAATCTTGGATCTCTTCAAATTTACATTTGGCAATACTTCTTTATAAAAAATCAGGGACTTCCCAGGCGGTCCTGTGGTTAAGACTCCACACTTTCACTGCAGGGGCACAAGTTTGACCCCTAGTTAGAGATCTAAAATCCCACATACTGTGTGGTACAGCCAAAAAAGACAAAGGGAGGGAGGCACATGCATAAACTTGTTATGGAAAGTCAAATGAAGTAATTATGTAAGAGCTTTCCGAAAAGTAAGCCGCACTCTAAAATATTCTTTTTCCTTTTTGACATTCCACAGATAAGACTGACTGATAAAGTGAGACTTGTTCATTCCTGCCACTGAGCATGCGTTTTATTCTTCAACACTCACTTCAGCAAGATTTCATTTATTTATTTATTCACTCACTCACTCAACAAACATTTACTGAGATCCTATTCTGTCCTAGGCAATCTAATGGGCGCTGTGCAGTCTGTGCTTTCAAGGACCTTGCTAAGAATGTTTTGGAGACAGGTAAGTCACAAACATTGGCACTACAGGAAGACAGAGGCAATGGGTACATACCAAATATTGCAGGGACAAGAGGGAGAGAAGCGGGGGAGCTTGGGGAAGGCTTCATAGGCGAGGCAGTGCTTTATCAAGGAATGAACATATAGATGTTCGGCTGGAGGGCATTCCAAAAAAGGGCATTCTACAAAGGCAAGGAGGCATGAGGCCCTTAGAGAGAACCAACAGAAAAACCAGACATAGTTTGATATATATACATATATAAAATACTGGGAACTCAAGTCATTTCAAAGTAGAATAGACCTTTGAGTTGTAAAAGTATAGGTTATTTTTCTTCAATATCTACAGATCTGTATACTGCCTAAATTTTCCACAATAAACATTACTTAGATGATCGGAGAGTAAAAACAGAATGGAAGAAATGAAGTTGAATTTCAAGAGTTAACCTAGCATGACAAAACTGCTACCTTTGAGGAGTACTGCGGGGATAGGACAGAAGGGACTAGGATGCTCGGGATCTTAGAATCTGTGGCCTCTACTATTTTTTTTTTTTTTGAACTTTATTTATTTTTGGCTGTGCTGGGTCTTTGTTGATGTGTGGGTTTAGCTGCTCTGTGGTATGTGGGATCTTCCCAGATCAGGGATCGAACCTGTGTCTCCTGAATTGGCAGACGGGTTCTTATCCACTGAGCCACAAGGGAAGCCCTGGCCTCTACTATTTATGTGATATCTCCATTTTAAAAAAATGTAAGTGGGTTTAAGGAAAAAAAAAGAGAGAAGAGCAGCCTTCCAGAGAATGATGCTTTTACTTTCCACAGAGAACAGGAGCTAGTCCCACATAAATAAGATTTCCATCTCTCCAGACAGCTGCTCAGCAAGGGAGACAGGAAAATTAAAGGATCCACAGGCGAGGCTTCTTCCTCTCCTCCTCTGGGTGAGCTGCTGCTGCAGTGATGCAGACCATTTATAGAACAAACGCCAGCACACAGCTCCCCTGCTCAATTCTGTCTCAAGGTCAGAGCCCTACTCCCACCTCCTAAAGGAAAAATGGATCAAGATAAAATGAAAATCAGAAGAAAAGAAAATCATTTTATCTCTGAAAAGCTGGACAATGAGAAGGCCTGATATAATGGTCTGAAAACCTTAATCAATGTAGAGAAGTGAATTGTTAAAAATGAGCATCCTTTTGTGTTCTGCACTATTCGGAGCAAAGAACAGGCAAGAAGCAAAAAGCAGCACATCGTTCTTTCTGCTATTCTAGGAATTTATGTTTATGCCTACTGGAACTCAATCCAAGTCAACAAGTACCATCCAGTGCCTACTGTGTGTCAGGTTCTAGGCAAGGTCTTAGACTGTTGATGAAGACAGAAACAGTCCCTGCCTTACAGATCTCAGAGTCTAATAACGGTCAAGTAATTATGAGGGTAACGAATGAGCATTATAAAAGAGAATTTAGATACTCTTTACTTCTCCTAAATATATAACAGAAAAACCTAATTTAATGAGGTTAGGTCACTTTGAAGAACAGACATTCAAAATAAAGCCTAAGGAAAAATAAGGGGGAAAAAAAAAGAAAAAGAAAAATAAGGGGCAGGGGATTGATTCGCTGAAAGAGTATTCTAGGCTTTAGACAGCATATGCAAAGGACCTGAGGTGGGAAAGGACAAAGTCTGTGAAACTGGAAATAGAAAGAGAGGGAGAAAGCGTGAGTTAAGGCGAGAGAGGCAAGACTCGGAGCACCTAGCAAGGCATGTGAGGAACTTCTGTTTTGATCCTAAAGGAATGGGAGGCCATGCAAGAATTTAAGCCTGGGAGTGACATGATCACATTTCCATTCTAGAAAGATCCCACTAGTAGTAGTGTGGAGAACCAGTTAGAGGGAACTAAGAATTTGGAGGAAAAGAAGCTGGTTGAAATCCTGACCTTCCCACTTATTAGATGCAAAACTATAGGCAAGCTTCCATTATATTACTATTAAGCTCTGCTGGTAAAGAATTCGCCTGGAATGAAGGAGACCCTGGTTCAATTCCTGGGTCAAGAAGATCCCCTGGAGAAGGGATAGCTACTCACTCAAGTATCCTTGGGCTTCCCTGGTGGCTCAGACAGAAAAGAATCCACCTGCAATGTGGGAGATTTGGGTTCGAATCCCTGAGTTGGGAAGATCCCCTGGAGAAGAGAACGGCTACCCACTCCAATATTTTTGCCTGGAGAATTCCATGGATAGGGAGCCCAAGGGGTCACAAAGAGTCAGACACAACTGAGCACTTTCACTTTCAATAATAATAGCAGTCCACAGTTTCTAAACTTAATTATAAGCATTTTAAACATATTAACTCCCTCAATTTTCACTACAGCCTTTTAGATAGGTACTTTTATTAGCCTCATTTTATAGATGAGGAAGCCAGGACACAAACAGACTAAGAAAACTGCCCAGTGTCTGCCACACAGTAAGAATGTAGCAGAGCAAGGCAAACAACTGAAGTAGTCTGGCCCCAGAATCCATGCTTGGATCGACTCTGGCAAGGTGTTTATATGAATGAAGGAAAATAATATACAGAAGAGTATTGAGCAGAGTGGCTGGCTGACAGTAGGTGCAACAAATGTTACTGCTTCCTGTTTTTTCTCAGATGCAGTCAGAGCTTTTCATAGCAGGTTTTTTAAAAGCAAAATGTTGTAAAAATTCTTCTGAAAATTTAAAACACTATCCCAAGGAGCTGATCCACTGTAGGTATGATAAGATTCTGTAAAAGCCGTTTAATGCCCCTGTGCCACCACAGCCTCTGAGATGCTACCCTTAAACCCTGCCAGTTGAAAAAAATCTCATTAATTATTAATAACAATAATATTATTTACAGAGTAGTTACAATGTGCTGGTCTGGTAAGAAAAGCCACCTGGGTAGGAACTTCTGTTTTGATCCTAAAGGAATGGGAGGCCATGCAAGAATTTAAGCCTGGGAGTGACATGATCACATTTCCATTCTAGAAAGATCCCACTAGTAGTAGTGTGGAGAACCAGTTAGAGGGAACTAAGAATTTGGAGGAAAAGAAGCTGGTTGAAATCCTGACCTTCCCACTTATTAGATGCAAAACTATAGGCAAGCTTCCATTATATTACTATTAAGCTCTGCTGGTAAAGAATTCGCCTGGAATGAAGGAGACCCTGGTTCAATTCCTGGGTCAAGAAGATCCCCTGGAGAAGGGATAGCTACTCACTCAAGTATCCTTGGGCTTCCCTGGTGGCTCAGACAGAAAAGAATCCACCTGCAATGTGGGAGATTTGGGTTCGAATCCCTGAGTTGGGAAGATCCCCTGGAGAAGAGAACGGCTACCCACTCCAATATTTTTGCCTGGAGAATTCCATGGATAGGGGAGCCCAAGGGGTCACAAAGAGTCAGACACAACTGAGCACTTTCACTTTCAATAATAATAGCAGTCCACAGTTTCTAAACTTAATTATAAGCATTTTAAACATATTAACTCCCTCAATTTTCACTACAGCCTTTTAGATAGGTACTTTTATTAGCCTCATTTTATAGATGAGGAAGCCAGGACACAAACAGACTAAGAAAACTGCCCAGTGTCTGCCACACAGTAAGAATGTAGCAGAGCAAGGCAAACAACTGAAGTAGTCTGGCCCCAGAATCCATGCTTGGATCGACTCTGGCAAGGTGTTTATATGAATGAAGGAAAATAATATACAGAAGAGTATTGAGCAGAGTGGCTGGCTGACAGTAGGTGCAACAAATGTTACTGCTTCCTGTTTTTTCTCAGATGCAGTCAGAGCTTTTCATAGCAGGTTTTTTAAAAACAAAATATTTTAAAAAATTCTTCTGAAAATTTAAAACACTATCCCAAGGAGCTGATCCACTGTAGGTATGATAAGATTCTGTAAAAGCCGTTTAATGCCCCTGTGCCACCACAGCCTCTGAGATGCTACCCTTAAACCCTGCCAGTTGAAAAAAATCTCATTAATTATTAATAACAATAATATTATTTACAGAGTAGTTACAATGTGCTGGTCTGGTAAGTGCCATCATCATATATTTTCTTATTTAATTATCGGAACTCAATGAAACAGGAAAATTATCATCACATTATGAAGACAAAGAAACCGAGGTTAAGCAATTCTCAAGGTCATATTGCTAATAACTGGTAGAACTAGGATTTAAATGCAGGTAGTTGATTCCAGAGTTTTTACTCTTAACCATTTGTTACTCAGCATGATTCAAAGACAACTTCTGGTAAGCAAACTGCTTGTTATCAATTCAAGACAAGATAAGAAGCATGAAATAGACACTAAACACACTGTTATTGAATCACTTTTTGTCTTCAGTAGCAAGACTTTCTTGATGAAGGAAGCAAAGTGTTAATACACATTTTGACACAAGCTCTTAATAGCTTCACAGAGTGGTACTTTGAGAAGTATAGCCCAAAATTATTATGGTACTCTATCTCCTTGAACTGACATTAAACTTTATCTTTCACTTATCACCTTGCACATTATTGTTATTTTTTCTGCATCTGTACGTGTGCACACACATGTACACACACGCCTTCCTTGAAATCAGGAGCATTTATCTTTGTATCCTCCAGATAAAATGTCTAGTCCAGTGCCTACACCAATGAGCAAGAAGCTCAACCAGTAGTTTTGTTAATTAAACATACTTTAAAGTTTAGGAAATGAATACACAACTGGATTGTGCAGTCATATTCAAGAACCTGTCATTCTTTCAAGAATGGCTTAATGTCCCCCATGTAGCAGGCTGTTATATGAATGAAGGAAAATAATATACAGAAGAGTATTGAGCAGAGTGGCTGGCTGACAGTAGGTGCAACAAATGTTACTGCTTCCTGTTTTTTCTCAGATGCAGTCAGAGCTTTTCATAGCAGGTTTTTTAAAAACAAAATATTTTAAAAAATTCTTCTGAAAATTTAAAACACTATCCCAAGGAGCTGATCCACTGTAGGTATGATAAGATTCTGTAAAAGCCGTTTAATGCCCCTGTGCCACCACAGCCTCTGAGATGCTACCCTTAAACCCTGCCAGTTGAAAAAAATCTCATTAATTATTAATAACAATAATATTATTTACAGAGTAGTTACAATGTGCTGGTCTGGTAAGTGCCATCATCATATATTTTCTTATTTAATTATCGGAACTCAATGAAACAGGAAAATTATCATCACATTATGAAGACAAAGAAACCGAGGTTAAGCAATTCTCAAGGTCATATTGCTAATAACTGGTAGAACTAGGATTTAAATGCAGGTAGTTGATTCCAGAGTTTTTACTCTTAACCATTTGTTACTCAGCATGATTCAAAGACAACTTCTGGTAAGCAAACTGCTTGTTATCAATTCAAGACAAGATAAGAAGCATGAAATAGACACTAAACACACTGTTATTGAATCACTTTTTGTCTTCAGTAGCAAGACTTTCTTGATGAAGGAAGCAAAGTGTTAATACACATTTTGACACAAGCTCTTAATAGCTTCACAGAGTGGTACTTTGAGAAGTATAGCCCAAAATTATTATGGTACTCTATCTCCTTGAACTGACATTAAACTTTATCTTTCACTTATCACCTTGCACATTATTGTTATTTTTTCTGCATCTGTACGTGTGCACACACATGTACACACACGCCTTCCTTGAAATCAGGAGCATTTATCTTTGTATCCTCCAGATAAAATGTCTAGTCCAGTGCCTACACCAATGAGCAAGAAGCTCAACCAGTAGTTTTGTTAATTAAACATACTTTAAAGTTTAGGAAATGAATACACAACTGGATTGTGCAGTCATATTCAAGAACCTGTCATTCTTTCAAGAATGGCTTAATGTCCCCCATGTAGCAGGCTTTATGCTAGGTACTAAAGAAATAAAGAAGCACATAGTCCCCATGCAGTCAAGGGGGAAGGGATCTGACACAGGAATAGATTATGACAGTCCAGAGCACTAAGTGACATGATAGAGCTATGTGTCAAGTGCTGAAAGCAACTAACTCTCTGGGGCATCAGAAAAAGACAGCACATCTTTAGGCCTAAAACAACTGAAGCACTATCAACTGTGAGTGCTTAAGTCACAGCTGATTATTCAGACTTCTAATGAGCACATTTAGCACACTTTAAGTAATAAAGGTTTAAAAGTTCAAATTTGGCTTAAGGAGTTAAAATAAGATCCTATATAATTAAAAATACTAGAGCGAGAGAGAACTGGGTTAAATCCAACTTACTGGTTCTGTGACTTTGGTCCTTTCTGAGTCTTGATTTTCACTAGATGTACTAACATCTAGTGAACAAGAAAGTATCAGTTCAGTTCAGCTGCTCAGTCACATCTGACTCTCTGCAACCCCATGGACTGCGACATTTACAAGAAAGTATAATTTTTTGCCATATCCATATGTATTACCTTGCTACAACAGTAAACCATCCAAATTATTATTTATTAAATATTTTTCTTTAAATCAACTCAATTAAAAAATTAATTTTAGAGGACTTCCCTGGTGGCTCAGTGGTAAAGAATCCTCCTTGGCAATGCAGGAGGCACTGGTTTGATCCTTGATCCAGGAAGATCCTACCTGCTGTGGAGTAGCTAAGCCCCCCTGTGCCACAGCTAATGAAGCTGGTGGGGCCTGAAGCCTGTACTCCCCAACAAGAGAAGCCACCACTAACGAGAAGCCTGAGCACCACAAAGAAGAGTAGCCCTTGCTTGGCGCAACTAGAGAAAAGCCCACACAGCAATGAAGGTCCAGCATAGCCAAAAGTAAATAAAAATTAAAAAAAATACTTTTAGAAACCTGAAATGTGAAACAATTGAAACTCATGTTGCTAGTAAGAATGTAAAGTGGTATAGCCACTTTGGAAAACAGCTTGGCAGTTTCTTATAAATGTAAAAAATACACTATGTTGACCATTTGACCCAGCAATCACATGCCTAGAGAAATGAAAACTTAGGTTTTTACAAACACACATACATGTTTATAGTAGCTTCATCCAATACTGCCCAAAACTAGAAACAACACAAATTTCCCTCAAATGGACAGACTATACATCCATTCAACGAAATGCTGCTCAGCAACAATAAGAAACAAATTACTTGATACAGGCAACCACGTGGATGAATCTCAAATACATTACCCAAAGTGAATGAAGCCAGACATCAGAGGAAAAACACTCTATGATTCCATTTATAGGTCATTTTGGAAAAGGCAAAACTAAAAGGACATAATCAGTAGTTGCAGGGGCTGGAGGTGGGACGGGGGACTGACTGCAAAGGTAGGAGGGAACTTCTTGGGGAGATGAAAATCCTAATTATGATGATATGTACTTTCCTTATATGCATTTGTCATAGCTCACAGAGACTGTTCACTAAAAGCGTGGATTTTATTGAATGTAAATTATGCCTCAACAAGCCTGATTTTATATTACTACAATAAATAGAAAAACCAGTATCAGTTTACATAAATAGAAGGTAAGGTAAAAATAAACAGAATGAAAACAAAACAATGTAATAAAATTCTAGATAGATGGTGATACTTGCCAAAGACTCTGAGCCTGAGGTCCCCTCTTTCTTAATAGAATTTTGGTCCAAAACTTTTCAAAAATATAGGATTAGACCCGGAAAATCCTCCTTGGCAATGCAGGAGGCACTGGTTTGATCCTTGATCCAGGAAGCTAGGTGGAGTAGCTAAGCCCCCCTGTGCCACAGCTAATGAAGCTGGTGGGGCCTGAAGCCTGTACTCCCCAACAAGAGAAGCCACCACTAACGAGAAGCCTGAGCACCACAAAGAAGAGTAGCCCTTGCTTGGCGCAACTAGAGAAAAGCCCACACAGCAATGAAGGTCCAGCATAGCCAAAAGTAAATAAAAATTAAAAAAAATACTTTTAGAAACCTGAAATGTGAAACAATTGAAACTCATGTTGCTAGTAAGAATGTAAAGTGGTATAGCCACTTTGGAAAACAGCTTGGCAGTTTCTTATAAATGTAAAAAATACACTATGTTGACCATTTGACCCAGCAATCACATGCCTAGAGAAATGAAAACTTAGGTTTTTACAAACACACATACATGTTTATAGTAGCTTCATCCAATACTGCCCAAAACTAGAAACAACACAAATTTCCCTCAAATGGACAGACTATACATCCATTCAACGAAATGCTGCTCAGCAACAATAAGAAACAAATTACTTGATACAGGCAACCACGTGGATGAATCTCAAATACATTACCCAAAGTGAATGAAGCCAGACATCAGAGGAAAAACACTCTATGATTCCATTTATAGGTCATTTTGGAAAAGGCAAAACTAAAAGGACATAATCAGTAGTTGCAGGGGCTGGAGGTGGGACGGGGGACTGACTGCAAAGGTAGGAGGGAACTTCTTGGGGAGATGAAAATCCTAATTATGATGATATGTACTTTCCTTATATGCATTTGTCATAGCTCACAGAGACTGTTCACTAAAAGCGTGGATTTTATTGAATGTAAATTATGCCTCAACAAGCCTGATTTTATATTACTACAATAAATAGAAAAACCAGTATCAGTTTACATAAATAGAAGGTAAGGTAAAAATAAACAGAATGAAAACAAAACAATGTAATAAAATTCTAGATAGATGGTGATACTTGCCAAAGACTCTGAGCCTGAGGTCCCCTCTTTCTTATAAAGATTAGGAAGTGGTGTTAGGGTTACCCACACCAGACTAAGGATTTTTTTCTTGATAAAATTAGGTTTAATGAGAATAGAGGAAGAAATTTCTCACCACGTGATTTACCTGTATTTAACGAAAACCACAAGGCATCCCACACTTGTCTCAAACATTGAGATAAGACATGTAAAGTGCCTAGCCTGGACTGTAGGTAGTCAGTAAAAGGTTAGTTTTTCACCCCTAAGGTTTTACAACAGTCCAAAGAATAAATAAAAAGCAGAGAAAGCAAAGAATATCTACATAAATGGGGAGATATACCATGTTAATGGATTAGAGGACTCAAAACAGATATCAGTTCTCCTCAAACTGATACTCAAATTCAAGACACCCCAACAAAATTCCATCAGGTCCCTTTCTGTAGAAATCAACAATCTAAATCTAAAATTTTTATGAAAAACCCAGGGACCTAACATAGCAAAAATAATTTTGAAAGAAGAAAGAAGTTGCTCTTTTAGTAATCAAGCTATAATAATCAAGATCGTGTGGTATGGGGATTCCCTGGCGGTCCAGTGGTTAGGACTCCTTATTTTCATTGCCATGTGCCTGGGTTAGATCTCTGGTCAGAGAACCAAGATCCCACAAGCTGTGTGGCGCAGCCAAATAATAATAAGAAGAAAATAAAACCACTATGAAATACCACCATACATCTCCTAGAACAGCTTTAAAAAAATCTGACAGCACCAAGTACTGACCAGGATAAGGAGTTACTGAAACTCTCATATACTGATGGTGGGAATACTGCCACTCTGGAAAAGTCTGACGGTTTCTTATTAAGTTTTCAAACATATACTGGGACAAGCCCCAAAGATGAAAATCCTAATTATGATGATATGTACTTTCCTTATATGCATTTGTCATCCCAAAAAAACTTTTGAATGTAAATTATGACTCAACAAGCCTGATTTTATATTACTACAATAAATAGAAAAACCAGTATCAGTTTACATAAATAGAAGGTAAGGTAAAAATAAACAGAATGAAAACAAAACAATGTAATAAAATTCTAGATAGATGGTGATACTTGCCAAAGACTCTGAGCCTGAGGTCCCCTCTTTCTTATAAAGATTAGGAAGTGGTGTTAGGGTTACCCACACCAGACTAAGGATTTTTTTCTTGATAAAATTAGGTTTAATGAGAATAGAGGAAGAAATTTCTCACCACGTGATTTACCTGTATTTAACGAAAACCACAAGGCATCCCACACTTGTCTCAAACATTGAGATAAGACATGTAAAGTGCCTAGCCTGGACTGTAGGTAGTCAGTAAAAGGTTAGTTTTTCACCCCTAAGGTTTTACAACAGTCCAAAGAATAAATAAAAAGCAGAGAAAGCAAAGAATATCTACATAAATGGGGAGATATACCATGTTAATGGATTAGAGGACTCAAAACAGATATCAGTTCTCCTCAAACTGATACTCAAATTCAAGACACCCCAACAAAATTCCATCAGGTCCCTTTCTGTAGAAATCAACAATCTAAATCTAAAATTTTTATGAAAAACCCAGGGACCTAACATAGCAAAAATAATTTTGAAAGAAGAAAGAAGTTGCTCTTTTAGTAATCAAGCTATAATAATCAAGATCGTGTGGTATGGGGATTCCCTGGCGGTCCAGTGGTTAGGACTCCTTATTTTCATTGCCATGTGCCTGGGTTAGATCTCTGGTCAGAGAACCAAGATCCCACAAGCTGTGTGGCGCAGCCAAATAATAATAAGAAGAAAATAAAACCACTATGAAATACCACCATACATCTCCTAGAACAGCTTTAAAAAAATCTGACAGCACCAAGTACTGACCAGGATAAGGAGTTACTGAAACTCTCATATACTGATGGTGGGAATACTGCCACTCTGGAAAAGTCTGACGGTTTCTTATTAAGTTAAACATATACTCACCATACAACCCAACAATCCCAGGCTTAGGTAGTTACTTAAGAGGAAGGAACATATGCGCCTACACAAAACCTGTATGAGAAAGCTTGGCAGCTTTACTCATAATTACCAATAAACTAGAAACAATCCAAATGTATATCAACTGCTAAATGCATAAATCAATTAAGGTTCACCATTTAATGGAAAACTATTCAGCAACAGACTATCTGTGAAACTCCAGATAAATCTTAAACCCATTACGCTAAGTGAAAGAGGCCAAAAACAGCTATATATTATATGATTCCATTTATATGACATTCTTAAATTTAAAAGGGACCTAAAAGGGACAGGACAGAAAGTCAATCAGTGGTTGCCAGGAACTTGAGAGGCAAATGAGGGGACTGACTACACCTTGGGCACCAAGGAATTTTTTTAATTTTTTTTTTTTTAAAGATTTATTTATTTATTTATTTTGGGCGGGGGTCGGGTTGGGGAGGGAGGGGAGCGGGCCACTTCTATTGGTCTTTCTTTTCTCTATGTTCATCCATCTTTGTTCTTTGGCTCCTGCGGGCCTCCCATCGCAGTGGCGTCTGTTGTCGCAGAGCGCCGGCTCTGCACTCCGCGGCACGTGGGATCTTCCCAGGCCAGGGATCGAACAGGCGCCCCTTGCACTGCAAGGCGGTGTCCTTATCCACTGGACCACCAGGGGAAGCCCACCAAGGAATTTTTTAAGAATCTAATAAATCTGTTCTATATTTTTTAGTGTGGCAAACTATATACCTAAAAGAGTGAATTTTAGTACATGTAGATTATATCTCAAAGCCTCATTTAACAATAACAAAACAGAGCATGCTACCCACACCAAAGAAAAGTATCCCATGCGAAAGTATCATTCATACCTTTCCTCCACTTTAATGGAGAGATGGTTGCAGAGGTTGTGAACATACTGGGCGTAACTCTCTGCCAGGGCCATGTCATATGCAATCAGATGAATGTTTAAAGCCCCATATTCATAATCTGTCCCCACATTAATGGGTCTTACTTCCACTTTTCCCTTCTTCTTCTTGGGCTGAACAGGAAACAAAAGAGAAAGAAAAGTCAAAGTATTATACAAGAAATTCTAACCATATTATCTTGATATAAATATACATAAAAAATCAATATTTCACTGAAATTTGTTTACCATGTTTCTCTCTACAAATTGACCTTCTCCTGGGAAGGAATGGGCAGCCTCCCATGCAACTCTGGGCTATAGAATCAGTCAATGAAAAGAGAGGGAATATTGCTGCCATTATTTAACATAAATACATGTGACTGTCTTCTGCCATTACCTAGTTTTGAGACTCACCTTCCATCTCTGGCCCTCAGTGTCCCATTTTTTATATCAATGGGTTACACTAGATGACAGATGCTTGAGGATTTTGGCAGGGTGAGGGGGCGGAGATGGGGAGGCGCTGCACCATGCAGCTTGTGGAATTTTAGTTCCCTGATCAGGGATAGAACCCAGGCTGTCAGCATTGAGAGCAGAGTCCTAGCTACAGGGTCACCAGGGAATTCCCAACTGATTCTCTCTCTCTCTCTCTTTTTTAAGAACTTCTCTTTTTAAAAATTTTACTTTATTTCTGGCTGCACTGGGTCTTCATTGCTGTGTGTGGGCTTTCTCTAGGTACAGTGAGCAGTGACTACTTTTTAATTGTGGTGCATGGGCTCCTCAATGTGGTGGCTTCTCTTATTGTGGAGGACTCTAGAGCACAGTTGTGGCCCATGAGCTTGGTCATTCCCACTCCCCTCTGCCTGTCCTCCAGCATGTGGAATCTTTCCAGACCAGGGATTAAACCCATGTTCTTATATAGGCAGTTCAATTCTTAACCACTGGACCACCAGAAAAGTCCCAACAGATTCTTCATCTGAATGCACAGAGGAATTTCAAGGGGTTTGTCTACCCCATAACTTATATGCAAAATTTTACATATGTACATATTTTCCTAAGGAGAGAATCCTTAACTTTCATTAGAATCTTAAAGAAATCAATCACAAGAAAGAACAAAATTTGTTGTCTTTCAATCTTCCTAGCTTTGAAATTCTGCAGTGCAACTATTTAGATAGCTTTTCTTTTAAAAGCTTACAGGCAGAAAAATTATTTCTATCCTTCTCTTTCATATAAAGTATTGCTTTCCTACACATCAACCTAAGCAAACTGCTGTAAAAAGTTAAAACAAGGCATAGACATGTAATACAACATAAGTCAGGATCAAGAAATAATTTAACCTATATGCCCGTCAGGAGGGGAATCCTAAATAAATTATGGCATTTCCTTTCCTTATTACATTAGGCAGCTGTAAGAAGAAATAAAGAACCTCTTTATGTACTGATATGGAACGGTTTTTAAGATAAAAAAGCAGACTGTGGAATAATGTGTTCAGAATATTTCCATACATATAAAAAGGGTAAAGAGGGAGGAATAGATGTATATGTGTTTAATTACTTACATATGTATTTGTTTACATATTAAAAACTCTAGCAGGATACACAAAAATACTAATACCATTGGTTACCTCTGAGGAAGAGAACTGGATGGCTGGGGCACAGGGGTGGGATGAAGATTTTTAAACTATTTCCTTCCATATTTTTGAATTTTTAATAATATGAATCTTTTATCAATTCAAAGTTAGAATCTTAAAATCTACCTTGTTTCTTAAAAATTTTTAGTAAAAATGTCTTTGCAATATAATATTCTTATGAAATTAAAAGACACTTGCTCTTTGGAAGGAAAGCCACGACAAACCTAGACAGTGTATTAAAAAGCAGAGCAGAGACATCATTTTGCTGACAAAGGTTCATACAGTCAAAGTTATAGTTTTTCCAGCAGTCACGTAAGGATGTGAGAGCTGGACCATAAAGAAAGATGAGCACCAAAGAACTGGCGTTCTCAAGCTATGGTGCTAGAGAAGAGTCCCTTGGACAGCAAGGATATCAAATCAGTCAATCCTAAAGGAAGTCAACCCTGAATATTCATTGGAAGAACTGATGCTGAAGCTAAAGCTCCAATACTTTGGCCCTTTTGATGGGAAGAGTCAACTCGTTGGAAAAGACCCTGGTGATGGGAAAATTGGAAGCCAAAGGAGAAGACAGTGGTAGTGTATGAGATGTTTAGACAGCATCATTGACCCAATGGACATGAATTGAATCTTCCTAGCTTTGAAATTCTGCAGTGCAACTATTTAGATAGCTTTTCTTTTAAAAGCTTACAGGCAGAAAAATTATTTCTATCCTTCTCTTTCATATAAAGTATTGCTTTCCTACACATCAACCTAAGCAAACTGCTGTAAAAAGTTAAAACAAGGCATAGACATGTAATACAACATAAGTCAGGATCAAGAAATAATTTAACCTATATGCCCGTCAGGAGGGGAATCCTAAATAAATTATGGCATTTCCTTTCCTTATTACATTAGGCAGCTGTAAGAAGAAATAAAGAACCTCTTTATGTACTGATATGGAACGGTTTTTAAGATAAAAAAGCAGACTGTGGAATAATGTGTTCAGAATATTTCCATACATATAAAAAGGGTAAAGAGGGAGGAATAGATGTATATGTGTTTAATTACTTACATATGTATTTGTTTACATATTAAAAACTCTAGCAGGATACACAAAAATACTAATACCATTGGTTACCTCTGAGGAAGAGAACTGGATGGCTGGGGCACAGGGGTGGGATGAAGATTTTTAAACTATTTCCCTTCCATATTTTTTGAATTTTTAATAATATGAATCTTTTATCAATTCAAAGTTAGAATCTTAAAATCTACCTTGTTTCTTAAAAATTTTTAGTAAAAATGTCTTTGCAATATAATATTCTTATGAAATTAAAAGACACTTGCTCTTTGGAAGGAAAGCCACGACAAACCTAGACAGTGTATTAAAAAGCAGAGCAGAGACATCATTTTGCTGACAAAGGTTCATACAGTCAAAGTTATAGTTTTTCCAGCAGTCACGTAAGGATGTGAGAGCTGGACCATAAAGAAAGATGAGCACCAAAGAACTGGCGTTCTCAAGCTATGGTGCTAGAGAAGAGTCCCTTGGACAGCAAGGATATCAAATCAGTCAATCCTAAAGGAAGTCAACCCTGAATATTCATTGGAAGAACTGATGCTGAAGCTAAAGCTCCAATACTTTGGCCCTTTTGATGGGAAGAGTCAACTCGTTGGAAAAGACCCTGGTGATGGGAAAAATTGGAAGCCAAAGGAGAAGACAGTGGTAGTGTATGAGATGTTTAGACAGCATCATTGACCCAATGGACATGAATTTGAGTAAACTCTGGAAGATAGTGACGGACAGGCAGCCTGGAATCCTGCAGTCCATGGGGTCACAGAGAGTTGGACACATTGACTGAACAACATTCATATGAAAAATGCATAAATAAGTACACAGCTCAATGAATTTTCACAAACTAAAAACACCTGTATAAACTATCTTGAATAAGAAACAGATTACTACCAGCACCCCAAAAGTCTCCTGGCCCCCAAATTGGCAAACCACTATTCTGACTTCTAAAACCAAAGGGTTATTTTGCCTGTTTTTTACATTTTGTGAAAATGGAATAATATACTAAGTTTTCTTTTCTGTACTGCTTCTTTAACTCATTGTTTGCAAGATTCATCATTTTTAAGTGAAACAGTAATTCTTCTTGTTGCCCTAGTAGTTTATTATATGATATGCTATAGCTTATTTATTCTTTTTACTGTAGGTAAAAATTAGAGTTGTTTGCAGTGTGGACCACTATGCACATGTTTCTTTCAGTGAATATATGTATGCATTTCTGCTGGGGGTATACTCAGAAGCTGAACTACTGAGTTATAGACAATACAGAAGTTCATCTCTAATAGTTTTTCAAAGTGGTTTCCAATTTAGACTCCTACCAGAGTACATGAGAGTTCTAGTTCCTTTACATTCTTGCCAATACTTTCTGATTGGTTAGTTTTACCCATTCTGGTTGGTATGAAATGGTAATGCACTGAAACTTTAATTTGCATTTCCTTTAAGTCTACTGAACTTGAGCACATTTCCACTATGTCAACTGACCATTTGGATATTCTCTTTTGTAACCTGCCTACTCAAGTATTTTGCCCATTCCATTTTTTAGATTGGGTGGCCTTCCTTTCTCTCACTGATTTGTAGAGGTTCTTTCTATACTCTAGATTTGATCCTTTATTAAGTGCAGATGTTGCAAATATCTTATTCTTCCCTGTATTTTCCTTTTTTACTTATTAATGGTGTATTTGGATGAGCAATGATTTTTATTTATTTATTTTTTTAAATTCCAAATTTAATTTATTTGGGGGGGGGCGAGTTGGGTAGGGAGGGGGGCAGGCGGGCCACTTCTATTGGTCTTTCATTCATCTATTTTCATCCATCTTTGGTCTTTGGCCCGTGTGGGCCTCCCATTGCAGTGGCCTCTGTTGTCGCAGAGCACCGGCTCTGGGCACATGCGCCCTGGAGCTCCAGTTCGGTAATTGGACACATTGGTCCAGTCACTCAGCGGCACATGGGATCTTCCCAAGCCAGGGATAGAACTTGCACCCCTTGCACTGCAAGGCATTGTCCTTTCCCACTGGACCACCAGGGAAGCCCAGCAATGATTTTTATTTTTAATGTAGTCCAACTTACTCATTGTTTCTTGTATAGTGGTAATGACTTTTTGTGTCCTGTTGAAGAAATCTTTGCTCAGTTTAAGATCATGAGGATATTCTTACATTACCTTCTAGAAGTTTGATAACTGTAATATTTACATTTAGATCTACAAAAATTTAAAGTGCCATTCTTTCTGTATGATGTACAGTAGGAGTCAAGTTAGTTCTTTTTTCCACATGACTATCCAATCCAGTTGACCCAAGTGCCCCAGAACCACTGCATTGGTGGTGTCATATAATGAATGTTCATATGATAAATGTTCATGGATACTTGGATCTGTTTCTGTATTCTTTATTCTGTCTCATTGGGCTGTTTGTTCTTGAGCTAATACTACACCATCCTAATTACTGGAGATTTAATTTAACTCTAGTTATTTGGTAGAAAAAAAATTTTTTAAAGAAAAAGTGGGGTAGGAGACAATCTATTTACATGTCTTAAGTTACTCCTATCTAACAGCCAAGGCCTAGTAACTGCCACAGCAGAGCTGTTTCTGGCTGAGCACCTAGAATGTTCTCTCACATCGCTGCTCTCCAGGCCAGCTGAAGAGAGCAGGGGCCCAATCTGGGGAGCCAGGGGGAGGAACAAGAAATGGTCCTCTCACAAGGCCAGTAAAACTAATGACAAAGGGTTACTCTGAGAACTGAACAAAACATTGTATATACTTAATTCAACCTGTGGCACATATTTAAGCACCCAATAAATGTTAACTTTTATTGTTTTATTTTCATTTTCATATCTCCTGTATCTAGCACAGGTGCCCACAGAGAGAAAGCATGCAATAAATCATTATTTTAGAATTTTAGAACAAGATGACATTTAGAGATAACTTTATCCTAGTTCTTCATCTTTGTAAGGGAAGAATATAAAGCCCAGAGAGATTAAACATGTCCACAGATTAAATATGTCCAGAGATACACAGCCACACAGGACACATCCTAGGAACTAACCCAGACCTCCTGACTCCCAGTGAGGAAATTTTTCAATTGCGATCTCTGCATGATTAAAGTTCTTAGCAGTAGGAGTGACCCCAGGGTCCTAGACTTTGCTGTGAGTGAGAGGCCAGCTTCTATTAACAAAGCATCAAGGTGCAGGTAGGGTGGTGTAGGGCCCACCACACCTGAGGCTGAATGCAGCAATTCAGACTTCTCATGACGACAGCACTGCAGTCAGAGCTGTGAAGAATGCTGAAGTCAGAACACAATAAGGAGCGGCTGAAATTTTCCAGCTGAGAAGGGAAGTGCCTCTGTGAAGCCTGCGGGAGGCTTTTCTTAACCAGGGAAAAGGCCAGGGCTCTTCAAGGTGTTGCTTTAGGAGAACAAAAAGAAGAAAGCTGATTCTAGTATCCCTCTTGGCATTGCACTTGCTTTTCCATGTTGGCCTAGATCTGCCTGGAGCAATCCACACCATCAGAAGCCCAGTGTGATATTATATTTCAGTTCTTACAGTTTGCCGGAGATTTAATTTAACTCTAGTTATTTGGTAGAAAAAATTTTTAAAGAAAAGTGGGGTAGGAGACAATCTATTTACATGTCTTAAGTTACTCCTATCTAACAGCCAAGGCCTAGTAACTGCCACAGCAGAGCTGTTTCTGGCTGAGCACCTAGAATGTTCTCTCACATCGCTGCTCTCCAGGCCAGCTGAAGAGAGCAGGGGCCCAATCTGGGGAGCCAGGGGGAGGAACAAGAAATGGTCCTCTCACAAGGCCAGTAAAACTAATGACAAAGGGTTACTCTGAGAACTGAACAAAACATTGTATATACTTAATTCAACCTGTGGCACATATTTAAGCACCCAATAAATGTTAACTTTTATTGTTTTATTTTCATTTTCATATCTCCTGTATCTAGCACAGGTGCCCACAGAGAGAAAGCATGCAATAAATCATTATTTTAGAATTTTAGAACAAGATGACATTTAGAGATAACTTTATCCTAGTTCTTCATCTTTGTAAGGGAAGAATATAAAGCCCAGAGAGATTAAACATGTCCACAGATTAAATATGTCCAGAGATACACAGCCACACAGGACACATCCTAGGAACTAACCCAGACCTCCTGACTCCCAGTGAGGAAATTTTTCAATTGCGATCTCTGCATGATTAAAGTTCTTAGCAGTAGGAGTGACCCCAGGGTCCTAGACTTTGCTGTGAGTGAGAGGCCAGCTTCTATTAACAAAGCATCAAGGTGCAGGTAGGGTGGTGTAGGGCCCACCACACCTGAGGCTGAATGCAGCAATTCAGACTTCTCATGACGACAGCACTGCAGTCAGAGCTGTGAAGAATGCTGAAGTCAGAACACAATAAGGAGCGGCTGAAATTTTCCAGCTGAGAAGGGAAGTGCCTCTGTGAAGCCTGCGGGAGGCTTTTCTTAACCAGGGAAAAGGCCAGGGCTCTTCAAGGTGTTGCTTTAGGAGAACAAAAAGAAGAAAGCTGATTCTAGTATCCCTCTTGGCATTGCACTTGCTTTTCCATGTTGGCCTAGATCTGCCTGGAGCAATCCACACCATCAGAAGCCCAGTGTGATATTATATTTCAGTTCTGAGCCAGGACAAAGCACAGTCAGCAAGAGCTTGAGTGCATGAAATTTCAGATACCAGTTGCTATAATTTTACCTTCACAATCTGTCTCATCCCTTCCTTTCATTTCCTACTGCCTGAGTTCAGACCTTCATGACTGCCAGGGCGAGCACTAAAGGTATCTGTGCTAGGGATGCACATGACTAGAGCTGGGTTTGGGGAAGGTCACCGTGCCTGCCCAGGAAGGAGAGTAGCCAGGAAACGAAAAGAGGCTAGGAGCAAGGTGATAGGGAAGAATGACTGCATCCAACTCTGGTACTCCTGTGACTGACCTGGATTCACCATGGGATGGGTATCCATCCTTAGATCCCTGTAGGAGTATATACTATGATGCCCCAAATGGGTTATGGGATAAATCAATAAACCATTTTTGTACAAAAATATCCATATTACTCTATTTTACAGACAGAAAACTGAGGTCCTCTCAAAGAATGTTATTGTATTTGGCCAAGGTTACTGGGAAACTGCTGGCAAAGAAGATAGGGAAAAAAGTCAGATTAGAATCAAAGTATGTTATGGTGGGAAGGTATCTTAGAGATAACTTAGTTTCTCCTTCCTTTCTCCTCTAATTTTATATAGGAAGTCGAGGTAAGGAATGGGGAAATGACTTATTTAAAGACTACAACAGTAAGGAAGTGGAAAAGGAAACCACTTTATGTCTAGCCATGGCTAGAAGCTGAGCCTGTGGCCCCAAACCCAAACTCTCTCCTTCAGCTTCTGCAAAAATGATGGTACTAGTATCCACCTATCACTATAGTTCACATTCTCTAGGGTGGGAAAGTTGGGAAGAAATTGTATCATCTGAATCCTCAAATGAAAAGCTGACAGGCCTGCAGCACATACAGCTTCTAAGAATTCTGGTGATGGAAATTCTTAAAGTTACACCTGGGACTTATATGATTTAGTGATGGTACTCTGAACAGTTCATAATGCGCTGTAAAATGCACAGAAATCAAGTGGTTATGTTTATAACTCAGTGTAGCACACTCAAGAAACATACATCAGACAGAAGGCCTGGCCCTGTCAGGGATGGTGGCCTGTGCTGTATAAAGAGCTCTTGACTAAGATAGAAGCCCAAGACAATCTGGGGCTTCCTTGGGAATCCAGTGGTTAAGACACCAGGCTTCCACTGCAGGGGGCATGAGTTCAACCCCTGGTTGGGGATCTAAGATCCTACATGCTAAGCAGCACAGTAAGAAAGAAAGGAAGGAAGGAAAGAACAAGAGAAAAACCTGGGCTCAAGTACTGTCTGCTTAAGTCATTACATGACACTGAGTGAACTCTCTAGGTGTCAGTTTCTTCATCTATAACACCTAAGGTTCTTGTGAAGCCCAAAATAGTGCATTTATGTAAAACGGAACTAGTGTGGACATTAGAATTAGATGGATTCTGACCACCCTTAGTTCAGATATTGGCTCTGGAAATTACTAGTCACTTGGGTACGTCATTTAATCTAAGTCTTAATTCCTCAAACAGGGCCCTTAATAACCACAGTATATTTGAGGATTAAATAAAATACACAATTTGTAATATTGTAAAATGAAATAATGCTTTTAAAGCCTAGCACATAGTGGTGACATGACCTGGTATATAGTAGCTGCTCGAGAAATGGTTTCTTTAAAGAGAGCCTGAGTAACATACACAGATAGGACAAGATAGGACATTATTAGTAGGATAAATTGGAGGTTAGCATGCTCCTGTTGGTATGCTTTACAGAATGAGGCACTCATTAAGCACCTGCTATGTGTGAAGTACTGATTCAATCTCTCTAAGGAAAGACACCAAAGAGAAAACACAGTCCCAATTCTACAGGAGCTTACAATTCAGAGAGAGAAAGACAGAAAGATACACATGCAAGAACCAGCCCTCTCAATTTAATCATAACAAGCAGGCCAACTCCCATGGCAAGTTCAACACAAGCTACCTTGCTGGACCATGCCAATTAAAACCTGAAAGCAATGACCTCAGGTGGTTGCACCTGAAAGGGTAATGAGCAGGTCAGTACTCCTAGGTTTTCTGCATGACATATAAAGGTATACAGCAGTTACTCAATATAAACAATATTTTTTTTTAAAAGCTGGTCTAGATTTGTCTGCTTCTCAGGTCTCATGTCCTATCATCTTCCAGGTGCCTACTCAAGATTCCAGGATTAACCAACTGCTAAAACTTTGCCAACTGCATATCTGGGATCAATGACTTCCTACTTTTGCCCAGAATGTTTCTCCTCCCTGCAAAGAGTATGATCCTTCACCCAATACCCTCAATGTAAGGAACTCCTAGTCATTTTTTCCCTGACCGAGGATGGAACATGTGCTCCTTACAATGGAAGTACAGAGTCTTAACCACTGGACCACCAGAAAGTCCCTCCTAGTCTCCTGTCTAGTCATTTTTTAAGACTCCATTCATACTCTTTCAGGGAGCCTTTCCTCATTCTTTATCCTGAGGTAGGTATTATGCCTACATGTTCCCAAAGAAACCCTCTTTCTCTTACACACCACTATCATTTAGCACACATATCCATTTATTTAACAAATATTTTCTGACCATTAGTGATAAGCCAGACCAGGGTTAGCAATGAAGATGACAGTAAGTAACACAGTCATAGTTTCTGCTTGCTGAAACCTGCAATCTATTGGGAAAGGTATATATACATAACAAGTAATTATAAGAAGATGCATGTTTTGAGGAAGAAAAATAGAGTATTATGGTTTGTAAAAAGAAGGACTAGTGCTTTCGTCAACATCATTTTCACCACTAATCACTACTTATGCGCTCCATGTTTCAGAGTACTTAAGTACTAAGTACTTAAAACTTTTTTAACTTACTCCTCACAAAACATTTAAATAACATGGTTATTTAAAGGCAAGAAAATTGCCTCTTGGAAAAGTTTAGTAACTTACCCAAGGACACACACTAGTAAGCATAAGAACTGAATCATTTTAACTTGGGTCTGCCTAATTTCAAAACATTTTTCTTAATCTATGCCTTTCCCCTTAAGAATGGTGTGCAGAGCCTGCCAGTTTCTGCAATATTCTCTCTTTTCCCTTTAATCATGAAACTGCTGAATTTTTCCTGGGCACAAGACCATTCATGATAAAAAAAAAACTACATTTCTCAACCAGTCTTGCAGCTGGGTATGGTTACACGACCAAGTTCTAGCCAAGGAGATATGAGCTCACACACCCTGCTTTCCCTTTCCCTTTCCTGCTGGTTAGAGTATGGACATGAAGCCTGAAGTGGGAGCAGCCATCTCAGACTATGAGATAGGAGCAGTATGATAAATTTGCCAAACAAAAAAGCTAGAATATTACCTATACTTTATATGACAGAAAAATAAAGTCCAAATTTTGATCCCTGAACTCCTCTGAAAGAGTATGATCCTTCACCCAATACCCTCAATGTAAGGAACTCCTAGTCATTTTTTCCCTGACCGAGGATGGAACATGTGCTCCTTACAATGGAAGTACAGAGTCTTAACCACTGGACCACCAGAAAGTCCCTCCTAGTCTCCTGTCTAGTCATTTTTTAAGACTCCATTCATACTCTTTCAGGGAGCCTTTCCTCATTCTTTATCCTGAGGTAGGTATTATGCCTACATGTTCCCAAAGAAACCCTCTTTCTCTTACACACCACTATCATTTAGCACACATATCCATTTATTTAACAAATATTTTCTGACCATTAGTGATAAGCCAGACCAGGGTTAGCAATGAAGATGACAGTAAGTAACACAGTCATAGTTTCTGCTTGCTGAAACCTGCAATCTATTGGGAAAGGTATATATACATAACAAGTAATTATAAGAAGATGCATGTTTTGAGGAAGAAAAATAGAGTATTATGGTTTGTAAAAAGAAGGACTAGTGCTTTCGTCAACATCATTTTCACCACTAATCACTACTTATGCGCTCCATGTTTCAGAGTACTTAAGTACTAAGTACTTAAAACTTTTTTAACTTACTCCTCACAAAACATTTAAATAACATGGTTATTTAAAGGCAAGAAAATTGCCTCTTGGAAAAGTTTAGTAACTTACCCAAGGACACACACTAGTAAGCATAAGAACTGAATCATTTTAACTTGGGTCTGCCTAATTTCAAAACATTTTTCTTAATCTATGCCTTTCCCCTTAAGAATGGTGTGCAGAGCCTGCCAGTTTCTGCAATATTCTCTCTTTTCCCTTTAATCATGAAACTGCTGAATTTTTCCTGGGCACAAGACCATTCATGATAAAAAAAAAACTACATTTCTCAACCAGTCTTGCAGCTGGGTATGGTTACACGACCAAGTTCTAGCCAAGGAGATATGAGCTCACACACCCTGCTTTCCCTTTCCCTTTCCTGCTGGTTAGAGTATGGACATGAAGCCTGAAGTGGGAGCAGCCATCTCAGACTATGAGATAGGAGCAGTATGATAAATTTGCCAAACAAAAAAGCTAGAATATTACCTATACTTTATATGACAGAAAAATAAAGTCTACCTTGTTTAAGCCCCTTGATTAAGTGAATTTCTCTATTATGGCAGCCAAATGATTACCTCAACAAGAAGGTATTATGTCTCATTCATTTTTCTGTTCCTAGAGCCTAGCAATATTAAATGTTGAGTTGCACTTAATTCAACTGTGGTTCTCGTTCTGTTATTTACTGGCCAGCTTGTCATAGAGAAATCACGTATGCTCCTCAGGTTCCTTTTGTGCCCTGTCTACCTCACAGGATAGTTGGTGAATCAAAAAGCACAGTTCTCAAATTTGTTGATTACAAAGGGCCTTAAACAAACTCATATTTCCCTTTGTGAAGCTCATGAAATACTCCTCAATGTATTTTCATCATATAAAACAAGAATGACTCAACTAACAGAAAATATGGTTATATTATATAAATGGAGTTCTCTGCATTTCAAAAATTATGAAAACATATGAGTTTCTCTGTTAACACTTATTTTCATCAAATAAAACAGATGGGAAAAAAACTTGAAATGTATAAAATTCTATTCATTAACTTACTGTCTTTCTAAAATTTGGCAGGTTGCCATTATTAAACTTGAGGAAGGATTCCGCTCTAGCATCACCCATGTTCCAAGGGCCTATGGTTTAAGAAGTAATGAAATAATGGATGTAAAAGCACTTCGAAGATGGAAAGTGATCATTTCTTTTATTCACATCATATATAGATCTCTCTAAAACTCTGACACTGTTGTAGTTCAGCAGAACGGTTAAGCCAGGATGAGAGCCCAGTGGGCTGGAGACCAGGGTGCTATAATGGTGCAGGCTAAAAGGCAGGTCTTCACAGGAATCATTCTGGCCCTGGAAAAGCTCTAGAAAACTCTTTTTTTTTTTTTTTTTAATTTAGTAGTGTTTACCTTTTTTTTTTTTTAATTGAAGGGTAATAGCTTTAGAGTTTTGTTGTTTACTGCCAAACATAAAAATATGGAATGCTTCATGAATTTGCATGTCATTCTTGCGCAGGGGCCATGCCAATCTTCTCGTATCGTTCCAGTTTTAGTATATGTGCTGCCGAAGCGAGCACTAGAAAACTCTTTTAAAATAGTTTTCACAGCCCCAGTGCTTCCTACTACTCTAAGCAACTGGATATTCCTAGATCAGTGTCAGTTCACTTTCTTGTACTCAGTGAAAGAATACAGGACCTCCCTGGTAGCTCAGTAGTAGAGGGTTTACCTGCCAATGCAGGAGACACGGGTTCGATCCCTGATCCGAGAAGATCCCACATGCTGCAGAACAACTAAGCCCATGAGTCACAACGATTTAGCCTGTGCTCTACAGCCTCAGAGTCTCAATTATTGAGCCCATGTGCTGCAACTACTGAAGCCCATGTGCCCTAGAGCTTGAGTTCCACAAGAGAAGTCACCACAACAAGAAGCCTGCTCACCTCAACTAGAGAGTAGCCCCCACTCCCTACAACTAGAGAAGAGCCTGCAGCAGCAGTGAAAACCGAGAATAGCCATAAATAAATTAATTAATTAATTAAAAAAAAGAATACAGTGTATATTTAATAAATACTTGTTGAGTTGAACTCTAGAATATCTCTACTGACCCTTTCAAGGAGAACTGCTTCTTTAGCTTTGCTCCATTGATATTCAGATCATTCCTATAGTAAAGCAATTTCCCACATGTATTTTATTTACAGTTTTGAGCACTATCCTTCCCAGCCCACTTCACACTTTTTGTAGAAGAGACTGTGCCCCGCTCACCAAAGCATCATCTGTGCAAACATGGTGCCTGGCACATAGCAGATGCTCAGTGACAGCTGTTCTTTTCAGTGATTTACCAGAGGCAGACTTGAGGGGAAACATGGATGCCAGTTTAAAACTGCTCTCTGTAAGCCAGTCCTATAATCCATGTCTAGCCCTACAGTCACTAGGCCAGCAAAACCAATCCTTCTGTTTCCAGGAAGCTAGGAGTGTCATCGTAAAGTGATTCTGATCTACTGATTTTTCTGGGAATGATGCCATGGTCCCTTCACAGACGTGTGTCTGATCAATCCCTGAGTGCTACAACAAAATAAGTAGGTGTCAGAAATGACAAACACCTCCACTGTGTCAACAGTCAAAACAGCATGAAGTTTCCAAGAGGAAAGACATCTTGATTTCCTAGGGTCCATTCTACAAAGAGGAAGTAAATTGTCTGAGTTCAAAGACCTTACTCTCTTGCCCCAGAGCCTGAAAAATATACACCTAACAGCTAAAACTCACAGCGATTTGTGCTGCCTCCATTTCATCCTCTCACATCTTCCTCTAGGCATTGCTCTTATTCTTGGGCTGCTATTACCCTAGGATTGGAGGTTAAACAACAGCTGAGGGCAAGTAAATAAGTGGTCTTGGGAGGTATGACCTAGCACTATAAAATGCGAAGGACTACAGTCTCCTTATTTTTATCAAATAAAAATCACTCCAAACAATTTGAAACCTTTAAAGTTTCAACAGAATGATGCAGGGCCCTTGAAGGAATAATGAGATCTACACACTGAGACACTGTGCTACCTCTGGAGATACGCTGTGAAGTGTGGTCCCTCACTGCCATAAATCAAGGTGGGTCTTACCAGATGAGAGAAGAAACAGCAAGATAGTGTGCATGTACAAGGGCACAGAGGCAGGAGACAGCATGGGCGTGTGAGAACGTATACCTGAAGTGCAGGGTGCAAAATGGGAAATCACTGAGAAGGAGGCTGGGTCTGTGCTGAGGGACCTGGGACCCCAGGATCTGCCATCCTCCCTATGCCACCGCCCCAGGGAAGCTTTGTTTTCATCTCTGCTCTCACCAACTTCTCAGAGAAGCCTTTAGGACAAGGGCACAGGATGGAGGGACAGGAGCCAGCCTAGAGTTATAAACCAGACCATGAAAGAGAGGAAACAAGGAAAGTTGAGTGAGGTAGATGCACCTTTTCCTTCCCAAGGTTCCGAGTGTAGGGCCTTTGGAAGGAGGAATGAAAAGATTACACCAGCAGAAAAGGGACAAGAGCTAGCCACTTCATACATGAGAGTTAACTCTTGTCTCAGGGATGTAGGGCTCAAGAGAGTAGAGGAGCCAGCCTGAGGCAGAGAAGGAAAAAATGGGAACCTTGCTGTTAATTATTTTTTCTAGGTCCTAAGTTTAGAGATAGAAAGGAGGCCACAAAGTGCCTTCTAGCTTTTCCAGTCCAGTTCCCCAAGGGTACAAGAGAAAGAGACTTGGGACAGAGCCTCTGTAAGTTGGCAGATGAAAGTCTTCATTATGCTATCCCAAGTGGGAAGTGGGAAGTAGATCTAGCAGCTTCTACCACTATCCAGCACTATTGTGCTAGCCACCAAGGAACATGAATAACATCAGAGAAAAGCCTGCAGCCCTAACAAAAGGGAGCATCACTCCCTTCAAGCAATCAAGGTCATTTGGAGGGAGGTATTGTGGCTATTACCCTAGGATTGGAGGTTAAACAACAGCTGAGGGCAAGTAAATAAGTGGTCTTGGGAGGTATGACCTAGCACTATAAAATGCGAAGGACTACAGTCTCCTTATTTTTATCAAATAAAATCACTCCAAACAATTTGAAACCTTTAAAGTTTCAACAGAATGATGCAGGGCCCTTGAAGGAATAATGAGATCTACACACTGAGACACTGTGCTACCTCTGGAGATACGCTGTGAAGTGTGGTCCCTCACTGCCATAAATCAAGGTGGGTCTTACCAGATGAGAGAAGAAACAGCAAGATAGTGTGCATGTACAAGGGCACAGAGGCAGGAGACAGCATGGGCGTGTGAGAACGTATACCTGAAGTGCAGGGTGCAAAATGGGAAATCACTGAGAAGGAGGCTGGGTCTGTGCTGAGGGACCTGGGACCCCAGGATCTGCCATCCTCCCTATGCCACCGCCCCAGGGAAGCTTTGTTTTCATCTCTGCTCTCACCAACTTCTCAGAGAAGCCTTTAGGACAAGGGCACAGGATGGAGGGACAGGAGCCAGCCTAGAGTTATAAACCAGACCATGAAAGAGAGGAAACAAGGAAAGTTGAGTGAGGTAGATGCACCTTTTCCTTCCCAAGGTTCCGAGTGTAGGGCCTTTGGAAGGAGGAATGAAAAGATTACACCAGCAGAAAAGGGACAAGAGCTAGCCACTTCATACATGAGAGTTAACTCTTGTCTCAGGGATGTAGGGCTCAAGAGAGTAGAGGAGCCAGCCTGAGGCAGAGAAGGAAAAAATGGGAACCTTGCTGTTAATTATTTTTTCTAGGTCCTAAGTTTAGAGATAGAAAGGAGGCCACAAAGTGCCTTCTAGCTTTTCCAGTCCAGTTCCCCAAGGGTACAAGAGAAAGAGACTTGGGACAGAGCCTCTGTAAGTTGGCAGATGAAAGTCTTCATTATGCTATCCCAAGTGGGAAGTGGGAAGTAGATCTAGCAGCTTCTACCACTATCCAGCACTATTGTGCTAGCCACCAAGGAACATGAATAACATCAGAGAAAAGCCTGCAGCCCTAACAAAAGGGAGCATCACTCCCTTCAAGCAATCAAGGTCATTTGGAGGCAGCTGTTTGCAGAGAGTAGGTTGTGCTTGCCAGCTATGATTTGCAAAACCTCTGGGCAGCTCCAATAACCACATTTAGGCTCAGCTCAATCAATATGTATTGTGCTCTACTTAATGCCAGGCCCTGTGCTGGACACTGAGGGTACAGAAAAAACATGAGCCATGCCCTCTACCCTAAGGATGTGCATCATCTAGGCATACAAGCAGTCATCACAACAGGTGATTAAAACAGATCAGCAAGTCCTAGGACAGAAGCAGCACAAGGAATTCCACCAGCTCATGGCTGGACAAGGAACCCAGTAAAGGGAATCAGAGGTTTCTCAGAAAGGGAGATTTGTTTTTCCCTTCCTCATCCTATCTTTTCAATGGAATTTAAAGATTCAGGATGTATTAGCCAAGTAAAGAAGGAGAGAAAGTCTTGCAAGTAGACAGAACAGCATATGAGAGTTCTCAAAGCAGTATGATGATCCATGAGATGGGAGAGGAAGCTGGAGAGAAAGATGGGACAGATGACATTAGACATGCCATTGAAAGTCAGTGTTAGTTGCTCAGTTGTATCCGACTCTGAGACGTGTCATTAAGCTTCCTTTTATAACAATCCAAGGAGTGGGTCAGAGCACAATATGTAGAGATTATCTTTGAGAGAGGATCCCAAGAAATGTAAAAGCAAAAGCTCACACCCAAACAAAACTAATTTTATTTCCGCTAATTTATGTGAGACTTTTAGAAGGAGGATATCCCAAAATTAAACAACTCCAAGAATTTACTCTAAGGTGTCGAGCCAGCCTGAGGCAGAGAAGGAAAAAATGGGAACCTTGCTGTTAATTATTTTTTCTAGGTCCTAAGTTTAGAGATAGAAAGGAGGCCACAAAGTGCCTTCTAGCTTTTCCAGTCCAGTTCCCCAAGGGTACAAGAGAAAGAGACTTGGGACAGAGCCTCTGTAAGTTGGCAGATGAAAGTCTTCATTATGCTATCCCAAGTGGGAAGTGGGAAGTAGATCTAGCAGCTTCTACCACTATCCAGCACTATTGTGCTAGCCACCAAGGAACATGAATAACATCAGAGAAAAGCCTGCAGCCCTAACAAAAGGGAGCATCACTCCCTTCAAGCAATCAAGGTCATTTGGAGGCAGCTGTTTGCAGAGAGTAGGTTGTGCTTGCCAGCTATGATTTGCAAAACCTCTGGGCAGCTCCAATAACCACATTTAGGCTCAGCTCAATCAATATGTATTGTGCTCTACTTAATGCCAGGCCCTGTGCTGGACACTGAGGGTACAGAAAAAACATGAGCCATGCCCTCTACCCTAAGGATGTGCATCATCTAGGCATACAAGCAGTCATCACAACAGGTGATTAAAACAGATCAGCAAGTCCTAGGACAGAAGCAGCACAAGGAATTCCACCAGCTCATGGCTGGACAAGGAACCCAGTAAAGGGAATCAGAGGTTTCTCAGAAAGGGAGATTTGTTTTTCCCTTCCTCATCCTATCTTTTCAATGGAATTTAAAGATTCAGGATGTATTAGCCAAGTAAAGAAGGAGAGAAAGTCTTGCAAGTAGACAGAACAGCATATGAGAGTTCTCAAAGCAGTATGATGATCCATGAGATGGGAGAGGAAGCTGGAGAGAAAGATGGGACAGATGACATTAGACATGCCATTGAAAGTCAGTGTTAGTTGCTCAGTTGTATCCGACTCTGAGACGTGTCATTAAGCTTCCTTTTATAACAATCCAAGGAGTGGGTCAGAGCACAATATGTAGAGATTATCTTTGAGAGAGGATCCCAAGAAATGTAAAAAAGCAAAAAGCTCACACCCAAACAAAACTAATTTTATTTCCCGCTAATTTATGTGAGACTTTTAGAAGGAGGATATCCCAAAATTAAACAACTCCAAGAATTTACTCTAAGGTGTCACAACTCAGAAAGGGTGTAAATTACTGCTTCTTCTGAATTTTAATGGCTCTTTGTATCTTCCTTTTAACTCTTATTATTTTCTGCTAGGGAGCATAGTTATTTGTGTCTTATCTCTAATGGTTTATCAGTTCCCTGTGAGCATGAACCAGGTTTTGCTCATTTAGGGCAGCAAAGCAGACACAGATGTAAAGAACAGACTTTTGGACTCAGTGGGAGAAGGTGAGAGTTGGTATGATTTCAGAGAACAGCACTGAAACATGCATATTACCATATGTAAAACAGATGGCCAGCACAAGTCTGATGGATGAAGCAGGGCACCCAAAGGCAGGGAGTGGGGAGGGAGGTGGGAGGGGGTTCAGGATGGGAGGAGCACATGTATACCTGTGGTTGATTAGTATTGATGTATGACAAAAACCATCATAATATTGTGAAGTATTATCCTCTAATTAAAATTATTTAATTAATTAAGAAGAAAAGCTTTATTGTAGCTCAGTTTGAATAGGCAAGACACCCCCAATAGTGCCTAGTACATAAGAGATCTTTGAAAAGTATAGCATTATAGAGTTACATTATCAGAGCTAAGAGACTCTTGGCGATATTCTAATCTAGAGTTTCTCAAACTTTGTGAAGAATCTAAGAACTATCTATTCTCTTCCCAGGAAAATTCACACATAGAAAACATTTTACATACAACTTCAGGGCCAGCCATAACAAGAGAGGTAAGATTAACTTGTCCCAAATCACAAAGCTAACAAGTAGCAGAATCAAACCTACAAGTGTCCTGGTTCCCAATTCAGTACTCTTCTCATCTCAAAGGAACAAATTTAGTAAGGCTGTTTCCTGCTGGAGGGTGCCTGATACAAGCCTCAGGTGTAGCAATGTTCTTCTCATGAAATTCCTTGATGCAAGGATGATGCTCAGAATGTGTTTGAGGCCCCAGGGTAAAGGAACTGAACCTCTGCCAAGGGGAGAGGCAATGGGCACAATATGTAGAGATTATCAAACCAGAAATGTAAAGCAAAAAGCTCACACCCAAACAAAACTAATTTTATTTCCCGCTAATTTATGTGAGACTTTTAGAAGGAGGATATCCCAAAATTAAACAACTCCAAGAATTTACTCTAAGGTGTCACAACTCAGAAAGGGTGTAAATTACTGCTTCTTCTGAATTTTAATGGCTCTTTGTATCTTCCTTTTAACTCTTATTATTTTCTGCTAGGGAGCATAGTTATTTGTGTCTTATCTCTAATGGTTTATCAGTTCCCTGTGAGCATGAACCAGGTTTTGCTCATTTAGGGCAGCAAAGCAGACACAGATGTAAAGAACAGACTTTTGGACTCAGTGGGAGAAGGTGAGAGTTGGTATGATTTCAGAGAACAGCACTGAAACATGCATATTACCATATGTAAAACAGATGGCCAGCACAAGTCTGATGGATGAAGCAGGGCACCCAAAGGCAGGGAGTGGGGAGGGAGGTGGGAGGGGGTTCAGGATGGGAGGAGCACATGTATACCTGTGGTTGATTAGTATTGATGTATGACAAAAACCATCATAATATTGTGAAGTATTATCCTCTAATTAAAATTATTTAATTAATTAAGAAGAAAAGCTTTATTGTAGCTCAGTTTGAATAGGCAAGACACCCCCAATAGTGCCTAGTACATAAGAGATCTTTGAAAAGTATAGCATTATAGAGTTACATTATCAGAGCTAAGAGACTCTTGGCGATATTCTAATCTAGAGTTTCTCAAACTTTGTGAAGAATCTAAGAACTATCTATTCTCTTCCCAGGAAAATTCACACATAGAAAACATTTTACATACAACTTCAGGGCCAGCCATAACAAGAGAGGTAAGATTAACTTGTCCCAAATCACAAAGCTAACAAGTAGCAGAATCAAACCTACAAGTGTCCTGGTTCCCAATTCAGTACTCTTCTCATCTCAAAGGAACAAATTTAGTAAGGCTGTTTCCTGCTGGAGGGTGCCTGATACAAGCCTCAGGTGTAGCAATGTTCTTCTCATGAAATTCCTTGATGCAAGGATGATGCTCAGAATGTGTTTGAGGCCCCAGGGTAAAGGAACTGAACCTCTGCCAAGGGGAGAGGCAATGGGAGATGTGCAGGGTTGCGTGGGAGCACTGAACTAAGCCAAAGAACCAAAAATGACATTGAAATTTCCAAGCAGAAGAGCAAAATCTTCGTAACTATACTGTTTATAGGAAGTGATAGAATCATGACTCAAAGCCAGATGTCTGACTTTCAAGCCAGTATTGCATCCATCCTACCACAAAATCCTCTTCAAATGCACAAAAACCTAACCACCACAGAAGCAATCCTGCAGTTGGGATGAGAGCAATAGACTAAATAATCTTAGAAATAACTCTCAGGTATCTTTGACAATGGATTCAAGAAACAGTACACGTATTTTAAATCTGCTCACACACACACAGGATGAAAATCAGTGATTTGGATGAAAATGTCAATCCACTTCTATATGCCACAAACTATTCATTCAACTAAACTAAATGTATCATTTCCATTATGAGGTCCATATTGAACGAAGTACTAAGAAGATATTTTCTTTAAGTGTCACAGATAATAAAAACAAATCATTTGCTTTTTCCTGTGACAACCTTGCCTAAGGATAAGATGGGAACAGGCAAAAACATCACTCTGGCTCATTTCCAAACTACATAACTGGAGAGGGTCAAGGGACAACCCTCTATACTTTCTGACTCCAGTATAATCCAACCTACGTACATCTGATCTCCAGGGTCTCTGCAAAAGCTACACACTATCCTTTTCTGAAGGAGCCCTCGGGACTTCCCTGGTGATCCTGTGGTTAAGACTTTGCACTTCCATTGCAGGGGGCACGGATTCAATCGGTTGAGGAACTAAGGTCCAATGTGCCACATGGCATGGCCAAAAGAATTTTTAAAATAGATAAAATAAAGGACCCCTGCCCTCTTTACCTCTTGCAGCTTAATTAGGTGCTTGTATCTTCCAATGCCATGTGTAGGTTTTGACCTGTAGTGCCGACTGGTGCTCAGCAGAATGCCACCTGAAAGAGAAAACAAGACAAACTTGTTTCAAAGCTCCTCTAGGGACAAACAGACATACATGAAGAGATAAATTCTCCACTGCAAGACGGAATATCTGGGGACAGCAAGCCTCTCATTGGCTTAAAGAATAAACATGGATGAAAATAAATAAATAAATAAATATATAAATAAAATAAACCCAGGTCTTTCTGACTAAACAGCTTATACTTAGATGTGTTATATCATCTGAATTTCTGGAATACAAAATCTAGCTAGACTTGTTCATTCACATATCTGATATTAGTTCCTTATCTCTACCCCTCACTGGAACAACTTTGTTAAGTCTGTGTTTTTCTCGCTCACTCTCCACCTTCTGGAAAAGTGCGAGGCCTGGGTTCGGGTTCCTTTCCACCCAGTTCCTGTGGTCCTACACTCATCTCCCCAGAGCCACCACTTTTTTTTTTTTTTTTTTTTTTTTTGCTATTCTGGGTTCTCACTGCTGCCATAGCCTCTTTCTAGTTGCTGGGAGCTGGAGGTACTCTCTAGATGAGATGAGCAGGCTTCTTGTTGTGGTGACTTTTCTTGTTGTAGAACTCAGGTTCTAGGGGCACATGGGCTTCAACAGTTGCGGCACATAGGCTCAATAGTTGCAACTCTGAGGCTCTAGGGCACAGGTTAAATCGCTGTGGTTCATGGGCTTAGTTGCTCCACAGCACGTGGGATCTTCCTGGATCACAGATTGAACCCACGTCTCCTGCATTGTCAGGTGAACTCTCTACCACTGAGCTACCAGGGAAGCCCCGCTAGGGGCACCATTTTGTAGGGTGCAAAACACAAAATGGTGCAAAAAAGTTTAATCACATCAAGTAAAATGTTTCTTAAGTTTCTCTTTTTTTAAAATGTGCTTCCAGAGTGAAAACCCAGAATAGCCAAAAATAAACAAAAAAAATGTGCTTCCAAGCAGGTCAGCTTGGTGTCAAGCCAATCAAGAGTCGTGGCTTCAACTACAGAGAACAGTATGGAGGTTCCTTTAAAAACTGAATAAAAATAGAGCTATCAGGGCTTCCCTTGTTGCTCAGTGGATAAGAACCCGTCTTCCAATGCAGGAGACACAGGTTCAAGCCCTGATCCGGGAAGATCCCACATACCACAGAGCACCTAAAAACCCACACATCAACAAAGACCCAGCACAGCCAAAAACAAATAAATTAAAAAGTTGTTTAAAAAAAAAAAAAACAGAGCTATCAAATGACTCAACAATCCCACTCCTGTGCAGACACCTAGAGAAAACCATAATCTGAAAGGATACATGGACCCCAGTGTTCACTGCAGCACTATTTACAATATCCAGGACATGGAAGAAACCTAAATGTCCATCAAGAAAGGAATGGATAAAGAAGATGTGGTACATATATACAATGGGATACTAGTCAACCATAAAAAGAATGAAATAATGCTATTTCAGTGCAGCAACACTGGACCAAGAGACTGTCATACTAAGTGAAGTCAGAAAGAGAAAGACAAATATCATATGATACCGCCTATCTAAAAAAGAGTACAAATGAACTTATTGACAAAACAGAAACAGAGATGTAGAAAACAAACCAGGGAACAAACCAGGGTCACCAGGGAACAAGAGGGGGCAGGGATAAACTGGGAGACTGGGACTGACATGTACATACTACTATATATAAAATAGATAGCTAATAGGGAGCTACTGTATAGTACAGGGAACTCTACCCAATACTCTGTACTGACCTATACATGGAAAGAATATAAAAAAAGAGTGCATATGTATATATGCATAACTGATTCACTTTGCTGTACCTCAAAACTAACACAATATTGTTAATCAACTCTACTCCAATTAAAAAAAAATAGAGTTGTGGCTTCAGAGATTTTCCCTGTATTTATAATCCATGGTATTTCATCAAAACAATCCTAGGATATCATAAATTCCTTCCATAAGCATGAGTCCGCATTTACTATTATATGCCAACAACTGCATAGATACTGGGTAGTCACAAAGATGACTAAAATATGCTATTTTCCCTAGAGATGCTCAGTGTGTAGTGGGGAAGGATGACAGGAAAGCAGACAATTATCTTATGGTGTACAAAATACTTTAATGGAGACAAGAGCAAGGAACCCAGGAGAAAGAACAACTAACCCTGTCTGGGGGTGGGGGGTGAGCGGGGAGAAGTGGAGGAGGGTGCAGAGGAATGGGTTCAGGGAGGTAACAACTGCATTCTTGGAAGAGGAGTGAGAGTTTAGCATGCATGGAAGAAGGAGGTATATTTGGCAGATGTTTCCAAAGAGCACTGAACATAATTGACGTATCTTCTTGGCCACGGTCCCAACTGACCCTTTGAGCCTTTGAGTTCCAGACTATGCAATCAAGGGGTCCTACCTGAAGAGCTGATATCCAAATCCCTTTGATACACAATCATCCTCACAATCATCCTCAGACTATAGCACTGAATATGAACACACCCAACAAGATTTTTTTATAACTGTAATATACGGCCTCCTAAAAAGCCCTGAACTCTCCAAAGCAAGTTTATTCATTCAACAAATATTTATTACTATCCACCAGGGTAGCCAGCAACAATTATACCCTCCCAACCATGTGACTGGCACACACCAGAGTTATGCAGTGTACAGCCACCCAATAACCATGGCAGGCCCAGCTGACATAAGAACTGCCCTAGACATGGGAGCTCCGACAATGGACAAAGACAAAGCCCTTGCAATACAGAACCTATGATCTATTGGCGAGACAGTAATATCAATGCTGGGTGAAAAGGGCTATCTGTGATAAAGGCCATATACATGGGAGAGGCACTGCTGGACTTGTGGTATCAGGAAACAATTCTTAGAGCAGGAGCCTTTCATAAATACAAATGGGAGAGGCACTTGGCTGGAAAAGCTATGGGGGGTATGGCCTATATTATAATGGGCATAACTGATTCACTTTGCTGTACCTCAAAACTAACACAATATTGTTAATCAACTCTACTCCAATTAAAAATAGAGTTGTGGCTTCAGAGATTTTCCCTGTATTTATAATCCATGGTATTTCATCAAAACAATCCTAGGATATCATAAATTCCTTCCATAAGCATGAGTCCGCATTTACTATTATATGCCAACAACTGCATAGATACTGGGTAGTCACAAAGATGACTAAAATATGCTATTTTCCCTAGAGATGCTCAGTGTGTAGTGGGGAAGGATGACAGGAAAGCAGACAATTATCTTATGGTGTACAAAATACTTTAATGGAGACAAGAGCAAGGAACCCAGGAGAAAGAACAACTAACCCTGTCTGGGGGTGGGGGGTGAGCGGGGAGAAGTGGAGGAGGGTGCAGAGGAATGGGTTCAGGGAGGTAACAACTGCATTCTTGGAAGAGGAGTGAGAGTTTAGCATGCATGGAAGAAGGAGGTATATTTGGCAGATGTTTCCAAAGAGCACTGAACATAATTGACGTATCTTCTTGGCCACGGTCCCAACTGACCCTTTGAGCCTTTGAGTTCCAGACTATGCAATCAAGGGGTCCTACCTGAAGAGCTGATATCCAAATCCCTTTGATACACAATCATCCTCACAATCATCCTCAGACTATAGCACTGAATATGAACACACCCAACAAGATTTTTTTATAACTGTAATATACGGCCTCCTAAAAAGCCCTGAACTCTCCAAAGCAAGTTTATTCATTCAACAAATATTTATTACTATCCACCAGGGTAGCCAGCAACAATTATACCCTCCCAACCATGTGACTGGCACACACCAGAGTTATGCAGTGTACAGCCACCCAATAACCATGGCAGGCCCAGCTGACATAAGAACTGCCCTAGACATGGGAGCTCCGACAATGGACAAAGACAAAGCCCTTGCAATACAGAACCTATGATCTATTGGCGAGACAGTAATATCAATGCTGGGTGAAAAAGGGCTATCTGTGATAAAGGCCATATACATGGGAGAGGCACTTCGGCTGGACTTGTGGTATCAGGAAACAATTCTTAGAGCAGGAGCCTTTCAAGTAAAACCTGACAGGTGACTCAGAGTCAGTGAGGAGAGAACACTGTATGGGGAGGGGAAGAGCTATAGAAAGAATTTCAAGGCAGAGTATGAGAAGGATGGCAAGAGACGAGCTTATGGAAACAGGCAAAGCTTAGGAAGGGCTTAGTTATTCAGTACTGATGATGTGCTAGACACCGTGTAAAGAGGTGGAGGTACAACAGGGGACAAGACCAGTGAAACTCTGCTTATAGAGCTTACAGTCTAGTAGGAGGAGGGAATTACTAAGGGAGGAGGGAACAGTCACAAAATAAATATAAAATTACAAACTGTGATAAATGATAAAAAGGGCTATGACAATACAATCAGTGGATCTATTTTAGATTGGAATATCAGGAAAGGCCACTCTTAAAAAAAAAAAAAGACACGTGAACTGAAACCAGATTTCAGAGGAAAATAGTAACACTGGTTATCCCCAGGGAGAAGTGGCTAGACGGCTGGAGAGGGAGACTTACTGTTGACTTCATACTCTTGTGTCTTTTAAAATTTGTTTCATGTACATGCATTACCTACTCAAAAAAATAAATATAGATAAATTGAGAAAGGGCAGATTTGCAGTTTATTAGGTAAAAGATACAGGTGAATGTTCCAGGCAGAGGGAATTACATGTGCAAAGGCCCCTGTGGGGAACACAGATGAACATATTCAAGGAACAGAAAAGCTGTCCCTGTGGCTGAAGCTGAGTGAGAAGGGCTGCTTGCACCAGAGACTAGGGCAGTACTTTGGAATCGACCACTTTGGGCCTTGTTAAGGATTTGGATTTCATGCTGAACATTGGAGAAACTATATGTCTAATTTTTAAAAATATTTGTTGTAATTTATAATGCTTACATTATGTTAATATACTATATAGCATAGTATATATAATACACAATACAAATACGTAAGCTTTTTTTCATTTTTTAAAAATTTTTGGCTGCTTTTTTTGCTTATTTATTTATTTATTTCCATCCATCTTTATTCTTTGGCCTGTGTGGGCCTTCCATTGCAGTGGCCTCTCTCATTGCAGAGCGCTGGCCCATAATTGGACACACCGGTCCAGCCGCTCAGACGAGGAAACAGGCAAGCTTAGGAAGGGCTGACAGAGTCAGTGAGGAGAGAACACTGTATGGGGAGGGGAAGAGCTATAGAAAGAATTTCAAGGCAGAGTATGAGAAGGATGGCAAGAGACGAGCTTATGGAAACAGGCAAAGCTTAGGAAGGGCTTAGTTATTCAGTACTGATGATGTGCTAGACACCGTGTAAAGAGGTGGAGGTACAACAGGGGACAAGACCAGTGAAACTCTGCTTATAGAGCTTACAGTCTAGTAGGAGGAGGGAATTACTAAGGGAGGAGGGAACAGTCACAAAATAAATATAAAATTACAAACTGTGATAAATGATAAAAAGGGCTATGACAATACAATCAGTGGATCTATTTTAGATTGGAATATCAGGAAAGGCCACTCTTAAAAAAAAAAAAAGACACGTGAACTGAAACCAGATTTCAGAGGAAAATAGTAACACTGGTTATCCCCAGGGAGAAGTGGCTAGACGGCTGGAGAGGGAGACTTACTGTTGACTTCATACTCTTGTGTCTTTTAAAATTTGTTTCATGTACATGCATTACCTACTCAAAAAAATAAATATAGATAAATTGAGAAAGGGCAGATTTGCAGTTTATTAGGTAAAAGATACAGGTGAATGTTCCAGGCAGAGGGAATTACATGTGCAAAGGCCCCTGTGGGGAACACAGATGAACATATTCAAGGAACAGAAAAGCTGTCCCTGTGGCTGAAGCTGAGTGAGAAGGGCTGCTTGCACCAGAGACTAGGGCAGTACTTTGGAATCGACCACTTTGGGCCTTGTTAAGGATTTGGATTTCATGCTGAACATTGGAGAAACTATATGTCTAATTTTTAAAAATATTTGTTGTAATTTATAATGCTTACATTATGTTAATATACTATATAGCATAGTATATATAATACACAATACAAATACGTAAGCTTTTTTTCATTTTTTAAAAATTTTTGGCTGCTTTTTTTGCTTATTTATTTATTTATTTCCATCCATCTTTATTCTTTGGCCTGTGTGGGCCTTCCATTGCAGTGGCCTCTCTCATTGCAGAGCGCTGGCCCATAATTGGACACACCGGTCCAGCCGCTCTGCAGAACATGGGATCTTCCCAGGTCAGCGATCGAACCAGTGCCCCTTGCACTGCCAGGAGGACTCTTTACCCACTGGACCACCAGCGAAGCCCTATGTCTAATTTTTTTTAAAACATCAGTCTGGTTGTTGTTGGGGGAAGGAGGCTGTAGATGAAAGTTCAAGCAAAGACTCAAGTGGTAGCCTTAGCTGAGTTGTCAGTCTCCCTGTATAAATACCCCCACCTCTAGTCCATCCTCTAAAGCTGACAAAGGAATCCTTCTAAAACACAAACCTAATCATGTTATTTTCTCTCATTAATTCAACCATTTATCTACTGCACACACATAATTTTTAAAAAGGACTTACTCTGCCAGGTCCTGTATCAGGCATTACAGTAACACCAAAAAATGAGACAAGGACTTTGCTAAATTTCAAAATCTTTGATGATTTTCCACTGCCTGAAGTTCGTACTCCTTAGGCAAGCATTTAAGAACCTCACTTTAGTGATTTAGGTCCAGTCACTTCATGTCCTCACTCACTGTTCTCTAGGCCCTTAATAAAACTTTGCTTCTCAACCACAGAGCTACACTTGCCACCCTGTATACACCATGCAGTTCTCCTGCCTCTGTGTCATGCTGGGCTGTCCCTCCTGCTGGAACCGTACCTCTCTGATGGGTGACACCCTTCACAGCCCCCAAAGCCAGCTTAAATGTCACCATCTCTGTGCTGCCCCAAACAAACAAACAAACATCACCAAGAGTTTAGTTTATGATTACAGTTCCTCCATGCTTCCATTATATAGTAAAATACTTCATGTGCATGAAAAAGCAACAATAATTCAGGTGCTAGTCACCATCTTTACATATACAGAAACTCAATCACCCACTGCTGGTTTCAGAACCAAAAGTGATCTTTGAGATGATGACACATCTTAGGTGAAAAGCTGCAAATGCTTGCCTTAGCCTCTCATCCACTGGAATTCCTTGGCAAGGAGGCATTTTCAAATGTAGCTTGAGGCAATTCCTATAATTGGAGCAGCTGGTTAATTAAGACGCTAGTTCAAACTACTGTTAAATTAACCATTTTCTCTCTTAAATGAATGGTTTTGGTCAAATTACCAGTGGTTAAACTGTTTAATTAGCCAGTTATTTTAATTATAAAATTTACAAGTTTGAAAGCCTCTCATTTCTATTAGGTTCAACTGAATTTTTCCCGCTCCTTATGTCATGAAGTTGGGTTCCGGCTGTCATATTAACATTGCGGCCTCTTGAGAGAAAATGCGAGTCATTCCCCTCAAAGGGGTTTGAAAATCTTTCAATTGGTACAATACCCCACCTCTAGTCCATCCTCTAAAGCTGACAAAGGAATCCTTCTAAAACACAAACCTAATCATGTTATTTTCTCTCATTAATTCAACCATTTATCTACTGCACACACATAATTTTTAAAAAGGACTTACTCTGCCAGGTCCTGTATCAGGCATTACAGTAACACCAAAAAATGAGACAAGGACTTTGCTAAATTTCAAAATCTTTGATGATTTTCCACTGCCTGAAGTTCGTACTCCTTAGGCAAGCATTTAAGAACCTCACTTTAGTGATTTAGGTCCAGTCACTTCATGTCCTCACTCACTGTTCTCTAGGCCCTTAATAAAACTTTGCTTCTCAACCACAGAGCTACACTTGCCACCCTGTATACACCATGCAGTTCTCCTGCCTCTGTGTCATGCTGGGCTGTCCCTCCTGCTGGAACCGTACCTCTCTGATGGGTGACACCCTTCACAGCCCCCAAAGCCAGCTTAAATGTCACCATCTCTGTGCTGCCCCAAACAAACAAACAAACATCACCAAGAGTTTAGTTTATGATTACAGTTCCTCCATGCTTCCATTATATAGTAAAATACTTCATGTGCATGAAAAAGCAACAATAATTCAGGTGCTAGTCACCATCTTTACATATACAGAAACTCAATCACCCACTGCTGGTTTCAGAACCAAAAGTGATCTTTGAGATGATGACACATCTTAGGTGAAAAGCTGCAAATGCTTGCCTTAGCCTCTCATCCACTGGAATTCCTTGGCAAGGAGGCATTTTCAAATGTAGCTTGAGGCAATTCCTATAATTGGAGCAGCTGGTTAATTAAGACGCTAGTTCAAACTACTGTTAAATTAACCATTTTCTCTCTTAAATGAATGGTTTTGGTCAAATTACCAGTGGTTAAACTGTTTAATTAGCCAGTTATTTTAATTATAAAATTTACAAGTTTGAAAGCCTCTCATTTCTATTAGGTTCAACTGAATTTTTCCCCCTCCTTATGTCATTAAGTTGGTTTCCTGCTGTCATATTAACATTGCAGCCTCTTGAGAGAAAAGGCAACTCATTGAAGAAGACACAAAACCCCAGGACTTCAAAAGGAGGCTTTGAAAATCTTTCAATTGGTACAATTATAGAATGTAATCATGTATTGAGTTCTCCTACAAACACGTCCTTTCCCTTTGTGTATGCCAGCGCCAACTGTCCTTCAATGTCCTTGTTTACTAAACAGGGAACTAAACCCATCAATCCAGGATGAGGATAAACAACTTCATTTTAATTATTTCTCTAGATTGCAAGAAGCATTTTGAGCAGGGCTATGCAGAAGGGAAACAGAAAAAAAATCGGGATAACCCCAGCCAAGAATCTAATTACAGGATATTTTTTTCATTCAATAGACCACAAGTCCCTGAAGGGCAGATACACCCCAGCACCTGGCAAATAAATGTGTATGTTCAGTAAGTGTTGGAATGTTTTGTTTGCTTATTTTGTTTTGAAGTTCTAGAGATATTTTAACAAGGCAATTCGCAATGATTTGGCTCTGGCAGCTACCCAGTTTTTTCCAAATCTCCTTTCAAACTTCTTTCAGTTTTTCTAATTACACTGGACTACTTGGACTTGATTGTACCATACTTTGCTTACACCACATTTGTTCTCATGCTATAAGAGTCTGAATTCCCTTCATTTAACCTCCTTGTATATTTACTTCTTGATGTACATTTAAATCAGTTAACAACAACAACCAGAAAAGACAGTCACTACAATCAGACTTATTCCTTAGAGAAGGTAGCTGGGTGGTACCCAGGGCCCCCAGAGAGTATGGTGGGTAAAGGCAGGAAGGGACACTGCTTCCTCCTCTTCTTTTCTGAACACCATTATAATTCAATTTTGAAATTTCTGACTTTACTGAAATGTCAAAGACCCATGAAAACTGCCAAGAAAGCTGTGTCCTTTCAAAGAGAATTTACCTTGGCATGCTGATACTGCTGAGTTACCCTGGGCCTGGGAGTCTTCCAGGCACTGAGACTCCACATGGAAGTGAGGAAAGGAAAGGATAAATGTCCCATAAATGTATGAAAATCTGTTCAAACAACTAGTAGTCAAAGACATGCAAATTATAAATACAATGGGTGGCATTTTTTAACTTAATATCAGTAAACACAAAAAAATAACACTCAATATTGATGAGTATATAAACAGGGATTGGGCTTCCCTGGTGGTCCAGTGGGTAGAGGTCTGTCTTGCAGTGCAAGGGGCATCAGTTTGAACCCTGGCCCAGGAAGATCCCACATGCCGAAGAATGGCTGGATGGGTGTGTCCAATTACAAGCCCCAGCATGCAATGCCAAGAGGATGATTGCAATTCATTTTAATTATTTCTCTAGATTGCAAGAAGCATTTTGAGCAGGGCTATGCAGAAGGGAAACAGAAAAAATCGATAACCCCAGCCAAGAATCTAATTACAGGATATTTTTTTCATTCAATAGACCACAAGTCCCTGAAGGGCAGATACACCCCAGCACCTGGCAAATAAATGTGTATGTTCAGTAAGTGTTGGAATGTTTTGTTTGCTTATTTTGTTTTGAAGTTCTAGAGATATTTTAACAAGGCAATTCGCAATGATTTGGCTCTGGCAGCTACCCAGTTTTTTCCAAATCTCCTTTCAAACTTCTTTCAGTTTTTCTAATTACACTGGACTACTTGGACTTGATTGTACCATACTTTGCTTACACCACATTTTTGCTCATGCTATAAGAGTCTGAATTCCCTTCATTTAACCTCCTTGTATATTTACTTCTTGATGTACATTTAAATCAGTTAACAACAACAACCAGAAAAGACAGTCACTACAATCAGACTTATTCCTTAGAGAAGGTAGCTGGGTGGTACCCAGGGCCCCCAGAGAGTATGGTGGGTAAAGGCAGGAAGGGACACTGCTTCCTCCTCTTCTTTTCTGAACACCATTATAATTCAATTTTGAAATTTCTGACTTTACTGAAATGTCAAAGACCCATGAAAACTGCCAAGAAAGCTGTGTCCTTTCAAAGAGAATTTACCTTGGCATGCTGATACTGCTGAGTTACCCTGGGCCTGGGAGTCTTCCAGGCACTGAGACTCCACATGGAAGTGAGGAAAGGAAAGGATAAATGTCCCATAAATGTATGAAAATCTGTTCAAACAACTAGTAGTCAAAGACATGCAAATTATAAATACAATGGGTGGCATTTTTTAACTTAATATCAGTAAACACAAAAAAATAACACTCAATATTGATGAGTATATAAACAGGGATTGGGCTTCCCTGGTGGTCCAGTGGGTAGAGGTCTGTCTTGCAGTGCAAGGGGCATCAGTTTGAACCCTGGCCCAGGAAGATCCCACATGCCGAAGAATGGCTGGATGGGTGTGTCCAATTACAAGCCAGCGCTCCGGAATGCATGCACCCAGAGCCGGTGCTCTGCGACAAGAGAGGCCACTGCGATGGGAGGCCCACACAGGCCAAAGAATAAAGATGAAGAATAAAGAAAATAAATAAATAAACAGTAAAAGAGGCCAAATTAAAAAAAAATAATTAAAAAAATAATTAACTGAAGTAAAGATAAGAGATTCAACCTGATAAACATCTGGAGTGATTTACCTTAAAAAAAAAAAAAAAGTAAACAGGGATTCTCAAATACCAAAAAACCCTATAAAACTGCAATCTTTTTGAAGAGCAATTTGGCAATACATATTAATAGGTTTAAAAATGTACATTTTCAAGGTCTTTCCTGGAGGTCCATTGGATAAGACTCCAAACTTCCAATGCAGGGGGTTCAGCTTGGATCCTTGGTTAGGGGGGACTAAGATTCCAAACATGACCAAAAAATTTAAAAAATACCAACCTAAAGATGTGCATTTCCTTTAGCCCACCAATTGAACTTTAGAAATATATCCTATGTAAATAATCACACAAAGGAACAAATACTAATGTACAAGCACATTTATCATAGTGCTATTTACATCTCAAAATTCTGGAGACAATTTAAAATTTGTCCACAGAGGAAGATAAGTAAACTCCTATTGCCCCCAATATTTCTTTCCAAAGGGTTTTTTTTTTCATAAATTATTGAATTTCTTTCAATAGCATTTAATAGGGCCCCATTTGATCCAACTTTAAAAGTAAAAATAAAACAAAAAACTACCTCAGAATTAGGTAGCTATCAGATACTAAAATATATTACAAAACTACAGTAACCAATAGTATTACAACAGCTTCGTACTGGTATCAAATATACAAATAGATCTACGAAACAACACAAAGTTAAAATACAGTAGTTCCACATCTATATGGAAACTTAGTATATGATAAGGTGACATCCCCAAATGTATGGGGAAAAGGTGATGCTTCCATAAATAAAACAACTGGCTGCCCATTTGGGGGAGAAAACTGCATGCCTACCAACTTCTGATTCCAGGTGGACCACATATTTAAAAAAAAAAAAAACAACATAAGATAACATGAAGAATTTTTAAAAATAATCTTGGAGTAGAGATCTTTCTAAGCATGAAGCAAAATCTAGAAATCAAAGATTAATGAACTTGACTACATAAAAATGTCAAACTTTCATTTAGCAAAAAGCAAAAAAAAAAAAGTCAAGGAATAAATGACTAGAAACAACACACAGTATGTATGATAAGGAAATGCTTATTTCCTTATTATATAAAAACTATATAAAAGTTCTTACATATCAAAAATGAAAAAGCATACAATTCAAAAGAAAAATGGGTAAAAAGTAAAAACAAGCAGTTCACAAGAAAAGAAATCCAAAGGCCAAAAACAATACACGAAAAGATGAAAAACTTTCTCAAGAAATGCTAATTAAAATGAGACATAGGGCTTCCCTGGTGGTCCAGTGGGTATGGACACCGCCTTGCAGTGCAAGGGGCGCCAGTTCGATCCCTGGCCTGGGAAGATCCCACGTGCCGCGGAGCGGCTGGACCGATGTGTCCAATGACCGAGCCGGAGCTCTGGAGGGCATGCGCCCAGAGCCGGTGCTCTGTGACAACGCCCACACGGGCCAAAGAACAAAGATGGATGAAAAAATGGACAAATGAAAGACCAATGGAGGTGGCCCGCCTGCTCCCCTCCCTTCCCACCCCACCCCCACCAAAATAAATAAATAAATAAATCTTCAAAAAAAAAAAAAATGAGACATAGGGGCTTCCCCTAGTGGTCCAGTGGGACCGCCTTGCAGTACAAGGGGCCCCGGTTTGATCCCTGGCCTGGGAAGATCCCACGTGCCGCGGAGCGGCTGGACTGATGTGTCCAATTACCGAACCGGAGCTCTGGAGCGCATGCGCCCAGAGCCTGCACTCTGCGACAATAGAGGCCACTACGATGGGAGGCCCACGCAGGCCAAAGAACAAAGACGGATGAAAAGAGATAAATGAAAGACAAATGGAGGTGGCCCGCCCGCTCCCCTCCCTCTCCAGCCTGTCCCCCGCCCAAAATAAATAAATAAATAAATCTTTAAAAAAAAAAAATGAGACATAATTTTCACTAGCAAAACAGTAAGATGTTTTGTAAAACCTAGTTTTGGCTAGAAAATAGAAATGCAAATTAATACAACTTCTCTGAAGGACAATCAGACAACACTTACCAAAATTTTCAACTCATAACCCACTGATTCAGCAATTCCATTTCCTGGAATTTATCTTACAACTTGTTGCTGCAGCTTTTTTTCTTTTTTTTTTGCCTCTAAGTCATTGTTTATTTTTCATCCATCTTTATTCTTGGGCCTGTGTGGGCCTCCTATAGCAGTGGCCTCTCTCGCAGTAGAGTGCTGGATCTGGGTGTGTGCACTCCAGAGCGCTGGCTCATAATTGGATACACCGGTCCAGCCGTTCCTTGGAATGTGGGATCTTCCCAGGCCAGAGATTGAACCAGTACCCCTTGCACTGCAAGGTAGACTCTTTACCCACTGGACCACCAGGGAAGTCCAACTGCAGCCCAACTGCAACATTTTTTGAAATAACAAAAACTAAAAGCAACCTAAATATCCAGCATTAAGATACAGTAATATACAGACATAACATATATGATCATATACCACAAAACTTCTCTAAAAAATATACAAGAAACTGCTATCAATGCATACCACTGAGGAGAAAGACTTGGAAACAGAAGAAAATTCAACCTTTCTTCATATACCCTTTTGTACTATTTATATTTATTTTTCCCATCTGCATGCTTTTATAATGTTTAACCATTGATAGTTTTCATATATTTTTAAAGCCTTCCTCAGAATACACATCAGGCAAAAATGAACTTTTTTCTCTGGCTATGAGATAAGGGATGAAACCAAGACTAGAGGATAAACAGGTCTTGAACATAATCCTTACTTTTAAATATACAAGAAAAAAAACCACAATGAAAGTCTAACAAAATCTAAATCATTGCCAAATCTGGGTTTCCCAGACATATTACCTTTTCACTTTTTTATAATATTTTTAAGGTTAATTAATTAATTTTTGGCTGTGCTGGGTCTTTGTTGCTGTATGTGGCAAATGGCGGTTCCTCTCTAGTTTTTGGTGCTTGAGCTTCTCATTATGGTGGCTTTTTTTGGTTTGTTTCGGAGTACCAGCTCTAGAGTGCAGGCTCAGTAGGGCTTAGTTGCCCTGAGGTATGTGGGATCTATCAGGGATCGAACCCAGGTCTCCTGCATTGGAGGCAGACTCCCAACCACTGGACCATCAGGGAAGTCCCACATTTTTTTAAATAATCGTTCAAAATTAAAAGTGTTAGTAAGAGAAAAATAACCACTTAAAAAAAAAAAAAAAAAAGCTTTTCCAGATCTTCCTGGTGGTACAGTGGATAAGAATTCACCTGCCGACGCAGGACACATGGGTTCAGTCCCTGCCCTGGGCTGATTCCACATGCCATGGAGCAACTAAGCCCATGCACCACAACTACTGAGCCTGCACGGTGTAATTACAGAAGTCCAAGACTCTCCCTCTCATCAGGACACAGCTGAAGCTGATTAACCACTCTTTCTTAAAGCAGTCTCCTTTTGGTTGTCATGAAAATACATTATCCTGGTTTTCTACCATGCTGGCCTCCCTCTTCAAGCTCATTGGTTATCTCTTCCCCCTCTCCACCCAATGGTTTAATGTCAGAAGGCAGCTATGCTCACCACTATACCACCAATGCCATTCAATGGTTTAATGTTGGAATTCCTCAGGGCCTGATCCTTGGGCCTCTACTCGTCTTCCGTTGGTGGTCTCATTCATTCTCAAGAAAAATCAATAATATGATGACTTTCAAATTCACAGTTTCAACCCAGACCTAATATTTTGGGTTCAAACTCAGTGTCTCCAGTGGACTACTTAGTATATCTTCAAAACAAGTATGTAGAATATTTATTTATTATAGTGGAAACATGTTCATCATAGATTAAGTTGAGGGAAAAAGCAGATTGTGAAGTGTTATATATAATTTGTTCCCACCAGTCCAAGACTAAAAGATACATATACACACACACAAAGACAGAGGTAAAGACAGAAAGAACAAGAGAATTACTTAGAAAAAGATCTGGTAGGATATGCACCAAAATGTTAAGCAATAATCTTTTCTTTTTTTTTTTTTTTAATGTTTCTGTGTATTTAAAGATTTATTTATTTATTTATTTTGGGCGGGGGTCGGGTTGGGGAGGGAGGGGAGCAGGCGAGCCACTTCTATTGGTCTTTCATTTCTCTGTTTTCATCCGTCTTTGTTCTTTGGCTCCTGAGGGCCTCCCATCGCGGTGGCGTCTGTTGTCGCAGAGCGCCGGCTCTGGGCGCATGCGCCCCAGAGCTCCGGCTCGGTAATTGGACACATCAGTCCAGCCGCTCCGCGGCACGTGGGATCTTCCCAGGTCAGGGATCGAACCGGCGCCCCTTGCACTGCAAGGCGGTGTCCTTATCCACTGGACCACCAGGGGAAGCCCCCAGCAATAATCTTTTGATAATAGGATAGGATTACAAGTGATTCTTATTTTCTTCATCTCTTTCAGCTTCTTCATGTGTGTACTGTGTGTGTGTGTAGTACTTGTTTTCCATATTCTCTAAAATGCATGCTTTTCAGTTTTATGATCAGATTTTCTTAGCTTTTATTTTTCCTCTCCTGATAGGATGTAATATGAAATTCAGAGTATCAATTATTAAGGTTTTTTTTGCTAAAACTGTTTAGCTTAAATCTAGGAGAGCTTTTAGATCCAACTTCCAGTTTGTAGGAACGGGACAGAAGAACACGTCATAAAAGACCACAAGGAAATGATCAGACAAATTAAAAAGCAAGGACATTCTATAAGTCAAACAGTCTAGCCTAGTCAAAAAGTGACTGTTGTAGAAATAGAACAGTGAAATAATTGTTCTATATTAAAGGTGACATTATAGCAAACTGCAAGGTGTGAACCTTCTTTGGCTCTTGGTTATAAACAATCTTGTTATGAACAATCTCATAAAAAGACTTGTGGGAGACACCTGAGGAAATGGAAAGAGTATTAGATGACATTGAGGCATTACTATTAAATTTCTTATAATGCTATTGTGGTCCTTTAACAGAATGTAAAGAATATCCTTGCTTATAGAAATGCATGCTTAAGTATTCATGTTTATGATTCATGATTCATGTTTTATGATACTTCATGTGAAGTATCATAAACATCTGGTCAAGAGAGCTGAACCTGACAAAATATTAATAATATCTGAATTTAAGTAATGGGTCTAGAAGTGATCATTATATTATTCTTGAGAAAAAAATTATTTCTCACAACACTGTAAGCTTCCAAATGGCAAGGACTATATTGTCTTTCATTTCTCTGTTTTCATCCGTCTTTGTTCTTTGGCTCCTGAGGGCCTCCCATCGCGGTGGCCTCTGTTGTCGCAGAGCGCCGGCTCTGGGCGCATGCGCTCCAGAGCTCTGGCTCGGTGATTGGACACATCAGTCCAGCCGCTCCGCGGCACGTGGGATCTTCCCAGGTCAGGGATCGAACCGGCGCCCCTTGCACTGCAAGGCGGTGTCCTTATCCACTGGACCACCAGGGGAAGCCCCCAGCAATAATCTTTTGATAATAGGATAGGATTACAAGTGATTCTTATTTTCTTCATCTCTTTCAGCTTCTTCATGTGTGTACTGTGTGTGTGTGTAGTACTTGTTTTCCATATTCTCTAAAATGCATGCTTTTCAGTTTTATGATCAGATTTTCTTAGCTTTTATTTTTCCTCTCCTGATAGGATGTAATATGAAATTCAGAGTATCAATTATTAAGGTTTTTTTTGCTAAAACTGTTTAGCTTAAATCTAGGAGAGCTTTTAGATCCAACTTCCAGTTTGTAGGAACGGGACAGAAGAACACGTCATAAAAGACCACAAGGAAATGATCAGACAAATTAAAAAGCAAGGACATTCTATAAGTCAAACAGTCTAGCCTAGTCAAAAAGTGACTGTTGTAGAAATAGAACAGTGAAATAATTGTTCTATATTAAAGGTGACATTATAGCAAACTGCAAGGTGTGAACCTTCTTTGGCTCTTGGTTATAAACAATCTTGTTATGAACAATCTCATAAAAAGACTTGTGGGAGACACCTGAGGAAATGGAAAGAGTATTAGATGACATTGAGGCATTACTATTAAATTTCTTATAATGCTATTGTGGTCCTTTAACAGAATGTAAAGAATATCCTTGCTTATAGAAATGCATGCTTAAGTATTCATGTTTATGATTCATGATTCATGTTTTATGATACTTCATGTGAAGTATCATAAACATCTGGTCAAGAGAGCTGAACCTGACAAAATATTAATAATATCTGAATTTAAGTAATGGGTCTAGAAGTGATCATTATATTATTCTTGAGAAAAAAATTATTTCTCACAACACTGTAAGCTTCCAAATGGCAAGGACTATATTGTCTTTATTTTGGACCCCCAGCACCTAAAACACAACCTGGTTCAATAAATGTTGAGAGAATGAATAAACAAAAAGAACCACAGGGCTTTCCTGGTAGCTCAGTGGTAAAGAGTTTGCCTGCCAATGCAGGAGACATGGGTTTGATCCCTGATCTGGGAAGATCCCACGCAGTGCAGAGCAACTACGCCCATGAGCCACAACTATTGAGCTTGTGCTCTAGAGCCTCAGAGTTGCAACTACTGAGCCCATGGACTGCAGCTACTGAAACCCGTGTGCCCTAGAGCCTGAGTTCCATAAGAGAAGGAAGAAGGAAGAAGCCTGGTCACCTCAACTAGAGTAGCCCCCACTCCCTACAACTAGAGAAAAGCCTGTGGCAGCAGTGAAAACCCAGAATAGCCAAAATAAATAAATAAATAAAATTAGCAACAACAAAAACAGAAGCACATACTTTGAGAGGTTGGGCTTCAGACCTGGTAGAAGTAGTGACTGTCTACACATTGCTGCCATCATCTGAAAATTTAACAGATGTAAAACTTCTTATGTGCTGGATGGCATATAATAAGCACTCAGTAAGCGTTAGTTCCCTTCCTTACTCCCTTTCCTTTACTTCTGGTACTATTTTTTGGTCACATCATGTGGCTTGTAGGATCTAATAAATTCTCCAACTAGGGATGGAAACTATGTGGCCTACAGTGGAGGTGAAGATTCCTAACCACTGAACCAGCAAGGAATTCTGTGTTTCTGATACTCTTTAGTCCTATAACAGATGTCATTATCTAATGGCTGCTTTAAAATCTGTCACGTAATAAAGTAAAGGCAAGTGATAGGGTTGAAACATTGAAATTCATAACCAGATGTTTCAAAATATGCATTGTGGTCATGTTTTATAAATTCATTTGATTCATGTTTTATGATACTTCATGTGAAGTATCATAAACATCTGGTCAAGAGAGCTGAACCTGACAAAATATTAATAATATCTGAATTTAAGTAATGGGTCTAGAAGTGATCATTATATTATTCTTGAGAAAAAAATTATTTCTCACAACACTGTAAGCTTCCAAATGGCAAGGACTATATTGTCTTTATTTTGGACCCCCAGCACCTAAAACACAACCTGGTTCAATAAATGTTGAGAGAATGAATAAACAAAAAGAACCACAGGGCTTTCCTGGTAGCTCAGTGGTAAAGAGTTTGCCTGCCAATGCAGGAGACATGGGTTTGATCCCTGATCTGGGAAGATCCCACGCAGTGCAGAGCAACTACGCCCATGAGCCACAACTATTGAGCTTGTGCTCTAGAGCCTCAGAGTTGCAACTACTGAGCCCATGGACTGCAGCTACTGAAACCCGTGTGCCCTAGAGCCTGAGTTCCATAAGAGAAGGAAGAAGGAAGAAGCCTGGTCACCTCAACTAGAGTAGCCCCCACTCCCTACAACTAGAGAAAAGCCTGTGGCAGCAGTGAAAACCCAGAATAGCCAAAATAAATAAATAAATAAAATTAGCAACAACAAAAACAGAAGCACATACTTTGAGAGGTTGGGCTTCAGACCTGGTAGAAGTAGTGACTGTCTACACATTGCTGCCATCATCTGAAAATTTAACAGATGTAAAACTTCTTATGTGCTGGATGGCATATAATAAGCACTCAGTAAGCGTTAGTTCCCTTCCTTACTCCCTTTCCTTTACTTCTGGTACTATTTTTTGGTCACATCATGTGGCTTGTAGGATCTAATAAATTCTCCAACTAGGGATGGAAACTATGTGGCCTACAGTGGAGGTGAAGATTCCTAACCACTGAACCAGCAAGGAATTCTGTGTTTCTGATACTCTTTAGTCCTATAACAGATGTCATTATCTAATGGCTGCTTTAAAATCTGTCACGTAATAAAGTAAAAATGGCAAGTGATAGGGTTGAAACATTGAAATTCATCGAGTTACCCAGACTGAATGGACACTTATTTTGCATAAAATACTGTAAGAAAAGCCTTAGCCTGGTAGATAATGGACATGAAAGACAGGTGTGGAATAGTAGCAATAATAATAATAACAATAGTTAATATTTTTGAGCACTTTGTATGTTTTACCTCACTGAATCTTCAAATGATTCACTGCAGTTTGTACTATAAATTCTCCTTATTTTTTTTTTTTTTAAAGATTTATTTATTTATTTATTCTGGGCGGGGGTCGGGTTGGGGAGGGAGGGGAGCAGGCGGGCCACTTCTGTTGGTCTTTCGTTTCTCTGCGTTCATCTGTCTTTGTTCTTTGGCTCCTGTGGGCCTCCCATCGCGGTGGCGTCTGTCACTGCTGAGCGCCGGCTCTGGGCGCATGCGCTCCAGAGCTCTGGCTCGGTAATTGGACACAATCCCCGCGGCACGTGGGATCTTCCCAGGCCAGGGCTCGAACCGGTGCCCCTTGCACTGCAAGGCGATGTCCTTACCCACTGGACCACCAGGGGAAGCCCTCTCCTTATTTTTTAAAGGGAAAAAACTAAGCTAGAGAGAGGTAAAGGTCACAGAACAATAAGTGTAGAGTTGGAATCTAAACTTACTACAGAACTCTTGCTCTTAACCCACTATTTATGTTCTTGCTCACTGTCCAATTTCATGTAAAGGGCAAGACTTGGTCCTAGCCAATCTTCTCAAAGGTATCTTTGTTATCTTTTCAGACAAAATTAGTGTTAGAAGGTCACTTAAAGCAGGAAGACTATGTATCAGGAAATAACTGCTTACCTGCAGAACATGGGATTCTCCTGAAGTTCGATGTAAAAGGGACAGAGTAGCCTCAGTAAGCGTTAGTTCCCTTCCTTACTCCCTTTCCTTTACTTCTGGTACTATTTTTTGGTCACATCATGTGGCTTGTAGGATCTAATAAATTCTCCAACTAGGGATGGAAACTATGTGGCCTACAGTGGAGGTGAAGATTCCTAACCACTGAACCAGCAAGGAATTCTGTGTTTCTGATACTCTTTAGTCCTATAACAGATGTCATTATCTAATGGCTGCTTTAAAATCTGTCACGTAATAAAGTAAAAATGGCAAGTGATAGGGTTGAAACATTGAAATTCATCGAGTTACCCAGACTGAATGGACACTTATTTTGCATAAAATACTGTAAGAAAAGCCTTAGCCTGGTAGATAATGGACATGAAAGACAGGTGTGGAATAGTAGCAATAATAATAATAACAATAGTTAATATTTTTGAGCACTTTGTATGTTTTACCTCACTGAATCTTCAAATGATTCACTGCAGTTTGTACTATAAATTCTCCTTATTTTTTTTTTTTTTAAAGATTTATTTATTTATTTATTCTGGGCGGGGGTCGGGTTGGGGAGGGAGGGGAGCAGGCGGGCCACTTCTGTTGGTCTTTCGTTTCTCTGCGTTCATCTGTCTTTGTTCTTTGGCTCCTGTGGGCCTCCCATCGCGGTGGCGTCTGTCACTGCTGAGCGCCGGCTCTGGGCGCATGCGCTCCAGAGCTCTGGCTCGGTAATTGGACACAATCCCCGCGGCACGTGGGATCTTCCCAGGCCAGGGCTCGAACCGGTGCCCCTTGCACTGCAAGGCGATGTCCTTACCCACTGGACCACCAGGGGAAGCCCTCTCCTTATTTTTTAAAGGGAAAAAACTAAGCTAGAGAGAGGTAAAGGTCACAGAACAATAAGTGTAGAGTTGGAATCTAAACTTACTACAGAACTCTTGCTCTTAACCCACTATTTATGTTCTTGCTCACTGTCCAATTTCATGTAAAGGGCAAGACTTGGTCCTAGCCAATCTTCTCAAAGGTATCTTTGTTATCTTTTCAGACAAAATTAGTGTTAGAAGGTCACTTAAAGCAGGAAGACTATGTATCAGGAAATAACTGCTTACCTGCAGAACAGATGGGATTCTCCCCTGAAGTTCTGGACCTAAAAAGAGTGAGAAAGCATGTTGGGTACAGTTAGATACGCCCCTTTTATTTGCACAGCTACCAAAACTTTTATGTTCTTCATTAAGGATATGTCAGTACTACACATTTCCTTATTCTGTCCTCTTCTTTCCATAAAGATTATTAAGTACTATGGGTCAGAAAAAGTGTTAGGTCCTGAGGATGCCAAAGTAAGTAAAACATCTCTACCTATGGCCTATTTGGAAGAGAGATAAGTAAATAGATGCAAGTCATGTACTCTGGTTTCTCTTCAGATCGTATAAATCTTTCTCCTTAAACAGACACAAGCACAATATAATGCTAATTCAGAACAAAAACACATACAAGGTTTAGTGGAATACAAAGGAAAACTTGGCCATTTCTACCAGGGGGATGAAACTATCGGAGCTGAGTTTTCAAAAACAAAGAACTATTCTCAATTGTTGAGCCTTACAGAAAAACTAGGCAGAAGTATGAAAGTGGTATATCTGGGAAACAGCAAGCAGGTGGATGTGAGTGGTGTTCCAGCAGCAGGGAGGGGGCAGAGTAAAGGAGGGGGTCAGCTTATGAAGACCTCACACCCTGTGTGAAGGAGTTCGTCTTAACTCTGTGTAGGCAGTGGGAAGCTCTGGCGAAGTTTAATCACAAAAGTAATACGATCAAGTTTAAGTTGTGGAAATTTAACTCTGGCAGCAGGTGAGTAATGAATGGGAAGAAGTGCAACTGAGGCAAGAGAAACCACCAGTGAAGTGGTTCTTCAATAGCGTTGCATTATTAGAGCATTCGTCTAAGAACTAGATGTAGAGTAAGGGAGACAACATTGTCAGGGATGACTCCAAGGATTCTGTTCTGAGCAGCAAGATGAATGGAGGTGTCATTCACGAGAATGGCGAAGGAGTAAGGTGGGAGGTAATGATTGAGATGCTTCAAAAACATATAAGAGCAGACAAGGAATTAATCTCCACAATCTACAAGCAACTCAGAAAACTAAGCCCGGAAAACGAAGGAGTAAGGTGCAGGGAGTCTAATGATTAATTGAAGCTACCTAGAAGAAAACTTTTAAAGGGGTTCTTGAAGTTCTGGACCTAAAAAGAGTGAGAAAGCATGTTGGGTACAGTTAGATACGCCCCTTTTATTTGCACAGCTACCAAAACTTTTATGTTCTTCATTAAGGATATGTCAGTACTACACATTTCCTTATTCTGTCCTCTTCTTTCCATAAAGATTATTAAGTACTATGGGTCAGAAAAAGTGTTAGGTCCTGAGGATGCCAAAGTAAGTAAAACATCTCTACCTATGGCCTATTTGGAAGAGAGATAAGTAAATAGATGCAAGTCATGTACTCTGGTTTCTCTTCAGATCGTATAAATCTTTCTCCTTAAACAGACACAAGCACAATATAATGCTAATTCAGAACAAAAACACATACAAGGTTTAGTGGAATACAAAGGAAAACTTGGCCATTTCTACCAGGGGGATGAAACTATCGGAGCTGAGTTTTCAAAAACAAAGAACTATTCTCAATTGTTGAGCCTTACAGAAAAACTAGGCAGAAGTATGAAAGTGGTATATCTGGGAAACAGCAAGCAGGTGGATGTGAGTGGTGTTCCAGCAGCAGGGAGGGGGCAGAGTAAAGGAGGGGGTCAGCTTATGAAGACCTCACACCCTGTGTGAAGGAGTTCGTCTTAACTCTGTGTAGGCAGTGGGAAGCTCTGGCGAAGTTTAATCACAAAAGTAATACGATCAAGTTTAAGTTGTGGAAATTTAACTCTGGCAGCAGGTGAGTAATGAATGGGAAGAAGTGCAACTGAGGCAAGAGAAACCACCAGTGAAGTGGTTCTTCAATAGCGTTGCATTATTAGAGCATTCGTCTAAGAACTAGATGTAGAGTAAGGGAGACAACATTGTCAGGGATGACTCCAAGGATTCTGTTCTGAGCAGCAAGATGAATGGAGGTGTCATTCACCGAGAATGGCGAAGGAGTAAGGTGGCAGGGGAGTTAATGATTGAGATGCTTCAAAAACATATAAGAGCAGACAAAGAATTAATCTCCAAAATCTACAAGCAACTCAGACAACTCAGCCCCGGAAAAACGAACAACCCAATCAAAAAATGGGAAAAAGATCTAAAGAGACGCCTCTCCAAAGAGGACATACAGATAGCCCAAAAGCTTATGAAATGATGCTCAACCTCGCTTATTATTAGAGAAATGCAAATTAAAACCACAATGAGATACCACCTCACACCCATCAGAATGGCCATCGTCAATAAATCAACAGACAATAAATGCTGGAGAGGGTGCAGAGAAAAGGGAACCCTCTTGCATGGCTGGTGGGAATGTAAACTTACACAGCTTCTATGGAAGACAGTATGGAGATTCCTTAAAAAACTAAAAATAGAGGCACCCTTTGACCCAGCAATCCCACTATTAGGCCTATATCCTGATGAAATCAAAACTGAAAGAGGCACCTGTACCCCAATGTTCATTGCAGCTCTCTATACAATAGCCAGAACATGGAAGCAACCTAGATGTCCATCGACAAATGAATGGATACAGAAGCTCTGGTACATACAATGGAATACTACTCAGCTGTTAAAAGAAATGCAGAAGACTCAGTCCTAATGAGGTGGCTAGCTCTAGAACCTATCATAAAAAGTGAAGTAAGTCAAAAAGAGAAAGACAAGTACAGTATACTAACCCATATATATGGAATCCAGTAAGATGGTCATGGTAACACACGCAGTGAACTCATGGAAAAACAGACAGAGAATAGACACAAGGACATTGTGGAGAACGAACAGTGAGAGGGAGGCATAGAGGAGGTAACATCGAAACCCATACTGGCACGTGTGGAAAAAATAGCTGTTGTCATTGTGCTAAGGGAATAGGAGTGCCTACAATCACTAGGGGCGATGGTTCGGAGGGGTGGGAGGGGGGAACTGGGTGGGCGGGGGTGGGGGGGTCCAGGGATATGCATATGAATGATCTGGGAACATACATGTCGGTGAACAACAAAGCTCTGTAAAATCTTTAAAATAAAGAATTAAAAAAAAAAAACCATGTAAGAGGGGATGATCAAAGCAGAATGCTGTGTGAACAACCTAATGGGATGCAAATATTAGTTATATTTAATTACTATTATTAATATCCTTACCTCATGAGGGAAAAGGCTTGCTTAAAAATAGTGTTGTTCTTCAGACACAGCACCTATAGCAAAACAGCCACATTAGAACAACCATAAACGTTCTCAGACCTCCAAGTATCTCTTCACAAAGAGGCAAGAAACCCACGGGACATGAACCAAACAAAACCAAAGTCTCTTGTCTAGGAAAGAGCTGCCCTGCAGTTAATAACAAACAGGCCAGCAAACCAAGGCCATCTTCTTTCCTATTCCACCCACTACAGAAAATGCTGGAAAAATATAAGCTCCACTTTGGGGGGTTGCTTTTTTTTTTTAATTCACTCTATTTCCCTGTTCTAATTTGATTTATATTTTCTAACATCAACAGCCATTATGCATGTGTCAAGCAAAGGCACCATGCAAGGGACTTTCTGAACTCTTCTCCAATTATCAAAACTTTGTAGGCAACTTTATAGGTATGGTAACTGAGGCCCACAGAAGTTATATTCCAAGAAATTATAGCTAACAAGTGTCTATAAGGACAGCTTTACTCCAAACACTATGTCTCTATTATTTCTCTCTTAAATAATAACAACAACTATACCAACATGAATAAAATAATAATGAGAGGAGGTACTTGCCTTGTCAGCTTTCCTTCCCAATCTTACCCCTTACCAACCCAGCTATTTCAACCTCACTCTCCCCTACGGGCACTCACTCAAAAGATCACTGGCATAGCTTTACTAAGGGAGTGCTTAACATAGAGGAGGTCTTCTCATAAAATCAACTAGATAATAAGTAATCAATGTCCTTAAGGTCCCATAACATAAAGAGAAAATCCTGTCCACTATGGGCAACAATTTCAATTCCTTCAACATGTATATGTTAAAAGCCCATTATGTGTAAAAGCCTTCAGAAGCAAAGGAAAGTATGAGAAATTGTCATAGACATGAAGCGTCTAAGGAGACATAACTAAACATAACATACTAGGTAGGATCCGAGAACAGAAAAAGGACACTGGATTTTTCTAAAATTAAAGAAATGTGGGGAGTAAAACATGCACTTAGAGATAATATATCAATATCAATTAATTAATTACAAAGAGCATACCATACAAATACAATGATAGGAAGAACTAGAGATGGATTGTATCCAGTATTGCCTTTGCAACTTTTCTGTAACTCTAAAACTATTCTAAAGTTTTGCTTGCTTTTTTTGGTGGGGCTGCATGGCACGCAAAATCCTAGTTCCCTGATCAAAGATCAAACCCATGCCCCCTTCAGTGGAAGCACAGAATCCTAAGTACTCTAAAGTTTATTTTTTAAAAGCCTATTATGTGCCAATTACTGTGGTGAACGTGAAAGGTACTATAAAAACAAAATATAACAGTATGAATGAACTTGGAACCATTATGCTAAATAAAAGAAGCTGGTCACAAAGGGTCAATATCATATGACTCCATTTACATGAAATATCCAGAATAGGAAATCTATAGAGAAAGAAAGACTAGTGGTTGCCTAGAGTTGGGTGGTGTGTGAAGCTGGGGATGACAACTAAGAGATCTGGCCTATGTGAAGACAGAAAAGTTAAAAATTTTCCAAGAAATTATAGCTAACAAGTGTCTATAAGGACAGCTTTACTCCAAACACTATGTCTCTATTATTTCTCTCTTAAATAATAACAACAACTATACCAACATGAATAAAATAATAATGAGAGGAGGTACTTGCCTTGTCAGCTTTCCTTCCCAATCTTACCCCTTACCAACCCAGCTATTTCAACCTCACTCTCCCCTACGGGCACTCACTCAAAAGATCACTGGCATAGCTTTACTAAGGGAGTGCTTAACATAGAGGAGGTCTTCTCATAAAATCAACTAGATAATAAGTAATCAATGTCCTTAAGGTCCCATAACATAAAGAGAAAATCCTGTCCACTATGGGCAACAATTTCAATTCCTTCAACATGTATATGTTAAAAGCCCATTATGTGTAAAAGCCTTCAGAAGCAAAGGAAAGTATGAGAAATTGTCATAGACATGAAGCGTCTAAGGAGACATAACTAAACATAACATACTAGGTAGGATCCGAGAACAGAAAAAGGACACTGGATTTTTCTAAAATTAAAGAAATGTGGGGAGTAAAACATGCACTTAGAGATAATATATCAATATCAATTAATTAATTACAAAGAGCATACCATACAAATACAATGATAGGAAGAACTAGAGATGGATTGTATCCAGTATTGCCTTTGCAACTTTTCTGTAACTCTAAAACTATTCTAAAGTTTTGCTTGCTTTTTTTGGTGGGGCTGCATGGCACGCAAAATCCTAGTTCCCTGATCAAAGATCAAACCCATGCCCCCTTCAGTGGAAGCACAGAATCCTAAGTACTCTAAAGTTTATTTTTTAAAAGCCTATTATGTGCCAATTACTGTGGTGAACGTGAAAGGTACTATAAAAACAAAATATAACAGTATGAATGAACTTGGAACCATTATGCTAAATAAAAGAAGCTGGTCACAAAGGGTCAATATCATATGACTCCATTTACATGAAATATCCAGAATAGGAAATCTATAGAGAAAGAAAGACTAGTGGTTGCCTAGAGTTGGGTGGTGTGTGAAGCTGGGGATGACAACTAAGAGATCTGGGACTTCTTTCTGGGGTGATAAAATGTTCTAAAATTGATTGTAGTGATGGTAGCCCAACGCTGAATACATTAAAAGTCACGAGTCGTATACTTTAAATGGGCAAACTGTATGGTATACCACAACCCCGTTTCATAGGAATTTAACTGGCTGGAGATATGAACATACATTTGTATTAAACAGCTAAGTAATACCATGGCATTATATGATTAAGTCAAAACAGGTGGCACAAACAGACATGTCTAGCAGGGAACCCAGGTGCTGATGACCAGGAGAAGTTCTTTAGCTTTGGAGGTATTACAGATATTGCTGACAATCTGCCCAAAGTCATGAACCTTCTCTTCAGACATATATAGACACAAATATACAAAAGGCTGCATACTTAGCAAAGGGAACTGTATTCAACATCTTCTAATAATCTATAATGGAAAAGAATCTGAAAAAGTATATTTATTTATATATATATATGTATATATATCTCTATACATAACTGAATCATTTTGCTATGCATCTGAAACACTGTAAACTAACTATACTTCAATTTGAAAAATACAGAAGAAAAAAAATGCAGGATATAGAACCAAATAAAGTGAGGGGGTAAAAGTTTGCATACTGCTTCCAGAAACTCACTAAAACAGTATCACCCATAGAGCACTATGCTAAAAAAAGAGATCCTCAAGGCTAAGTCCTATCATCTTCCTCTTAGGCACACTGCTGCTTTAATAAATAAATAAATGAATAGGAAGAAGGGAATGAGTGCTAATCATTGCCACCACTTACATCTTTTTTTTTTTTTTTAATTTTGGTCTCTCTCATTGGTTCTTTATCCATTTATTTGCATACATCTCCACCCCTTGGCCTGTGTGAGCCTCGCAGCGCAGCAGCCTCTCTCACTGCAGAGTAACGGCTCTAGGTGCACGAGCCCCAGAGAGCCAGCCCGCAACCAGACACATTGGTCCAGCCACTCTGCGGCGATCCTCCCAGGCCAGAGATCGAACCGGTGCTCCCAGCACTGCAAGGCGGACCCCTTACCCACTGGACCATCAGGGAAGCCCCCACTCACATCTATTTTGTTGAGCACATACCATGTGTCTAAATCATAATTTCATTACCAGATAAGTATTATTATCCCACTGTACAGTTGGGAAAATTGACATTAAGTAAGATTAAGTAACTTTAGCCAAGTCAAACAGCCACTATCAGAACAGGCGTAAGATATTAAGTTTCTGACTCCAAAGCCTGTGATTTCTCCCCTATTCCACACCCTCTCTCCCATAAATGAAGGTGTTAGTGCTTAGGAAATCAAGGGGGGAACGTTCAAATTTAGGAAAAGTATCCCAGAGAAGGTGAGGTCATGAAGATTGGGATATGAATTGACAGAAGGAAGGATAAAGTACATAGACAATCCTAAAAATGGCAATTAAATCAGATACAAAAAGATTCTGTAAACATGTGTACAATATGCTTAACCTAATGTTGGCCAGCATAAAATAGAGAGCAGGTGCAGGGGCTCTGGCCGGCTCCCCTACCATTGGCCACCATACCTTGATCAGTAATTTTCCCCTCTCTGGAGTTAGAGCTAATGATTCTAAGGCCTCTCCAGGGCCAAGATCTATCAACCACCACAAACAGAACAGAAAATCAGAGTGAACAGAGTGTACTCTTAAATGGGTCACTTCATACAGAAGAGGTATTGGATGGGAAGAAAGATCTAGATAAGACTGATCTTTCCTCACTTTAATTGTTCACATTTCTGAGTCCCCATGATAGCTATGAATGTAATTATCTAAAAGTCAACCCTTTTTAAGGGTTGATAACTTTCCGGAAGATATCCAGATTATGGCGTGAACTCTTCCTTTCAGCTCTGGGAAATGTGCTTCTTCTCCCTTGCAATGCTCGGCATTATTTATCAGGACAAAAGTAATCTATTTCGGGACTGTATCCATGAATACTCTCTCTCCCCAATCAGCAAAGAGAGAGCAGCTCCAGCTCCAGAGCAAACGTCAGAGGAGGCCAGTGACACTTAGCGAATGAATGAATGAGGACACAGCTGCCGCAGTGGGTTACAAAAACACTTGTCCCATGAGCGTGTGAGTCAGGAACCAGGAAAGGACCACAGAGAACTGAAGCCATGGGGCAAAATCTATACTATGTGAGTAGCTTCAGACACCAGAGACAGCAGTGGGTAAGGGTCCCATGAGCAAACGACTGAGAGCTGCTCTATAAATATTAACAGAATATATGTGTATACTAACAAGTTTATTTAAAATAGCCTTGTTACTATCACTTTCTGAGTACATCCTTTGTGCTAAGCGCTTTGCTCTGTCTTTATAGGAATCCTCTAAAGAGGCATCGAAATAATTGCCTCTTTTATAAAGGAAAAACAAAGGTTTTAGGTAAATTGCCAAAGTTTTAAGTTTGGTAAAGGCACCAAGAATTCTAGGGGAAATAACGTTCAAATTTAGGAAAAGTATCCCAGAGAAGGTGAGGTCATGAAGATTGGGATATGAATTGACAGAAGGAAGGATAAAGTACATAGACAATCCTAAAAATGGCAATTAAATCAGATACAAAAAGATTCTGTAAACATGTGTACAATATGCTTAACCTAATGTTGGCCAGCATAAAATAGAGAGCAGGTGCAGGGGCTCTGGCCGGCTCCCCTACCATTGGCCACCATACCTTGATCAGTAATTTTCCCCTCTCTGGAGTTAGAGCTAATGATTCTAAGGCCTCTCCAGGGCCAAGATCTATCAACCACCACAAACAGAACAGAAAATCAGAGTGAACAGAGTGTACTCTTAAATGGGTCACTTCATACAGAAGAGGTATTGGATGGGAAGAAAGATCTAGATAAGACTGATCTTTCCTCACTTTAATTGTTCACATTTCTGAGTCCCCATGATAGCTATGAATGTAATTATCTAAAAGTCAACCCTTTTTAAGGGTTGATAACTTTCCGGAAGATATCCAGATTATGGCGTGAACTCTTCCTTTCAGCTCTGGGAAATGTGCTTCTTCTCCCTTGCAATGCTCGGCATTATTTATCAGGACAAAAGTAATCTATTTCGGGACTGTATCCATGAATACTCTCTCTCCCCAATCAGCAAAGAGAGAGCAGCTCCAGCTCCAGAGCAAACGTCAGAGGAGGCCAGTGACACTTAGCGAATGAATGAATGAGGACACAGCTGCCGCAGTGGGTTACAAAAACACTTGTCCCATGAGCGTGTGAGTCAGGAACCAGGAAAGGACCACAGAGAACTGAAGCCATGGGGCAAAATCTATACTATGTGAGTAGCTTCAGACACCAGAGACAGCAGTGGGTAAGGGTCCCATGAGCAAACGACTGAGAGCTGCTCTATAAATATTAACAGAATATATGTGTATACTAACAAGTTTATTTAAAATAGCCTTGTTACTATCACTTTCTGAGTACATCCTTTGTGCTAAGCGCTTTGCTCTGTCTTTATAGGAATCCTCTAAAAGAGGCATCGAAATAATTGCCTCTTTTTATAAAGGAAAAAAAACAAAGGTTTTAGGTAAATTGCCAAAGTTTTAAGTTTGGTAAAAGGCACCAAGAATTCAAACCAAGTCTGACTCCAAAGCCCACGTTTTCCATTCTGCCATGTGTGTGTGTGCGTGCTCAGTTCCTCAGTTGTGTCAGACTCTTTGTGACCCCCATGCACTGTATATCACCAGGCTCGTCTGTCTATGGAATTTCCCAGGCAAAAATACTGGGGCAGTTGTCATTTCCTGCTCCAGAGGATCTTTCCAGCCTAGGGACTGAGCCCACATCCCTTGTGTCTCCTGCATTGGCAGGCGGATTCTTCATCACTGCACCATCAGGAAAACCTATTCTGCTCTCAGTCCAGTTCAGTCGTGTCTGACACTTTGCAACACCATGGACTGTAGCACACCAGGCTTCCGTGTCTATCACCATACTACCTCTCAAAAACACAACAGCAGGGCTTCCCTGGTAGTTCAGTGGTAAAGAGTTCGCCTGCCAATGCAGGAGACATGGGTTTGATCCCTGAACCAGGAAGATCCCACATGCTGCAAAGCAACCAAGTCTGTGAGCCACAACTATGGAGACTGTGCCCTAGAGCCTTGGAGCCACAACTACGGAACCCATGGGCCGCAACAACTGAAGCCCGTGTGCCCTAGAGCCCGAGGTCCACAACAAGAGAAGTCATCGTGACAAGACGCCTGCTCACCTTAGCTAGAGAGAATCCCCCACTCCCTGCAACTAGAGAGGAGCCTACAGCAGCAGTGAAAACCTAGAATAGCCAAAAATAAATAAATAAAAAAAAAAAAACACAACAGCAACTAATAGCAGCGAAGTTCACATAATAATAATAACCCAAACCGTTCTACCATTTGTTGAGAACTTGCATCATTTCCATTAACCTTCACAGTCATTCTATGAAGTAAATATTTCTACCCTCATTTTACTGTGAGGAAACCAAAGCTCAGAAAAGTGAATTAATATGCCTGATGCACATAGCTAGGTGTATGTAGGCATGTAGAACAACACTATAGGTGGTGTCCAAGCTGACCTTTTTCTAAATTCTTTCAAAATTGCTTTTGTTTTGTAGTTTTTCCTTTGGCCATTCTTCTAAAGGAAAAAAACAAAGGTTTTAGGTAAATTGCCAAAGTTTTAAGTTTGGTAAAAGGCACCAAGAATTCAAACCAAGTCTGACTCCAAAGCCCACGTTTTCCATTCTGCCATGTGTGTGTGTGCGTGCTCAGTTCCTCAGTTGTGTCAGACTCTTTGTGACCCCCATGCACTGTATATCACCAGGCTCGTCTGTCTATGGAATTTCCCAGGCAAAAATACTGGGGCAGTTGTCATTTCCTGCTCCAGAGGATCTTTCCAGCCTAGGGACTGAGCCCACATCCCTTGTGTCTCCTGCATTGGCAGGCGGATTCTTCATCACTGCACCATCAGGAAAACCTATTCTGCTCTCAGTCCAGTTCAGTCGTGTCTGACACTTTGCAACACCATGGACTGTAGCACACCAGGCTTCCGTGTCTATCACCATACTACCTCTCAAAAACACAACAGCAGGGCTTCCCTGGTAGTTCAGTGGTAAAGAGTTCGCCTGCCAATGCAGGAGACATGGGTTTGATCCCTGAACCAGGAAGATCCCACATGCTGCAAAGCAACCAAGTCTGTGAGCCACAACTATGGAGACTGTGCCCTAGAGCCTTGGAGCCACAACTACGGAACCCATGGGCCGCAACAACTGAAGCCCGTGTGCCCTAGAGCCCGAGGTCCACAACAAGAGAAGTCATCGTGACAAGACGCCTGCTCACCTTAGCTAGAGAGAATCCCCCACTCCCTGCAACTAGAGAGGAGCCTACAGCAGCAGTGAAAACCTAGAATAGCCAAAAATAAATAAAAAAAAAAAAACACAACAGCAACTAATAGCAGCGAAGTTCACATAATAATAATAACCCAAACCGTTCTACCATTTGTTGAGAACTTGCATCATTTCCATTAACCTTCACAGTCATTCTATGAAGTAAATATTTCTACCCTCATTTTACTGTGAGGAAACCAAAGCTCAGAAAAGTGAATTAATATGCCTGATGCACATAGCTAGGTGTATGTAGGCATGTAGAACAACACTATAGGTGGTGTCCAAGCTGACCTTTTTCTAAATTCTTTCAAAATTGCTTTTGTTTTGTAGTTTTTCCTTTGGCCATTCTTCTGAATATGTTTAATATGGTTACTATCAAAGCCTGTTCTTTTTGGTATCTTTTTTATTTTTTACAGAGTTTTGTTGTTTATTGCCCCACATCAACTTGAATCTCCCATAGGTATACATATGTCCCTTCCCTCTTGAAGTTCCCTCCCCTCTTTCTCTCTATTCCACCCCTCTAGGTTGTTACAGAGCCCCTGTTTGAGCTCCCTTTGTCTTACTGCAAATTCCTGTCTCTCCTCCAAGTGTCCATAAGCCTGTTCTCTATGTCTGTTTCTCCACTGCTGTTCTGCATATACATTTATCAGTACCATCTTTCTAGATTCCATATTATATGTGTCACTATACAATATTTATTTTTCACTTTCTGACTTACTTTACTCTGTATAATAGGTTCTAGATTCATTCACCTCATTAGAACTGACTCAAATGTATGTCTTTTTATGCAAAGCCTGTCTTTGCACTGACTTTTTATGGCAGTTAGTTATAGATTCACACAGACCTGGGTTTGAATATCAGCTCCTCTATGTTACTATCTATATGATCTTTGGCAAGTCACTTAAGAAATATTTGGCCTCATATACTATATGATGCCATTGATATGAAAAGACCAAAGCAGACAAATCCATAGAGACTAAAGTAGACTAGTGGCTACCAGGGGTGGAAAGAAGAATTGAGGAGCAAATGCTTATTTGTACAAGGTTTCTTTCTGAATGAAAATGTTCTGGAATTAGACAGTGATGATGGCTGAACAACTTTGTGAGTACTAAAAGACAGTGAATTGTCCACTTTAAAAAGATACTTCCCTGGTAGCTCAGTGGTGAAGAGTTGGGTTTGATCCCTGATTCGGGAAGATCTCACATGCTGTGGAGCAACTAAACCTACCGTAAGCCACAACTATTGAGCCTGTGCTCTAGAACCTTGGAGCCGCAACTATTGAGCCCATGTGCCCCAACTATTGAAGCCCATGTGCCCTAGAGCCTGAGTTCCACAAAAGAAGTCACCACAACAAGAAGCCTGCTCACCTCAACTAGAGAGTAGCCCCCACTTCCTGCAACTAGAGAAGAGCCTGAAGCAGTAGTGAAAACCCAGAATAGCCAAAAATAAATAAATAAATATTTTAAAAGATAAGTATCACAGTATGTGAATTATAATCTCAATTTTAGAAAGCAGAAAGAGAGCAAGATTGAGAGAGAGGAGGAGAGAAGAAGGAATATCTGGCCTCACACCTTAACTGCCGACGGTACTTCTAGGCTACAGCTGAGCACTCTTAAGCCCAATTCTCTAATTTCCTTCAGGTCTGAATTCTGTTTCAAAACAATAAACCCAACACCCTACCACCTCCCCTACTCTCATCCCATACTCTTCTGCACTCTCTCCCTTAAGACAAACCCCAATGCTTCTCTCCCTTTCAATTTCCTCAAGCCCTCTGCAACTTCAAATATGTTTTCATTTCAGGGTCTTTACATATGCTCACTGTCTCAGTTTTATAATTTTTAAGTCTCCAGTCATATATTAATAAAACTTTCCTAACTGCTAAGACTTATTCGAATTCTATTATACACACATATAGTACACAGAATCGTTTCTTGAGGCATTTACCACAAGTAGCTAAGTAATTATACCTTGGTTTTCTTTGTTTTAAATTGAAGTGTAATTCATTTACAATACTGTGTTAGTTGCACGTGTACAGCAAAAGGTAGTTACATGATCTGTCTGTTTTGCTGGAAATATAAGCTCCATGAAAAAGGAAACTACTACATCCCAGCACATAGCATACTCTCTGGCACATAGCAGGTGCTCAATAAATATCAGCTGACTGAATTCATAAATCCCACCAAACCTCATGTCCTTATCGCTAAAGAGGTTACAAAACAACTCAGAGCTGTTGATATGATTAAGTCAGATTCTATATGAAAAAGGCCTAGCAAGTGCAAGGTATAAGGTCAATGTTAAATTGGGAGCAGTGATTTTAATGGTGGTGATTGTTCAGTTCCTCATTTATTAAACATGTACCTTAGTATATGACAAGTGCTAAAGATAAAACCATGAATAAAACAGAGAAATGTCCCTGTTCTTCTAGGATTTACAATCCTGTAGTGTCTAGGAAACAGCCAATTTCTTGGCCATTTTCTCAGACTTTTGGACTCCCTGCCCTTCTCTGTTGTTGTTCAGTTGCTAAGTTGTGACTGACTCTTTGTGACTTCATGGACTGTAGCACACCAGGCTCCTCTGTCCTCCACTATCTCTGTGGGAGTTTGATCAGATTAATGTCAATTGAATTGGTGATGATATTATATCTAAACATCTCATCCTCAACCACTTCTCCTTTTGCCTTCAAGCTTTCCCAGCATCAGAGTCTTTTCCAATAAATCAGCTCTTTGCATCAAGTGGGCAAAGTATTGGAGCTTTAGCTTCAGTGCCTTCTAAGCCCTCTCTGAAATCTCTGTCCTCCTCCTGTTTCATACCTTCTTATGCCCTCCTGGCTTCCCTGGTGGCTCAGATGGTAAAGAATCCCGCATCTGCAAGGTGGGAGACCCAGGTTCAGTCCCCAGGTTGGGAAGATCCCCTGGAGAGGGAAATGGCTACCCACTCCAGTATTCTTGCCTGGAGAATTCCATGTACAGAGGCTACACTCCATGGGGTTGCAAAGAGTCAGCGATGACTAAGCAATTAACACTTATAGCCTCCTAATTCATGTCTATTGATTTGTCATTTTTTTCAATACTCACTACTTGTTCATAGGAACTCTGTTCCATGTGAGCCTTTAGTGTTTTCACTTGAAAACATCTTGCTATGAAATGTGCCCCTGAGGCTGCTTCTTCTGGGCTAGTAAGGCTGGCATATCTTTTGTGATACCCACCTTTCACCTAATTATATCCTAGTGGTTCAAGGGCATGATAATCCCTGAAAAGAATGGTAATCTCAGGATAAGTGACATTCAGACCTGAAGTTGGCACTCCAGAATGATCCATTTGCTGTGCAAAGTAACTCAACACGTTGAATCACTACCAATTCCCTATGCATGTTGACTTCCACAGACACCATCCTGCCATCTTGATCATACAATGTCTTCTGGAGTCTGATAACTATTAGCATTAGTGTCTTAATTGCATCAACCCTGCTTTACTACTTTTGTTGATCTAAAGAGGTATGTGATCCCACTCACTTTTATTCCGGCAAAGCTGAGCTTCTCATTTATCTATTCCAAGGCAAAAATTTCTCAGGGTTGGGCTTCCCTGGTAGCTCAGTGGCAAAGAGTTCGCCAGCCAAAGCAAGAGACATGGGTTCAATCCCTGATCCGGGAAGATCCCACATGCCACGGAGCAACAAAGCCCATGAGCCACAACTACTGAGCCTGTCCTCTACAGCCTCGGAGCCACAACTATTGAGCCCTTGTGCTGCAACTACTTGAAGCCTGTGTGCCCTAGAGCCCGCGTTCCATGACAAGAGAAGTCACCGCAGCAAGAAGTCTGCCCACCTTAACTAGAGAGTAGCCCCCACTCCCTGCAATGAGAGAAGAGCCTGAAGCAGCAGTGAAAATCCAGAATAGCCATAAATAAATAAATAAAATTAAAAACAAATAATTTCTCAGGGTCCCAAGCACTAAGCTAAGAGTTTGAAGTTCTAGTCCCAGTTTTACCATGTACTTAACATGCAATGTCAACATTTGCTCATTTATTTATTCAATATTTATCACCTACCTATTTCAGGTCAGAAGGAGATGTTTTTCTGGAATTCCCTTGCTTTCTCCATGATCCACTGTATATTGGCAATTTGGAAGACGGGGGGCAGGTTGGGGAGGGAGGGGAGCAGGCGGGCCACTTCTATTGGTCTTCCATTTCTCTGTTTTCATCCATCTTTGTTCTTTGGCCCGTGTGAGCCTCCCATCGCAGTGGCCTCTGTTGTTGCAGAGCACCGGCTCTGGGAGCATGTGCTCTAGAGCTCAGGCTCGGTAATTGGACACATCGGTCCAGCCACTCCGCGGCACGTGGGATCTTCCCAGGCCAGGGATCGAACTGGTGCCCCTTGCACTGCAAGGCGGTGTCTTTACCCACTGGACCACCAGGGAAGCCCTATATTGGCAATTTGATCTCAGGTTCCTCTGCCTTATCGAAACCTAGCTTGTACATCTGGAAGCTTTTGATTCATGTGCTGCTGATGCCTGGCTTGAAGCATAACCTTGCTAGCATTCAAAATGAGTGCAATTGTACAGTAGCTGGAACATTCTTTGGCATTGCCCTCTTTCGGGAGTGAAATGAAAACTGATCTTTTCTAGTCCTGTGGCCACTGCAGAGTTTTCCAGTTCTGCTGCCATATTGCACACAGCCCTTTAAGGCATCATCTTTTAAGATTTTGAATAGCTCAGCTGGGATTCCATCACCTCCATTAGCTTTGTTCATTGTGATGCTTCCTAAGGCTGACTTGATTTCACACTCCAGGATGTCTGGCTCTAGGCGAGTGACCACACCACCATGGTTATTTGAGTCATTAAGACCTTTTTTGTATAGTTTTTCCTGTGTATTCTTACCACCTATTCTTAATCTCTTCTGCTTCTGTTAGATTCTTACCATTTCTGTTCTTAGCATGCCCAGCCAATCACTGGATCATAGAGGAAGCAAGGGAGTTCCAGGAAACATCTACTTTTGCTTCATTGACTACACCAAAACCTTTGACTGTGTGGATCACAACAAACTGTGGAAAATTCTTTAAGACCCAGTTTTACCATGTACTTAACATGCAATGTCAACATTTGCTCATTTATTTATTCAATATTTATCACCTACCTATTTCAGGTCAGAAGGAGATGTTTTTCTGGAATTCCCTTGCTTTCTCCATGATCCACTGTATATTGGCAATTTGGAAGACGGGGGGCAGGTTGGGGAGGGAGGGGGACGGGCGGGCCACTTCTATTGGTCTTCCATTTCTCTGTTTTCATCCATCTTTGTTCTTTGGCCCGTGTGAGCCTCCCATCGCAGTGGCCTCTGTTGTTGCAGAGCACCGGCTCTGGGAGCATGTGCTCTAGAGCTCAGGCTCGGTAATTGGACACATCGGTCCAGCCACTCCGCGGCACGTGGGATCTTCCCAGGCCAGGGATCGAACTGGTGCCCCTTGCACTGCAAGGCGGTGTCTTTACCCACTGGACCACCAGGGAAGCCCTATATTGGCAATTTGATCTCAGGTTCCTCTGCCTTATCGAAACCTAGCTTGTACATCTGGAAGCTTTTGATTCATGTGCTGCTGATGCCTGGCTTGAAGCATAACCTTGCTAGCATTCAAAATGAGTGCAATTGTACAGTAGCTGGAACATTCTTTGGCATTGCCCTCTTTCGGGAGTGAAATGAAAACTGATCTTTTCTAGTCCTGTGGCCACTGCAGAGTTTTCCAGTTCTGCTGCCATATTGCACACAGCCCTTTAAGGCATCATCTTTTAAGATTTTGAATAGCTCAGCTGGGATTCCATCACCTCCATTAGCTTTGTTCATTGTGATGCTTCCTAAGGCTGACTTGATTTCACACTCCAGGATGTCTGGCTCTAGGCGAGTGACCACACCACCATGGTTATTTGAGTCATTAAGACCTTTTTTGTATAGTTTTTCCTGTGTATTCTTACCACCTATTCTTAATCTCTTCTGCTTCTGTTAGATTCTTACCATTTCTGTTCTTAGCATGCCCAGCCAATCACTGGATCATAGAGGAAGCAAGGGAGTTCCAGGAAACATCTACTTTTGCTTCATTGACTACACCAAAACCTTTGACTGTGTGGATCACAACAAACTGTGGAAAATTCTTTAAGAGATGGGAATACCAGACCACCTCACCTGCTTCCTGAGAAACCTGTATCCAAGTCAAGAAGCAATGCTACAACTGGACATGAAACAAAAGGAGAAAGGGGCAGCAGAGGATAAGATGGTTAGACAAGCATCACTGACCCAGTGGATATGAATTTGAGCAAATACTGGGAGACAGTGGAGGACAAACGAGCCTGGTGTCCATGAGGCTCTGCAGTCCTGCAGTCTACGAGGCTGCAAAGAGTCAGACACGACTTAGTGACTGAACAATAATAACTTTAGGTCAAATATACTGTAGGCTGTGTACATACAGACACGAAGAAAATACAGTTGCCTACCCTCAATCTTTCTAATGAGGAAAGCAGATGTAGAAATCATTTATTATATTGAAATAAGATATCAGTATAATGAGCTACACAGGCACAAAGAAGTGAAGGAGTGACAGCTGGGAAGGTCAAGGAAGGTTTTCATTGCTCATTTCACAGATGAGGTAAATCAAGTGTATTATCAAATTAGGAAGATGTAAAATACTCAGAAAAGGAAAGGCAGTGGGGTTTTAGAAGGGTTAGAAAGTCTAGGCTCCAATTTCAGTACCATCACAAAAGAGACTATTGACTTATAAGCAAGACATTCATTCATTCAGGCGTTTGGTAGCTTTACCAAACAGTAGTTTCCATCTCCTTATCTGTTGTGCTGGCCAGGATTATTTCATATCAAGAAGATCAAATCAAATTATGAAAATGAAAGCAGTTTATTAACTGCAGAATAATATTACTATTCCTATTTATATAATCCTTCACACAAAATACTCTCACTTATGTTTTTTTTCTCTAATTTTTACAACAATTTCATCTGATGGGCATTATCACTTGCATTTTACATATGAGAAAACTGAAGCACAGAGAGGTCAAATAACCTACCTAAGGCCACAAAGCTGGCAAGAGAGAACACAGCCCTGAAGCAAATCCCCTGTGTTTTCCTTATGAAAGTAAAATATTAACTACCACTTTGGACAGGCTGAGACAAGGATGGTCACAAGACTGTTCCATGCCCAGCCAATCACTGGATCATAGAGGAAGCAAGGGAGTTCCAGGAAACATCTACTTTTGCTTCATTGACTACCCCCTTTGACTGTGTGGATCACAACAAACTGTGGAAAATTCTTTAAGAGATGGGAATACCAGACCACCTCACCTGCTTCCTGAGAAACCTGTATCCAAGTCAAGAAGCAATGCTACAACTGGACATGAAACAAAAGGAGAAAGGGGCAGCAGAGGATAAGATGGTTAGACAAGCATCACTGACCCAGTGGATATGAATTTGAGCAAATACTGGGAGACAGTGGAGGACAAACGAGCCTGGTGTCCATGAGGCTCTGCAGTCCTGCAGTCTACGAGGCTGCAAAGAGTCAGACACGACTTAGTGACTGAACAATAATAACTTTAGGTCAAATATACTGTAGGCTGTGTACATACAGACACGAAGAAAATACAGTTGCCTACCCTCAATCTTTCTAATGAGGAAAGCAGATGTAGAAATCATTTATTATATTGAAATAAGATATCAGTATAATGAGCTACACAGGCACAAAGAAGTGAAGGAGTGACAGCTGGGAAGGTCAAGGAAGGTTTTCATTGCTCATTTCACAGATGAGGTAAATCAAGTGTATTATCAAATTAGGAAGATGTAAAATACTCAGAAAAGGAAAGGCAGTGGGGTTTTAGAAGGGTTAGAAAGTCTAGGCTCCAATTTCAGTACCATCACAAAAGAGACTATTGACTTATAAGCAAGACATTCATTCATTCAGGCGTTTGGTAGCTTTACCAAACAGTAGTTTCCATCTCCTTATCTGTTGTGCTGGCCAGGATTATTTCATATCAAGAAGATCAAATCAAATTATGAAAATGAAAGCAGTTTATTAACTGCAGAATAATATTACTATTCCTATTTATATAATCCTTCACACAAAATACTCTCACTTATGTTTTTTTTCTCTAATTTTTACAACAATTTCATCTGATGGGCATTATCACTTGCATTTTACATATGAGAAAACTGAAGCACAGAGAGGTCAAATAACCTACCTAAGGCCACAAAGCTGGCAAGAGAGAACACAGCCCTGAAGCAAATCCCCTGTGTTTTCCTTATGAAAGTAAAATATTAACTACCACTTTGGACAGGCTGAGACAAGGATGGTCACAAGACTGCATATAATTAGGTGCCAAAAAATTATACCAGCTAAGAGTTCAAAAAATAAGCAAACACGTTGGCCAGAATGGTCTGAAAGGTTTTAAGGAAAAGATGAGATCTGAACTGGGCCTTGAAAAATGGAGCATTTGAATAGGTGAAAAAGGTGAGGGCACTCTAGGTAGGAAAGCTCCTGGAGAACAAAGGTTAGGAATTCAGCATTGGACAAATAAAGCGGAGACTACCTGGCCAAAAGCAACAGGGCAGAAAGGAAAAGTAAAATCAATAACAAAGGAATCTGGAAGGGAAAAGTGGCATTAGGCTCAAAGGGGCCCTATATGCCCTTATACCTTTAGATGATGGGCTATGACAGACGCCATGGGCTCTTCAGGAGTACAGAATGGCCAGAAGCAGTACTCCCTGAACAAGGATCTCTCCCATTCTTCAGCATTCCTCAGAATCAAAGCTTTTAGAGCAGGAGCTTGGAGTCACCAATCTGACTGACCAGCTTTAACAATTAATTTTAGAAACTTCGGTTTTGTTTTTGTTTTTCCCTATGATTTCTTTCACCAGATCTAGTCAAATTCTCAGTCTGGCTAAGGTGAACAACAGGGAGTTACTTCTCTAAGGATATAACGAGGTTTGAGACCTTAAGGAAACTAACCTGGAGACATTCAGGGGCTGCCCCAAAGAAAGAAATAGTAGATCTATGAGTGGCAATAATCATGCTAATTTATGTATCATGGAAGCAGTCTCCAAATTAATGCCTCAAATGAAATTTAACATAAATGGCTAAAAAAAAAGTCATTATACAACTGAAAAAGCACAATTTTAATCTGTTAAGAGGACAAAGAAAAGCAAAGGAATGCTTTATGGTGGTTCATACGGTTTTACTCACTCACTAAGGTTTTGTCAAGTCAAAGTGGTTTTGTTTTTTTTATTACTATCCTGTCCTGTCGGCTCACATCCCAATCTGCAGAGAAAGTCAAAACGGCATTCTTAGAAAAAAAAAAAAAAACTGGAAGTTTAAGACTTAAAGCAAAAGTAAAACAATCTGCTCAAGGTCATAGATATTATCCGGACCTATACGGTTGATTCCCGTTGCCGGCTTCTCCCCAGGCCAATGCGCGGCGAGGTTAGCGCGGAGGGGGCGTGGCGGCGGGTTCCCGCAGCCGAGTCCTCCCGGAACAGAGGAGTGAGCGCAACCCTTGGACAAGGCGCCGCACGTGCTGCCGGGAAGAGCCTTGTTCTCGCCGAGGCTCTTACCCGGATGTCTGCCGCCGCGTGATAGCCCCGCGGCCACCTCCCACTCTGCCCTCCCCACCACCTCTCCCGCGACCAGCTTGGGTGGACTGTTACCTTTCCCAGTACTTCGTTCATCCTTTGCGGCAGCACGGACCGTACTTACGCCAGCCGAAAATCGGCCCAAACAACCGCAACCCCAGGGCGTCTGAAAACCCTGACGGAACGGCCTCGATCCGGTCCGGTAGCAATATCCGACCGAGACGCACTCAGCTCCCCGCAGCACCTTGGTTCCGGCTGCTTCTGAGACTCAGTGTCTAGAAGTACCCCCAGACTTCATTTTCATTACAACTCAGGTGTCACCTTCACTGCTGCTTCTCTAGGCAAAATTAATTACCATCTCTGTGTTGTCCCAATACTTTTCTGCTGTTTCATCTGTCATACTATATGTTAATTATTTGTTAATTTCTGTTTCCCGGGTTTAAATTGCGAGTTTCTCACAGGTAGCACCAGAGGTAAAGAATCTGTCTGCCAATGCTGGAGAAGCAAGAGACACGGGTTGGATATCTGGGTAGGGAATATCTCTTGGAAAAGGAATGGCGACTCCCTCCTTGCTTGGAAAATCTCACGAACAGAGAAGCTTGATGGGCTACAGTTCACCGGGCTGCAGAGTATCAGACACAACTGTGTCACTAAGCAGCAGCAGGGAATGAAATCTTGCTTGATTAATTCATTCCAGCATCTAGAACAGGACATGGAAATCTGACTTCTAACCTTGATTTAAAAGCTGCATGACCCTAAGTGAGCCTTCCTGACATTCAGTTGCCTCATAATAATTGATAATAACTATTTTGTATTGCATGACCATTACGTGCAGCACATTATACTTGGAGCATCAATTTATTCCTTATAACAAGACTATTAGTGAGACATTATCACTGAATTTTACATATAAGTATTTTGCAAGAGGTTAAAAAGACTTGTCTAGGGCCAACCAACCGAGGCAGAAGTGAGTTTCAAACTGTCTTCTTTTATGCAAAGTGTTTCCCTCTGACAGACACCTTCTTAGAAGATAATAATGTCACAGCACATGTTTCATTTACTGATTTTACACACATCAACCATTTACTTAGCATGACTTTGGGCCAATTGGTTGCTTGAACCTGGGAAAACAGAAATGAGTATTAAATGATGCCTGCCCTTAAGTGACAGCTCCCCAGGTGGTACAGAGGTAAAGCGTCTGCCTGCCAATGCCAGAGACATGGGGCTCGATCCCTGGGTCAGGAAGATCCTCTGGAGTAGGAAATGACAACCAACTTCAGTATTCTTGCCTAAATTCCATGGACAGAGGAACCTGGTAGGCTACAGTCCATGGGGTTACAAAGAGTAGGATATGACTGAGCACAGACGCACACCCTTAAGTGGCTCATAGAGGACTGCATCAAGCTAAAGTTTTCTGGGCAACAAAGTAAACAGAGTGAAGAGACAAACTACAAAATGGGAGAAAATGTTTCCAAATAATACATCTGATAAGGCGTTAGCATCAAAAACATAAGCAACTCAACTTGATAGCAAGAAAACAAAATTTGGTAAAGGATCTGAAGAAACATTTCTCAGAAGAAGATATACAAATGGTCAATAGGCATATGAAAAGAGGCTCAACATCACTATCATCAGGGAAATGCAAATTATAACTACCATGAGATACCTCACACCTGTCTGAATGGCTATTATCAAAGAGATCAAAGATAAGAGTTGGTGAGGATGGGGAGAAAAGGGAACTCATGCACAGTGTTGGTGGGAATGTAAATTGCCAGAGTCATTATAGATAACAGTAAAAACAGGGTATGTATAATGGAACATTACAACAGCATTTTAAAAGAAGGAAATCCTGTCATTTGTGATATGGATGAACCTGAATGAAAGAAGGCAGGCACAGAGGGCTTTCCTGGTGGTCCAGTGGGTAAAGAGTCCACTTAGCAGTGAAAGGGGCACCGGTTCGATCCCTGGCTCAGGAAGATCCCACATGCTGAGGAACGGCTGGGCGGTATGTCCAATTACGAGCCAGTGCTCTGGAGTGCATGTGATGGGAGGCCCACATATGCCAAGGAATAAAGATAGATGAAAGATAAATGATGACTTACAGGCAAAAAAAAACTTCTTAAAAAAAAAAGAAGGCACAGATACACACAATTCAAGCCATTTACTAAAAAAGCATGACTTTGGGCCAATTGGTTGCTTGAACCTGGGAAAACAGAAATGAGTATTAAATGATGCCTGCCCTTAAGTGACAGCTCCCCAGGTGGTACAGAGGTAAAGCGTCTGCCTGCCAATGCCAGAGACATGGGGCTCGATCCCTGGGTCAGGAAGATCCTCTGGAGTAGGAAATGACAACCAACTTCAGTATTCTTGCCTAAATTCCATGGACAGAGGAACCTGGTAGGCTACAGTCCATGGGGTTACAAAGAGTAGGATATGACTGAGCACAGACGCACACCCTTAAGTGGCTCATAGAGGACTGCATCAAGCTAAAGTTTTCTGGGCAACAAAGTAAACAGAGTGAAGAGACAAACTACAAAATGGGAGAAAATGTTTCCAAATAATACATCTGATAAGGCGTTAGCATCAAAAACATAAGCAACTCAACTTGATAGCAAGAAAACAAAATTTGGTAAAGGATCTGAAGAAACATTTCTCAGAAGAAGATATACAAATGGTCAATAGGCATATGAAAAGAGGCTCAACATCACTATCATCAGGGAAATGCAAATTATAACTACCATGAGATACCTCACACCTGTCTGAATGGCTATTATCAAAGAGATCAAAGATAAGAGTTGGTGAGGATGGGGAGAAAAGGGAACTCATGCACAGTGTTGGTGGGAATGTAAATTGCCAGAGTCATTATAGATAACAGTAAAAACAGGGTATGTATAATGGAACATTACAACAGCATTTTAAAAGAAGGAAATCCTGTCATTTGTGATATGGATGAACCTGAATGAAAGAAGGCAGGCACAGAGGGCTTTCCTGGTGGTCCAGTGGGTAAAGAGTCCACTTAGCAGTGAAAGGGGCACCGGTTCGATCCCTGGCTCAGGAAGATCCCACATGCTGAGGAACGGCTGGGCCGGTATGTCCAATTACGAGCCAGTGCTCTGGAGTGCATGTGATGGGAGGCCCACATATGCCAAGGAATAAAGATAGATGAAAGATAAATGATGACTTACAGGCAAAAAAAAAAAAACTTCTTAAAAAGAAAAAAAGAAGGCACAGAAAGACAAATACTCCATGATCTCACTTATGTGGAATGTAAAACAGTCAAACTTATAGAAGCAGAGTATCGAAATGGTAGTAATCAATTCACTAGGTATATGTATATTATCTTTTTTTTTTAAGCAAGCTGTAGTTTTTTTTTTTTTTCTTTTTTTTTTGGCCACTTCTATTCGTCTTTCATTTATTCATTTTTCATCCATTTTTTTTTTAAAGATTTATTTATTTATTTTACTTTGAGGGGAGGGGAGTGGGCGGGCCACTTCTATTGGTCTTTCATTTCTCTATTTTCATTCGTCTTCGTTCTTTGGCTCCTGTGGGCCTCCCATCGCGGTGGCCTCTGTCGTTGCAGAGCACCGGCTCTGGGCGCATGCGCTCCAGAGCTCCGGCTCGGTGATTGGACACATCAGTCCAGCTGCTCCGCGGCACGTGGGATCTTCCCAGGCCAGGGCTCGAACCGGCGCCCCTTGCACTGCAAGGCGGTGTCCTTACCCACTGGACCACCAGGGGAAGCCCTCATTTTTCATCCATTTTTGTTCTTTGGCCTGTGTGGGCCTCCCATCACAGTGGCCTCTCTCGCTGCAGAGCACCAGCTCTGGGCGCATGCACTCCAGAGCTCCAGCTCGGTAGTTGGACACACCAGTCCAGCCGCTCTGCAGCACATGGGATTTTCCCAGGCCAAGAATTGAATCGAACCAGCGCCCCTTGCACTGCAACGTGGTGTCCTTACCCAATGGACCACCAGGGAAGCCCTATATTGTCATATTTTACCACTTTTAAATATACACAATTTTTACTGGCTCATAGAGATTAGTGGTGGGCTTCTCTGGTTGCTCAGTGGTAAAGAACTCACCTGCCAATGTAGGAGAGGCAGCTTCAGTTCCTGGATCAGGGAGATCTCCTGAGTAGGAAATGGCAACCCACTTCAGTATTCTTGCCTGGAAAGTTCTGTGGACAGAGAAACTTGGCAGGCTATAGTCTATGGGGTCACAAAAGAGTCAGAAGTGATGTAGCAACTAAAGAACAGTAACACAGAGATTAGTAGGGAGGCCAAGCTGGAAACAGGTAATTACAAAGCAATGAGGAATTCCAGTCACAGAGATACATACATAAACTCTATATGAAGGGAGCACATGGTCACAAAGTCAACATCAAGTAAAATAACCAATATGCCATTAACTTTATTGTTGCTGTTATTATTACTGTTGTCTCTGTTTCTGTTATTATTATTTTTGTTCTTAGCAAGAAAAGGTGTAAAGACTGGTAAATATAAATGGGTCTTCAGTAAGTCGGAGTTTGCTTTGTTGTCAGAAACACTGCCAAACCCTTATCTTTTTGTTTTATCAATCTTTCAACGATGAAATTCTAAGGAGCTACAAAGGGCAATGTAGGTAAATCTGTGTCCCCCAGAGGTAGCCCTTGACTCGCGGTGGCCTCTGTCGTTGCAGAGCACCGGCTCTGGGCGCATGCGCTCCAGAGCTCCGGCTCGGTGATTGGACACATCAGTCCAGCTGCTCCGCGGCACGTGGGATCTTCCCAGGCCAGGGCTCGAACCGGCGCCCCTTGCACTGCAAGGCGGTGTCCTTACCCACTGGACCACCAGGGGAAGCCCTCATTTTTCATCCATTTTTGTTCTTTGGCCTGTGTGGGCCTCCCATCACAGTGGCCTCTCTCGCTGCAGAGCACCAGCTCTGGGCGCATGCACTCCAGAGCTCCAGCTCGGTAGTTGGACACACCAGTCCAGCCGCTCTGCAGCACATGGGATTTTCCCAGGCCAAGAATTGAATCGAACCAGCGCCCCTTGCACTGCAACGTGGTGTCCTTACCCAATGGACCACCAGGGAAGCCCTATATTGTCATATTTTACCACTTTTAAATATACACAATTTTTACTGGCTCATAGAGATTAGTGGTGGGCTTCTCTGGTTGCTCAGTGGTAAAGAACTCACCTGCCAATGTAGGAGAGGCGGCTTCAGTTCCTGGATCAGGGAGATCTCCTGGAGTAGGAAATGGCAACCCACTTCAGTATTCTTGCCTGGAAAGTTCTGTGGACAGAGAAACTTGGCAGGCTATAGTCTATGGGGTCACAAAAGAGTCAGAAGTGATGTAGCAACTAAAGAACAGTAACACAGAGATTAGTAGGGAGGCCAAGCTGGAAACAGGTAATTACAAAGCAATGAGGAATTCCAGTCACAGAGATACATACATAAACTCTATATGAAGGGAGCACATGGTCACAAAGTCAACATCAAGTAAAATAACCAATATGCCATTAACTTTATTGTTGCTGTTATTATTACTGTTGTCTCTGTTTCTGTTATTATTATTTTTGTTCTTAGCAAGAAAAGGTGTAAAGACTGGTAAATATAAATGGGTCTTCAGTAAGTCGGAGTTTGCTTTGTTGTCAGAAACACTGCCAAACCCTTATCTTTTTGTTTTATCAATCTTTCAACGATGAAATTCTAAGGAGCTACAAAGGGCAATGTAGGTAAATCTGTGTCCCCCAGAGGTAGCCCTTGACTCCTGTGGAGAAGAGTTGCTAAGAGACCATATAAAGAGACAATTCACAATTAAGTGATGCACTGCACATAGTGGACACTCAAATAAATAACAGCTATTATCAATTATTATGAGGCAATTGAATTTCAGAAAAGTTCATTTAGAGTCAATCAGCTTTTAATTCCTGTTAGAAGTCAAATGCTGGAATGAATTAATCAGGATTTCAGTCCCATTGCCCAATCCAAATCTTAAACCAACACTTGGTGACTTGGCATTTACACAGCAAGTTAATTTGGGCCACAAGCGATTTAACTGAGGATCTAATAATGAGGTCAATGTCTTCCAGAAAAGAATGGAGGCTACATGCACTAAAAGACCAACAAAAAGTTGGTCTTCAGCTTTGTAAATTTCTCCTCCCTGACAAAATAGATGTCTCCCAATCTTTGTCAACTTAATATTATACTTAGTCCTGTGTAGTATATCCAGAAAGGAATAGTCTTCATTTTTGTTTATAACCACAGCATTTGGCACAGTTCATAGAACCTAATGAAGCTCCTAAAATGTTGAAGGAAATAATGAATGAATGCATAGTTAAAGGTCCCTTTTTTATTATTTATTTTTATTTATTTATTTATTTATTCATTTATTTGAGGAGGGTGGGGTGGGGAGGGAGGGGAGCAGGCGGGCCACTTCCATTGGTCTTTCATTTGCCCATTTTCATCCATCTTTGTTCTTTGGCCCGTGTGGGCCTCCCATCACAGTGGCCTCCCTTGTCGCAGAGCACCAGCTCTGGGCGCATGCGCTCCAGAGCTCCGGCTGGGTAACTGGACACATTAGTCCAGCCGCTCTGCGGAACGTGGGATCTTCCCAGGCCAGGGATCGAACTTGCCCCCCTTGTACTGCAAGGCGGTGTCCTTAGCCACTGGACCACCAGGGAAACCCCTAAAGGTCCCTTGATGGTTATTTATGGATTTTGATTTTTCTCCAGATTCTAACACACACACACCACACACACACACACATACAAAGCATGGAGAAACCCTTTTGCACTATCTATCAGAAACACTGCCAAACCCTTATCTTTTTGTTTTATCAATCTTTCAACGATGAAATTCTAAGGAGCTACAAAGGGCAATGTAGGTAAATCTGTGTCCCCCAGAGGTAGCCCTTGACTCCTGTGGAGAAGAGTTGCTAAGAGACCATATAAAGAGACAATTCACAATTAAGTGATGCACTGCACATAGTGGACACTCAAATAAATAACAGCTATTATCAATTATTATGAGGCAATTGAATTTCAGAAAAGTTCATTTAGAGTCAATCAGCTTTTAATTCCTGTTAGAAGTCAAATGCTGGAATGAATTAATCAGGATTTCAGTCCCATTGCCCAATCCAAATCTTAAACCAACACTTGGTGACTTGGCATTTACACAGCAAGTTAATTTGGGCCACAAGCGATTTAACTGAGGATCTAATAATGAGGTCAATGTCTTCCAGAAAAGAATGGAGGCTACATGCACTAAAAGACCAACAAAAAGTTGGTCTTCAGCTTTGTAAATTTCTCCTCCCTGACAAAATAGATGTCTCCCAATCTTTGTCAACTTAATATTATACTTAGTCCTGTGTAGTATATCCAGAAAGGAATAGTCTTCATTTTTGTTTATAACCACAGCATTTGGCACAGTTCATAGAACCTAATGAAGCTCCTAAAATGTTGAAGGAAATAATGAATGAATGCATAGTTAAAGGTCCCTTTTTTATTATTTATTTTTATTTATTTATTTATTTATTCATTTATTTGAGGAGGGTGGGGTGGGGAGGGAGGGGAGCAGGCGGGCCACTTCCATTGGTCTTTCATTTGCCCATTTTCATCCATCTTTGTTCTTTGGCCCGTGTGGGCCTCCCATCACAGTGGCCTCCCTTGTCGCAGAGCACCAGCTCTGGGCGCATGCGCTCCAGAGCTCCGGCTGGGTAACTGGACACATTAGTCCAGCCGCTCTGCGGAACGTGGGATCTTCCCAGGCCAGGGATCGAACTTGCCCCCCTTGTACTGCAAGGCGGTGTCCTTAGCCACTGGACCACCAGGGAAACCCCTAAAGGTCCCTTGATGGTTATTTATGGATTTTGATTTTTCTCCAGATCTTACATCACACACACACACACCCACACACAACACACACACATACAAAGCATGGAGAAACTTTTGCCTTTCTGGCTTTATTTTTACAGGCCAGCTATCCTTAGAAGCTTTTCAGAATACTTGCTTCAGTCCTCAGCACAACCACATCAGAGAAAGCTTTAGGCAACAAGAGAGAATAAAAGGAGGCCCTTTAGAAGAAGATGTTTGATCTCAGGTTAAACTTCCTTTAAAGTAATAACTCTAAGGGCCTATTATAAAGTTTCCCAAGAGTGCCCAATAGCTCTAATTTTTGGCTTAAGTGAAAAGATATGGGTTAAGCTACCTCCAATTGAAAACTATTTTAGCTTCAGTAGGACTCTTCTGCTTCTATTTTTTTGGTATGGTTTTGGAAAAGAGATGCTTACCTAAAAACAGAAAAAGAAAAAAGAAATGGTGCTGCTCCCCAGCCTGTTCTTCACCAGGAGTTTTCTGCTTGTGCCTGGCTAGGACAAGTGACTGGGAATTACCTAACCCTGGAGAGAGGCAGAAAAGATGATGAAACAGGCTGCAAGAGGGAAGCTCAAACAGTAAGATCTTAGAAGACCACACAAAGGGAGGGGAAGCGTGCACAGAACCTCTCACCAGGCAGCTAGGTGCGCAACTCAGTTGAGAATCTCTCTTGAAGCCTGGATCCTCTGTTCAGGTTGGTCCAACCCAGCCTCCAGCCCAGCATCATTGGGAGAGTCACTGCTGGAGCACATAGCTCCTCTGGCATAGGGACAGGCCGTACCTGGATACCTGAAAGGCCATCTTTTCCTGTCTCCTCCCATCCTTTTCAGGTTGGCCTGCACAAAAACCACCATGATTCGATATAAGATATAAAAAAACCTCTTTTTTTTCACTTATAAACCTTTTAAACAGACATAAAATTGCATTTCAAAAAACAGAATTAAAACAAAAAATAGGGCTTCCCCTGGTGGTCCAGTGGGTAAGGACACCGCCTTGCAGTGCAAGGGGAGCCGGTTCGAGCCCTGGCCTGGGAAGATCCCACGTGCCGCGGAGCAGCTGGACTGATGTGTCTAATTACCGAGCCAGAGCTCTTGAGCGCATGCGCCCAGAGCCGGCGCTCTGCAACGACAGACGCCACCACGATGGGAGGCCCATGGGAGCCAAAGAACAAAGACGGATGAAGATAGAGGAATGAAAGACCAATAGAAGTGGTCCGCCCACTCCCCTCCCTCCCCAACCCGACACCCGCCCAAAATAAATAAATAAATAAATCTTTAAAAAAAAAATAAAAAATAAAACAAAAAATAACAAAGGTTAAAAAAAAAACTATAAAAACTGTACTTTGTTCACTGAAATTGTACATATAGGTAATTAATACAGAGAATTGCTAATACATCCATAATTTGCTATCATTTCATGGTCATAACAAGTAAACAAAAGGCTGGTAGTGAAGTGGTAATTTCCCATATTAAATACTATAACAATATTTAATATTTGCAAGCAAGAAGCACATTTGTCATGTTAAAAATTTTAAATATTGAAAAACTCTTCTTATGGACTAGGACGAACCCTTTGTACTGCTGCTGTCCAAGCACTAGATATTTTACATGTGTACTGAGAAACAGAAATGGAAACTACTATAATTTCATTCTGCAAACTACTCACAGTTTCAAGTGTAATTCTCCTCCCCAGCAACTTCAGATCTGAGACACAAGTGCAGATTTTATAAAATCATAATGTGGGGTTTCCCTGGTGGTTCAGTGGGTAAAAACTCCTCCTTGCAGTGCAAGGGGCACTGGTTCTATCCCTGGCCCTAGAAGATCCCACGTGCCGCAGAGCAGCTGGACCAGTGTGTCCGATTATGAGCCAGTGCTCTGGAGCGCATGCGTCCAGAGCTAGTGCTCTGTGATAAGAGAGGTCACTGCGGTGGGAGGCCCACACAGGCTGAAGAATAAAGATGGATGAAAAATACGGGCTTCCCTCGTGGTCCAGTGGGTAAGGACACCGCCTTGCAGTGCAACGACCGCCGGTTCAATCCCTGGCCTGGGAAGATCCCAAGTGCCGCGGAACGGCTGGACCGATGTGTTCAATCACCGAGCCGGAGCTCTGGGGCGCATGTGCCCATGAGCTGGTGCTCTGCGACAACAGAGGCCACCGCGATGGGAGACCCACACAGGCCAAAGAGCAAAGATGGATGAAAATGGGCAAATGAAAAACCAATGGAAGTGGCCCGCCTGCTCCCCTCCCTCCCCACCTCACCCTCCTCAAATAAATAAATAAATAAATAAATCTTTTTAAAAAATAAATAAATAAAAGAGTAGGGGGAGGTCATACTTTCTGCAAACATTTGGAGATAGAAAATTAAAAACAAACAAAATCAATACTGCCCAAAGACAACCAGTCTGTTAACACTTCATTATATTTCTCTTTTATCCATGTGTTTTAAACATTTATTTATTTATTTATTTATTTTTGGCGGGGGTGGGGAGGGAGAGGGGTGGGCGGGCCACTTCCACTAGTCTTTCATTTGTCTAGTTTCATCCATCTTTGTTCTTTGGCCCGTGTGGGCCTCCCATCGCGGTGGCCTCTGTTGTCGCAGAGCAACCGCTCTGGGCGCATGCGCTCTAAAGCTCCGGCTGGGTAATTGGACACATTGGTCCAGCTGCTCTGCAGCTCGTGGGATCTTCCCAGGCCAGGGATCAAACCCGCGCCCCTTGCACAGCAAGGCGGTGTCCTTAACCACTGGACCACCAGGGAAGCCCTCCATGTGTTTTAAAAATAATTTTAATATAGTCTGCATCCAATTTTAGAGTTTCCAATATATTACACCCTAGTTTATTAAAAAAAAAAAAAGTCACTGCAAATATTATATTGTAGTTGCATAATATTCTTACAAAGATTGATCACTGGATCCTAAATTTTCGACTTTTTTTTTTAAAGAAATGCATTTTCTTTCTTTATTTATTTTTAGCTATTCTGGGTTTTCACTGCAGCTGCAGGCTCTGCTCTAGTTGCAGGGAGTGGAGGCTACTCTCTAGTTGAGGTGAGCAAGCTTCTTGTTGCAGTGGCTTTTCTTATTGTGGAACTCAGGCCCTAGGGCACAAGGACTTCAGTAGTTGCGGCTCCTAGGCTCTAGAGCACAGGCTCAATAGTTCTGGCTCACGGGCCTAGTTGCTCTGCAGTATGTGGGATCTTCCCAGATCAGGGATCGAACCTGTGTCTCCTGCATTGGCAGGTGAACTCTTTATGCTGAGCTACCAGGGAAGCCCCTAAATTGTCTGCTTTTAATATAAGAGATTGTACTAAATTTTCATGTTAAAAATACTTCCTTGAGACTTTGCCTGGTGTTCTAATAGCTAAGTGTCTGAGCTCTCAACACAGGGATCCCAGGTTGGATCCATGATCAGGAAACTAGATCCCACATGCCACAACCAAGAAGTTTGTTTGCATGCCACAATAAAAAGATTCCACATGCTGCTAAGAAAATCAATGATCCTGGATGCCACAATCAAGACCCTGCATAGCCAAGTAAATATATTTATTTTCTCTAGAAGAAAACTATAACTTAAGTTTAAAAAGTTAGTTCCTGATGATAGATATCATGAGAAGCAGAAGTTATCATAGATAGACACATTTTGAGGGTTTTAATATATTTTGTCAAATTGCTATCACTTTATATTTCTGTATTTCCTATTTTTACCACATTTCCAGAAGCACTGAATATTAATATATTTGAAAAACTTTCCACATTTTGTTAAGTAAAAAATGTCATATGAAAAATCCTTGCAAATTTGATAGTTTATAAATTGCATAATATTCTTACAAAGATTGATCACTGGATCCTAAATTTTCGACTTTTTTTTTTAAAGAAATGCATTTTCTTTCTTTATTTATTTTTAGCTATTCTGGGTTTTCACTGCAGCTGCAGGCTCTGCTCTAGTTGCAGGGAGTGGAGGCTACTCTCTAGTTGAGGTGAGCAAGCTTCTTGTTGCAGTGGCTTTTCTTATTGTGGAACTCAGGCCCTAGGGCACAAGGACTTCAGTAGTTGCGGCTCCTAGGCTCTAGAGCACAGGCTCAATAGTTCTGGCTCACGGGCCTAGTTGCTCTGCAGTATGTGGGATCTTCCCAGATCAGGGATCGAACCTGTGTCTCCTGCATTGGCAGGTGAACTCTTTATGCTGAGCTACCAGGGAAGCCCCTAAATTGTCTGCTTTTAATATAAGAGATTGTACTAAATTTTCATGTTAAAAATACTTCCTTGAGACTTTGCCTGGTGTTCTAATAGCTAAGTGTCTGAGCTCTCAACACAGGGATCCCAGGTTGGATCCATGATCAGGAAACTAGATCCCACATGCCACAACCAAGAAGTTTGTTTGCATGCCACAATAAAAAGATTCCACATGCTGCTAAGAAAATCAATGATCCTGGATGCCACAATCAAGACCCTGCATAGCCAAGTAAATATATTTATTTTCTCTAGAAGAAAACTATAACTTAAGTTTAAAAAGTTAGTTCCTTATGATAGATATCATGAGAAGCAGAAGTTATCATAGATAGACACATTTTGAGGGTTTTAATATATTTTGTCAAATTGCTATCACTTTATATTTCTGTATTTCCTATTTTTACCACATTTCCAGAAGCACTGAATATTAATATATTTGAAAAACTTTCCACATTTTGTTAAGTAAAAAATGTCATATGAAAAATCCTTGCAAATTTGATAGTTTATAAATTGCATAGCTTTCATTTTCTATTGATAGTATGATTGAACCTTTCCCTGTGCTTTGTTATACAATTTTATTTCCTTTGTGAATTGCTGGTTACCTATTTATCCTTTGGTGTCTTAATACTTTTATTTCGGCCAAGCTCAGTCTTTTATACATACTCTTATCATGTTTTAAGAAACAGCTTATATTCAGGGAAAGAAAATTACACTGGGGCTAAAGAAATCTGGTTTCAAGCCCCAGCACTACCATTACATGACCCAGAGAAAGCCACTTTTCTCTAAGCCTCAGTGTCCAAAACCATACAGTAAGTGTGGTACGCTAGGAGCTCTAAGATGAAGGGGAGTGCTATCCTCCAAAACTCCTGCCTTCTTCTTTAACTGAAACAACTCTCTTTTAATCTATTATACATACATATAATTTCTAAGGCCCTTCCATCTCTAAAGGTCTTTGATTCCATTATTCTGTCATACATAGACAGTTTTAGTTTTGTTTGTTTCTTTTTTTTTTTTTGTCATCTTACAGATGTGGAAACTAAATCCAAGTGAACAGGAAAGCTCCTAGATAGGAAGAAGTTGGGACTACAACACTTATTCTTGAGCAGGTTGTAAAGGGATGTGAGAGTCATTTTAACACAGACGATTGGGTACATCTGGTAAGAGGTGTTAAATTTTTTTTGTTTTATTTTTTTGAGCTATTTGGCCACATCCCAAGGCATGTGGAATGTTCTGCACCAGGGATTGAACCTGAGGCTCCTGCATTGGAAACTCTTGAGTCCTAACCATGGACCTATTTTAAAAAAAGATTCCACATGCTGCTAAGAAAATCAATGATCCTGGATGCCACAATCAAGACCCTGCATAGCCAAGTAAATATATTTATTTTCTCTAGAAGAAAACTATAACTTAAGTTTAAAAAGTTAGTTCCTGATGATAGATATCATGAGAAGCAGAAGTTATCATAGATAGACACATTTTGAGGGTTTTAATATATTTTGTCAAATTGCTATCACTTTATATTTCTGTATTTCCTTTTTTTACCACATTTCCAGAAGCACTGAATATTAATATATTTGAAAAACTTTCCACATTTTGTTAAGTAAAAAATGTCATATGAAAAATCCTTGCAAATTTGATAGTTTATAAATTGCATAGCTTTCATTTTCTATTGATAGTATGATTGAACCTTTCCCTGTGCTTTGTTATACAATTTTATTTCCTTTGTGAATTGCTGGTTACCTATTTATCCTTTGGTGTCTTAATACTTTTATTTCGGCCAAGCTCAGTCTTTTATACATACTCTTATCATGTTTTAAGAAACAGCTTATATTCAGGGAAAGAAAATTACACTGGGGCTAAAGAAATCTGGTTTCAAGCCCCAGCACTACCATTACATGACCCAGAGAAAGCCACTTTTCTCTAAGCCTCAGTGTCCAAAACCATACAGTAAGTGTGGTACGCTAGGAGCTCTAAGATGAAGGGGAGTGCTATCCTCCAAAACTCCTGCCTTCTTCTTTAACTGAAACAACTCTCTTTTAATCTATTATACATACATATAATTTCTAAGGCCCTTCCATCTCTAAAGGTCTTTGATTCCATTATTCTGTCATACATAGACAGTTTTAGTTTTGTTTGTTTCTTTTTTTTTTTTTTTTGTCATCTTACAGATGTGGAAACTAAATCCAAGTGAACAGGAAAGCTCCTAGATAGGAAGAAGTTGGGACTACAACACTTATTCTTGAGCAGGTTGTAAAGGGATGTGAGAGTCATTTTAACACAGACGATTGGGTACATCTGGTAAGAGGTGTTAAATTTTTTTTGTTTTATTTTTTTGAGCTATTTGGCCACATCCCAAGGCATGTGGAATGTTCTGCACCAGGGATTGAACCTGAGGCTCCTGCATTGGAAACTCTTGAGTCCTAACCATGGACCTATCAGAGAAATCCAGAAGTGACATTTTAAATGTAAAGGACCCAACTTTTGAGAAGGCTTTGATTGTTAGATACAGCTACATTTGGTGAAAGTTTGGATTTGTTTCTTCAGAGATCCTTACCACCCCAGGACACTATGATTCTGACTTTCTCAAGATTGTAACACTCTAGAATCCTAAGATTTTAAAGTCTCTAAAGGCTCTAAATCTTGCAATTCTTACAGAAGAACATTTCAAAGGAAAAATCAAGTTGTGAACTAGCCAGTTCTTAGCTGTCTCTCCTCTACTTGCCCCACCTCCAATCTGCCGTTTATGTAAAGCCCCCAGTGTTTATTGTGGTCTAGTGTTAGGAATCTGCCTTTCAACGCAAGGGAGGCAGGTTAGGACAGGGCTGGAACCTGCTTCCCTTGACATTCCACCTGGCAACTAAGTCACAGCCAAGACCTGACACAGCCAAATAAATAAACATTTAAAAGCCTAGGGCTTTCCTCGTGGTCCAGTGGGTAATGAGTCTGCCTTGCCGTGCCCTGGGCACTGGTTTGATTCCTGGCCCAGGAAGATCCCACATGCTGTGGAGTAGCTGGACAGATGTGTCCAATTAGGAGCCAGCGCTTTAGAGAGTCAACACCCAGAGCTAGTGCTCTGCAACAAGAGAGGCACTGTAGTCGGAGGCCCACACAGATCAAAGAATAAATGATGGATGAAAAGTTTATAAATAAATAAAAAAACCAATAAAAAAGAGGCCAAAAAATTACCATTTAAAAATGAAAAAAATAAAAATAAAAGCCTATTGGAGGGCTTCCTTGGTGGCTCAGTGGTGAGTTCGCCTGCCAGTGCAGGAGACTCAGTTTCGATCCCTGATCCGAAAAGATCCCATTTGCTGCAGAGCAACTAAGTCCATAAGCCACAACTATTGAGTCTCTGCTCTAGAGCCTCAGAGCCACAACTATTGAGCCCATGCGCCGCAACTACTGAAGCCTGTGTGCCCTAAAGCCCAAGTTCCATGACAAGAGAAGTTACCGCAACAAGAAGCTTGCTCACCTCAACTAGAGAGTAAACTCCACTCCCTAGAATTAGAGAAGAGCCTATGGCATCAGTGAAAACTCAGAATAGCCAAAAATAAATTAAGTAATTTTTAAAACGCCTACTGGAGGAATACAAAAATTATCGCACATTCATCCATGGAATATTTTATACTATGTATTCAATTAAAACGATGAAGAAAAATACCTACTTTGTAACAAACAATACTTAAGTTTATGCAGCATTACCCCAATTGTGGGGTTCACAGAAGAAAAGGAAGAATGTCAAAAATCAATCAACTGTCTCAGGTCAACATGGCGAGCAGGCCTGCCATTTCAGCATCAGGCAGGTAGTTGGAGGGTATCTGAAAATGGTATTACAATGCTGCTGGGTTCAATAAACTGGGCTTAATGCGAGATGATACAATACATGAGAATGATGATGTAAAAGAAGCCATAAGAAGGCTTCCTGAGAACCTTAATAATGACAGAGTGTTTCGCATTAAGAGAGCACTGGACCTGAGCATGAGGCAGCAGATCCTGCCTAAAGAGCAGTGGACAAAATATGAGGAGGATAAATCCTACCTTGAACCTTATCTGAAAGAGGTTATTTGGGAAAGAAAAGAAAGAGAAGAATGGGCAAAGAAATAGTCATGTAGTCTGAACTGTGGATACAGCTGTCCTCAAGTATTTTTATGGATTGGTTAAACCTGAAACATACAACGTACAACTATCTGGGCTGTAAATGTATTACTTTAAATAAATAATATCTATTCTAAAAAAAAAAAATCAATCAAGGGGCTTCCCTGGTCATCCAGTGGGTAAGGACACCGCCTTGCAGTGCAAAGGGCACCCGTTCGATCTCTGGCCTGGGAAGATCCCACGTGCTGCGGAGCCGCTGGACCTATGTGTCCAACTACCTAGCCGGAGCTCTGGAGCAAGAGAGGCCACTGCAATGGGAGGCCCATACAGGCGGAAACATATCTGTAACAACAAAACTGTAAAAGTTAAAAGTAAAATAAACAAATTTTTTAAAAAAAGAATAAAGATAGATGAAAAAAAAAGAATCAAAAATCAATAAAAAGAGGGCTTCCCTGGTGGTCCAGTGGGTAAGGACACTGCCTTGCAGTGCAAGGGGCGCTGGTTCAATCCCTGGCCTGGATAGATCCCACCTGCGGCTGGACCGATGTGTCCAATTACCGAGCCGGAACTCTGGAGCACATGCGCCCAGAGCAGGTGCTCTGCGACAACAGAGGCCACCGCGATGGGAGGCCCACACGGGCCAAAGAACAAAGATGGATGAAAACAGATAAATGAAAGACCAATAGAAGTGGCCCGCCAGCCCCCTTCCTAACCCGCTCTCCCCCGCCAAAAAATAAATAAATAAATAAATAAAGCTAAAGCCACTGATTGTTTCCTTTAAAAAAAAAAAAAATCAATAAAAAGAGACCAAGATTTAAAAAAAAAACAAAAAACAATCACGATTATTTCTGGTTGGTACAATTTTTCTTTTCATTATTCTTTTCCCAATTTCCTAATTTTCTTTTTTTTTCTTTCCAATTTTCTAAATTATGTATATATTTTCACAATAAGATAAAAAATGTTTTACGTTCAAACATATTAAGCCACACCTGGCGCCGCCAATTTGTCGTTGGGATATAGCGATGTGTCACCTCAAAGGCGAAGGAGGTGTCAGTGGGGCATGGACAAGGGCTGGCTTTGAATGGGAGGGACAAGCACTGGACAGGGTGGGGACTTATCACCTCAGTTTGGGTCCAACCCGGAAACGCAGATGGTAACACCCTCCCAGGCAAAATCCAGCGGCAGACACTGGTAATAACGTGGCAGCCACAACATGCCAGCACAGTCTACCTCGCCCAAATGGTCCCGGGCTCTCTGGACCACGCCCTTGGTGAGTGCCCGCCCCCTTGCTTCTCCCCATTGGTCCACTGACGCTAATTTGGCTCCTAGAGCCCGCCCCTCTGGGCCTGCGAGAGATGGGCCGTCCCTCCCTCATTTCCGACTGGAGTAGCCATACTGAGTGTGGCGGGATGTGGAAGGGGGTGCGGTTCTCTCTTTGGCGTCCGCTGTGAGCCCCTCCCTGTGTTTCTGTTTAGTCTGGAGATGTCAGGATCCAAGAAAAGGGCAGTTTGCCCAGTTGTTAGCAGGGCGTTCGTGTAACGTGCCGAGGTCTCCTGCACTGCCTCCAGGTCCCGGGAGTCTGGTCGGTTTTAGTTCTCTAGAGGTGATGTCATCGCAAAACCTTTCCAAGGTCCTAAAGCCCAGTGGTTAAGATCGCAGAACCTGTTAAAGTCAGATCCTTAGAGACAGGGTGACCATATAGTTTATTATTCAAACTACGACAGCTTTGAAGCCTAAGGGGATAATATCAATAGTTACCATTGACACAACAGCCATAAATGTGGACTGTTTGGGAACTTAGAGCCAGCCTACTCCAGATCATCAAATCCTAGATCTAGACCTTTTGTTTCTGGTGTGTGTGTGTTGAAATGTATGTAACAAACACTTCCATTTTAACCTATTTTTTTTTCACTAACAGCCAGTTTAAATGCTGGTATTTTTGCTTGTTTAAAATACTGGCTGATATTAATTTCCCAATTTCCTAATTTTCTTTTTTTCATTTCCAATTTTCTAAATTATGTATATATTTTCACAATAAGATAAAAAATGTTTTACGTTCAAACATATTAAGCCACACCTGGCGCCGCCAATTTGTCGTTGGGATATAGCGATGTGTCACCTCAAAGGCGAAGGAGGTGTCAGTGGGGCATGGACAAGGGCTGGCTTTGAATGGGAGGGACAAGCACTGGACAGGGTGGGGACTTATCACCTCAGTTTGGGTCCAACCCGGAAACGCAGATGGTAACACCCTCCCAGGCAAAATCCAGCGGCAGACACTGGTAATAACGTGGCAGCCACAACATGCCAGCACAGTCTACCTCGCCCAAATGGTCCCGGGCTCTCTGGACCACGCCCTTGGTGAGTGCCCGCCCCTTGCTTCTCCCCATTGGTCCACTGACGCTAATTTGGCTCCTAGAGCCCGCCCCTCTGGGCCTGCGAGAGATGGGCCGTCCCTCCCTCATTTCCGACTGGAGTAGCCATACTGAGTGTGGCGGGATGTGGAAGGGGGTGCGGTTCTCTCTTTGGCGTCCGCTGTGAGCCCCTCCCTGTGTTTCTGTTTAGTCTGGAGATGTCAGGATCCAAGAAAAGGGCAGTTTGCCCAGTTGTTAGCAGGGCGTTCGTGTAACGTGCCGAGGTCTCCTGCACTGCCTCCAGGTCCCGGGAGTCTGGTCGGTTTTAGTTCTCTAGAGGTGATGTCATCGCAAAACCTTTCCAAGGTCCTAAAGCCCAGTGGTTAAGATCGCAGAACCTGTTAAAGTCAGATCCTTAGAGACAGGGTGACCATATAGTTTATTATTCAAACTACGACAGCTTTGAAGCCTAAGGGGATAATATCAATAGTTACCATTGACACAACAGCCATAAATGTGGACTGTTTGGGAACTTAGAGCCAGCCTACTCCAGATCATCAAATCCTAGATCTAGACCTTTTGTTTCTGGTGTGTGTGTGTTGAAATGTATGTAACAAACACTTCCATTTTAACCTATTTTTTTTCCACTTTTTTTCTAACTAGTATATTTACAATATTAATTTCAGGTTTACAACATAGTAATCTGGTATTTTTTAGCTTTTACTTCATTTAAAGTTATAACATACTGGCTGTATATTACATACTTGTATCTTATTTATTTTATCCCTACTATTTCATGCATCTTAATCCCTTAAACTATCTTGCCCGTTCCCCACCTCTCCACAGTGGAAACCGCTAGCTTGTTCTCCATATCTGTGTGTTTCTGTTTTGTTTTATTCATTTGTTTATTTTTTAGATTCTACATATAAGTGAAAACACAGGATTTGTCTTTAACCTATTTCATATAGCATAATGCCAGGTCCAGCGATGGTGTTGCAAAACCTTTTTAACGATTTTTAAGTGATATTAATTACATTCACAGTGCAGTACAACTATAACCATTAGCTGTTTCCAAATTTTTTTTTTTTGATCACTTCAAACAGAAACTCTACCCATTAGGCAATAACTCCTTATTACCCCCATCCTTGGTATTCTTTGATTTCACTTAAGTGGAATCACACAATACTTGTCCTTTTGTGTCTGCTTTACATCCTCATCATGTTTTCATCTATACCGTAGCATGTACCAGTATTTCATTCCATACAATGTAATAATACCCATACATTGGTTTTGTTGTTACTGTTGTTGAGTTGCTAAGCTGTGTCCCACTCTTTTGCGACCTCATGGACTATAGCCCCCCAGGCTCCTTTGTCCATGGGATTTCCCAGGCAAGAATCCTGGAGAGGATTGCTGTTTCTTTCTCCAGGGGATCTTCCCAACCCAGGGACTGAACCCATGACTCCTGCATTGGCAGGTGGATTCTTTACCACTGAGCCACCAGGGACACCCTACGGTAAAGCCCAGTGGTTAAGATCGCAGAACCTGTTAAAGTCAGATCCTTAGAGACAGGGTGACCATATAGTTTATTATTCAAACTACGACAGCTTTGAAGCCTAAGGGGATAATATCAATAGTTACCATTGACACAACAGCCATAAATGTGGACTGTTTGGGAACTTAGAGCCAGCCTACTCCAGATCATCAAATCCTAGATCTAGACCTTTTGTTTCTGGTGTGTGTGTGTTGAAATGTATGTAACAAACACTTCCATTTTAACCTATTTTTTTTCCACTTTTTTTCTAACTAGTATATTTACAATATTAATTTCAGGTTTACAACATAGTAATCTGGTATTTTTTAGCTTTTACTTCATTTAAAGTTATAACATACTGGCTGTATATTACATACTTGTATCTTATTTATTTTATCCCTACTATTTCATGCATCTTAATCCCTTAAACTATCTTGCCCGTTCCCCACCTCTCCACAGTGGAAACCGCTAGCTTGTTCTCCATATCTGTGTGTTTCTGTTTTGTTTTATTCATTTGTTTATTTTTTAGATTCTACATATAAGTGAAAACACAGGATTTGTCTTTAACCTATTTCATATAGCATAATGCCAGGTCCAGCGATGGTGTTGCAAAACCTTTTTAACGATTTTTAAGTGATATTAATTACATTCACAGTGCAGTACAACTATAACCATTAGCTGTTTCCAAATTTTTTTTTTTGATCACTTCAAACAGAAACTCTACCCATTAGGCAATAACTCCTTATTACCCCCATCCTTGGTATTCTTTGATTTCACTTAAGTGGAATCACACAATACTTGTCCTTTTGTGTCTGCTTTACATCCTCATCATGTTTTCATCTATACCGTAGCATGTACCAGTATTTCATTCCATACAATGTAATAATACCCATACATTGGTTTTGTTGTTACTGTTGTTGAGTTGCTAAGCTGTGTCCCACTCTTTTGCGACCTCATGGACTATAGCCCCCCAGGCTCCTTTGTCCATGGGATTTCCCAGGCAAGAATCCTGGAGAGGATTGCTGTTTCTTTCTCCAGGGGATCTTCCCAACCCAGGGACTGAACCCATGACTCCTGCATTGGCAGGTGGATTCTTTACCACTGAGCCACCAGGGACACCCTACAAATGCTTCTGCCACTATTTGTTTATACCCATTTATAAGTTGACTGATGAATACTTGGGTTGTTTCTACCTTTAGGTTCTTGTGAATAATGCGATTGTGAACACTCTCATACCAGTATTTTGTTTGATTCCAAGCTTTCAATTCTTTTGAGTATATAATTAGGAGTTTGATTGCTAGGTCATATGGTTATTATATGTTTTAACTTCTTGAGGAGCTGTCCTAGAGTTTTCCACAACAACCATTTTACGTTTCCATCAACAATAGGATAAGGATTCCAGTTTCTCTACACCCTCACCAACACTTGTTATTTTCCAGTTTTTATTTTTACTTTTTATAGTCATCCTAGTAGGTGTGAAATGGTGGCTCATGGTAATTTTGCTTTGCGTTTCCCTAATGACAAATTATATTGAACATCTTTTCATATACTTCTTGGTAATTTGTGTATCTCCACGGATATTACCCCTTATCAGATACAGAATTAGCAAATATTTTTTTCCCATTCTGTGAATTGTCTTTTCACTCGCCTGAAATATCCGTTGATAGAAAAAAGTTTTTAATCTTGGCAAAGTCCACAATTTACCTATTTTATTTTGTTGTTGCTTGTGTTTTTGGTGTCATATTAAAGAAACCATTGCCAGGGCTTCCCCTGGTGGTCCAGTGGGTAAGGACACCGCCTTGCAGTGCAAGGGGCGCCGGTTCGATCCCTGGCCTGGGAAGATCCCACGTGCCGCAGAGCGGCTGGACCGATGTGTCCAATCACCGAGCCGGAGCTGTAGAGCACATGCACCCAGAGCCGGCGCTCTGCGACAACAGACGCCACCGCGATGGGAGACCCACAGGAGCCAAAGAACAAAGACGGATGAAAATGGAGAAATGAAAGACCAATAGAAGTGGCCCGCCCGCTCCTCTCCCTCCCCAACCTGAACCCCGCCCAAAATAAATAAATAAATAAATCTTAAAAAGAAAAAAAAAAAATCTAAGGTCTTGTGGCCCATCTCATCTTAGGTATGAAGAAATTGAAGCCTACAGAGAGGAAAGCCTAAAAACTTAAGGTTGATGGCAATGAATGACAGCTGGGACTCAAATTGAGCATTCCATTCAAAACCAGCATATTTTTTTAAACCAGCAATTTTTTAATGTGTTTAAAAATTGAGTGGTATTTTACCTTCGGTAATAAAACAATATAATAGAGCAGAACCTTCAGAATAAATTCGCTCCAAATGAACAGAGAACAGTGTATATATAGTTCAAACTATTGTGACGGTAGACAACCCTGATCAGATCAGTTTTGGAACTGGTATTAAACAAACAAATAAAAGTTGTTGTCTTTGAGAAAGAAACAAGCAAGAATGTGGCTTACTTCAGGACATAAAGTTTATAGAGTGACCCTTCGATTCATGGCCTTATATACCAGGATTTTAGAAATCTAAATGTTTAACTTTTATAGTCATCCTAGTAGGTGTGAAATGGTGGCTCATGGTAATTTTGCTTTGCGTTTCCCTAATGACAAATTATATTGAACATCTTTTCATATACTTCTTGGTAATTTGTGTATCTCCACGGATATTACCCCTTATCAGATACAGAATTAGCAAATATTTTTTTCCCATTCTGTGAATTGTCTTTTCACTCGCCTGAAATATCCGTTGATAGAAAAAAGTTTTTAATCTTGGCAAAGTCCACAATTTACCTATTTTATTTTGTTGTTGCTTGTGTTTTTGGTGTCATATTAAAGAAACCATTGCCAGGGCTTCCCCTGGTGGTCCAGTGGGTAAGGACACCGCCTTGCAGTGCAAGGGGCGCCGGTTCGATCCCTGGCCTGGGAAGATCCCACGTGCCGCAGAGCGGCTGGACCGATGTGTCCAATCACCGAGCCGGAGCTGTAGAGCACATGCACCCAGAGCCGGCGCTCTGCGACAACAGACGCCACCGCGATGGGAGACCCACAGGAGCCAAAGAACAAAGACGGATGAAAATGGAGAAATGAAAGACCAATAGAAGTGGCCCGCCCGCTCCTCTCCCTCCCCAACCTGAACCCCGCCCAAAATAAATAAATAAATAAATCTTAAAAAGAAAAAAAAAAAATCTAAGGTCTTGTGGCCCATCTCATCTTAGGTATGAAGAAATTGAAGCCTACAGAGAGGAAAGCCTAAAAACTTAAGGTTGATGGCAATGAATGACAGCTGGGACTCAAATTGAGCATTCCATTCAAAACCAGCATATTTTTTTAAACCAGCAATTTTTTAATGTGTTTAAAAATTGAGTGGTATTTTACCTTCGGTAATAAAACAATATAATAGAGCAGAACCTTCAGAATAAATTCGCTCCAAATGAACAGAGAACAGTGTATATATAGTTCAAACTATTGTGACGGTAGACAACCCTGATCAGATCAGTTTTGGAACTGGTATTAAACAAACAAATAAAAGTTGTTGTCTTTGAGAAAGAAACAAGCAAGAATGTGGCTTACTTCAGGACATAAAGTTTATAGAGTGACCCTTCGATTCATGGCCTTATATACCAGGATTTTAGAAATCTAAATGTTTATTGGTTGAGTTACCTGAGGGGCTCCCAGTTGAAGCCAAGAGCCAAAATGTCAATTTCACTTAAAAAGATTTTTTTTTTTAACCAGTATATGTGAATAGAAATGCCCTTGCAGAATTGGCTTAAAAATTGAACACAGGGCTTCCCTGGTGGTCCAGTGGGTAAGGACACTGCCTTGCAGTGCAAGGGGTGCAAGTTCGATCCCTGGCCTGGGAAGATCCCACGTGCCACACAGCACGTGTGTGTCCACTTACCAAGCCGGAGCTCTGGAGCACATGTGCCCAGAGCCGGTGCTCTGCGACAACAGAGGCCAGTGTGATGGGAGGCCCACCAAAGAACAAAGATGGATGAAAATAGATAAATGAAAGACCAATAGAAGTGGCCCGCCCGCCCCCCTCCCTCCCCAACCCGCCCCCCTGCTCCCCTCTGCCAAAAAAAGTGAACACATATGTCTGAAGTTTAAAAGCATTTTATTCAACAAATATCTACAGAGAACTTTAGATCTGTTAGGGTCTTTATTCTTGTTTTGTTCATTAACTTGTTAATATTATGAACTTCTCTTTCTCTGAGATTTACATGGTGCTCTCTATTAGGGCCTGAACAAGACTACTCCTTCTAGCATATATTCAAGTCCAAGAAATGTGGTGTATCCATAGAGCCAATGCTTTCCCATCACATTCATTTCTGGACATCTTAGCATTATTTTTTTCTCTAAGGACTGTAAGGCTTGGAATAGAGAACAATTAGAAATCATAAGGATAGGAGGGATTCTTAGATCCTGTCCTAACAGAAGTAGGTGGTAATGTTAGTGGAGTCATATTATGTTATTTTTTCTTCAAATCATTTTAATAATCTGGCAGTGATACAAAGTACAATAGGAAGATTTAAATAACTTCCCTTCAAAGGGGATGCTACCATGATTGCCTTAAAACAAGCATGATCAAAGTCAATTATGAGACCAGATTCCGAATAGCAAGGATTGTAGGAAGACTTCAGGACTAACAGATTGAAGAGATTGGTTTTAGAAAGTCCCTTGAGGGCTAGCAGGTAAAAGAAGAGACATGAAATTTTAAGAGAGCCTCAGAGAACAGGGGAGTGGTGGCTGAGTCATGAGCACTTTGAAATGTTCCTTGTTGGTAATTTGGTGTCAGGAGTATTTGTGGTCTGGGGAGAACACAGTAGGATGGAATGAGCAAGTCTGTTGACGCATAGGGCCAAGCTTATTCAGCGTATAGACCCCGTCTCCTTGCTGCTTGAGGTAATACTGGAGAAACATGACCACACAGAAGTCAGAGGTTCCAATTCTGTCTGCCCATAGTATGTGGTGCTTTAAAAAAATATATGAAAGTTTTTACTTTTGGAAATTTAAAAAAAATTGTCCAAAATAAAAGTTTCATTCGCTAAGCATTTAGCTTTAAAAATGAAGAAATTGCCAATTATAATACTCTCTCTCTCAAACCTTTCCACATACCTTACCATCCCTTGAGCCAATCTCCTATTAGAACTGCCTTTAAAAATAAACAGACCTATATGCATATGGCTGATCTGGGAACATACATGTCTGTGAACAACAAAACTCTGTAAAAATTTTAAAAAAGATAAAATTAAATAATTTTAAAAAAGAATAAAGATGGATAAAAAACAAAACAAAACAATAAAAGAGGCCAAAAAAAAAAATTAAACAGACCTGAAAGAAAAGTGTATCTAAGTATGATTCTTGTACCTGCATATCATATCTCTTTTCAGGAATATAAAAAGGCATAATAATTATTTCCTTTGCTCCTTCCCAATTTTTCTGCAAATAAGAATTATCGTGAGTATTTTAATCTATTGTCTATAAAATCTGACCATTATAGGACATGTTTTCTAGTTCAGTCTCTCTGTTGAGTATGTGAGATTGTTTGGTTCTAAAGTTTTCAGATTAGGGCAGAAAGAAATGCTTAACCAGTCTGTACGGCTGCAAGATCTGATTTCTTTCTAAAGGTTACTCACAGAGTTGCAAGATTTAGCAAACAAAAATAAGGATGCCCACTTAAATTTGAACATAGAATTTTAAATTCTAATTTAATTTGGTATCCAGTGTTTTATCTGGCAACCCAGTCTAATTAACACATCAACATTATGTGCTCATTATTTCAACTTAGTATGTTTTATTGAACACCAGTAGAGTAAAACATTGTGCTAGGCTTTGTACATCAAACTGAAGGTAAAATGTGTGTCCTCAAAGATTTTTTTAAAATTTTATTTATATGTTTATATGTTTGGCTTTGTTCATAAAGATTTTATAAAATTAAAAACGAAATCTTTTTAGTAAAATGAAGAATATTGCCCCGTCTCCTTGCTGCTTGAGGTAATACTGGAGAAACATGACCACACAGAAGTCAGAGGTTCCAATTCTGTCTGCCCATAGTATGTGGTGCTTTAAAAAAATATATGAAAGTTTTTACTTTTGGAAATTTAAAAAAAATTGTCCAAAATAAAAGTTTCATTCGCTAAGCATTTAGCTTTAAAAATGAAGAAATTGCCAATTATAATACTCTCTCTCTCAAACCTTTCCACATACCTTACCATCCCTTGAGCCAATCTCCTATTAGAACTGCCTTTAAAAATAAACAGACCTATATGCATATGGCTGATCTGGGAACATACATGTCTGTGAACAACAAAACTCTGTAAAAATTTTAAAAAAGATAAAATTAAATAATTTTAAAAAAGAATAAAGATGGATAAAAAACAAAACAAAACAATAAAAGAGGCCAAAAAAAAAAATTAAACAGACCTGAAAGAAAAGTGTATCTAAGTATGATTCTTGTACCTGCATATCATATCTCTTTTCAGGAATATAAAAAGGCATAATAATTATTTCCTTTGCTCCTTCCCAATTTTTCTGCAAATAAGAATTATCGTGAGTATTTTAATCTATTGTCTATAAAATCTGACCATTATAGGACATGTTTTCTAGTTCAGTCTCTCTGTTGAGTATGTGAGATTGTTTGGTTCTAAAGTTTTCAGATTAGGGCAGAAAGAAATGCTTAACCAGTCTGTACGGCTGCAAGATCTGATTTCTTTCTAAAGGTTACTCACAGAGTTGCAAGATTTAGCAAACAAAAATAAGGATGCCCACTTAAATTTGAACATAGAATTTTAAATTCTAATTTAATTTGGTATCCAGTGTTTTATCTGGCAACCCAGTCTAATTAACACATCAACATTATGTGCTCATTATTTCAACTTAGTATGTTTTATTGAACACCAGTAGAGTAAAACATTGTGCTAGGCTTTGTACATCAAACTGAAGGTAAAATGTGTGTCCTCAAAGATTTTTTTAAAATTTTATTCATATGTTTATATGTTTGGCTTTGTTCATAAAGATTTTATAATATTGGAAGATACCAGGCAGAATACTGAAACTGTATATAGGCAAATGAAAATTACATGTATAGTAAGATTAATATATAAAGCTGACTATCAATCTTTCAATAGTTTATTTAAATCTTGAGTATTGGTATTTTTCAGGTATTAGTAAGAACAACCAGAGTCCTTCGTCTGTAGTTAAATTCTGTCTTGAAATTAGCATGCTACCAGAGCATAAATATTGGTACTGAACAGAACTGTCCAGTATTTTAACTCTCTCTACAGTACAGTGAAAAATTAGAAAGCTAGACACTTAAATGCTCTTTTTTCATTATAATTTCAAACTTGCTTTATCTTCATTTGTGATTGATATTTAATCAACAACGGTTTGTTACACATGAGTTTGGGGATTTGCCTTCTGTTAAGAATTTAATGGAATTTAATGATACCTAAACAAATACTTAAAGGGACTTCCCTGGTAGTTCAATGGTTAAGACTATGCTTCTGCTGCAAGGGCATGGATTCAATCCCTGGTTGGGAAAATAAGATCCTACACTCCATGTGACAAAATAAATAAATAAATAAATAAACAAGAGGATGGTACTAAAGGAAAGGCTGTGATCCTTTTGCAATGGCTGAATTGTTTTACAGTGTGAATAATTTCATTGTCCAATTGATGAGTTTATAAGTAAAATGGATTAGCAACTCACATACTGTTAATTTTTCTATCAATACAAAAGGAATGTTGTCCCATGGGGAAGAGAGCAACATTTCTTCATAGACATTTTAAAATCCTTCCCTCCGAATGGCTATTTATTGAGTTCTTTCTTTGTGCAGGAAGGCTAAATGCTTTACAAAATAAGGATGCCCACTTAAATTTGAACATAGAATTTTAAATTCTAATTTAATTTGGTATCCAGTGTTTTATCTGGCAACACAGTCTAATTAACACATCAACATTATGTGCTCATTATTTCAACTTAGTATGTTTTATTGAACACCAGTAGAGTAAAACATTGTGCTAGGCTTTGTACATCAAACTGAAGGTAAAATGTGTGTCCTCAAAGATTTTTTTAAAATTTTATTCATATGTTTATATGTTTGGCTTTGTTCATAAAGATTTTATAATATTGGAAGATACCAGGCAGAATACTGAAACTGTATATAGGCAAATGAAAATTACATGTATAGTAAGATTAATATATAAAGCTGACTATCAATCTTTCAATAGTTTATTTAAATCTTGAGTATTGGTATTTTTCAGGTATTAGTAAGAACAACCAGAGTCCTTCGTCTGTAGTTAAATTCTGTCTTGAAATTAGCATGCTACCAGAGCATAAATATTGGTACTGAACAGAACTGTCCAGTATTTTAACTCTCTCTACAGTACAGTGAAAAATTAGAAAGCTAGACACTTAAATGCTCTTTTTTCATTATAATTTCAAACTTGCTTTATCTTCATTTGTGATTGATATTTAATCAACAACGGTTTGTTACACATGAGTTTGGGGATTTGCCTTCTGTTAAGAATTTAATGGAATTTAATGATACCTAAACAAATACTTAAAGGGACTTCCCTGGTAGTTCAATGGTTAAGACTATGCTTCTGCTGCAAGGGCATGGATTCAATCCCTGGTTGGGAAAATAAGATCCTACACTCCATGTGACAAAATAAATAAATAAATAAATAAACAAGAGGATGGTACTAAAGGAAAGGCTGTGATCCTTTTGCAATGGCTGAATTGTTTTACAGTGTGAATAATTTCATTGTCCAATTGATGAGTTTATAAGTAAAATGGATTAGCAACTCACATACTGTTAATTTTTCTATCAATACAAAAGGAATGTTGTCCCATGGGGAAGAGAGCAACATTTCTTCATAGACATTTTTTAAAATCCTTCCCTCCGAATGGTAACTATTTATTGAGTTCTTTCTTTGTGCAGGAAGGCTAAATGCTTTACAGAATCATTTAGTTTAATCCTGATGGAGAAATCAAGGCTACAGGCTATCTAGCTAGCACTCTTGTAAACTCTATCAACAGAAAGCACAGCAGCACACAACAGTTTTCTTAAATGAAGAGTTTGAAAGGACTTAATTTTGAGAAGAGCAATCCAAGTTAAATACAAGTAAAAACTTCCTGAGAGTGAAGAACTGGAATGGGGAGAGTGGAGATATTTTCTTCACTATATATAGTATACCAAAGAATCAGCTGATGTTTATATGCCTAGAAACTGATAGAGATGAGTAAATCCAATCTGGGGAAAAGGAGTTTGCCTCAAGATCAGAGAGAGGACTTTCACCTGCTGTATGGTTGCTCCCTTTCCAGCTTCAATCCTACGTCCATCTACTGTGGAGCCTTGTACTGCAATTCCTACTTCTAAGCAACAAATAATAATTATCTGCCTCTAGCTTTGGATTCTTACTTCAAATGCAATATGTGTAAAACTAAACTCACTGTCTTTTTCTCTTTCTTGACCTTGTATGCCTGGACTCTTTATTTGCTATCTTTTTTTCCCTTCCTTCTCTTCTGAATCAAATTTCTTAGATGAAAGTGTCTTCACAACTTGCCTCCATTTCTTCTTTTCTTTCTTTTTGTGGACTCCAATTCTTAATCCACCATTTCCTCCTGAACCCAAATATGGTTTCTGTCCTCCTCACTCAAATTTCTTTGACTCAGGCCAGTGAACCTTTAAAAAATCAAAACTTTATTGATATAATTTATATATGATAAAAAGTCATTCATGTTAAGTGACTTAATTATAATTCAGTGATTTTTAGTAAATTTACAGCATTGTACAATCATCGCAATAAAATTTTAGAACATTTTATTGCCTGGAAAAGAGTCTTCTGCCCATTTGCAGTTACTTACCTTTTGAGAACAGATTGAATGAATGATTTTTGGCCCACAAGTTATTTAACTGCTCTGAATACATTTGGCCTACTGACTACTCCTTTCCTTTTGAAATTTTCTCTTCCCTTCTTTCTGGCCATCACTTTCTCCTGGTTTCCCTCCTAACTTTTTGCTAGTTCTTCATAGATTACTTTCTCTGCCTGACTTCAGATATTACTGTTCCTTTGAGTTCTCTCCTGACCCTTCAGCCGACTCCTTACTTAAATCATTACATTCATCTTCATGGCCACAACTGCCCCCTGCAAGCTTATGACTTCAAATTTTCTATTTGCAATGCAGACTTGTGCCCTGAGCTCCAGTCTGGTATAGTTTGGTAGTAAAATGGTTTATCATCAACAATGGCTCTTCTCTTGAACTCTGGCTGTAATAAAATACAAATAGAAAATTCATCAAATGAGCACATAAAGCTGTTCCTTTTGTAAGAGGAAATTAAGATTCACCCATATTGTATTAAAAGTGGCAGGTGAAATATGGAATATATGTATGATCCCTGAAATGTGTAAGACTATATATAAGACCATAATATACTCTTCTTAGCAGATCGTGTAATTTAAATAGAGTTTGAATATACCCACAACTCTATTACTTCATTCTAGCTAACACTTTTACATATGTGTCTCATCAGGCAATTGATATAAACTCAAGACCAGGGACCAAATCTTTTTCTGCTTTGTCTTTCCAGTAGGAAAGCACAGTGCTTGGTATAAAGTAGGTAAAATTATTTGTATAATGAATAAATGAATGCACCAGGGCAGAACATACTTGAAACCGAACTGGTGTATTAATATAGTATACTTTGGTGGTGGACTGTCAAAGGTCACTTTATATCTTTCCTTCCTTATTACAAAATTGTTATTTTATTATAATAACCCATCTCCTTCCACACAGCATGTGACTGTCCAGTTTTCCCAACACCATTTATTGAATTCAATTACATTTAATCAAAATGTGTATATGCATAGTTTTTAAAAGTCTAATAGTGCTAAAATTCTATTTTAATTTGTATAGTTTTTTTTTTCTTTTTTGGAACTTGTTGGGAAGTTTTCCTTCAATTCCATTTTCCATATAGTCAATTTAAAGTCTGCATTCTGGGGGATTCTCTGACAGTCCAGTGGTAAGACTTTGCTTTCCTTTTGAAATTTTCTCTTCCCTTCTTTCTGGCCATCACTTTCTCCTGGTTTCCCTCCTAACTTTTTGCTAGTTCTTCATAGATTACTTTCTCTGCCTGACTTCAGATATTACTGTTCCTTTGAGTTCTCTCCTGACCCTTCAGCCGACTCCTTACTTAAATCATTACATTCATCTTCATGGCCACAACTGCCCCCTGCAAGCTTATGACTTCAAATTTTCTATTTGCAATGCAGACTTGTGCCCTGAGCTCCAGTCTGGTATAGTTTGGTAGTAAAATGGTTTATCATCAACAATGGCTCTTCTCTTGAACTCTGGCTGTAATAAAATACAAATAGAAAATTCATCAAATGAGCACATAAAGCTGTTCCTTTTGTAAGAGGAAATTAAGATTCACCCATATTGTATTAAAAGTGGCAGGTGAAATATGGAATATATGTATGATCCCTGAAATGTGTAAGACTATATATAAGACCATAATATACTCTTCTTAGCAGATCGTGTAATTTAAATAGAGTTTGAATATACCCACAACTCTATTACTTCATTCTAGCTAACACTTTTACATATGTGTCTCATCAGGCAATTGATATAAACTCAAGACCAGGGACCAAATCTTTTTCTGCTTTGTCTTTCCAGTAGGAAAGCACAGTGCTTGGTATAAAGTAGGTAAAATTATTTGTATAATGAATAAATGAATGCACCAGGGCAGAACATACTTGAAACCGAACTGGTGTATTAATATAGTATACTTTGGTGGTGGACTGTCAAAGGTCACTTTATATCTTTCCTTCCTTATTACAAAATTGTTATTTTATTATAATAACCCATCTCCTTCCACACAGCATGTGACTGTCCAGTTTTCCCAACACCATTTATTGAATTCAATTACATTTAATCAAAATGTGTATATGCATAGTTTTTAAAAGTCTAATAGTGCTAAAATTCTATTTTAATTTGTATAGTTTTTTTTTTTCTTTTTTGGAACTTGTTGGGAAGTTTTCCTTCAATTCCATTTTCCATATAGTCAATTTAAAGTCTGCATTCTGGGGGATTCTCTGACAGTCCAGTGGTAAGACTTTGCTTCCAATGCAGGGGATGCAGGTTCAATCCTTAGTTGGGAAACTAAAATCTCACATGCTGCGTGGGGCAGTCAAAAAATAAAATTAACTTCATCCTTCTTTTCTGTTCGGGTTGGTTACACTCTAGACTTTTATTTTTTTGGCTTTAGAATTCCTTTTACTCCCTTCCTATGTAAGATTAACCATACCCAGATTTATAACTCTTTTCTTTGGTTTAATTCCTCATTTAGCTTCTTCAATGGCTTTTTTGGAAAATAATGAATTTTTGAGATATGAATGAATTTTTGTATTTCTGGATATATTTTACTCTACCTGCACATTTAAATGATAGTTTGACTGGGAGTAGAATTCTAGATTGAAAATCTTTTCACTTAGAAGAAGTTCCTTTATTTTGCCCCCAATTTCCTGTGTTATTATTGAGAATATTAATGCCATTTTGTTTTTTAATCTTTTCTACATGTGATGTTTTCATTTCTAAGAACTTTTAAGATCTTCCTCTGTCTTTGATACGGAACTTCATAATGAAGCAACCTGAAATATTCTTCTTTTTTTGTTGGGCATCTGGCATACCCTTCCAATTTGGAAGCTCATGTTTCCCAGATGTAAGAACTTCTTTTTCATAATTTATTTGATAATAATCTCTGCATTAAAGTATTCTTTATTCTCTCTATATAGAATTTCTTATATTTGTATGCTGATTCTTCTGGATTAAGCCTAGATACTCCTCAAATTATCTAGTGTCAATTTCTTAGCTTTTTGCTATGATTTTTGGAATATATTCTTAATGTTGTCTTCCAGATATTTTCTTTTATTTTTTCTTTTTTAAAAATTATTGGTGGTTCCTTTCCCCCGCCCACAACCGGATGCAGGAGGGGAGTTTTCTACTGTAGTTACCATGGGAAGCTGTGGTGGATGGAGCTCCTGCAGGTATAAATAACCCCAGTAGAGCACAGACAGATTTGGGGACCTCTGTCTGCAATAACCCTGGAGAACCTCTGTAAGGATCAGGCAGGAAAAACTGGCCGCCCCGCAGAGGAGAAACGGTGGTAGGATTGCCCGTGGCCAGGCCACGGGGAAAATCTGAGAGGGGTGAGCCTGCTGTCCGCCAACCCAGCCCCGGCGAGCAAGAGACAATCAGGCGAAGGGGTTCGTCAAAGCAGTTCCATTTCATTAGTGCAGACTTACAGCTTATATAGATATTGTTCTGAGGCTACAGAAACCGGAAAGCACCCATAAGAGTATCACTGCTCTCAAGTGTTCATGGTGATTGAGAGAGAAGGAGTAGATCAAAGTTGTAATTATTCAGACAGAAACGAGTTGATTGAATTTAGAGATGGAGAGCAACTTTTAAAAAACAGTACATTTATTCCATCTTGATATATTTTACTCTACCTGCACATTTAAATGATAGTTTGACTGGGAGTAGAATTCTAGATTGAAAATCTTTTCACTTAGAAGAAGTTCCTTTATTTTGCCCCCAATTTCCTGTGTTATTATTGAGAATATTAATGCCATTTTGTTTTTTAATCTTTTCTACATGTGATGTTTTCATTTCTAAGAACTTTTAAGATCTTCCTCTGTCTTTGATACGGAACTTCATAATGAAGCAACCTGAAATATTCTTCTTTTTGTTGGGCATCTGGCATACCCTTCCAATTTGGAAGCTCATGTTTCCCAGATGTAAGAACTTCTTTTTCATAATTTATTTGATAATAATCTCTGCATTAAAGTATTCTTTATTCTCTCTATATAGAATTTCTTATATTTGTATGCTGATTCTTCTGGATTAAGCCTAGATACTCCTCAAATTATCTAGTGTCAATTTCTTAGCTTTTTGCTATGATTTTTGGAATATATTCTTAATGTTGTCTTCCAGATATTTTCTTTTATTTTTTCTTTTTTAAAAATTATTGGTGGTTCCTTTCCCCCGCCCACAACCGGATGCAGGAGGGGAGTTTTCTACTGTAGTTACCATGGGAAGCTGTGGTGGATGGAGCTCCTGCAGGTATAAATAACCCCAGTAGAGCACAGACAGATTTGGGGACCTCTGTCTGCAATAACCCTGGAGAACCTCTGTAAGGATCAGGCAGGAAAAACTGGCCGCCCCGCAGAGGAGAAACGGTGGCAGGATTGCCCGTGGCCAGGCCACGGGAAGATCTGAGAGGGGTGAGCCTGCTGTCCGCCAACCCAGCCCCCCGGCGAGCAAGAGACAATCAGACGCGAAAGGGGTTCGTCAAAGCAGTTCCATTTCATTAGTGCAGACTTACAGCTTATATAGATATTGTTCTGAGGCTACAGAAACCGGAAAGCACCCATAAGAGTATCACTGCTCTCAAGTGTTCATGGTGATTGAGAGAGAAGGAGTAGATCAAAGTTGTAATTATTCAGACAGAAACGAGTTGATTGAATTTAGAGATGGAGAGCAACTTTTAAAAAACAGTACATTTATTCCATCTTGAGTACCTAATCTTTCTGTATGATTGTTATACTGAAAACCATCTCTTGAATATAAAGAAGCACCTACACATCTGTGAAGGAGAAAGGTTGTTTTCCATCATGAACCAGGCCTCAGGTATGTTTGATGTCTCCGGCTTCTATGACTGCACTGTTGTATTTTTCTTTTACATCTTGGATGTTCCGCACTTGTCACTGGATTTTTTTCTTTCTATTACCATGGAATTGTTATTAATGTACTCTAAGATTATATCATTAGTTCTGCCTATTTCCCTTACTTTTTAGCTAAGATAGGTCAATTGCTCCAAACATTTCTATTAAAATTCTTTTGTTTTCCGACTGAAAAAAAAAATTATTTATTTGGCTCCACTGGGTCTTAGTTGCAGCATGTGGGATCTAGTTCCCTGACAAGGGATCAAACCCAGGTACCCTGCACTGGGGACACAGAGTCTTAACAACTGGACCACTAAGGAAGTCCCCAAATATTTTATTTTTAAACGTTGGCTATCATTATATTTAATTTCCAAGAAAGTCTGTTTTGAAGCAGTGATCCTTTTTTAAAAATATGACCTTGTTCTTCTAAAAACTGCAATCGTTTTTATCATAGATTTCTCCTTTTTTCTGATTTATCTATTTTGCTTATTTCATATTGGAGATTTTACCAGATATATGGCAAATCTTTATCACTTGTTCAGATTTAAGGGAAGCATCAGAGTAATTGGAAGCTCAGTGTGAGGGGGTGGCATTTATTGATCAGAAGGGTTCATTATAGGATGATTTGGTGGTGATCTGGCTTTTTTATTGAACTTGCCTCTATATTCAGAATTTACAGATCCTTCCTTTGAGATGTTTCAGCTTATATAGAGAAGGATCTTCCCATCTCCTTTTCAGGCTTTTAAGATGCCTTTTATGAAAAGTGCTTAGAGAGAGACCATTGGTTTTAAAGCCCCATAGCTTCTGACAGTACCTCACTCTAATTCTCTATTATACCTGGCTTATGAACCTACAGCCTCTTATGTTCAATTTCCCCATGTATAAGGAAAGGTTTATAACTACTGTTTATCTCATATTTGATACAGTTCCGTTGTTTTGGGTCCCTTTTCTCCTCCCTACCTTCTGTGGTACAGGAACGTCACATTCCTGAGCCTTGCTGGGGCTCTGCTTGGCTGATTGATTGGTTTCTTGTTCCTTTCCCCTTCAGTAAGCATTTTCTATCCTCTGTTTAGTCAGTTACCATTGTTCTTTGTCTCCCAACTTAAAATATTATGGATCTGGGTTAGAGATGTTAAAGCCAGAGTTTGCGTTTTAATTTTTCGTTCTTGTTTGGGACCAATGTCAGAAAAAGGAAGTAAGCAGAAACAACTTTAATCTATAATGCTAAAATTGGAAGTTTTTTCAATTTTGCCAAATGATGTGGTAGCTTATCATCTCCCTGGATAGTTTCAGTTACAAACTAATGATTTTGATATCTTGTGACTTGTATACAAAATTCAAAAACTGGAAAAAATGTTCACTAAACAATGGTTTCTCTTGGCATCTTTGGCAAGTTACAATTTAGCTGTGCAGTCTGTTGGCATTTCAGCTCAAACATTATTGGGCTAAGATACTCTGTCCTAAGATACTCTGTTCTTGACATAAACAGTCGTGGAAGCAGTTGTTCTCTTCTACAGTCAGAATGATTATCTCTTAGTAGCAGGTGGTATGATTCATCCTTCTGCACGTCTTAGAGTAGACTTTATTATTTCTGGGGGTAAAGTGTGGGGAGAGGAGAGCTTCAGCAATGTGTCAGGTATTACACATTCTGGACTAGCATTAAAAGAAGCAACCTCTTCCCCCACCGCATTTCATAGCCTAGAAGGAACATCTCACATCTAAGGCTCTGAGAATCACATTATTCATAACAAGGACCATGATTCACATGAACGGAACAAAATGGGACTATCAAAAATAGATTCTGTAGATCACTCTGTAGCAAAAATATCTTCTGACTTAGCTTATAAATTGGCCATAATCACAGGAAGAACCATTCCATTGAGGTTCTAACTGCCTTCTCCTCCATCTCGACTGAATAACCTTTATGCTTCTCCGGTAGTACATCCTTGGAGGTCAAGGCATGTGGAAAACAGGTTTTGACATGAGGCCTCCCACTTGTTTTGTTTTGTTTTTTAAACTGTAGTCCTTTTGAAATGAGACTTGCTTAAACATACCTTGTGTTAGTTGTACTCATTTAATTGGTCACCTTGAATAATTGGGCATTTCTCATTTTTATGCTTTGTATATTGACCCACTATTATTTTTAGTAGCAATGATTCTAATAACTTTCAGAATAGGTTAGAAGGGCTTCACATTTGATAAAATTTGAAACGCGGCCAGAGTTATTATTTGTTTCAAATATGAACAATATTTCAGTCCTTTTACCTGGGCCGTTTTTCTCTTTTATTGATTTCCTGCCTCTCAAAAATTTTATAGTATCCCGTAATAAATTATACTATTTAAAACTTATCATCTCCTGGATAGTTTCAGTTACAAACTAATGATTTTGATATCTTGTGACTTGTATACAAAATTCAAAACTGGAAAAAATGTTCACTAAACAATGGTTTCTCTTGGCATCTTTGGCAAGTTACAATTTAGCTGTGCAGTCTGTTGGCATTTCAGCTCAAACATTATTGGGCTAAGATACTCTGTCCTAAGATACTCTGTTCTTGACATAAACAGTCGTGGAAGCAGTTGTTCTCTTCTACAGTCAGAATGATTATCTCTTAGTAGCAGGTGGTATGATTCATCCTTCTGCACGTCTTAGAGTAGACTTTATTATTTCTGGGGGTAAAGTGTGGGGAGAGGAGAGCTTCAGCAATGTGTCAGGTATTACACATTCTGGACTAGCATTAAAAGAAGCAACCTCTTCCCCCACCGCATTTCATAGCCTAGAAGGAACATCTCACATCTAAGGCTCTGAGAATCACATTATTCATAACAAGGACCATGATTCACATGAACGGAACAAAATGGGACTATCAAAAATAGATTCTGTAGATCACTCTGTAGCAAAAATATCTTCTGACTTAGCTTATAAATTGGCCATAATCACAGGAAGAACCATTCCATTGAGGTTCTAACTGCCTTCTCCTCCATCTCGACTGAATAACCTTTATGCTTCTCCGGTAGTACATCCTTGGAGGTCAAGGCATGTGGAAAACAGGTTTTGACATGAGGCCTCCCACTTGTTTTGTTTTGTTTTTTAAACTGTAGTCCTTTTGAAATGAGACTTGCTTAAACATACCTTGTGTTAGTTGTACTCATTTAATTGGTCACCTTGAATAATTGGGCATTTCTCATTTTTATGCTTTGTATATTGACCCACTATTATTTTTAGTAGCAATGATTCTAATAACTTTCAGAATAGGTTAGAAGGGCTTCACATTTGATAAAATTTGAAACGCGGCCAGAGTTATTATTTGTTTCAAATATGAACAATATTTCAGTCCTTTTACCTGGGCCGTTTTTCTCTTTTATTGATTTCCTGCCTCTCTAAGAGTAATAAATTCTTTCTAGGGAGTAGTAAACAGAAAAAAGCATCCCATTTTGGTAATTATTACTGTATTATATATACATACACACACACACAATATTAAGTGCCTAATGTTTAAAAAACTGTGTGAGGTGTTTAAGGGATCTAAAGATGATAATTTCAGATGCTTTAAGCTGCAAGTAACAATGACAAAGACATATTATACCAATAATAATACACATAAAGGCATTTATAAATTTTCTACAAAGAAACCCAGAGGAAGTCCAGTGGTACAATGATATCTTTTAGCTTTTTACTTAGCCATTATCAATGAGTTGACTTTTTTCTTCAGGATTATATATTAATGTTCACAAGATGTCTTGCTCTAGATATCATGACCTTATATAACCATATCCAGTGGCAGAAAAATGGCAGTTTTTCCTCATCTGTCTCTTCTCATCAAGGAGGAAAATTTATCTCAGAAGTCTTTGGTACGTTTCCTTTGCATCCCACTGGCTCAAATAAAGTCAGGTGCCCATATAGGCTAACTGAAGGGAAGCTGGAAAAGTATCTGGCATTTCTAATAGATATTGAGAAAGTGTGTGTGTGTGTGTGTGTGTGTGTGGCATTTCTAATAGATATTGAGAAAGTGTGTGTGTGTGTGTGTGTGTGTGTGTAGGCAACAAATAGTGTCTGTCACAGGAAATAAGATGAAATCTCCATCCTACTTCAAGAGGTCCTGTCTGGGACCGCGGCCCGGCCATACTCTATAGCTTCCCACGCATGATTGCTGCAATGCGCCACTTAAGATGGCACCTAGCGGGGCCTCCCACGCAGGAGCCCTGGCCGCACTTTACAGCCTCCAGCATAAGAGCATTGTCATGCTTTCACAAAGATGGCGCCTGGTGGATGTAGGGATGTGTGGCTTAAGGCGTGTGCATATTGCTCTGATAGGTTGTTCCTAGTTTCCGTGCTCGTGATCAGTGCATGCTTCCCCTGCATTCCTATGGTGTCGAAGCACGTGCGCATCTGTCCTTTTACATGATTGGCTTATGAGCAGCTCCTTCCTGTTTCTGTGTAGTATAAATATCTCCTTGTTTCCGCAATAAAAGGAGACTTGATCAGACTTCTGTCTTGTTTCCATTTCTGGTGTCTCTTGTCCTCTCAATTCCCACTCCCCACCTTTAGGGCCTGCATTGATGAATACTAGGTCTGCGCTGACGAAGCCCGCAGTTCGGGACAAGGTCCCCCCAACCAGGGCGGCAGAAAGACAAGCTGTAATTGTATTACAATTTATGTGTGTCAGATTCCTGGTCACATTCATGGGCTTCGAATTAGCAATCCCTTTTAAACAGATCAAAGAAAACTGTTCTAGGTATATTCCCAGTGGAGAAGCCAAGGCTGTCCTCTCCTATTGTCCCTTTTTAATCTGATCTGGCCCTGAATACTTTTAGATATCAATGACTTTTTCTTCAGGATTATATATTAATGTTCACAAGATGTCTTGCTCTAGATATCATGACCTTATATAACCATATCCAGTGGCAGAAAAATGGCAGTTTTTCCTCATCTGTCTCTTCTCATCAAGGAGGAAAATTTATCTCAGAAGTCTTTGGTACGTTTCCTTTGCATCCCACTGGCTCAAATAAAGTCAGGTGCCCATATAGGCTAACTGAAGGGAAGCTGGAAAAGTATCTGGCATTTCTAATAGATATTGAGAAAGTGTGTGTGTGTGTGTGTGTGTGTGTGGCATTTCTAATAGATATTGAGAAAGTGTGTGTGTGTGTGTGTGTGTGTGTGTAGGCAACAAATAGTGTCTGTCACAGGAAATAAGATGAAATCTCCATCCTACTTCAAGAGGTCCTGTCTGGGACCGCGGCCCGGCCATACTCTATAGCTTCCCACGCATGATTGCTGCAATGCGCCACTTAAGATGGCACCTAGCGGGGCCTCCCACGCAGGAGCCCTGGCCGCACTTTACAGCCTCCAGCATAAGAGCATTGTCATGCTTTCACAAAGATGGCGCCTGGTGGATGTAGGGATGTGTGGCGTAGGGCGGGGCATATTGCTCTGATAGGTTGTTCCTAGTTTCCGTGCTCGTGATCAGTGCATGCTTCCCTGCATTCCTATGGTGTCAAGACGCGTGCGCATCTGTCCTTTTACATGATTGGCTTATGAGCAGCTCCTTCCTGTTTCTGTGTAGTATAAATATCTCCTTGTTTCCGCAATAAAAGGAGACTTGATCAGACTTCTGTCTTGTTTCCATTTCTGGTGTCTCTTGTCCTCTCAATTCCCACTCCCCACCTTTAGGGCCTGCATTGATGAATACTAGGTCTGCGCTGACGAAGCCCGCAGTTCGGGACAAGGTCCCCCCAACCAGGGCGGCAGAAAGACAAGCTGTAATTGTATTACAATTTATGTGTGTCAGATTCCTGGTCACATTCATGGGCTTCGAATTAGCAATCCCTTTTAAACAGATCAAAGAAAACTGTTCTAGGTATATTCCCAGTGGAGAAGCCAAGGCTGTCCTCTCCTATTGTCCCCAGTTTTTAGTTATGAAATCTGATCTGGGCCTCTTTGCTGTGTTCTAAAGGAATGCAGTATCCGTTTACATCACATGATTTTAAGTGGTGTTCTCTTTCTCCAAAATGTTCTTGACCTTCCATCTCCACGTGCCCAAATCCCATTTACCTTCTGAAGAAAACTAAAAATAAGCTCTTTATTTCATTTATTTGGCAAGTATTTGTTACATGCTTATGTGGAGCAAACACTCTGCAAGCGTTGGCAATACAATAAATGAGCTTTTGCCTCATGAAGCTTGTAGTCAGCTGGGGAAGACTGACAACAAAATGGGGAAGACTAGGATGCAATAGGGGCTTCCCAGGTGGCGCTTGTGGTCAAGAATTGACCTGCCTATGTTGGAGATGTGACACAAGGATTCAATCCCTGGGTTGGGAAGAACTGCTGGAGGAGAGCACAGCAACCCACTCGAGTATTCTCACCTGGTGAATCCCATTGACAGAAGAGCCTGGCAGGCTACAGTCCATAGGGAGTCAAAGAGTGGGATGACTGAAGTGACTTAGCATGCACACAGGATACAATGAGAGGACAGGCAGGGGTATTTAATCTTGGTGGGGTTAAATGGGAGCAGACTGAGGAGGTTTTTTTTTTTTTTGGAACTTTTTAAAGGCAGTTTTAAAGAATGAGTAGGAATTGGGAGGAGGAAAGGAGGTGCAAATGTTCAAGATAAAGGGAATAGAGGTGAAAGTGTTGGGGAAAGCACCCTTGAAAAAGGCCCTTTAATTCCTTCTTCTCCCAAGTAGTTTTCCCATTTGATGAATGGAGCTGCATAGCACATAACATGCAACTTTTAGACCATAAGATCTCTAAAGGTAAAACATTACTTACACAGAGCACTTGATAAGTATGAATTTGGCTTCCAAGAGAATGAGGCCATATATGTGTCCATGCAGAATGCCAAGTTAAAATATTAAAAACACCTGAGGTAAGAGATGGCTATGTAACATTACTCTTCAGAATGATAGGAATAACCACACCTACCTAGGTGATTACAGCGATCAAAGCAGCAGGGAAGAATTAACTCATAAAGTTCTGGAGGAAGCACAAAATATTGTTCCAATCCTCAGATGTTCCTTTAAAGTTTACTTTAGGCAATGTAATGAAAACCTGGTACCCATTAGAAAGAAAGAATAGCCACTCAGTTTTGTTGGCAGAGCTTTTCTAGTTGGTATACGCTGTTCTTTCTGTGAACTAAGGTTCTGGGTTACTGGTGGGGAGAGTCTTTATCAGACCTGACAAATGACTTTTATAATCAAATATTGAAAAAGAAAAATCAAAATTGTGTCGATGTCACAACTCAGGTGTTTACCATTTCATTTTAGATTTATGTTCTCAAATCTTTCTGCTGCTTGGCTGAGAGGAACTAGATGGTAGTCAGCTTTTATAGAGAAGGAGATATGAGGATATATTTCTTGTCTTGATAGACCAGAATAGATGAAAACGTAAGACTCTCTTTTCTTCCCCTTAATTTATTCTAGTCCATTCAGCAATGTGTCCCCTGGGTTTGAGAAGGCAATTGTTTGATCCCACCATTTCTATAGCTAAGTGAATAACCCTCAAATAATGAGAAAGTGTACATAAATGTGTTTTGTGAATGGTAAGGCTCTATACACAAGTTTAAGAATTCATTTTTTATTAACTTGGAAGTATTTTTGATTCCAGTTTTTAAAAGTGTCTTTTTCAAGGGCAAGGATTAGTTTTTCATATGCTGTACCATAGTATGGTGAGTTGTGATAGATGTATGATAAGGGGTGAATGCCAAATTCTCTAGTTTGACAATTTGTTTTTTATTTGATAATTTTTTTTAAGTGATCCATTTCCTCCCCCCCTGCCTTTTTTTTGTCTCTAAGTCATCATTTATTTTTTAAATTTTTTGGGCCACTTCTATCGGTCTTTCTTTTATTTATCTTTGTTCTTTTGGCCTGTGTGGGTCTCTCATCGCCGTGGTCTCTCTCCTTGCAGAGCGCCGGCTCTTGGCACATGTGCTCCAGAGCGCTGGCCTCGGTAGTTGGACACATCAGTCCAGCTGCTCCGCAGCACGTGGGATCTTCCCAGGCCAGGGATCGAACTGCCGTCCCTTGCACTGCAAGGCGGTGTCCTTACCCACTGGACCACCAGGGAAGCCCTAAGTCATCATTTATTTTTCATCCATCTTTATTCTTTGGCATGTGTGGTCTCCCATTGTATTGGCCTCTCTCATTGCAGAGCATCAGCTCTGGGGGCATGCGCTCCAGAGCGCTGGCTCATAATTGGACACACTGGCCCAGCCGCTCCTCGGCTTGTGAGATTCTCCTGGGCCAGGATTCAAACAGGTGCCCCCTGCACTGCAAGGCGGACTCGTTACCCATTGGACCACCAGGGAAGCCCTATTTGATAATTTTTAACATATATTTACTTATCCGTATTAATAGACATTATTTTTTAAAAGTTTTAGATTTACAGAAAAATTGAGACCACAGGAAGTCCCCATATGCTTCTCTTCATCCCGTTTCCTATATTATTATCTTACATTAGGATATGTTTGTTACAATTAATGAATTTATATTGTTACACCGTAATTAACTGAAGTTCATATTAATTCAGATTTCCCTAGTTTTTGCCTCATGTCCATTTTCTGTTTCAGGATGACAGCTTAAAACATAACAGTTTAGTTATCATATTAGTTATATTCACTTAGTTGCCTTCTTGAGCGCCTCTTAAGTGTGACGTTAATCTTCATTTGGGGGAGTCATGAACTGGTTGAAACCTACGGATTCTCTCCGAAGAAAAATACAAAAGCTGTAGATGTCTAATTTAAGGGAGGTCCACCCACAGCCCTGGAGAAGAAAATGTAACCCACTCCAGTATTCTTGCCTGGAGAATCCCATGAGAATTCTGGAGCCTGGCGGGCTGGTCCATGGGGTGGCAAACAGTCGGACACGACTGAGTGACTAACACAACACTGACAGCAGATTCAGAAGCCTTGCTTTAGAAGAAACAGGTGATCTTTAGAATGTCCACTTCCCCACCTCAGGGCCACGCTCTACCTTTAATTCGCTGTGTGATCTTCCTGCAAACCCATTTTCCTACGTGAGCCTCAGTTTCACCATCTATGAAATGGCGGGGAGGGGGGGGCTGTTGATTTATCTGATGTCTAAATCCTTTTCTTTCACAGTAGAAGGCGGGGTCACCTAGCGAAGTCCATATCTGAGCAAGAAAGGTTGGTAACAGAAGACCATGCAGGAATAGAGTAAGAAAGTGGATAGGCTTATCAATAAGAAATTGTGGAGGTTCAATGGGAGAAAAGACAAAACCTAGCTTCCACCTTATGGCTGTGGATTGTGTAAGGCATTTCCTTCCTTTGAGTTTCTGTTTCTTCATCTGCAAAACTGTGAAGGCCCTTCTGGTACTTATGAAAGTCCTTGGAGCAATAGCGGAGAATGTACCGAGTGGGGTATCATGTGAGGAAGATGGGGAAGCGGGGGTGAAAGGCAGATCTGCGGACCGTGAAGCAAGGTTGGGGTCTCAGGAAAGAGGAAGCATCTGCACACCTTGGGGCCCTCCAATTCATCTGCACTTCTTAGGATCGATTCCTTCTCCTCTCCAGCCCCGCCTCCGCCCCAGTTCCCTCCCCTCCCCTTAGGCTGCGGCAGGCCACTCTTCGCATGGCCGCCAAGCTGAGCCGCCTCCCACCGCGCGAGGGGCGCGCGCGCGCGCTCCGGCGCCGCCACCTTACCCTCCTCCTTGTCGGCCCTTAGCCTCTTTCGATTGGTTCCTCTCGTAATGACGTAAGTGCTCCTTCGTCCACCTTGAACAGTTGCTCCAGGCTCCGCCCCACCGCCTCCCTGCTTCTCCCCAAGCCCGTGGAAACCTAACCTCCACCGGCCTCCGCGGAGCGGGCGGAGCCGGGAAAGAACAGGCCGAACCAGGAAGGCCCGTCGGCGGCGCGCACGCGCACGCACGCCGGCACGCACGCCGGGGCCGGCGGGGCGGCAAGCTCGCGCCCGGGCTCGCCCCGCGCCGCGCCACAGGCTCGCGCACTCAGCAGGTTGGGCTGCGGCGGCGGCAGCGGTGGAGCAGCAGGGCTGCGCGTGAGAGGTCCCAGACGCTCCTGCGGCTCCGGCTCCGCCACCCTCACCTCTGGTTCGGCGCCGGGTGCCGAGAGGCGACAGGCTCTCGCCTTGGGCCCCCAAGCACACGCTTGGCTGCTTCCGAGATCGCCTTCCTTCGCTCTCCAGCCGCGGGCCTCGCTCCGCGCTAGGCGACGTCGAGGGGAGGCGGCGGCGACGGCTGCCTGTCTGTGTAGAGGAGCCCTGCTCGCCAGCCTTGCTCCGCCGCCGGGCCCTGCAGGGGCCGAGAGAGCTCGGCGCCCGCCCTTCCTCCAGCCTCTCCGTCAGCCGGTGGGAGCAGCGTCGGTCGGGGAGGTCTCTCGGCTGAGGCGGCGGCAGCTCCTCCGGCTCCATCATGTCCGCGGGCGGAGACTTCGGGAATCCGCTGAGGAAATTCAAGCTGGTGTTCCTGGGGGAGCAGAGCGGTGAGTGCAAGGCCCCCCCTCCCGGCCGCGGCCCGCGGCTTCCCCGCACGGCCCCGGTGCGGCCCTCCCGTTCGCGGGGGCCCCCTTCGGGCCTCGCGCTGGCTCCCCCCCGCCGACCCCCCAGCCACCCGGCCCTCTCCGCCCCGACACGTCGTTCGGATTGTGACCCTTCCGCCCCGGCCCCTCCGGCCGCGTTCCCCGCAGCCCGGCGCTCGCCGGCGACCTGCCCTCCCTGCTCCTCACCCCGCCCAGCTCCGGCCTCCCGTCCGTCCCTTTCTTCCTCGGCTTCCGTCGTCTCGCCACCCCCCGCTCCCTCCCTGGAGCCCCACCCTGATTCCCTGCTCTTCTCCCGGCGGGTCTGCGCCGGAGCCCCACCGGGAGCCCCCGAGGGGAAGTCGGCCCTCGCCAGCCCTGAGCGGGGAGGGTGGGAGCCGGGCGTTGTTTCCCCCCGAGACTTAGCCCCGAGTTGCGGGGGTCTTGAGGAAGGTGGGAAGCGGGGGGCCCTAGGAAATGACTGGGTTGCTTTCACCCGGGGGGCCGTCGGCCTGGGTTATGGAGGATGTGTCTCTGGATTGGAGGGCACTTGAGGATGGAGTGGTTGGGGGCGAGGGAGTGGCGGTGGCAGGGGCGATTTTTGCCCCTTGGGTTAGGCCTCGGCTCGTTGGAAAACCTCGTTTTCTTCTCTTGACTTTCGGCCCTGACGATTCTTTTGGCAGTGTTCATGCCTTCCCGATCTCTGCCAGATGCTATGTCATGATCGTTTTACTTGGAATTTTTCACATCTCACCTCTCCTTTTTTTCCTTCCACTCGAAGCAGTGATTCTCCTCGCGGTGATGCAAACTGGAATTACTGGGGAGGTGTTAATTATTCCATTTGTCCTTGAGTAATTTCCAATTATGTATCAATATTTAGGTTTCTTGTGAGAGAAGGGCTTAGAAAAACGGGCATTTTTGTGTTGTAGGATCTCCTTTGGGGCTGAAGAATAACAGAGTAGAGATGGAATAGCTTCATCCACTTGTTATCTAAATTAAATTTGAATATGTAATATCATTTTGGCTAAATGATTCTTTTATGGTTAATATTCTATGGTATCTGACGAGTGAAATTGTTATCTCATTTACCTGGTCAGGCTTCTGCTGTCATTGTACTTTGTATTAGGTGTAAGGTTCTAGTTTTGTGATGGCTGTCTCTAAAATTGCTTCTTGTGGTAATTCCAGTTTTATGCCATATGATGCAAACTTCACATTCTATAGTTTAGAGATTATCGTCTGTTGTTTTTCTCACACTTTTCTTATCTTTAAAATTGAATCATGGAGAGATTAATTAGTTTCTCCCTAGTCATCAGACATTTATTGATGCTACATGTTTTAGGTTATACAAGACATTTCTTTTGATGGGAAAGAAGAAAACTGATTAAATTCAGAGCTCTTACTACTATTTTGAACTATTTATACCAATTGGTGTGACGTTAAAGTAGGTTAATAATAGTTGCAAAATTGCTTCCATTTGGACTTGAGAAATTATTTTTCTCCTTTCATAAATAATCTTTTCTCCCTGACCTCTTGCCAAGTCTCCTCTTTGCTTATTTTTCCTGAAGTATATATAAACTTGTTTCTTTAAGTAACTTGGTGAGACCTATGAGATTGATCCTTGTCCAGGTATTTTATAACAATTTCAAGACAGTGCCATACATCAAATATTGGTCATTATTGATAAATAGGATCTAAAGTGCTTATGGTACAGTCTAGGGATTTTATTGCCTGCCTTAAGTTGTGATGCAGAACTATTTAGTTTGCATGAAAAATGCATTAATTTCTGTCCTAGGAAGATTTAAGTATGAATAGAGAGTGTAGCTTAGGTATCTGCAAGTTTTCTTTGAATTTCTTGAGTATTTATATTCTAATTCACATTGCAGAGTTTTATGGCTTCTCATTTAATAAGTCTTAACTAACTACCCTTCTTCCCACTGTCTTAAATTTTTTTTAACTAGACTTGATTTTTTAGAACAGTTTTAGATTTACAGAAGAATTAAGATCATGAAGAGTTCCCATCTAGCCCCACCCAGTTTACCCTATTAACATCTTATATTAGTATGGGACATTTGTTACTGTTAATGAGCCAGTATCCATATATTATTAACTAAAGTCTATAGTTTATTCAAGTTTTCCTAATTTTAATCTTTTCTTTCAACATTCAGATTGACCTGTCTCCTTAGGCTTATCTTAGTTTTTTTTTTTTTTTTTCTTTAATATTGTGTTTATATGCTTTTTAAAAAAAATTATTTATTTATTTATTTGGCTGTGTTGGGTCACAGTTGCAGTATGTGGGATCTAGCTCTCTGACCAGGGATCAAACCCAGGCCCCCTGCACTGGGAGCTTGGAGTCTTAGCCACTGGACTACCAGAGAAGCCCTGTTTACATGCTTTTTAACTCTGTGGAACTGTGAAGTTAATTAACTTTGAGACCACTGTATTGCTCAGTAATACCATACAGTAGCTTTGGAAAGACGGATCTCTGTTTTCACAGGCAGTGTCTATAGTTTTCTTATGCATTAGCGAGTCTATAGAGTCCATATTATCTTGATTTAGCTCTTTATGAATTTTTTTATTTTTATGTTTTAGAATTCCACAGTTCAGCTTTCAAAGACTAATCTGTGCTGTGGCAGAGCCGTTTGTCTCTTTAATAGCATTTACCATATTTCTAATTGTCACTTGTGTTGATTTTTGTCTGTTTCCCACAGCAGAATGTAGTCCCATGAAGGTTAAAAGTTATTCTTTAGTTCATTGTTTCCCCAGTTTCTAGACTGGTATCAGGCTTGTACTCAGAATGAATACTCAGAAGCAATGAAAATTGAATGTATGCTATGCTAAGTCGCTTTAGTTGTGTCCAATTCTTTGCAACCCTATGGACTGTAGCCTGGGAGGCTCCTCTGTCCATGGGATTCTCTAGGCAAGAATACTGAGGTGGGTTGCCTTGCCCTTCTCCAGGGGCTCTTCTCAACCCAGGGATGGAACCTGCATCTCTTGTATCTCCTGCATTGGCAAGTAGGCTCTTTACCACTAGTCCCGCTTTGTTTACTAATTACCTTTTGTTATAGTAAAGTTTACATTTTTTCCTTATGGGATTAATAATTTAACAGTAACTCTTTTGGGAGAGGGGGTGCTACAATGTGTGGCTTGTGGATCCAACCAGGGATTGAACCTGCACCAGGCAGTGAAAGTGCAAAGTCCTAACCACTGGACTGCAAATGAATTCTCAACAATAACATTTTATACTTAACATTATTTTTTTTTTTTAAAGATTTATTTATTTATTTATTTTTGGGCAGGGGTCAGGTTGGGGAGGGAGGTGAGCGGGTGGGCCACTTCTATTGGTCTTTCATTTCTCTGTTTTCATCCGTCTTTGTTCTTTGGCTCCTGTGGGCCTCCCATCATGGTGGGGTCTGTCGTTGCAGAGCGCCAGCTCTGGGCGCATGCGCTCCAGACCTCTGGCTCGGTAATTGGACACATCGGTCCAGCCGCTCCGCGGCACGTGGGATCTTCCCAGGCCAGGGCTCGAACCGGCGCCCCTTGCACTGCAAGGCAGTGTCCTTACCCCCTGGACCACCAGGGGAAGCCCTACTTAACATTATTTAATTGTATACAGGGATAGTCCAGATGCTCAGGGGGCAAGGATTCCAATGATTTTTTATATAGTCTTTAGCATGTCACTAAAAAAAAAAAAAAACAACAGATTTTTATACTTTTTATTTTTCTGAGTTGAACAAAATTAGTTTTGTTAAAGTTATTTTTAAATTATTTGCTTTCAGTATAGTGCCTAAAATATGTCAAGTGATTATTAAAGATTAGTTCATGGAACAGATTTGAAGTTAGGTAGATTGTTTTATTTAGCTTTTCAAATATTTAAGGATCTGTGCTCTATGATGAAGATAAATTATTTTCATAGATGAAGTTTTTGAATTTATAGCATCAGTCTTGGTAATCTTCCTGTAAACTCTTATGGTTTCTTTGTGTTTCGGTTGTATAGATGGTTTAATAGAGAAATGTTGAAATACACAGATTAAATCTGACTTTTCTTAGAAGAACCTCTTTTATTACGACTTTTAATTATTGAAATGTAGAGGCACTTTTAGGAATGTCATGATGGTTTAGAGTAAAATATAATACAAACAAATGTTATGAGTTACAAATTAGGAGATGTAATATCAGAAAGAAGCACATACCTGGCTTAGTACTACTGCTTGTTTTTTTACTTTGTATTACCATTTTTACATTAGTTCTTTGAATTATAAGATGCAGTGTTGGAAAAAGAAAACTTAATGTCAGAGACTAGAAATATTGAACAGTTTAGATTAGCTATACTTTTGTTTTCATAAATTATTGAGGAGTCTCAACAGCTGTTTATGTGTTTTTTTATCCTTGTTTACTGTGTCAAAGGTTAACTGTAAAAATTTTTAAATACTTGGTTCATTTAAGAATAATATAGTTAGGGCTTCCCCGAGCCGGATCTCTGGAGCGCATGTGCCCAGAGCTGGTGCTCTGCAACGACAGACGCCACTGCGATGGGAGGCCCACAGGAGCCAAAGAACAAAGATGGATGAAAATAGAGAAGTGAAAGACCAATAGAAGTGGCCCGCCCGCTCCCCTCCCTCCCCAACCCAACCCCCGCCCAAAATAAATAAATAAATAAATCTTTAAAAAATAATGTTAATAATGCAGTTACATCCATTACATATTAACTTAATCATTTTGATGAAAGAGAATTATTTTCCAAACAAAAATTTAGTGAAAGAGTGGCATCAGGGGACTTCCCTGGTGGCTCAGTGGTAAAGAATCAGCCTGTCAATGTAGGAGACATGAGTTCACTCCCTGATATGGAAAGATTCCACATGCCATGGAACAACTAAGCCCATTAGTATTGAGCTTTCTAGCACCCAGGAGCTGAAACTGCTGAAGCCCTCACACTTAGAACCCATACTCTGAAACAACAAGAGAAGCCACCACAATGAGAAGTCTGTGCACTGCAACAAAGAGTATTCCCCACTCCCCACAACTAGAGAAAGCCTCCACACAGCAACAGACATCTAGCCACAGATCAAAACAAAAAAAAGTGATATTGTGTTGCGTATTTGCAAATCTCTGTAATGTCTGATATATTAAAAGTTACTTGATTCTCATGGCTGCTCCTGCATTCCATCTCTTACAATACCACACATCGCATAGGCTCTAGGAAGCTCCACTATACTCTCATGAGAGAATGAAAATGAAAAAAGCTGAATAACATCTTGATAGTATGAAAATGGTTTTGACCCTTAGGAAAGTAGTGGGCCCAGCCAAAGGATCATAGAGATCCTGGGTGTCGGTGGGCCACATTTTGAGAATTGCTAGGTTCTAGATGATATTAAGTCATTTGTATCTTGTAGGTTCATGCTGCATTTAGAACAGAGGGAATTTTTCCCATAACTTGTTTTGAAATGGTAAAGCTAATCAGTAGAGCTAGTGATTATGAGCACTGAGTCTGGGTTTCATATTTTTAACCCTAATCAATGATGTTGGGCAAATTATTGACTTCTTTATCTATAAAATTATGATACTGGGCTTCCCCTGGTGGTCCAGTGGGTAAGGACACTGCCTTGCAGGGCAAGGGGCACCAGTTTGATCCCTGGCCTGGAAAGATCCCATGTGCCGTGGAGCGGCTGGATCAATGTGTCCAGCTACCAAGCAGGAATTCTGGAGTGCATGTGCCCAGAGCTGGTGCTCTGTGATGAGAAAGGCCACTGCGATGGGAGGCCCACACAGGCCAAAGAGCAAAGATGAATGGAAATAAATAAATGAAAGATCAATAGAAGTGGCCCCTCTCCAAAAAATTTAGATATTAGGACCTAGCATGTAGAGTTACTGTGGAGATTAAATTAGTTAATAAAATGTAAAGCATTTAAAAGAGTGCCTGGCATCGTTTACTGAAAACTGCTATTCTGTCAAGTAGTTTATAATAGAGCCTACTATTTTTTGGTGGGGGCCACATCTCTTGGTATTTCATTCACTAAGCCCATTAGAACTCCCCCTAACTCTGAAACATAACCAAAAAAAAGAAGCCACCACAATGAGAAGTCTGTGCACTGCAACAAAGAGTATTCCCCACTCCCCACAACTAGAGAAAGCCTCCACACAGCAACAGACATCTAGCCACAGATCAAAACAAAAAAAAGTGATATTGTGTTGCGTATTTGCAAATCTCTGTAATGTCTGATATATTAAAAGTTACTTGATTCTCATGGCTGCTCCTGCATTCCATCTCTTACAATACCACACATCGCATAGGCTCTAGGAAGCTCCACTATACTCTCATGAGAGAATGAAAATGAAAAAAGCTGAATAACATCTTGATAGTATGAAAATGGTTTTGACCCTTAGGAAAGTAGTGGGCCCAGCCAAAGGATCATAGAGATCCTGGGTGTCGGTGGGCCACATTTTGAGAATTGCTAGGTTCTAGATGATATTAAGTCATTTGTATCTTGTAGGTTCATGCTGCATTTAGAACAGAGGGAATTTTTCCCATAACTTGTTTTGAAATGGTAAAGCTAATCAGTAGAGCTAGTGATTATGAGCACTGAGTCTGGGTTTCATATTTTTAACCCTAATCAATGATGTTGGGCAAATTATTGACTTCTTTATCTATAAAATTATGATACTGGGCTTCCCTGGTGAGCCAGTGGGTAAGGACACTGCCTTGCAGGGCAAGGGGCACCAGTTTGATCCCTGGCCTGGAAAGATCCCATGTGCCGTGGAGCGGCTGGATCAATGTGTCCAGCTACCAAGCAGGAATTCTGGAGTGCATGTGCCCAGAGCTGGTGCTCTGTGATGAGAAAGGCCACTGCGATGGGAGGCCCACACAGGCCAAAGAGCAAAGATGAATGGAAATAAATAAATGAAAGATCAATAGAAGTGGCCCCTCTCCAAAAAATTTAGATATTAGGACCTAGCATGTAGAGTTACTGTGGAGATTAAATTAGTTAATAAAATGTAAAGCATTTAAAAGAGTGCCTGGCATACGTTTACTGAAAACTGCTATTCTGTCAAGTAGTTTATAATAGAGCCTACTATTTTTTTGGTGGGGGGGCCACATCTCTTGGTATTTCATTCATTTATTTTTCATCCATCTTTTGTTCTTTGGCCTGGGTGTGCCTCCCATTGCAGTGGCCTCTCTTGTTGCAGAGCACCGGCTCTGGGCACATGTGCCCCAGAGCTCCAACTCAGTAGTTGGACACAGTGGTCCAGCCACTCCGCGGCATGTGGGATCTTCCCCGGCCAGGGATTGAACCGGCACCCCTTGCACTGCAAGGTGGTGTCCCACCCACTGGATCACCAGGGAAGCCCCGAGCCTACTCTTAAGAAACAAACATTTCATCATGGAAGAAATCTATAATGGAATTCCCAGATGACTCACTGGTGAAGAATCCACCTGCCAGTGCAGGAGACAACAGAAGATGCGGGTTTGATCCCTGGGTCAGGAGAATCCCCTGGAGGAGGAAATGGCAGCCGGTTCTTGTATTCTTACCTGGAAAATCCCATGGACAGAAAAGACTGATGGGTTTCAGTTCTCAAGAGTCAGAGAGTCAGTCACGACTGAGTACACGAGCAGTCATAACACAGTATAGTGTGATGAGTGCAGTTGCTTTGAAGGGTAGAGTTAAAAGATACAGAGAAGTGACAGGGGAGTATGATGTTTCAGGGAAGGTACATTATAAATATGACTAGTAGTTTAAGCGTTCTAGTCTAAATTCTTGATTTAGAGCATTCCAAAGTTGGAGGAGACATTTAAGAAGTCACCTAATCCATTTCACTTAGGACTTTATAAACTGGACCACTTTTTTTCTCCTCTGATGTTATTTTTAACTGTTAATACAATCATATATTTCACAAATCAAAAGTATGTAAAATGGTATAAAACTTACCATTACCCCTGTTCCTATGACCTAACTCTTCATTTCCTTCTCCACTAGCAGTTATATATATTTTTTTCCTTATGTACAGTCTAGGATTTCTTTATGCAAACACAGGTGAATATAAATATATTTTCTTTATTCTTCCTTACCTAAGAGGTCTCATTTTATTCTGCACTTAAATGCATCAGGTTTTCTCTCAGTTTGATCTGCCTGGGACATCTCTCTCAGAACCTTATGATCTTTTTTAATTTATACTAGTTATACTAGTCTCCATGATTGATGCACAGCTGTCAACCTGGGATCTCTCTTTACATTTATTTTGGGAATTTTCTTCTTGTGTGCATGGATTCCTTGTTTCTCAGACTACATTTTTCTTCTTTGTTGTTCACTCCCTTATTATGTAAATTAATCTACCATAGGTAGCTTCCTAACAAAGGGAACATGGGAGGAAGTTTTTTGAGACCTTGTATATCTGAAAATGTGTTTGTACAACCCTTACACCAAAGCTTGGTGGTGTTGGAATTTTAGGTTGGATGTATTCTTCAGAAATTTGAAGACATTAGTAAATTGTCTTGTAGTCTCTAGAGGTGCCGTTACAACTCTTTGTCTTTTGGTCTTTCATGATGAGTTTGTTTTCATTTTATATGCTGAGTAATAGGTATAAATCCTTCCAAACTGGAAACGTAAATTGTTTAGTTTCAGGAAGATTTCTTGACTTAACTGGTATTCTGTTCTCCATTTTCACTCATTAGACCTCCTGGGTTGATCCTCTAATTGTATCTTATCTTGCCCCTTTTTCATTGCTTTGTTTCTGTTTTAATTCTGAAAAGATTTTATCAGCCTCTATACTATTACATTTTATTTGTGCTATCATTTTAATTTCAAAGAGCTCTTTGTTTCTGATTGTTTCTGTAGCATCTTTTTGATTCGAGTGTCTTCTTTTGTCATTTCATTTTTTTATTGAAGTATAGTTGATTTTCATTGTTAATTTCTGCTCTGTCTCTTGTCATTTTGAGGACATTAAGAGATATATGACTTCTCAGTAGTCAGTTTTTATAAATTGCTTTTAACTTTTTATTGTAGTTTCTTTGTTTCTTGTTTGATGTGGTCCTCAGGGAACTAGTAATTCTTGACTACTTGCCTCTGTTTAAGAGTTGAGCATTGGGCTTCCCCTGGTGGTCCAGTGGGTAGGGACACCGCCTTGCAGTACAAGGGGCACTGGTTCGATCCCTGGCCTGGGAAGATCCCACGTGCCGCGGAGCGACTGGACTGATGTGTCCAATCGCCGAGCTGGAGCTCTGGAGCGCATGCGCCCAGAGCCAGCGCTCTGCAACGACAGACGCCACCGCGATGGGAGGCCCAAGGGAGCCAAAGAACAAAGACGGATGAAAACAGAGAAATGAAAGACCAATAGAAGTGGCTCTCCTGCTCCTCTCCTTCCCCGACCCCCGCCCAAAATAAATAAATAAATAAATCTTTTTAAAAAAAAGTCTGCCCTCTGCCAAAAAAAAATATATATAAAAAAAAGAGTTGAGCATTAGGTCGGTTCTCTTTGAGCCGACCTGCTGTTCTAGCAGTGTCTTCCATGCTGATTCTCCCCTAAACAGGCCCACTGTACTGACAGCGACTCTCCCTTCCCCCACTCTAATACTTTACTTTCCCCTCAAAAAAAAAAAAAAGAGTTGAGCATTAAAAATTTGCTTTTTTTTAAAAAAAACTTTTTTTTTAAGCTCTTATGTGGGCTTATTGGCCTTCTCTGTAGAACAATCTGCCTGATTTCTTTTGCAGGGAAGTCTAATATTAGCTCTTTTAAGTCTTTTGGCCATTCACATTTCTTTTTTGGGGGAGGCGGAGGGGGGCTGGGGAGGGAGGGGATGGGGGGGCCACTTCTATTGGTCTTTCATTTTGTCTATTTTCATCCATCTTTGTTCTTTGGCTTTTGTGGGCCTCCCACCACGGTGGCCTCTGTTGTCGCAGAGCACCGGCTCTGGGCGCGTGTGCTCCAGAGCTCTGGCTCGGTTATTGGACACATGGGTCCAACCGCTCCACGGCATGTGGGATCTTCCCAGGCCAGGGCTCGAACCGGTGCCCCTTGCCCTGCAAGGCGTTGTCCTTACCCACTGGACCACCAGGGAAGCCCTTGGCCAGTCACATTTCTTAAAGAAGAGTTCTCCACTGTCCTGATGGAGAGGATAAGCTTGGTTACCAGCTTTTTTGGAGCTGAACGGTAACAGAGTTTGATGATAACATAGAGTATATGAATTTAATTTACTTTGTTTTTTAATACTGTTTGTACTCTAACCTTCACTTGAACCTTGTATTCTCCAGTCCAAGCACCCTCTTGTTTTCTCTCTCATAGCATAATTTAAAATTTTTTGATGAAGTGGGAGAAGAACCTGGCTGTGTAGAGGAGGGTATGTGAGGTTGTTGATCTGCTTTTTAAACAGATTTCCATCCATTACTTTCATTTTTAGCACCACCTTTAATTGACCCTTATTTCTAGATGTACTTGGTGCTGACATTGGAGAGTTCTCTGGCACAAATGAGATTGTTTCATAGCTTCCCTCATTGTCAGTTTAAAACTGATCTTTATAGAATCTATTAGGTCAATTACCACTTTTCCATTTGCTTTCTAGCTCCTAACTTTGATTTTTTGAGAATTGACTCTTAACATTACAGCATTTAGAATTTAGGGTTTTCATTTCTGTTCTGTTATATATTATATAAAATTAGGACCAACTCATTTATATTCATGTTTATAGCAGCATTACTCACAGTAGCTAAAAGGTAGAAGTAGCTCGAATGTTCATCCCTGAATAAATGGATAAATAAAAGATGGTACTGTGTATACATATAATGAAATATTATTTAGCATTAAAAAGGAAGAAAATTCTGACATATGCTTCATTCAACACAGCATGAATGAACCTTGATGACATTTCGCTAAGTGAAATAAGCAAGTCACAAAAGAACAAATGCTATATAATTTTTTAAATTAGCTGATAATAAATATTACTATTATCTCAACCTGCCATTGTGAGATTGCATAAAACCTTGCCCAGACTCCCCGAACTCTTCTGAGTTAGATCCTTTCTTTCAAGAGTCTAGCTTCTCCCTTTCTATTTCTAATCTTACTGCTATCACTATTATTGTTAGGCAGGTGTTTTATTTCTTTATTGTTTCCAAGTTAAAATCATCATTAAAGTGTTATGTGCTATACAGAATGCACATTGTTGCATTTTAAAGCTTTTGTTCTAAGAATCATAGAATCTTAAAGGTCATTTATCTGTTTAACAGGTGCTTACTCCGTCAAGCACAGAGCTAGGTCCAGGGGGATATAGTTTGTAACAGATCAGATATAATATCTGTTCTCTTCTTTATGGTCTAGCAGAGAGCAACAAATAGATTTAAATCTTTGTAAGTTCCAACCTCTGTTCTTGAACCTCCCCTTCAGTCCATCCTTCACATTGATATCAGAATGAACTTTAAAAAATGTAAAGCTTCCTTACCTTAAAAACAAACATTCTGACTACACTTAAATGGCACAGAATTGTACACTTAAAAATGGTTAGGACTTCCCTGGTGGTCCAGTGGGTAAGGACACCGCCTTGCAGTGCAAGGGGCGCCGGTTCGATCCCTGGCCTGGGAGGATCCCACGTGACGCGGAGCGGCTGGACCGATGTGTCCAACTACCAAGCTGGAGCTCTAGAGTGCATGCGCCCGGAGACAATGCTCTGTGGCAAGAGAGGCCACTGCGATGGGTGGCCCACACAGGCCAAAGAACAAAGATGGAAATAAATGAAGGATCAATAGAAGTGGCAAAAAAAAAAAAAAAAAGCGCTATTGGATTTATCAAGAGCTATTTCTTAATTTTTGAGAAATAATTTAAGTAGTGTTTTGGAGAGTCAAGGAGGCAAATTATTATAATGACATAATTGAAAATGAGTTTGTGGTTTAATCCAATATGTTTCTGGGTTTTTGCCATTATTTATTATTATTATTTTTTGGCCTTGCTGGGTCGTCTTTGCTGCATGTGGACTTTCTCTCATTGCAGCAAAGCGGAGGCGACTCTCGTTTTGGTGCATGGGCTTCTCACTGCAGTGACTTCTCTTGTTGAAGAGCAGGGATGCTAGAGCAGGTGGGCTCAGTAGTTGTAACTAGTGAGTTCTAGGGGGCAGGCTCATTAGTTGTGATGCACAGGCTAAGTTGCTCCTTGGTGTGTGGAATCTTCCTGGACCAGGGATTGAACCCATGTCCCCTGCATTAATAGGTGAATTCCTAACCATTGGACCACCAGGGAGGCCTGAGGACTTTATATTGGTATATGCTTGACATTCATAGATACCGCTGCCCACAGAGGGCTTTATTTTGGGTATACTTTTCATTGTATGGTTTGAGACTTAACATTTTAGTATCTCTAGATTTTTGCTATCCAATTGAACTTTCTTTGAGGGAGGAACCATTTCAAATTTGTGCTGTTTAAATGTGGTGGCTAAAGTGACTGAGGAACTGATTTCAAAATTGTATTTCACTTCAATCTCAGTAGTCTCATGTGGCTGATTAACCCTTTATCTGGATTAACTATCCTTTTAAAATTGAACATTCTTAAAAAAAGAAAAGAGTTGGACGTCCCTTCAGAAGTCTATGCATGTGTATTGTAAATTACTTACGTAATGAAGGTGAGTTAAGTTGATTCTAATAGGGAAATAGAGAATGTGATGACTCACAGGTTTTATGTCATCTAAAGATATTTTAATCTGTAGTTTCTGTTCACAAAAAGACTTGAGTATGTTCACTTCTAAATAAAGAATAACTTTTGTACTTCCAAGATTCTTAAAACTTTCCTCTCCAAAACATAGTATGTTTGTTTTCTAAATCTTTACTGTAATACTTAGTCTTTTATGTAAAGGCAGTCTAAAAGTTATTTCGGTTTTAATCTGATTGATACATTTTTCTTTTAAAAATACTTATTTGAATTGATACAGCCACTATGGAAGACAATATGGAGATTCCTTAAAAAACTAAAAATAGAAGCACCATGTGACCCAGCAGTCCCACTATTAGGCTTATACCCTGATGAAATCAAAATTGACAGAGACACCTGTACCCAAAAGTTCATTGCATTACTCTATACAATAGCTAGAACATGGAAGCAACCTAGATGTCCATTGACAAATGAATAGATAAAAAAGCTCTGGGGCTTCCCCTGGTGGTCCAGTGGGTAAGGACACTGCCTTGCAGTGCAAGGGGCGCCGGTTCGAGCCCTGGCCTGGGAAAATTCCACGTGCCGTGGAGCAGCTGGACTGATGTGTCCAATTACCAAGCCGGAACACTGGAGCGCATGCGTCCAGAGCCGGCACTCTGCAACGACAGACCCCACCGCGATGGGAGGCCCACAGGAGCCAAAGAACAAAGACGGATGAAAATAGAGAAATGAAAGACCAATAGAAGTGGCCCGCCCACTCCCCTCGCTCCCGAACTCGACCCCCGCCCAAAAATAAGTAAATAAATAAATCTTAAAAAAAAAAAAAAAGCTCTGGTACATATATACAGTGGAATACTTCTCAGTTGTAAAAAGAAATGCAGAAGAATCAGTCCTAATGAGGTGGATGGATCTAGAATCTATTATACAAAGTGAAGTAAGTCAAAAAGAGAAAGGCAACTCAGTAGTCTCATGTGGCTGATTAACCTTTATCTGGATTAAGTATCGTTTTAAAATTGAACATTCTTAAAAAAAGAAAAGAGTTGGACGTCCCTTCAGAAGTCTATGCATGTGTATTGTAAATTACTTACGTAATGAAGGTGAGTTAAGTTGATTCTAATAGGGAAATAGAGAATGTGATGACTCACAGGTTTTATGTCATCTAAAGATATTTTAATCTGTAGTTTCTGTTCACAAAAAGACTTGAGTATGTTCACTTCTAAATAAAGAATAACTTTTGTACTTCCAAGATTCTTAAAACTGTCCTCCCCAAAACATAGTATGTTTGTTTTCTAAATCTTTACTGTAATACTTAGTCTTTTATGTAAAGGCAGTCTAAAAGTTATTTCGGTTTTAATCTGATTGATACATTTTTCTTTTAAAAATACTTATTTGAATTGATACAGCCACTATGGAAGACAATATGGAGATTCCTTAAAAAACTAAAAATAGAAGCACCATGTGACCCAGCAGTCCCACTATTAGGCTTATACCCTGATGAAATCAAAATTGACAGAGACACCTGTACCCAAAAGTTCATTGCATTACTCTATACAATAGCTAGAACATGGAAGCAACCTAGATGTCCATTGACAAATGAATAGATAAAAAAGCTCTGGGGCTTCCCCTGGTGGTCCAGTGGGTAAGGACACTGCCTTGCAGTGCAAGGGGCGCCGGTTCGAGCCCTGGCCTGGGAAAATTCCACGTGCCGTGGAGCAGCTGGACTGATGTGTCCAATTACCAAGCCGGAACACTGGAGCGCATGCGTCCAGAGCCGGCACTCTGCAACGACAGACCCCACCGCGATGGGAGGCCCACAGGAGCCAAAGAACAAAGACGGATGAAAATAGAGAAATGAAAGACCAATAGAAGTGGCCCGCCCACTCCCCTCGCTCCCGAACTCGACCCCCGCCCAAAAATAAGTAAATAAATAAATCTTAAAAAAAAAAAAAAAGCTCTGGTACATATATACAGTGGAATACTTCTCAGTTGTAAAAAGAAATGCAGAAGAATCAGTCCTAATGAGGTGGATGGATCTAGAATCTATTATACAAAGTGAAGTAAGTCAAAAAGAGAAAGGCAAGTACACGTATATATGGAATCTAGTAAGATGGTAATGATAACACACACAGTGAAGTGATGGAAAAACAGACTTAGAGAACAGACATACGGACATTGTGGGGAATGAATAGTGGGTGGGAAATGTGGAAAGAGTAACATGGAAACCTATACTATCCTGTATGAAAGAGATAGCTATTGTCATTGCACTATGCTAATGGGGTATCCTGCATGGGGGCTGTGTGATGGCCTGGAGGGGTGGGATCAGGGGGACTGGGAAGGGAATGGAGGAGGGAAGGGTCAGGGATATACACGTGACTAATCTGGGATTATACATATCTATAAACAACAAAACTCTATAAAAGCAAAAAGTAAAATAAAAATTAAACAAGAAAGAAAAGAAAATTTGATTGTGTCAAGTCTTAGTTGCATCATGCAGGGTATTTCGTTGTAGTGCGTAAAAACTAGTTGTGACATGCAGGCTCAGTCATTGAGGCACATTGGCTCTCTAGTCGCGAGGCATGGCCTCTAGAGTGCTCGGGCTTAGTTGCTCTGCAGGGATTGAACTTGCATCCTCTGCATTGCAAGATGAATTCTTAACTACTATTCTCAATTTACTATGACAAAATTGAGGCATAGATAGGTTAAAATAACTTGTCTCAGTAGTGTTAGGTTGACCAAAGTGTTCCTTCAATTTTTTAAGTTAAAAATAAAAGTTACATTTTTCATTTTCACCAAGAAGTTTATTGAACAGCATATTCATTGTTTTGTTCCACTACCTTCTACCATTTTTAAGACAGCTTCATAATTCCATCTTCCAAAACTTTTTGATCTTTTTGAGCAAAGAATTGAACTGTCCTCTCTTTCATTACGTTGAGATTTTTTTCCATTAAGAGGACTTTGTAATAGCTGAGAAAAGAAGAGATGCGAAAGGCAAAGGAGAAAAGTAAAGGTACACCAATCTGGATGCAGAGTTCCAGTGAATAGCAAGGAGAGATAAGAAAGCCTTCCTAAGTGAACAATACGAAAAAATAGAGGAAAATAACAGAATGAGGAAGACTAGCTATCTGTACAAAAAAGTTAGACATACCAAGGGAATATTTCATGCAGAGATAGGCACAATAAAGGACAGAAATGGTATGGATCTAACAGAAGCAGAAGAGATTAAGAAAAGATGAAAAGAATGCACAGAAGAACTATACGAAAAAGATTTTAATGAGCCAGATGACCACGGTGGTGTGATCTCTCACCTAGAGCCAGACATCTTAGAGTGCAAACTCAAGTGGGCCCTAGGAAGCATTACTATGAACAAAGCTAATGAAGGTGATGGAATTCCAGCTGAGCTATTTCAAATATTAAAAGGTGATGATGTTAAAATGCTGGCACTCAATATACCAGCAAATTGGGAAAATTCATCAGTGGCCTCAGTGCTGGAGAAGGTCAGTTTTCATTCCAATACCAAAGAAAACCAATGCCAAAGAATATTCAAACTACCATACCATTGCACTCATTTCACACGCTAGCAAACTAATGCTTACAATCCTTCAAGCTAGGTTTCAACATTCTGTGAACTGAGACTACCAGATGTACAAGCTGGATTTAGAAAAGGCAGAGGACCTAGAGATCAAATTGCCAGCATCCATTGAATCATAGAAAGAGCAAGGGAATTCCAGAAAAACATCTACTTCTGCTTCATTGACTTTGTTAAAGCCTTTGACTGTGTGGATCACAACAAACTGGAAAATTCTGAAAGAGTTGGGAATACCAGACCACTTTACCTGCCTCCCTGATAGGTTAAAATAACTTGTCTCAGTAGTGTTAGGTTGACCAAAGTGTTCCTTCAATTTTTTAAGTTAAAAATAAAAGTTACATTTTTCATTTTCACCAAGAAGTTTATTGAACAGCATATTCATTGTTTTGTTCCACTACCTTCTACCATTTTTAAGACAGCTTCATAATTCCATCTTCCAAAACTTTTTGATCTTTTTGAGCAAAGAATTGAACTGTCCTCTCTTTCATTACGTTGAGATTTTTTTCCATTAAGAGGACTTTGTAATAGCTGAGAAAAGAAGAGATGCGAAAGGCAAAGGAGAAAAGTAAAGGTACACCAATCTGGATGCAGAGTTCCAGTGAATAGCAAGGAGAGATAAGAAAGCCTTCCTAAGTGAACAATACGAAAAAATAGAGGAAAATAACAGAATGAGGAAGACTAGCTATCTGTACAAAAAAGTTAGACATACCAAGGGAATATTTCATGCAGAGATAGGCACAATAAAGGACAGAAATGGTATGGATCTAACAGAAGCAGAAGAGATTAAGAAAAGATGAAAAGAATGCACAGAAGAACTATACGAAAAAGATTTTAATGAGCCAGATGACCACGGTGGTGTGATCTCTCACCTAGAGCCAGACATCTTAGAGTGCAAACTCAAGTGGGCCCTAGGAAGCATTACTATGAACAAAGCTAATGAAGGTGATGGAATTCCAGCTGAGCTATTTCAAATATTAAAAGGTGATGATGTTAAAATGCTGGCACTCAATATACCAGCAAATTGGGAAAATTCATCAGTGGCCTCAGTGCTGGAGAAGGTCAGTTTTCATTCCAATACCAAAGAAAACCAATGCCAAAGAATATTCAAACTACCATACCATTGCACTCATTTCACACGCTAGCAAACTAATGCTTACAATCCTTCAAGCTAGGTTTCAACATTCTGTGAACTGAGACTACCAGATGTACAAGCTGGATTTAGAAAAGGCAGAGGACCTAGAGATCAAATTGCCAGCATCCATTGAATCATAGAAAGAGCAAGGGAATTCCAGAAAAACATCTACTTCTGCTTCATTGACTTTGTTAAAGCCTTTGACTGTGTGGATCACAACAAACTGGAAAATTCTGAAAGAGTTGGGAATACCAGACCACTTTACCTGCCTCCTGTGAAACCTGTATACAGAACAAGAAGCAGCAGTTAGAACTGGACATAAAACAATGGACTGATTCCAAATTGGGAAAGGAGTACATCACGGCTATATATTGCCACCCTGTTTATTTAATTTATATGCAGGGTACATCATGCGAAATGCCAGTCTGGATGAAGCTCAAGCTGGAATCAAGATTGCTAGGAGAAATATCAATAACCTCTGGTATGCAGATGACACCACCATTATGCCAGAAAGTGAAGAGGAACTAAAGAGACTCTTGAAGAAAGTGAAAGAAGAGAGTGAAAAAGCTGGCCTAAAATTCAACACTCAAAAAACAAAGATCATGGCATCTGGTCCCATCACTTCATGGCAAATAGGTGGGCAAACAATGCAAACTGTGGCAGTCTGTATTTTCTTGGGCTCCAAAATCATTTCAGATGGTGACTGCAGCCGTGAAATTAAAAGATGCTTCCTTCCTGGAAGAAAAGCTATGACAAACCTAGACAGTGTATTCAAGAGCAGAGACGTTACTTGGCTGACAAAAGTCCATATAGTCGAAGCTATGGTTTTCCCAGTAGTCATGTATGGATGTGAGAGCTGAGCCAAAAAGAAGGCTGAGTGTTGAAGAATTGATGCCTTTGAACTGTGATGTTGGAGAAGGCTCTTGAGAGTCCCTTGGACTTCAAGGAGATCAGACCAGTCAACTCTAAAGGAAATCAACCCTGAATATTCATTGGAAAGACTGATGGTGAAGCTCGAATTCTTTGGCCACCTGATGGGAAGAGACAGTTCACTGGAAAAGACCCTGATGCAGGGAAAAATGGAAGGCAGAAGGAAAAGGGGATGACGGAGGATCAGATGGTTGGATGGCATCATTGACTCAGTGGACATGAGTTTGCGCAAATTCTGGGAGATGGTGAAGGACAGGGAAGCCTGGCATACTGCAGTCCATGGGGTCATAGCGTTGGACATGAATGAGCAACTGAACTGAACTGAGGGAATTATTTTTCCATTAAGAAGACTTAATAAAGACTGAAATAAATGGACACCTGAATATGGCAGATGAATTAGGACTCAACAGTTTTTGCCTGCACAGTTTTTGCACAGAAACATTCAGGCTTGGTGCTATTCTGGTGGAAGATTATGTGTATTCTGTTGACCAGTTCTGAATGCTTTTCATCAAGTATTGCTTTCAGTTGGTCTAATTGGGAGCAGTTTTTGTTGGAATTAATCATTTAGTTTTCCAGAAGGAGCTCAAAGTAGAGGACTCCCTTCCATTTCCACCATGTACGCAACATCACCTTCTTTGAATGAAGACCAGTCTTTGTTGTGGTTGGTGATTCATTTTGCTTGCTCTACAGTCTCTTCCGTTCTACATGATTGTATCACCTGTCACAATTTGTTTTAAAAACAGAACATTTTTGTTATGTTTACATAGAAATTTGCATGGGGAGATTCAGTGAACTTATATGGAACCCAACCATCAAAGTGATTAGCATAACCAAGCTGGTGCATATGGTTTTCAGGGCATAATTAAGGTATTTTGTGTATGTCATCTCTCTCCTATGAGGTATAACGTTGACTGTTCTCAGTTAAGGTCTTTGCTTTGACTATTACCATTTTCAGCTGGTCTACCCAACTGTGGAGTGTAGTCTTACTGAGAAATCTCCAGCATGAAACTTCATAGATCACTTTTGACATATTTCATCAGTCAGAGCACCTTCTTCATATATTGCACAAATCTGTTTTTGCGTTGTAGTTGTGTTTTTACCTTTCTTGAAATAATAAAGCTTAATATGCCCAAACTGTTGCTTTTGTTTATTCCATCCTTAATATTAAAATGACTACACAAAAATTCACCAATTTTGATAAGATTTTTAACAAATGCACACTGATATGACAGCTGTCACAATAAAATCTTAACAATTTTCTCAATTGAAGTTAAACATAACTTAAGTGCTACTAGAGCCATCTTACGGAAAAAAATTAATGAACTTTTTGTTTGGTAACTGTCCATACTTGGGTATCAACTCAACAGTCTGGTTTTAGGGCTCCAGTACTGAAACACTAAACTCTACTACTTTTCCTTGGTAAATTTAGTATAGGTGGAATATGTTTAGAAAGTACAGGATACTTTGGTATTTCTGAAACAAGAGTGAAGAAACTGTAATGATCTCTGAAAAGTTGAGCTACAGGAACTTAATCTTAATAAATTTTAAGTGTTTCTCTGGTATTTTGCTGCACGGAATTTTTGTAATTTATATGACAAACGTTTTAATGCATGTAACTTACTATTAACTAGAGAGTAAGCTGAAAAAGATTAGTTCTAAAATTCAGTTGCTTTGTTAAAATGTGCCTCGTGGATGATTGTTACTGGCTAATATTGAATTATCAGAACTGATTCAAAATTTTGCTTATATACAAGGAAGGTTATAGGTTTATTCAGTCATGGAATTAAAATGTGATATTCAAATAGGAATTGTTCAGTCATGTCAAGAAGGCAAAAGTACAACTAAAAAAGCTCTTTGAATTTGTGTATCTTGCAGAAAAGATAATAGCTTGTTAGTTTGCTGTTCTACGAACTAAGCAGTAAGAGAAAGGCTTAACCTGAAACATAGTAAATTTAAGTCATATATATGGAAAAATTCCCTGACTTAAAAGGTTGTAGAAGTATTAAGAGTGGGTTATGGGGCTTCCCCTGGTGGTCCAGTGGATAAGGACACCGCCTTGCAGTGCAAGGGGCGCCGGTTCGATCCCTGGCCTGGGAAGATCCCATGTGCCGCAGAGCGGCTGGACTGATGTGTCCAATCGCCGAGCCGGAGCTCTGGAGTGCATGCGCCCAGAGCCAGCGCTCTGCGACGACAGACGCCACCGCGATGGGAGGCCCGCAGGAGCCAAAGAACAAACACGGATGAAAAATAGAGAAATGGAAGACCAATGGAAGTGGCCCGCCCGCTCCCCTCCCTCCCCAACCCGATCCCCGCCCAAAATAAATAAATAAATAAATCTTAAAAGAAAAAAAAAAAGAGTGGGTTATGAATTCACTTGGAAAGACTTCCTTTTTGGAAAAGAGAAATGATTTCTTCCGGGAGCTGTGCATCCTCAGAGAGAACCAGAAGTATACCTACAATACTTACATTGTATTTTGTGTTCTATAGAACTGTACTTTTTGATAATTAAATGTTCTTATTTGTTAGTTTAGTTGGTCTTACCTCAGTGTAAGCTTAGTTTTGTTAGACCTTCTTGATGACTGATTGAATAAATTTACTTATATAGAATAAATTACATGGCATGGGTTGGGAGTGGGATAGAAAGAAAAATATTAGAGCATAATGCTGTATGAAGTTTTGTATGTATGGTTGCATAGGAGTATTAGGTACAAATGCTAAAATATTGTTGAACTAAAATGAATAGCTAAATGAATAGTGTTCAGTTAAGCTTTAATTGAAACAGCCATGTAAATTGGATATAATGAGTGTTGTTGTTTAGTTGCTAAATCGTGTCTCTTTTTGCAACCCCATGAACTGTAGCCTTCCAGGCTCCTTTTTCCATGGAATTTCCCGGGTAAGAACACTGTAATGGGTTTGACTTTTCCTTCTCCAGAGGATCTTCCTGACCCAGGGATCAAACCCGCATATCTTGCATTGCAGGAGGATTGTTTACTGCTGAGTCACCCGGGAAGCCTTATAGTGAATATACTATTAGGCGTTTTGAAAACTATTTTGGAGAAATAAGCTTAGCGGAAGAGCTCTGAATAAATTCAGAGGAAATGCAAATATGGAAGAAATGCTGTTTAAAAATTTGATATGTTTAATCCTTCTATGAAAAGAAGCTGTTTTAATTTCTGGAAATTTTGTGGTTATACATGGGTAGGAATATATGAAAGGGTACTAAAATATGGTTTTGGACAATGTGAAGGAGCCATTTGGGCAGACTGTTCTCTTTCTGTGGAATTTTGGGGTACTGTCAGTACAAGGAAAATACAACTTTATTGCTGACCAGATGAGACATTGAGATCCTGATCTACTATTTGGACATTCTATTTTTAAAACAAAACAAAACTATGTGAGCTAAAATATTAAAGAATGTATCCTATACCTAAATGATATATACCTATATTTTGGCTCAGATGGTAAAGAATTCACCTGTAGTATAGGAGACCTGGGTTTGATCCCTGGGTTGGTAAGATCCCCTGGAGGAGGGCATGGCAACCTGCTCCGGTATTCCTGGCTGGAGAATGCCTGTGGACGGGGACCTTGATGGACTGCAGTTCATGGGGTCACAGAGTCAGACACGACTGAGCAGCTAAGCACAGCATATTGTAAGGCATGTTTATTGCCAGTTTTAAACCCCATGAGAGCAAAATCTTGTAACTTAAAAAATTAGAATGCTGGAAAATGTGTTTTACTAGGGTTTAAGGGAGAGTATTTTTGAAATTTGATTTTTTTCCCCCTTTGGTGTTTAGTTTTGATAACTTTATATTATTCAAAGTATTTTTCCAAACTCAAAAATTATTTGCTTAAATTTTACCATAGACAGAAAAGCTAAGATGCACATTAAAGAGACTACACTCAGAGTTTAAAGGACGTTAAGTGGTGACTGAGACACTGAGATAGTCTTAAACTGTCACTTCACCCTTCCTTTTCAAAAAAACTTCCATGAACTGTAGCCTTCCAGGCTCCTTTTTCCATGGAATTCCGGTAAGAACACTGTAATGGGTTTGACTTTTCCTTCTCCAGAGGATCTTCCTGACCCAGGGATCAAACCCGCATATCTTGCATTGCAGGAGGATTGTTTACTGCTGAGTCACCCGGGAAGCCTTATAGTGAATATACTATTAGGCGTTTTGAAAACTATTTTGGAGAAATAAGCTTAGCGGAAGAGCTCTGAATAAATTCAGAGGAAATGCAAATATGGAAGAAATGCTGTTTAAAAATTTGATATGTTTAATCCTTCTATGAAAAGAAGCTGTTTTAATTTCTGGAAATTTTGTGGTTATACATGGGTAGGAATATATGAAAGGGTACTAAAATATGGTTTTGGACAATGTGAAGGAGCCATTTGGGCAGACTGTTCTCTTTCTGTGGAATTTTGGGGTACTGTCAGTACAAGGAAAATACAACTTTATTGCTGACCAGATGAGACATTGAGATCCTGATCTACTATTTGGACATTCTATTTTTAAAACAAAACAAAACTATGTGAGCTAAAATATTAAAGAATGTATCCTATACCTAAATGATATATACCTATATTTTGGCTCAGATGGTAAAGAATTCACCTGTAGTATAGGAGACCTGGGTTTGATCCCTGGGTTGGTAAGATCCCCTGGAGGAGGGCATGGCAACCTGCTCCGGTATTCCTGGCTGGAGAATGCCTGTGGACGGGGACCTTGATGGACTGCAGTTCATGGGGTCACAGAGTCAGACACGACTGAGCAGCTAAGCACAGCATATTGTAAGGCATGTTTATTGCCAGTTTTAAACCCCATGAGAGCAAAATCTTGTAACTTAAAAAAAATTAGAATGCTGGAAAATGTGTTTTACTAGGGTTTAAGGGAGAGTATTTTTGAAATTTGATTTTTTTCCCCCTTTGGTGTTTAGTTTTGATAACTTTATATTATTCAAAGTATTTTTCCAAACTCAAAAATTATTTGCTTAAATTTTACCATAGACAGAAAAGCTAAGATGCACATTAAAGAGACTACACTCAGAGTTTAAAGGACGTTAAGTGGTGACTGAGACACTGAGATAGTCTTAAACTGTCACTTCACCTTCCTTCAAAGTATGTGTCCTTTATTCTCCTTAAAGAAAAATGAAAAGTATAATTTTTTCTTCTCACTAGACCAATTTATACTTGCTTGCTTTTTTAAATCTTAATTACTTTTTCATAAACAAAAAAGATTAGTTTTAATTTAGAAATTTGTATCAGTCTTTTAAAATCTGTGATTTTTGTGTCCCATTTTGAGAAGTTTTTCCATAGTGTGAATAATGAAGATAGTCGTCCGTATTATATTTTAGAAATTTGGGTTTTTTGTGTTTGCTTTGTTTTGCCTTTCACATTTAGGTTTATAATCCACATGAAATTGATCCTTATGTGTACTATGACCTAGATGTCAGGTTTAATTTTTTTCGATATGGATATGTGATTATCCCAACATTGTATATTTGAAAACATTTCCTCAGTGCTCTGCCATGTCAGTTTTATAATGGCCTACTGTCTATAAATTCATTGATCTGGTTCTGGAATTTCTGCTCTGATAATTGTCTACCATTGCAACAGTACAAAACCTACTCACCATAACTTCATATAAAAATTATTGGTTTAACAGAGAGCAGATACTCCGTCTTATTCTTTTTATTTGAGAGTAATTTGGCAGTTCTGGCCGTTTGCAACCAAAGGGAAAATTTGAAAATAGAACTTCAGGGCTTCCCTGGTGGTCCAATGGGTAAGGACACCACCACCACCAGTGCAAGGGGCGCTGGTTCAATCCCTGGCCTGGGAAGATCCCATGTGCAGGGGAGCAGCTGGACAGATGTGTCCAATTACCGAGCCAGGGAAAATCTGAAATAGGACCCCTGGGGTCACAGAGTCAGACACGACTGAGCAGCTAAGCACAGCATATTGTAAGGCATGTTTATTGCCAGTTTTAAACCCCATGAGAGCAAAATCTTGTAACTTAAAAAAATTAGAATGCTGGAAAATGTGTTTTACTAGGGTTTAAGGGAGAGTATTTTTGAAATTTGATTTTTTTCCCCCTTTGGTGTTTAGTTTTGATAACTTTATATTATTCAAAGTATTTTTCCAAACTCAAAAATTATTTGCTTAAATTTTACCATAGACAGAAAAGCTAAGATGCACATTAAAGAGACTACACTCAGAGTTTAAAGGACGTTAAGTGGTGACTGAGACACTGAGATAGTCTTAAACTGTCACTTCACCTTCCTTCAAAGTATGTGTCCTTTATTCTCCTTAAAGAAAAATGAAAAGTATAATTTTTTCTTCTCACTAGACCAATTTATACTTGCTTGCTTTTTTAAATCTTAATTACTTTTTCATAAACAAAAAAGATTAGTTTTAATTTAGAAATTTGTATCAGTCTTTTAAAATCTGTGATTTTTGTGTCCCATTTTGAGAAGTTTTTCCATAGTGTGAATAATGAAGATAGTCGTCCGTATTATATTTTAGAAATTTGGGTTTTTTGTGTTTGCTTTGTTTTGCCTTTCACATTTAGGTTTATAATCCACATGAAATTGATCCTTATGTGTACTATGACCTAGATGTCAGGTTTAATTTTTTTCGATATGGATATGTGATTATCCCAACATTGTATATTTGAAAACATTTCCTCAGTGCTCTGCCATGTCAGTTTTATAATGGCCTACTGTCTATAAATTCATTGATCTGGTTCTGGAATTTCTGCTCTGATAATTGTCTACCATTGCAACAGTACAAAACCTACTCACCATAACTTCATATAAAAATTATTGGTTTAACAGAGAGCAGATACTCCCGTCTTATTCTTTTTATTTGAGAGTAATTTGGCAGTTCTGGCCGTTTGCAACCAAAGGGAAAATTTGAAAATAGAACTTCAGGGCTTCCCTGGTGGTCCAATGGGTAAGGACACCACCACCACCAGTGCAAGGGGCGCTGGTTCAATCCCTGGCCTGGGAAGATCTCATGTGCCGTGGAGTGGCTGGACCGATGTGTCCAATTACCGAGCCAGCGCTCTGGAGCACGTGCGCCCAGAGCTGGTGCTCTGCGACAACAGAGGACACTGCAATGGGAGTCCCACATGGGCCAAAGAACAAAGATGGATGAAAATAGATAAATGAAAGACCAATAGAAGTGGCCCGCCCATCCCCCTCTCTCCCCAACCTGCCCCTCCCCCCAAAAATAGAGCTTCAGTGTTTTTAGTAAGATTTAAGATTTTCTTTTATCTTATTTTTCTAGGACTCTGTACATTTCATCTAATGTTTCAAATTTATTAGCACAAATTATTCATATTATTCATGCTTTATGTCTGTGGGTCTGTAGACATGGTTCATTAATTTCCAATACTGGCTATCTATGCCTTTTATTTCTTGATAAGACTTATTAGAGGTTTATAAATTTATTAGATTTCCCCCCTCCCCAGAGAACTGTTGATCAGCCTTGTTGATTCTCACTTTTGTGTTTTCTGTTTTATTTCTGCTTTTTATTTCCTTTCTTAAAGTTTCTTTGGGGGCTTCCCTGGTGGTCCAGTGGGTAGGGACACCACCTTGCAGTGCAAGGGGCGCCTATTCGATCCCTGGCCTGGGAAGATCCCATGTGCCGCGGAGCAGGTGGACTGATGTGTCCAACTACCAAGCTGGAGCTCTGGAGCGCATGCACCCAGAGCCGGTGCTCTGCGATGAGAGAGGCCACTGCGATGGGAGGCCCACACAGGCCAAAGAATGAAGATAGATAAATGAAAGATCAATAGAAGTGGCCAAAAAACCCCACAAAATCTAAAAAAAAAAAAGTTTCTTTGGTTTATTTGCTGGTGTTTTCCAACTTTGTGAGAGAGAAATATATAGATCTGTTTTTTTCCCCTAATATATACTGCATATAAATGTGTGTGTATAATTGTATAAATTTCCCTGTAAGTACTATTAAAGTAGTGTTTTGGAAATTCGTTATTTTTCCTAAGTACGAAAATGCTTTCTAATTTCTATTTTGATTTCTCCTTTGACTCATTGGTCATTTAGAGGTTAGTTATAAACACTTGAGGATTTTTATAGTTCTCTTTATATTTTTGATATCTACCTCTACTTTAATTTTACTGTGGTCAGAGAGTTTATTTAATCAGTGTTTTTAATTTTCTTGAGACTTTTCTTTATGGTCCACATGTTATGTCAGTTTTACTAAATATTTCCTGTGTGCTTGAAGAGAATGTGAATATGTTAGGTTCAGAATTCAATATATGGTTACTGTAATTAAGTGGCTCAAATTTCTGTGTCTTCATTGAATATTTTCTTTATTCTGTTATTGAGGGAAGTATGTTAAAATTTCTTATGGTAATTGTGTCTCTGTATATTTATGCTTGTAGTTTTTCCATTTTTAATGTGTTTTTGATACTTTGATATTAGTTGTGTATAAGTTTGGAATTGTTATGTTTTTGGTGACTTGAACCTTATATCATCAAGTGTTCCACTGTTTCTAGCAATGCTTTTTGCCCTTAAGTTTACTTTGATGTTATCTGCCTGCCAGTGTAGAAGATGCGGGTTCAATCCCTGTGTCTGGAAGATCCCCTGGAGGAGGAAATTGCAACCTACTCCAGTATTCTTACAGGGAAATCCCATGGACACAGAAGCCTAGTGGGCTACGGTCCATGGAGTCGCTAAGAATTGGATGTGACTGAGCACATACTGATATACTTTGATGTTAGTATGCCATCTATCTTTTGGCTGATGTTTAAATAGTATTTATATTTTCCTATCTTTTTTCTTCCTTTTTAAAAAAAATTTGGGGCTTCTGCCGCATGGGAGGCCCACACAGGCCAAAGAATGAAGATAGATAAATGAAAGATCAATAGAAGTGGCCAAAAAACCCCACAAAATCTAAAAAAAAAAAAGTTTCTTTGGTTTATTTGCTGGTGTTTTCCAACTTTGTGAGAGAGAAATATATAGATCTGTTTTTTTCCCCTAATATATACTGCATATAAATGTGTGTGTATAATTGTATAAATTTCCCTGTAAGTACTATTAAAGTAGTGTTTTGGAAATTCATTATTTTTCCTAAGTACGAAAATGCTTTCTAATTTCTATTTTGATTTCTCCTTTGACTCATTGGTCATTTAGAGGTTAGTTATAAACACTTGAGGATTTTTATAGTTCTCTTTATATTTTTGATATCTACCTCTACTTTAATTTTACTGTGGTCAGAGAGTTTATTTAATCAGTGTTTTTAATTTTCTTGAGACTTTTCTTTATGGTCCACATGTTATGTCAGTTTTACTAAATATTTCCTGTGTGCTTGAAGAGAATGTGAATATGTTAGGTTCAGAATTCAATATATGGTTACTGTAATTAAGTGGCTCAAATTTCTGTGTCTTCATTGAATATTTTCTTTATTCTGTTATTGAGGGAAGTATGTTAAAATTTCTTATGGTAATTGTGTCTCTGTATATTTATGCTTGTAGTTTTTCCATTTTTAATGTGTTTTTGATACTTTGATATTAGTTGTGTATAAGTTTGGAATTGTTATGTTTTTGGTGACTTGAACCTTATATCATCAAGTGTTCCACTGTTTCTAGCAATGCTTTTTGCCCTTAAGTTTACTTTGATGTTATCTGCCTGCCAGTGTAGAAGATGCGGGTTCAATCCCTGTGTCTGGAAGATCCCCTGGAGGAGGAAATTGCAACCTACTCCAGTATTCTTACAGGGAAATCCCATGGACACAGAAGCCTAGTGGGCTACGGTCCATGGAGTCGCTAAGAATTGGATGTGACTGAGCACATACTGATATACTTTGATGTTAGTATGCCATCTATCTTTTGGCTGATGTTTAAATAGTATTTATATTTTCCTATCTTTTTTCTTCCTTTTTAAAAAAAATTTGGGGCTTCTGCCGCATGGCCTGAGGGATCTTAAGTACCCTGACCAGGAATCAAAACCATGCGCTGTACAGTGAAAGTGTAGAGTCGTTATTTTTAATTGGAGGATAATTACTTTATAGTATTGTGATAGTTTCTGGCATACATTAACATGAATCAGCAGCAGGTGTACCCATGTTCCCTCCCTCTTCGGGGCTTCCCACGTGGCACTAGTGGTAAAGAACCTACCTTTCATTGCAAGAGATGCAAAAGATGTGGTTCGATCCCTGGATTGGGAAGATCCCTGGATCTGGCATCCCACTCCAGTAAGCCTGCCTGGAGAATCTCATGGACAGAGGAGCCTGGTGGGGGTATGAGTCCATAGGGTCACAAAGAGTGGGACACGACTGAAACAACTTACTACACGCACTCCCTATTAAACCTCCCTCTTACCTCCCTCCCTATTTCACTCCTCTGGGTTGTCACAGAGTGCTGGCTTTGGGTTCCCTGCATCATAGAGCAAGTTCCCATTGTCTGTTTTATATATGGTAATGTATATGTATCACAAGCTGGAATCCAGATTACGAGGAGAAATATTAACAACCTCAGATATGCAGATGATACCACACTAATGGCAGAAAGTGAAAAGGAACTAAAGAGCCTCTTGATGAGGGTTAAAGAGGAGAGTAAAAAGTTGGCTTAAAATTCACTGTTCAAAAACTAAGACCATGGCATCTAGTCTCATCACTTCTTGGCAAATAAAAGGGGAAAAAGGGGAAAACAATAACATTTTATTTTGGGGTGCTCCAAAGTCACTACGAATGGTGACCAGCCATAAGCTTAAAAGATGCTTGCTCCTTGAAAGGAAAGCTGTGACAAAGCTAGACAGCATATTTAAAAGCAGAAACACCACTTTGCCAGTAAAGCTATGGTTTTTCCAATGATTGTGTATAGATGTGAGAGCTGGACCATAAAGAAGACTGAACACCAGAAAAATCGATGCATTTGAACTGTGGTGTTGAAGAAGACTTAGTGAGAGTCCCTTGGGCTGCAAGGAGATCAAACCAGTCAATCCTAAAGGGACTTAATCCTGGATATTCATTAGGAGGAATTATGCTGAAGTTTCACTACTTGGTAGCCACCAAATACGAAGAGCTGACTCAATGGAAAAGACCCTGATGCTGGGGAAAATTGAGGGCAGGAGGAGAGGAGGGCAAGGGAGGATGAGATGGTCAGATAGCATCACTGACTCAAGGGACATGAATTTGAACAAACTCAGGGAAATAGTAAAAGGATGGGGATGCCGGGTGTGCTATAGTCCATGGGGTCACAAAGAGTCAGACATGGATATGATTTAGCAAGTGAACAATAACACATGTATGTTTCATTACTACGCAAGTCATACCACCTTCTCCCTCCCACACTCTGATCAAAACTCTTTTCTTTCTGTCTTTGTCTCCGTTGTGTGTGTGCTAAGTTGCTTCAGTCATGTTCAACTCATTGCCACCCTCCGGACTGTAGCCCATCATGCTCCTCTGTCCGTGGGATTCTCCAGGCAGGAATGCTGGAATGGGTTGCCATTTCCTACTCCAAGAGATCTTCCCAACCCACATAAAGCCT